>CM065736.1:14080376-14285376 GCA_033310375.1 Conus canariensis | reverse complement strand
TCCCCATGCGTGAACCACATGCATAAAAAATCTCTTGCACATACGTTAAGTCCCATTCCACCTATCAGAGAAGAGCAGGCCATCAGGTACGGGGGGTGGGGTGGGGGTGGGAGACAGATGAAACGCAAACAAAACACAATCACGCAGGTGTTGTGCTCCTAAAGACATCTTCCCCAAAGACAGAATGTGGGCACCTTAACAATCAGATTGAGAAAGGTCTGCTATGCAAAAACTATCCTACGAATGATGGCGGCTCATAGTTATAACCGAAAAACGAAGAAAGAGAACTAACGACATCCGTTGCCTTGCTGTGGGTGTCAGCGATTGCATTATATTCCTTGACCCCTTCTTTCCAGCCACCCCATAAGGCTAAACAAAATGACAATGATAAAAAAGAAAACAAACTACACTACTAATAACTGATTGTCTGTTCAGCATAATGGCCTTTTCAGGGCCGTAAGTATGATGCACAACAAATTCACAGTGAGGAACAAGAAAACAAGCTACACTACTCAGACCAGATTGTTCAGCATATGGCCTTTTCAACTCTCAGTATAGGGCCTTTTCAGGGCCGTAAATATGATGCACAAAACAACAAAAATCCAGTACAAAGAAAACAAAAAACTTCTACAAATGTAGGAAGCTGAAAATATGATCAACTTTCTAAAAGTGAGCAAAACACACCAGCTATTCCATTTAGTTGGTCATTCTCCGATCTAAAAGAAAAAGAAATAAAAAAAACGCACTTTGCCATTATGGTCACAACATCCCGAGTACTAAAGCACTTTGCCAGTATGGTCACAACATCCGTGAGTACTAAAGCACTTTGCCAGTGTGGTCACAACATCCGTGAGTACTAAAGCACTTTGCCAATATGGTCACAGCATCAAAGAATTGCTTGGGCACATGTGATACCATTCAGGAGCATGATTCTCTAACTACAATTATCAGCTTCAGTCCGCTTTCAAGATCTTTAACACATACAACTGAATTGTGGAAAGGAAAGCTCAGGAAAAGATGGCAACATTTTCCCCAAGACTTGGCGTGTTGACTGTGGTCTTGATTCTCTTAATGGCCGAGCCAGGGGTGAGTGTAGATGGAGTTAGCTCTACGATCCCCATAGTCATATGTCAGCTCATCACCTGGTTCTATATGTCGCGTTGCCATAAGAACCACATGGGGGATCTAGTCCATGGCAATCACTCTGGGTCTGCGATTTCCTTTGGGGCTGAGGCTCACAAGCTGACCTAGCCGCCCTGTTTCTTCTGTACAGTCAATGTTGGGAACATGAATCAGACATCTGCTATTTACGAAAGTCTTTTTCTGACCTAAAAGAAACAAGACCGCCTGATAAGACTGTGAAAATTTAATGATTTGTCTGATCATTTAAAGTGTGCAACACACCTGAAAATAAAAACAAACAACAAAAGGAGACATAGCTCTGGAAGGGAAAATAGGGTGAACAAGCACACTGTGATTGAAATGGAAATCTCCATTATAGTCATAAAATGAAGTGTGCTTAAACTACAATTTTCACTTTCTTAACCTTTCCCGTACGTCGCCTAAAATTTTGCCCGCCGTACATCGTGGGTCCGCATGGACCCATGCTTTTAGTGAAGGAAAGAGGCCTTGCCGTACATCGTGGGTCCGCATGGACCCATGCTTTTTTTTTTATGAAGGAACAAACCCTTGCCGTACGTCGTGGGTCCGCATGGACTCATGCTTTTTATGAAGGAACAAAGCCTTGCCGTACGTCGTGGGTCCGCATGGACTCATGCTTTTTATGAAGGAACAAAGCCTTGCCGTACGTCGTGGGTCCGCATGGACCCATGCTTTTTTCATGAAGGAACAAAGCCTTGCCGTAGGTTGTGTTTGTGTACGGAATTTAAGAAAGTCTTATGTTCTAGACGGAATGGAATGGTATTCTTTTTATATGCAGCAACAGAGTTTCCGTGCAAGAGATTGAACTTGTTTGTTTCAAAATGCTTGGTAATGTGAAAAACCATCGATCAAGGTGACCATGTGTACACGCACGCCAGCACACATTCACAGGCACACATCTGGCTTTTGAACATCACTCCACTCACACGCTGTGGTAATCAAACCAGCTGTGACACACAAAATGAAAATGCGCTGGTGTGTGTGTGTGTGTGTGTGTGTGTGTGTGTGTGTGTGTGTGTGTGTGTGTGTGTGTGTGTTTTCAAGTTTGTATGTGTGTTGCTGTGTGTATGCGAGTGCATGTATATGTGCGTGCGTGCATGCAGGTATGTTCGTCAGTCTGTGTATGATAGTGCAGATATTGTGTACAAGTATGTACGGATATATGTATGAGAGGACGTACTCTCTCACACACACATGATGGCGATAATTCAACAAGGGTAACAAACACGATTACTATTATCATTATCTTTGAGAATATTTCAAACGCCCAATTCATTATCTTTGTGAATATTTCATACGCCCAATTCAAAAAATGCCCTGGGTGCTTACCATGAGAGAAACACATACAAAATGATAAAACAAACAAGAAAAAACGGCATCTACAACCAAGACATACACTAAAACTAATCATACCAACAAGATCACCACAAATTCCGGCCCCTGCACCCCCTCTCCCATTCACTTACCCAAATGCCCACCCTCACGTCTACCTCATCCCACACCGCACCCCCACTCCCACCACCATCATAACAACCAAAAGGTAGAAATCATCAACGTATAAGCATCTGCAAGCAAACGCACAATACATTCCAAAGACACCAGGATGTGAATCATATATCAAGTTGGAAAGAAAAAAGTGTCAACGCCTGGTTTGAAGATTGACAGAGCAGCTTGGTATGGAAGTGGATTCCAGACAAGAGGAGCTTGATGGGCAAAAGATGGTTGATTAAAAGTTTTAGTGCGGACAAAGTGGAGTTCACATGATGCTGTATACACGTGTTACAGATCAGTTAGACATGGAGGACAAGAGGATTCAGAGGATTTATAGCAGAGAGATACAACTTTGAATGAGGTCGTTTGCTGAACAGGGATCCAGTGAGGGGAACGCAATAAGGGCATAATATGGTCAAATGAAGATGAAGGAAACACGAGGCGGGCAGCATGGTTTTGAACTGTTTGAAATTTACTGAGGAGACAGATGGGGGACGCAGAGAGGAGAGTGTTACAGCGCGGCAGTCTGCCTCTAGAACATAGAAATATGTACAAATACATTTACATGAAGTGGGTGTACCTAACGACTTGGTGCCAAAATTACGTGATGAATCAGACATGAAATGCTGACGGTAGGAAGAAAACAGTGAATAAAAGAATCATTGCACGTAATGGGCACAAGTGGATTTCATCAAAATCTAAAAGATTAGATGCTTTTCATGGGCATTTTGAGTCAAATACGCTACGGAACAATGGTCTAACTTTTGTTGGCACTATTAGAGTCAGTGAATGCCACTCTCCTCATGGATGGTGATCACAGTGCTGCTGGAGACCAACCCAGCGCACTCCGGACAAGTGTTGGAAGCATGCTCCTTGCACATCCAGTTGCGGCAGCTGAAGCAAGACATTCTGCTCTTCCTATCAAACTTCCAGTGATAGAATCCGCAGCGTCCTTTGGACTTCTTGTCACCGTCTGTAGGCCTAGCAGTTTGTGGCGCAGATCTATCGCCAGAACCCGATGCAGTTGGGCGCCTCCTCTTGACTCCTGCTGCAGGTGTTTCTACGACCTCTTTGTTGCCCAGATGTCCTCCAACAGAGGTCAGTGTTGACCTCAGAGGTCTAGACAGATTTTTGGCTGTGAGCCTTGTCTGAATTCTCTCCAAGCACAGCTGCTCTGCAACTCGGATAATGAACTGTTGTCTCATATCAGGAAGCGAGAGTCTGTCTTCCGGAAATTTCTTTTGCCAGATGACCCTTGCAGCGATGGTGGCAAGGTCAATGGTGTTGTAAAACATGACCATTGGCCATCTCTTGGTCACCCTCTTTGTTGAATATGCGTGTGCCAGTTTGTCCATGGCATCTACCGCCCGTTTGGTGCCATTGTAGAATTGGATCATGTCCGGCTTCTTCTTTCTTGCCAGTCATGATGCATCGTGCTCAAGACAACCACGTTTTTCTTGGATTCTGACTGGTAGTTGACAAGGGTGGTTTTGTCCTTGAACACGAATGATGAGCCATGGAGATTTTGCCCAATTTTTTTGCTTGAATGGTTCTGGAAGGAATGTCCTGTTGCTTCTAACAGTGCCAACGAAAGTTAGACCATTGTCCCGTAGCGTACTTGATAGTACCATGTCTGTGAAAAAGTTGTCAGAGGTTATATTTCTTCCTGTGTTGTAGAAGGGCGATGACAGTTTGGTTGCTACATTTCGCCCCAGGTTCTCCTGTCGTTGGGCACCGGGAGGTTTGCCCAAGTAGGGTTCAGCAACGAGAGGGTAATTTGTTCCAGCCTCTGCCGCCCAAAAGATCTTCAGACCATATCTGTCTGGACTTGACGGCAGGTACTGAAGGAATGAGCATCGTCCACGAAAGGGGACGAGCTGCTCATCGACAGTAATGAAGGGTCCCGGAATATAAAGTTTTTTTGTTTTTTTTTTCAAATTTTGGGTAAGTTCTTCCTAGAAATCCCTGAATGGTGCAAACATATCATCACGCCTTCTGGCGTTGCGTGTTGCTTTGTCATCGAAGCGGATGAACGAGAGCAGCTGCAAAAAACGATTCCGGCTCAAATTGGCTCTCACTAACTTCTGCCCATAAAAAGCATCAAATACAACCGTTGTAGGCAGCATGTTTTGCTTCACAGCACCAAGAAACACAAGACATCCTACAAAGCCTTTCATTTCCGTGTCATCAGTTTTGACGAACTTTTCGTCTTTCTTGCGGATTCCCTCTAGATTGGTGTACTTTACGAGTGAATCAAATGATATTTTGGAGAAAAACAACTCAAAAGCATCAACAGGCTCTTTGACATGATCACATCCTGGTGTCTGATTTCTGGGAACCCTGAAAACATTTTCAGCAGAAATACGCCCCATGGAGACAGGAGGCTCACTGCTCCATCTTGTGCCATCTTTGGTAACAAATGTCTGGTCCTGACTGGCATGGGTTCCTGGTGTAGGTTCAGCTGTTTCGCCTGACGGACTTTCCACCTGGCTCGCAGCTTCCATCCAAGCCCTCAGTAAGGGAAAGTCATCAGCATCTGAGTCCTCCGAGTCAGATGGAAACACGAAGTTTGGCCCTGAGGCAGCTTCATTGAGCGTTTGAGCCTGCATGGACCTATTAGCTGTAAAGATGACAATGCATGCATGAATCAAAATGCAAGAGGCACATAGTCATCCTACAAATGCTTTATAGTCTCCACACTCTCTCTAACTGCCTCTCTACCTCCACGGATGATCATGGGCAGGCACATGCATACAGAAAACAGCCAGATCAATGACAAACAACACGCCCCACCCACATTCCAACATCTCCACCCATCCCTATCTGTCATCATGCTCACAAAAGGCACATGCGCACGAAATTGCACACATGAACACACACACACGCGCGTGCGCGCACGCGTTAACAGACACGCTAACATTGAAAACACAAAATTTATATGTGCCTTATATGATGAAAAATACTGATAACAGCAAATACTGCTTTAAGTATTCTAATCTATAGACATAAAAGAAATGTTTCAACTGAACCTACTTCCAGCGATACTCCTCAGAGTCGCAATGTCAGGCTCCTCATCGCTAGTTTGATCATCACCACTTTGGAGACCATTGTCCAGCTGATCAGGTCCGTCAAGCAGCCCCGAGACTGTAAAGGAAGACATTTAGTTGTTGATGTTTTCGATTTGAAAATAAATGAGTCGTTTCAGTAAAAATCACGCAAAGTGGTCAGTGTCTTCTCTCATATCTTGGTTCACTCTTACATGCCAGACTGCTTTCGTACTATGCATGCACACGCACATACATGCGTGCACACACACGCAGACATCACATACACACACACATCTGCATGGACATACGTCGCGCGCGCGTGCGCGCGCGCGCGCACACACACACACACACACATCCAGGAAAAATGTCATTGCGATCCACAGGTACTGTTAGATGTTTGCGCTCGTATCTAGTCGCCTTTGTTTTTATGTAAAAGGCGATTGCTAACAGCAGTGGTACGTGGAAGGGAAACATTTGGTCGCTGTGTCTTGCAGCAATTTGTTCTAAGAGAGAGAGAGAGAGAGGAGAGAGAGAGAGAGAGGGGGAGAGAGAGAGGAGGAGGGGAGAGATTGAAAAACCTAAACATAGGAACCTATTAGCTACTCGCCCATTTCAAATCCTCTCACCAACAAACCCCATCAGGTGACCCTTATCTTTACCCCCTATGTTCACACCATCACACTGAGGTGTAAATTCGACCCCCCTAACTATTGTATCTTACTGATCTCCTCCACACGCCATGAATGATATCATTCATTCATATATCTCTTACAATGCATTATCTCAAATTTCACTATCCTTCATCTGTCTAATTTTCAATGCTTCCGCATGAATTTTGTAACTGATTTAATTACAAATTCATCATCTGATGATAACACGGCAGCCACATCTTGTCTTTTCGCTATATCTAACTGGAAAATGAAGGCACGCAACACAACCCTTGAGTACCGAGAGAAGGAGCCCAACACCAGGGTGCCGTTTGTCATAACCCACCACCCCTCAAACCCCCCTTTGAGGACCTGGCTGGAAGATTTACAGCCCACGCTTCAATCCAGCACACGTATGAAGCGGGCCATGCCAGATC
Organism: Conus canariensis; assembly: GCA_033310375.1. Taxonomy (NCBI): domain Eukaryota; kingdom Metazoa; phylum Mollusca; class Gastropoda; order Neogastropoda; family Conidae; genus Conus; species Conus canariensis. The sequence goes on along the minus strand of CM065736.1, from coordinate 14,278,593 downwards.
TGGGGAAAGGTGCTGCAAATCTCTACGAAATTTGCTGATGCCCTCACTTCTGCCGTTCGGACCTGACAAGGAGGGTGGATGCGAGCCTTGCCATCGCCTCAGATGCGTAATTTGCAAGGAACATCTTGTGAAGGCGACCAGCTACTCGAGCGCGGTGACCGGGGAGTCTTTCCCCATTCGCAACAAACTGTCCTGTGACTCCAGTGGGGTGATCTACATGCTCTACTGTGATGTTTGCAGATCCGCACAGTATGTTGGACAAACAGGTGATACCCTCCGAACACGTTTCTACCAGTATCGCTCAGACATCAACATCCATCCTAACAGTTCACTGGTCACAAAACATTTCAACCAACCCAACCACACACTCAAACACATGAAGATCGTTGTGTTGGAAAAGGTCTATGGCCACACCCTCAGGTTAAGACTGACAAGAGAGACATTCTGGATCAGGAAATTAAAAACCCTGACCCCACATGGACTCAACACCACTGAGGACGTCAACTACTGAGACAGCGATGGACAGTCTGTCTGTGTAGTTTAGGGGTGGTGGGGGTGGGTGTGTGTGGAGGGGTGGGGGTGGGAGGGGAAGTGGGGGGGAGGATGGGGGTGGAGGTGGGGGTGGGGGTGTCAGGGGTGAGTAGGGGTGGGGGGTGGGATGGGGGGTGTGTGGGATGTGTGTGTGGGGGGGAGGGGGAGTGGGGGGGAGAGAGAGAGAGGTGGGGATGGAGTTGGGGTGGGGGGGAGTGTGTGGGGGGGGGGAGGATGGGGGTGGAGGGTGTCAGGGGTGGGGAGTGGGGGTGGGATGGGGTGTGTGTAGGGGGGGGCCAAAAAGGGAGGGGGGGGGGGCGGAGGGGGAGTGGGGGTGGGGAGAGAGAGAGAGATGGGGGTGGAGGTGGGGGGGGGGGGGGAAGGAGACTGATCAATTAAAGGCTTACCCTTATGCTCAGGAAAGATGGGAGCGGACGGGAGATTTATGTGTAGGTGGTAATGTAAAATCAAGTAAATGACGTTGCTAGTAGGCACGTGAGTATGCCTCACCTGACAGAGAAAAAGCAGACGAGAACTGTTCAATTTCCAACTAAAATTTCCACTCGATTTGTCAGTCACAGTGTGGAAAACTGTCATTAAAGGTCCCACTGAGGAAGAGGTCGCAAGGCCTCGAAATATTTGGAAACGAAATCCAGCTTGTGTTTTTGTGTTTTTCTTTTTGTCTATATATATATATAGTTTGTTCTAAGCGAGGAGAGAGAGAGAGAGAGAGAGAGAGAGAGAGAGAGGGGAGACACTTGTCTATGCTACTGGGTGAGCCTTCTGGCACAAATCATCAGCTTCAAACTCTGTTCATTTTTAGCTTTATCTGGCAACAAAACCGACGGCAGTGAGGACTTTCCATCACAGCAGATTTTCACATGTACATGTACTGGCCCAAAGGTAGAGAGGTGCTGTGAATAAAATTCAGCATGCAGTTTGGTGAAAGCATCGTGATGCTGTTCCTGCTTTCCTTTTTGTTATCAAAGTCACAGGCTGACTTGTGATGCCGCTCTCAGACCTTACTAAGAGACTGGAGTGGTTAAGTGGAAGGCAGTATACACGCTCGTTAAGTCAACTGATTTATCCTGAGATTATCATCACTGTTGGGTGCTTAACTAGATGTAGTTGTCATCTACTATGAGTTCTGGACTTCGGCATGTCATTGTAGCGTTCTCCATCTAAGCCTGCCACTTCTTCCACACTTCCTCTCTCTCTATAAAGTATTGTCCGTCATCAAAATGGATTTCCCCTCAAGCTTTTCTTTTGTTTGATATACTATAGTGATGGAAGAATTGTTAGCCTGCACTTGTTTTCCCCCACTACTTAACTGTTCGGCATCATATTGTTTGGTTGATCAGTGGGAGATTGCATCACTTAGGAGATCCAAGTAAAGGTTGTTCTGCACAATTCTTAGCCGTTGACAATGCTTGGGTTATTGAACAGCAGAGCTGGCCACTAACTGTTCCATATCTTTTGATCTCCCTTGCATCCTTGAATGGATCCTCAAGCATAGGCTCAAAGATTGTCCCTACATTTTATACTGTTTGCATAATGTTTTTAGTTTTTCAGCAACTTTTTTTCCTCTCCACACTTTCGTTTTGCTTCATTAGTACCCTTCGCTGGCTGCTTTGGGGGTGCTGTTGGATTCTTTTTTGAACCCTTGGTGGTGAAAACACCGCAGAATTATGGACTGTGGTGTGTCTCTATTTGACGCCAAGAGCATAAACACGATTAGCCGTGTCTCTATGATGTGTCCATGCACATGTGCTCATACTGAAGACTGCTGCAAATACCATCTGTACTAGTGAAATCTAACAGCTCAAACCACCACACCTTGATGCTAAATCCTTTCCAAATCGTCTATAAGAAAACATAATGTCACATCATTCTTGATGCGTGTGGACCAAGTGTCATGGGAAAACAGTGAAGGGAGCAATTGATCTTCTAATACCAGTGAAACAAGGAACTGAAAGTTATGAATCACCGTCTTAAAGCAAGACTGAAAAGTAATCACACAGAAATGCAGCCAGTGTGAAATACGCCTCTCTCTTTTTCTTTTCTGCGACTCTCTTTGCTTGCTCTTCCGCTCCATTGTGTTGTACTCATTAGTCGGCTCCGCAACTTTTTCTTGCCCATGGGTGTTTTTAAAAACAACCAAAACTGCCCTCCCTAACATCTCTCTTTCCTTTGAATAGTCTGACGTTTCTCGACGGGCGGGTCTTTTCTTTGCTGCGTTTTCTTCTGCTGGCGGGGCATGGTCATTTTCTGGCTCCACTTCAAGTTCAACCGAAGGCTGCTGTATATTTGCTGACTTGATCACATCGGAATGGTTTTTGCTAGATGTATCCGATAAGCCACGTGTGTGTCCTTAAGGTGCTAAAGCTACGAAATGACCATCGGCAACTTCCATACATACATCTGCTTGATCTAAATGTGGTTTTAGAGTATCTGAGCTACTACTGCTGGGTGTATTCAAAGCTGCTGTGTTTTTCCATTTCTGATTTTACATTAATGAAAGGCAACAAGGTGTATATGACATGAGCGTGGTGTGTATCCTTCACTTTCTGTCTCTGGTATGTTCACTGGAATTCCCTTAGATCCCTCACTTGTAGATATTGCTGCTTCAGACTGAACTGTGTCGGATAACCGAGACACATTTGATAATGGATGAGAGGGAACAGCCACACTGGCAGATGTATTCAAAGTATGTTTGTGATACACTGATGTTGAACTTAAATCTTGTGCTCTACTCTGATCTTGTGGCTCATCTTGAAATTGCACAACTGATGACTGACTGTGAAATGTGGAATTTAACTGTGAATAGCATAACATGAACCTGGGAGCAATCAAGGAGTAGCGAGAGTAACTGGTTTGCAGAGTATTTAATGTGTGAAAAGATACTGACTGGTTGGCCTTATGAGCAGGAGTACACATTGTTAGGGGGTGCGATTTCATAAACCCAAAAAGGTAAGGGATGCAATGGCCCACAGTTGAGTGAGCTGGTGGAGGTAGTAGGATGATTAGCATCCAATTCATTGTTGCTGAAAACATCACAGGCTGTGAAACTGAAAAAGAAGAAGCCAAGATCTAAATTACATCTCAAATTATATGCAATTTTATTTTGTTTTGATACTTCTGCCACAGACCAACAAATAATACTTTGCAACATGGCAAACAGTTTAAATCAATATTTAATCAGTATAAAAAAAACCTCACATCAGCAGCATTTCCATTCTAGAGAGTTTATGGAATAAGTAAAATGCAAATTTTATTTGTTTTGATATTTCTGCCACAGACTGACAAATAGTAGTTTGCAACAACATGACAAACAGTTTAAATCAATATTTAATCAGTATAAAAAAAGAACTCACATCAGCAGCATTTCCATTCTAGAGAGTTTACGGAATAAGTAAAATGCAAATGAATAATAAAATTGCTGCACATAAAAAGCAAGTTTTCATTTTTGCTCTTTTACTATAAAGACTATAATAAAATATGATGACAGATTTAACATTTTTCCTCTGTTCAGCTTCCAGTGTAATCCACCTCCAACGCTGATGGTCACAACTGTTAAACACAGCCCTCTGTCTTCTCTGTCCTAGCATGCAAAGATAAACTCAAAACTAATGAATCACAAAGATGAAAAATAAATCAAACACCAAATGCTGAACATAATGAAATGTGTGAAATTTTTTAAAAAAATTATACAAAATTGGACTCCCAAACAAAAACATTTATTATCTAATAATTTGGTCAATAATTCTGGGTTGCTAGAGACTGGCGCAAAAAAGAAATCTACCCCGAGGATCTAGGCTGAGACACCAATACTATTTTACACAGATACAATCTATACTTCATCAGACCAGATCTTTTTGACTGCAAAATACTTCTTTCATTTTATGAAGTTCAGGTTATATAAAAAAAAAAAAACCCTGTTTAAAAGACCAGCCGCCCTAGAGCAGTGATCACAGACTTGTGTGACAGACTTGGCTTTGATTCTCACCAGAGGCAGCCACTTATGGGACTTTATTGGTCCTGACCAGCAGTAGGTACCTAACCTGAGTGGAGTGTGGCATGGGTTTAAATGCTTGACACCCAGGAAAAAAGCAGATGACAGCCCTGTCATGCAGTCGCTGACCAGGAGGGACCTATTAACCGTTGGCATAGACTTCATCATCTACATCCTTCCTGGTCAGGGGAAAGGGGTGTTGATTCTGCGACCCTTCATGCCCTGCTTTTCTGGTGTCCCTGCTTTCAATTTCCTTTCCACTGCTGTGTGTGCACGGCGAGTTCACCATGTTGAGATCACTGGTGTTGGGAAGATCATGAGAACTATTGTTGGATAGACGTGGTGGGCCCTGTAGGCTCTCTCACTCATGCTGGCTCTGTGACAAGCGATACATGTTGTCCATAGGGGGCTTAGTAGGTAGTATCCTGCTTACGTTAAGATCACAATCAGCACCACACACAACCAAAATGTCTCTGCAGCAACACAGTGTCTCCTCTGGTGGGCTGCCTGATGACTTCATTATATTGATTGCTCTGTGGAACTGCCCTTGTCAGAGCTGCAACATGACCGAGTATGGTTCGTCCAGTGTGCTGGAATGAACGGTGTGGTGGCATTGCTACTGTGGAGGAACAGAGTGGAAAAGCCCAGAGTGATATGTGCACATGAATTATCTGAAGCTTCTAAAGCAGGCCTCAGTCTGATACTTGTGAGATGTAAAGAAGTTAAGGCCAGATACGCAAATTTAGTAATGTCCGGCCAGAGTAAACCAACAGGGCTAGAAATTCACAGATAATTTTGGAATGTCCTGAGAACAGTTAGGGGAAAAACAAAACAAAATAACACACACAAAACTAAAAATCAACCAAATCTTCTTGTCCGCACAAGTTTTTATTGACAGTTGCATTCGCTAAGGACAGAGACAGATAACAGAAATGATTGTCAGTTAATAGAAATGATTGTCAGTTAACAGAAATGATTGTCAGTTTCATATCAATGCACCTGAAATGGCACATGAAAGTTAAAACAAGGAAGGGAAGTTATAGTAGGTGTACACTGAACCTCATATTACTCAGTTATCGGACTTGCCCATTCAAAGACACAATACAGAACTGGTTCCCCAGCAGGTAAGTATTCTTAGGTGGAAAGAGCGTTTCCTCTTCTCCATCAAAGGCTTTAGTTGTCCTCGACAATCAGATGGCTAGGAATCTTGAGCCCAGACCAATGCTTTGGAAACACAGAAATCATATTTTCTCCCTATCATGTACTAACAATATAAATCATACTTCTTTTGTGCAAATACATTTATGATACAGGTTATGTAATAATTCATAAATCAACAGTTCATTTTCAATTTGAGATGTGAACCGTTTTGTTTTCTTTCACCGATGATCTTTCAGCATTCACTTCTGGAAATGTGAATTTATGTATTTATGTAATCAATAAAAAATTACAAGGAAATAATATCCATCTTTACTGCAGATGAGCAGAAATACATAAAACAATCTAGAGTCAAAACTGAATCAAAAGCCTTCATATTGATATTTTTACCATGCTACAAGTAACGAACACACTATGTGCGGGCACATGCACACACACACACTCAAAAACACAGACACACATTTCAGATTCAGATTCAGAAAACTTTATTACCTCTTGTTAAAAGAGAAATTACATTCGTGACCGCTGCCCTAAAAGTTAAGACATATATATATATATTAGTTACAAACATGACACTAAAATTAAAATTACTTTCAAACAATAAAACATGCATATATCACAAAAATGGGAATTTCAGTCTTTCTCCTTTTTTGGTAGTGCAAATAAAACATTCACTCAGCCACACATAATTATATATACATACATACGTGCCCTCATGCATGAGAGAGAGAGAGAGAGAGAGAGAGAGAGAGAGAGAAAGAGAGGGAGAGAGAGAGATGTGATTTATCGTTGAAAATCATTAAGATAAGACATATTCCAGACATTTCTATTCTTCACTGCTCCAGGATATGCACACATAACACACACACACTCCAGCATCTATACTTTCCCGCTTGCTCACAGACATACACACACGCGCACATGCTTATTATATCACAGGTGATCCACCATCTCTGCTTCTTACATGCTGCGTTTGTTTAAAAACGCAATGGATTTGAACACAAGGCTCTTTTTTGTGCGCATCAGCTTAGCTCTGGGGACACGAAATCGTCTGCCTGATGGAAGGAGCTCATACTGTCACGCAAGCGTGTGCCCACTGTCACCAACAATCGCACGAGCCTTGGTCACCGCGCGCCTTTCATACAACTCACTCATACTCTCCTGTCTCTCACCAACAATCTTACCACAGATGTTCACAACGCTATCCAAGAGTTTGCTGTTTTTCAGACTAAAATTTCCATACCAGCAAATGCATGAAAAAGTCAAGACAGACTCAATAAAACTGTAAAATGTTTTAAGTATTTTTGGCTGGACATGCAGATTCCTCAATTTGCTTAGGAAATACATTCTGGTTTGGCATTTTTTGTATGTGGACCTGGTGTGTGTATTGAAAGTGAGCTTATTGTCTACCTTGTGCCCAGATATTTGTATTCCTCTACCCGTTCCACTTTTTCTCCATGAATATAAAGATCCGGCACGTAATTTTTCGCTTTCCTAAAATCTATGATCATCTCCTTTGTTTTTTTGATGTTAAGCTCAAGATAATTTTCTTTACACCAGGTGCTGAAACGCTCAACTTCATCAAAATATGTTATATCAGAATTGGAGAGGTCTTCAAGGGCTGTATCATCTGAATATTTTATAACTGGTGTTTCTTCTGTACCAATGCAGTCGTTGGTGTACAGAGTAAAGAGGACAGGAGAAAGAACAGTACCTTGAGGGGAACCTGTGGAACAAAAGAGGACAGATGACCATGACAGATTGATAGCGCACTGACTGGGATCTGGAGATGAGGAAATCTATGATCCACAGGATAAGCCTGGGTCTGACATTTAAGGATAAAAGTTTGTGCGCTAAAAGATGAGGCTGGATGGTGTTAAAAGCTGACACTCACATATACAACTTTCAAACACAGGAGCATACACACATAGCAACAGGCTATCTTTTCACTGAGAAAACCATAACGCTGCAACAGAAAGAGAAAAAAAAAAAAAAGATTTATACTCCGCAGTAGACAGAATATTATTACTATCATCATATCTTCAATCTGTGATGATGAATGGTCACCAATGACCCTTGCCGATATGGTATTATTCTTCTGCATACTAACAAGGTGACAGCCCTGATACAGCCCTCTAAGGGTCGGCTGGGTTATCTGCAGCATGAATTGAACTGACTGAAAAAAAATTCTTTTGCTTGCTGTCTGGATAAGTATCAGCTCTCACTCGGTAGGATCAGGAACACTGTCAGGGTCACAGAGCAACTTGAAGAAAACGCTACAAGTGCAGTCCTCTACAACAGCAGCCAAGGCCAATGGTCCCCCACACAACCATTGGGTGTTGGACGCGGCTATCTGTTCTCTTCCATCCTCTCCCTCACCTTCTGGATGGACTCATTTCTGGACAGACTCATGCCAGTCTGTTGATCAACATATACTGATCAGAGGTTGATCGATCGATCAACAATTTATAGAAAAGTTCAATATTTTCACTCTGTCGACCTGTCTATTGATTAATTGGTTGACAAATTGATGGATGAATGGTTTGACTGGCTTGGTAAATGTAACAATCGACCTACCATTTACATTATCCACATCTTTTACTCCCACGCCTTTCTCTCTCTCTCTCTCTCTCTCTCATCCTCCCCCCTATTATACTCGAGCAGTCCTCAGAAAGTTTGACCTGTTGGTTTGATTGGTCGATCAACCTGATGATTGTTGGTATGATCAATTGACAGGCTTTCATCGGTTTTGTTTTGCTTTGCTTTTCCTCTTTCTCTCCCCTCCTGCGGTCTCTTTCCTTTCCTCCCCATTCCTCCCTTATGTTGAAGTAATCGATACATGTCTTAAATATTCATTTTTCAGTTGAACAATCCGAAATGTGTGAGCGTGAAAGAAACAATGATTGAAGTGATGACTACGGGTCAGTTATTTCGCCACCTGACTGAAGTAATATTGTGTTTTTTTTTCCAAGTGGTTTTGAATTTATTTAATGATCCAGTGGTCTGCTGTTTTATTAAGCATTCAATGGAAGAATCATTCTGTATATCTTATTTCAATGCATAATTGCCTGAAATACTGTCTACTTCAGTATTGTAAGAACCAGATGAATTCACTAGAACGCTTAAACAAAAAACCCCTATTGTTTCTCTCTCTCTCTGTATGTATGTGTGCATATATATATATATATATATATCTATCTATCTAATGAACTAGTAAATTCCAAGGGTAAGTAACTGAGCACCGTGCCAGCAATTTTCAGAGCAGCTTGTTGTTGCAGTGACTGCAAAAAATGTAGAATTATAAACAAAGCTTGCTCATATGTCTTAGACTGAAGAAACAGGGGGAGATAAGCTTTCATATCTGCAGTGGTAGATAATTCTGCCTACTAGTACATTTACGGCTTGAAGTTCTGAAAACTTTCTGAAGTTAAATGTCAGCAAAACAAAAGAACTGGTGATAGATTTCCATAGAGCCCCATCCCCCATAGCAGACCTTGTAATTGATGGGCAAACTGTGGAAAGGGTGTCTCAGTATAAATATCTGGGCACAGTAATTGACAACAAACTTTTGATTTCAACACTGCAGCTATTCATAAGAAATGTCAGTCCAGGGTTTACTGTTTGCAAAAGCTGCGCTCACTCCATGTAAACTCAAAAATTCTTGCACAGTTTTACAGGTGTTTTACTGAATCTGTTTTAACCTTTGGCTTCTTGTGCTGGTTTGGTGGGCTCAATGTGAAGAAAAAGAATGTGTTGAACAAGACTGTGAATGTGTGTGGGAAAGTTGTGGGTGAAAGGCAAGCGCGCATGAGTGAATTGTATGAGAAGCATGCTGTACGAAAGGCAAGAGAAATTGCAAAAGACTCCTCACATGTCCTGGCCCATAATTATGAACTGCTGCCATCTGGCTGACGGTTCAGGATGCCAACGGTCCGATTGGTCAGAACAAAAGAGAGTTTTATCCCAATGTCTATATCCCTTCTCAACAAGCAATAATTGTGTGTGTGTGTGTGTGTGTGGGATGGGGGGAGGGTGGGGGGGTGGGGGAGGGGGGGAGGGTAGGCAAAGGGAGGGGGGAGTGTATACATATATATGTATGTGTGTATGTGCTTCCATGTGCGTGTGTATGCGTGTGTGATTGAATAAATGTTTATGTATATTGGGTGTGTGTGAGGGCGTGTGTGTATACATGTGTGTGTGCGAGTGTGTGTGTGTGTGTGTGTGTGGTGTGTGTGTGTGTGGTGGTATGGTTGTTTACTGAAGGTGTTTTACTGTTCTTTGCCATAATTATTCACTTAACTGCTTTTTATATTCTGTATTTTTATCATTTGTGTGCAACAATGAAAATTTGATTTGATTAAGACACGGTTGTTACCGACTGTTCTATTATTTTTATGTTAATTTATTTATTCATGTGTGTGTGCATGTGTGTGTGTGCGCATGCATGCGAGTATAATTTTGTGTGTGTGTGCAAGCGTATGAGTGTGTGTGCGTGTATATATATGTGTGTGTGTGTGTGTGTGTGTGTGTGTGTGTGTGTGTGTGTGTGTGTGTGTGTGTTCTGACTACTTTTATGTTTTGCTATTATTTACCATTGTACATGTATTTTAAAATTCTGTGAAATCAAGTTTGACCATTATGTAATACTGAAAATCTATTATAAGTATTGTTAAGTATTGTTGTTTACTCAAATGGGTTTTACTATTGCTTGATCATTTATTATGTGCATCATCATCATCACACTTTAATGCTTCTTTTAATCAGAATTTTGGGCTGACAGTGTTGTTTCTGTTTTTAGCAAATTCTGAAAATTAATAAGTGGTGTGTGTGTGTGTGCGTGTGTGTGTTTGTTTAGTATGTGTTTATCTACATGTATGAGGTTTTACATTGTAACTAAATTGATTTTGTTGGGTTGTTGTTGTTGAGTTACCCTACTTGTCTATTGTTTTTCATGTTTATTTATGTCACTAATGTATAGTTAGTCAGCAGCACGATTGTAATTTCTCAGAATTGAGATAATAAAGTATTCTTGTATCTAACAGTATGTGCCTGAGTGGGGTGAATGGGAATAATAAATGCTTCTGAAAATGTGCCTTCAGCAAGCTTATAGTCTCCATGGGGGAGACAAAATGCTACAGTTTCACACTAAACAACAATGCGCATACTTAGCCTACTGGACGTTAGACAAACAAAATTTGAGATTTTGTCCTGTAATGTTTGTACTGGCCTGCGAAAATAATATCTTTCCTTTTCAAATCTGCTTGAATTTCCGCCTTCAGGCACCTCGCTTTGAAACTTACTTTTAAAAGCTTGACGACAGACGTTCCTTTTTTTTTTTTTTGGTGTGATTTCAATAACCCACTGTTGGGAGTTCGACGACGAGGCTGGCCGACGGCTGAGCTTTCACCGACGACAGTATGCAAGAAACTTAAGAAAATGACCGTGGATTCTGATTGGCCAATTTTATCACGTCATGTAATCTCTAGTGAACGGTGCTTGAGAAAAAGTTTAGTGTTTTGAATGATCAATACACTTCTACTCATATTTTAATTTACTTATACTGAAAATGTAACTCAACTTAAAAATTACAGATATCTTTGAGAACTGAAATGTTGGCCCATTGACTCATGGGTAATTATAGTAATGGCGAAGCCACCGTTCAAGGAAGGAATACGACTAGTGCTCTGAAGGAAAATGGCCAACGAGGAGAACGTAAGCCTTTTCAGTCGCTCTGTTCACTGTAATTTTAAATATAAGAATATGACAAAACATGAAACAGTATTTACTGACGTATTAAAGCCATATATTCCATTTACGAATAGAAAACTATAGCACGGCATGTCATCGGCATCAGATCAGCCTTGATGAGTTGATCAAGTATTATCAGCGAACACTGACTTTTGTCTTCCTTTCGTATTTCATTTGTTTAACTTGCAGGTTGAGAGAAATACTTTGTGTTTATATTTTCATATTAGTATGAATGGATCATTGAAGGCGATTGTAAGATTATAGATGCTACAATGATTTGCGTGCCATGATTGTTTACATCGCCACGTGTTTTTCACCTTTATCACTCTCCAGCCGTGCGTGAGTTTACCCCCCCCCCCCCCTTCCCGGCCCCCTTGCGTCCGAAATCAGAAAGTGTGGATACATTGTTTGACTAATTCTTTTAAAATTTGGAAATAGATTTTCCAATTGCAATTATTTAGGATAGCAACCATCAGAGGGCTTTTTTTTTGTTTTGTTGTGTCTGTTTTTCCAGTTACAGGGATATTGTGTACTAGAATGTTTGGGACATGCTTGCTCTTGTTTTCCTTCTAGTTCTTCCTCAGTGAAGAAACCTCAATCAATAATTTGATTCTTTTATAGGAATAGTCAAGCTTGTCTCCACCCTTACTCCGAGCCCACTTCAAAAAAAAAAAAAAAAAAAAAAGCATAACATACACACACAAACACATGCTCACACACACACATGCACACACACAACACACATGCACACACACACACACACACACACACACACACACACACACACACACACAACTTTTTGTATTGTGTGTGAGAGGTGATTAACACAAAACTTCAAGTGAAACAAAACTTCAAGTGACAAAGATACATATTTAATCAAAAAGTTACAAAGTGTTGATAGCAAAGCTTATAAGCTAGCACTCGGTGTTTCAGTGCATGCGTCATCTATAAAAACCTACGCAGAGATTTGTAGAAGAACAGATGAAACTCTAATCAGCAAAATATATTTTACGAAGTAATTCTACTCAAAACTCAGTATGGAAATCAAGTTAAAATCAGAGATTCATTTCCCTAAAAGAGCACATCAAATACATTCTCTAACAACGATAGGTTTATATACGTCTGATCTGTTTAAAAATGCAGGTGTTAAGCCTAAAAATGTAGTTCCACAACTATCTTATAGCATAATCCCTAAATGGGAACTTATCGCTGCCAATTTTGACACAGATTATTTAGATTTCAAGAAAGAGGAAGGTCCAGCTGTCTCTGCATCTGTCCGCTGTCATATAGATAATCATTATTCAAACCATGTGAAAGTCTACACAGATGGTTCTGTTCTCGATAACGGTCTAGCTGGTGCAGCTTTTGTTATCCCGGCCTTGAAAGTGGAATGATTGTATCACATCGGAAAACATTTTTCAATATTTACAGCGGAACTCGTTGCTATTGCAATGGGTTTGAATTATCTGCTGAATCTGCCCGTTTCTCTGTTTCATATACTGTTTTGTGTAGATTCTAAATCTGTTTTGCAAGCGCTGAATTCATTTAAAAAGTAAGAGGGGAACTTGTCACTGGAATTATTCACTTAATTCATTTCCTGTCTGTACGTGGTACCAGTGTCAATTTCTGTTGGGTTCCTTCTCATTGTGGATTATCTGCAAATGAATGGGCGGACCGAACAGCAAAAAAGGGTGCAAAGAATCATAGCAATTCTATTAAAATACAAATCCCCCTGTCCCTACAAGAAGGATGTTATCTTTTGGAAAAAAAACTTGCTGGAGTTTTATTAAAAAATGCAGCAAAAAGGAAGAGGTCTTTCTGATGACCTTCGGCATAAAAAATCTATGAAAACATTTTTTGGTGCCAGTAAAAATTACCATCATCATAGGCTATTCACAAGCATGGTTTTTAGATTTAGACTTGATGCGTTTAAAACAAAATTTAGTCATAATGTAACGTATGTATGTGGCAAAAATATCTCGCCGTTTCATGTTATTTTTCTTTGCCAGCAGTTGAAAAAACATTTGCCTAGTTGGCTCTCAGACATTGAGCCATCCGGATCCCGCTCATCTTCCGAAAAGTTACTTTCAAATTATTTACAAATATTTGACATTGTACAGGGACTGTATAAGAGTCCCATTGGTTACTTGCTCTGATTGATTCCTTGTTTTGATAATGTTGTTAGGTTGTATTACAGTTTGTGTTTTTTTCCATTTAGTATTGCCAACACCCCACACTCCCGACCCCTCCCCTATCCCCCCTGATCCTGACCTTCCCTCCCCTTCAGTGTCATTGGAATTTACTAATTTAAACACATTTGCATATACAGTATTACATAAGTGTTTTCTCTCTCACGCAGATACTCACTCACACATGTACACACACACACACGCGTGTGCGCACGTGCATGCACACACACACACACACACACACACACACACACACACACACACACACACACACACACACTTGGCTTTTTTTTTTTTTTTTGGTTGTCTAATATCACTTAAAATGAAAAGACATTAAATTAAAGAACGAACTCATACTGTTTGTATTGTGTGTGAGAGGTGATTAACATAAAACTTCAAGTGACAAAGATAAAGATATCGGTAGACTTGGGCAATAGAGTGTCATAAAATCAGGGGTTCCAGTATGTTTTAGTGTCGTTTCACACACACACACACACACACACACACACACACACACACACACACACACACACACACACACACAAACAAAAGCATTAAGTGTTTTACATTCAAGCAGATTTGTATCCATCACAGGTCAGAAGCTTTTCGCAGTATTGTGATTTTGAAGAATGTTTGGGGTGCAAAGTAGCTGCGTCAGTTTGATGGAAGGATACTGATTTTTCTACTTCCTTTTTCTTTGCTACAAAGTCATAGATTACTCTGGACATTTCATAGGAACCTGACTGACTGTGATTCAGTGGAATGCAGCATAATCACTTTTTACATCAGTTACAGTCTGGGAGATTTTCATGATTCATTTCTGTTGGGTGTCTCAGGCTGGAGAACTGTCTTTGGATTAAAGGATTTCCAAGAAAATCACCTGATTTTCAGAGGCACGAAAAGCGAACATGCAAGAAAAGAGAAAAAAAAAAGTCACTGGAAAAAGAAAATAATGAAACACGAAGTTTGGTATCGTATTACTTTTTCGAATCCAGGTTCCCATGATTTTACGTTCAGTGCACAGCTGCCTGTGGCTGTTACTGTTAAGTGTTATAATGAACTCCAGTGCTTCTGTGTGCATTAATCAGATCAGTTCTATGGCGGGTACATATATATATGCGAATCCTAGTTGTACTGCAATTTTTTTTTTTTTTTTTGGTTGTGCATCATGCTTAGGCTTCGGGCTGAGGTGCTGAAAATACAATGTCTTGAGTGTCATGAATTGTACATCAAGGTGAGATGGTTTGGGAAGGCATAATTGGCAACTGGTGGGGGATTTGAGCGGACTGAAAATACTACAATAGTGGTGGGGATTTGAGCGGACTGAAAATACTACAATAGTAAGCAATTTTGAACAGCAGTTTTCGACTTGTTTTCAAAAAGCGAACAAGTTGGGAATGGCGATTGTTATTTTCTCATTTTGTAAATACTTTTACGATGGGTGCGGCAGAGCAAGGGCACTTCCCCTGCGCGCGTGCACTGCGCATGCTTACGACCATTGCAGACGCGCTATTTTTGCAATTTTTGATTTTATTTTACGTCCCCTAATGTAAACGTAACAAGCAATTGTTATATAGTGGAAAGGGTGAGACGCCAACTTTGCAGTGAGTATAGACTTAGATACATTTTGGGTAAAATAGCAACGCTACAATTACGGAAACAATATCAACTAAAACTTAGAAGAACACATGCTTGGATTTTATTTTGACGGTGTGAGACTGTGACAGTCCTGATAAGTGATGGTGAGCTTGGATATAAAAACAGCGAGAAATGAGATGTACAAAGTGACAGTGATTTGTGTCCACACTAAAGGATATTGTTCTGTCATTACTAATAAGTACTTCTGTGACTGTTGAAACAAACGGATTCTTAAAAAGAAGTCTATGAACTTTAAGTATACTTTCCCCAGTGTGTGTGTGTGTGTGTGTGTGTGTGTGTGTGTGTGTGTGTGTGTGTGTGTGTGTGTGTGTGTGTGTAGTATTTCTTTTGGTTTCTTTGCTTCGTGCATAGTAATTTGCCTGTCACGAGAGACCACAAAAAAGGTCTTTGAAACTGCTTAGATTCCATTTCAGCTGGAGTTTTGCACTCCCCCTCCCCCCCACCCCCCCTCACCTCGGGCCTCCTACCAGGGCATTACTTCTGGACCCCAGTCTTTTTCAGAGATTTTTCCAGTCAGCTGTTCTCAAGACTGTGTATCTAGATATGACTGTCACCAGTTCCCAGACATCTTATTGCTTGTCCCCGACTGCTACTTCCCTCCCTCTGCCACACTTCCTCCCCCAAACCTGCTTGATTTTATGATCCTTTTTGTCACTGGATTAAATTGTTAACATTGAAAGAGGCAAAGGGAGGAGGAGGGGTTAGAAGGGGAAGGGGATGCAAGGAGGGGATGGATATGAAGGTTATGGACTGGGTGAAGCTCGTTTGAAAAGCATGTGATAGGTATTTGTCAATTTTACAAAAGTGTAACTGTGTGTTAGAGAAAGATTGAAATGAGTATTTTGGTCAGTGGCTGAATGAAAGCATGCTGTTTTAAAAAAAAAAATTTGAAACGCCTATTAAACTGCATTTGAAAGTTGCTCAGTCAAGACATCATGAGCAAACATTGGGGCAACAGAATATCGCTTATCAGTCATGGTGTTGCCAAAGAAACGGGGGAAATAAGTCATGGTTGCATGTAAATTTATGGTGGTGTTGTTTCCTTTTCACCATTCCACACTTTCCAAATTGAAATTTAAAACAGTGTGTTGAACATCATGCCCATTTAAATATATTCATCATTCATAATCATATTCAGCAAAGTGAAGTTGTGTCATGAAATGTAAACTTGAAGGAAATATTTTAAATGCCAAACTTTTAAATTATTCACACAAAAACTTTTAAATTGTTCACACTTGCATTCTACTTCACTCGCATTCACCTTCTCTCACAGATAAAAGGTTTTTCAAGTTTAGAGCCTACACCTGGCAAACCTTGTGATTTTTGGCATAATTTATTAGACAGTGTAAGAGCTAGCATGCCTTGCAGTTTTGCACAATATGACTGTTTCAGAAAAATGACAAAAGAGATCATCATAGAATCAAGCACGAGAGCATATGAGGTCGGAGCCAGTGGTGAAAACGATTGATCAGCAAACATGCTGATAAAAAAGCAGCAGGGCATTTTTCCTCCTGATCTTGAAAACGATTGGACGTAATCTGAGGCCTTTATTGGTCTTTGTCAAATGTCGATGTAGAGCCCTGAATGTGCAAATTGTCTTTTTTTTTCCTTTCTTTTCTTCAGTCCTTACTGTTTTAAAACTTCTTTCAGCAGTGACTCTGAAATGTCTCAGATCCGTCATTGGGACAAGGGTTGTCCTGTCTGAAAGCCCTTCCCTTTCTTTTGTCTGTAGCCCTCTTCTTGTTTCTCGAAGGAGGTCCCCAAGATGGCTTCCTTAGTCAGGATCAACTCTTGTCTGCATGTCACTTGTCAGTCTATTTTGACTATTGTTGATCCCGGCTTGTTGAAAAGTTGTTCCTGTCTGCACCGTACCAGAAACACAGACAGAATACAACTCCACACTTGGCTTCATTTGGGAATCAGAAGAAGCACAATCTCTTGCTGAGTCACTCATGAGGTATTTTATGATTTGAGTTTTGATTGGCTGTCTATAACAGTTTACTGTTTTTCCAACACATGGTCGCAGGTCCAGCTTTTTGCCTGTCCTCAGGGAGCTCTGTCTATGACTGTGAGGTCCAAAGCTCGGACTCTGTTTTTTCTGTTGGGCATAAATGTTTTTTCTGTTGGGCATAAAAGAGTCTATGTCAGTCCTTGTAACCTCGGGCTGTGTCCAGTGCCCACTACAGAGGTATCTGCAGCAGGAGTTGGTCTCTATGAACCTGGGTACTTCACTACTTGCCTATTTCACTGAGGTCATGGTTTGAGTCTTTCTCCCAGCCCAGCAGGATTAGCTTGACAAAGATAGATAGTAAGACTAAGCCTCCATCTTTGAATTTTCAAAGTCAGTCCGTTAATTGTCTTCATGCCATCTAATCAGCTACCTCCCCTTCCTCCTCCAATTTCTCCGTCACCCCTGCTCCTTTCTGTCTGTCTCCGTTTGCATGCACACACAGTGAGATTGAGGTTTTGCAATTAATTGTATAGTTTATTTACAAACGTCTTACTCCAAATCATCATTTTTTTTTTTTTTTTTTTACCATATGAAATAAACACAGAGGTATGGGTTTCAGGGTGATGGTCATTTTGACCTATTGACAGCAGCTTTGTCGGAATCAGGACTTGGAGACTTGGTAGGCTTCGGCGAATCTGAAGAACCAAAGGAGCAGCCGCCAGTACAGGTATTTTGTTTAAGAAAGTTAACTGACAGTATTATAGGCGTGTGTATAACACGGGTCCTTCAGCCATTGTTGTTGCTGGAGTAACTTTTAGGATTTAGCTGGAGAGTGCAGCACAAGGTCTAGTACCTAGTAGGCCCATGAATTTGATTCAAAACCTGTGTTTTGAAAACTGTTCATTGCACAGCATTGCAGATTGCAAGTGCTTATGGTTGTTTATTTTGGGAGAGTAAGAAAAGAATTGAA
Source organism: Conus canariensis (assembly GCA_033310375.1). Taxonomy (NCBI): domain Eukaryota; kingdom Metazoa; phylum Mollusca; class Gastropoda; order Neogastropoda; family Conidae; genus Conus; species Conus canariensis. Next base: position 14,260,375 of record CM065736.1, on the reverse strand, counting down.
CTATGTTTGTTTTGGGGAAGTAAGAAAAGAATTGGAACATCAGGCTATAGTTAGGTCTGGGTTGTTCAGCATATGGAAGAGTTACTATCAAGGCAAAAGAGATGAGAAAAGGATTTTTGCTGCAAGTGAAAAAAGACTGAAGTGGTGTGTGTGCAAAGTTGTAAAAAGTCTACAGTAGAAGTGCATGAAATTCCTTTTGGAAGGGTGGCAATTTCATTGAAAAAAGTGGCACTTTGTCCTTACCATCGCTTATAAAGCCCTATTGATGCCCTTGAAAGATGGATGTCATTCTTTTGTAGATTAGGAAATGAATGGGAACCATGAGTATGTGTCCACTTTTCTTTTTATGTTGGTCTGCCAGTTATTTGAGAGCTATGTACTTTTCACAGTGATAATTATACTTAGTTCAGTGATTTAATTAGAGAAAGAAAATTATATAATGCTCTTGCCCACAAACAGGTTGCACAGATGTGTGGAGTTGAACTGTAATTCTGGGATATATAAAAAAAAACACTGGTAAGTGGTATAAGCTGCACCCAACTGATAAAAAAAAATTGCTGAAAAAAAAACCCCCAGTTGATTAGCTAGAAGAAAAGAGCAGTAAAAAAACAGTGTAAACAGAGCCTGCATATTCTGACGAACCAGAAGCACAAGTATGTATGTGCTGCAGCTTTAGTGAGTTACTGGAATTACTGAAGGTTTAGTCAATGGTTAATTTGAGGTTGTCCAGAGTTAAAGCAAAAATGAATGTGATTGGATCAGTCATAGCAGGAAAACAATAATCTTTTCAGATGGTGGATGCTGAAGTTTTGAACAATGACAGCAACACTACTGCCACAAATATGACATAAACAATGGATTATTTTGCACATGTGAAGAGCAAGAAAGTCAAGGGCCATTTATGTGAATTTTGCTCAGAAATAAGATTCATGTTTGGGAAAAAAAAAAAAGTTGCAGATAAGCATTGACAAAGCCTACATGGTTTGAGTTAAGAATCTCTGTCTGTTACAGTCTTTCAAAGTTAATGACAAAGCTGCATCATTTTAAATGTGACAATGCAGACAGACAAAGAAAGTTAGCCAAATTTTAGGCATTGATTCCAGTTGCTGAAAATCAATAAATAAATGGCCAGCAGAGAAATAGCCACATGAGTCAAAGAAAAAAACATGGGCTAATAGCTTGGAAACCGGTATAATGGTACATAGGTACACACACGTGCGCGCGCCGCGCGCGCGCGCAACACACACACACACACACACACACACACACACACACACACACACACACACACACACACACAACACATTTGCAGAGCCACATGTACACACATACACATACACATAAACACGCATGCACATGTATTTGTGCAGGCACACGCACACAAGCAGATTGAGAGGCAGACTCTAAATAGATGCCTTGGGCTAAGAGGATTTTACATTGGACACATAGTATAGCTGTTTGTTAAAGCTTTTTTCCTACCATGAAGGGCGATGAATGTGTAGATCTTATAGTGAATGAAACATAAGCATTTATATCTATGATGACAGGTTGCATAATCACTTGTGTCTGGTGACAGGTTGTAACTGGAGCACTTATGTCTGTGATGACAGGTGGTAACAGAGGCACTGCCAGTGGCACAGTCCACGCCAGTTCGACCTGCACCTCAGTTCATCACTGTGCGCACCGGCCCTCGTGGCCAGAGTCCAGCTCAAATTATCAGCGCTTTGCCCATCTCCCAAACCCCTGTCAAGGTGATTAGCAGTGGTGACCCTCAGGCTGCCAAGACTCAGGTCACCACAAAGATCATTCGCTTGGCTGCAGGCAGCTCTGTGTTGCAGAAATCAGGTGGAGGGACCATTGCAGCCACTGGTCAGCCAACAAGCGGTCAGCGTATGGTGGTCCCAGCAACCACCAATCGCATTATCACTTTGACCTCTGGGGCTAATGGCAGTAGCACTCCTGTGACCAAAAACTTCATCGTCAGCACAGTGCCAAGGACAGATGCCTCTCAAAATCATACCCAGCATATACTCGTTACACCTCAGGGTGCCAAGACTGTCCCTCGAGGGGTTCTGGTGGCTCAGAATGGTCCATCCACCTCCTCCACTGTGACCTCAATGGGTGGTCAGGTGGTGCTGGCCAGTGTGACTCCACAGCAGGTTAGAACAGTTGCCACCCCTCAGCTGCTGCAAACAGCAAGTGGTGTGCCGAAAGTTTTGATCAACCAAGGCAATGGACGCGTGTTGCAAGTCAGGCAGCAGACGCCTTCCAACTCAGCGACAGGTAATGGTGCTCTGACCAGTCAGACTGTAAGACTAGCCAGTCCTGGTCTCCAGACTCGTTTCATTCATTCCCCGCCGGTGCGTTCACCTCAGACTGTACACACAGCTGCTGCCTTGCCTCTGCCTGAACAGACACGCGTCATACAGCCATCTGCCGATCAGCTTAAACCTATCAGCCGTTCGAGGACAGCATCTCAGGTGGTTATTAGTCAGTCCAGTCTGTCTGGGGCAAAGGTGATTTCTGCCGCAGCTACCCCCTCCCCCGGCCCATCCACCAGCACCCTTCATCACTCTTTCAGTATGCCTGTGCTCAGTAAGGAAGGCTCACGATCACGGAGCAATTCCCCTGTGTGTGGGGTGGGGAACATTCCAACTGTGGTGTCTCAGAAGGTGAATGTGAGGAACTTCCCTGGTGCTAGTAGTGACAGCAAGGGAGTCTCTTGGGCTTCAGAGGACATGCATGCTAGAGCCTTTGACCATGCTTCACTTAACCAGGTAAGTGTTTTTTTATGATAATGTCTAGAGCTTTGATTAAATCTTAATGTTTGTCATGCCTTTTTTCTCTTTTTATTTTTATTTTGTTACAAAGGGTACACCTGTATGGTGAGTGGAGCCCAAATCATCTTGTCATCTCAAAATTCTTTTTATTTTGGTCAATTGGTGTCTTTGTATTGTATGTACTGTTTTGCATTAACAAGCTACCGACAGACACACAGATCTATATATAACACAGACACACATTACATGTACATGCTCACATGCACTTGTATAGACATGCATGCATGGTTGTACATACATGTAATAATGTATACACACATGCATGCACACACACATGCACACATACATGCACACACATATGTGCGTGTTCACGCGCTTAAACACAACTGCTCATGCATGCACGCACATATGCGCACAAGCACGCATACATATGCGCACACTCACACACACATATGTACAGGGTTCGTATGCTCCCTGAAACTCCTTGAAACTCCTTGAATTCTGACAGGGAATTTCAAGACCTTGAAAACCTTTGAAAATCAATAAAAAGTGGTTCTGCTGACCAAACCTCCTTTGGAAACCTTTGAAAATCAAGCCATCAGCTCCAAGAGTCTTTAATGTGGCAAAAAGAAATGGCAGTTTGATTTTTCTGCGTTCAGGTTAATGAAAAACATTTTAAAACAAATTTGTACAAACATTGCGATCCTGGATCGTCTGCGATTTTACCAAGGGAGATAATTTGTAACCATCAAAATGTGTACTACTGATTTAAAATTATTACCATTTATCTACTGATTTAAAATTATTACCATTTATCAGTCACTGAAAATACTCCCATCCAGTGAACACCTTCATACTGCACTATATGGAAATGAAGAAGCTGACCAACTGACAAAGGAAGGACAGCAGCCCCAACTGTAAAAGGTAGTCTCCTTGGAATAAATCTAAAATATTTCCAAGGAGGCAAATAGGAAGATGACTTGAGCAGCACCCAGACTTCAACAAGAGGGATGCATACTACCGGATGCCCAGATCAGACCAAGTGAACATTGTTGGACTGAGGATAAGGCTCCCCTGACCTCAACATCACAGGTCCACTATACTCCACACCTGTGAGTCTTCAAACTATCAATGCAGTGCAGCCCCAGAGAAGCGGAGCATTCCCACTAGGCCCAAAGTGGAAAACCTGGCCTGCCAACTCACCAATGAGTGCAAAACCCTACTGACCACTGGAGGTCTTCACGTCATGACCTCCAGGATTCCTACCTAAGTAAACAAGGAAGAAGACCATCATTGTGATATTGAGAACTGGGCACTCCAGACTGTGACATCACATCTCTGCAATACTCCACCCTGGCGAGTCTTCAATTTATCCATGCAGCCCCAATGACAGTGGAACAGTCCCAACAACACCAAAACAACAATCCTGGCCTGCCAACACATCGATGAGTGCAAAACTTTATTGACCACCGAGGGCCTTCACCATACAGAAGCCTTGCCAGTACCTCCAGGATTCCTGCCTAAGGGAACGAGAAGAATCTCTTCCTACACTACCGTTGATCTCACATGATCATCACCCATCAGTGACTGATTGATGATAATAATTTTTACCTTTTTAAAAAAAATTTTTTTTTTTGGAATGAGTGAGTGTGTGTGAATATGTGTGTAAAACTTTCCACAGTTAGTCTCATTAAGATCGATCATAACTCACCCAGAACATTGTTTACATGTGGTCCCCCCCCCCCCACCCCACCCCTTTTTGTGTGTGTGTGTGTGTGTGTGTGTGTGGTTGTGTGTGTGTGTGTGTGTGTGTGCAACACATGATACCCTGTTTTTCGTTGATCACTGCTATCTTCTCTCAACAAACATCAGCATATTGATGCCAACACATTATTTCACCTGTTACAATGAACATCATCCCACAGCATTGTTTACTTTTTTTAAACAACACTATTTTATATCTACCTCCCACACCCACCCCCCACCCCATAGTGGATGAAGAGATATGAGCTCTCCTTCTCTTGCCCCCCTTTCCTCCCCCCCCCCCCCCACACACACACATTACCCTCCTCCCCACTCACCCTACCCCCCCCCTTTTTTTTTCCCCTCAACCCCCCTCTCCCCCCCCCCCCCCAATCAAACATACCTTGTCACCCATTTATCTTCCATCCCCTTCCCTCCCTTATTAACATTACCCACACACCTTTCACAACTACCCATGCATAACTCTATCACATCTTTCATCACCCAGCGAAATCATATTATTTTATTCACCTAAACCTTTTTTTTTTTTTTTTTTTTACAGTTTCTTTCATTCTGTTCATGTACTTATTTATCCCTTCTATATATATATATATATATAATTTTTTTTTCCTCCCAATTTCTCTTCCTGCCCCCCCCCCCCCCCCCCCCCCAGATGAGTCATTTTTCGTTCTTTGTTTGTACTGTCCTAAATGTTAAATGTGATTTATTTTTTTGCCTGAAGAAGACCCAAGAGGTTGAAATGCATCGTGTCTTGTCGTGTGCTTTGTTTGTCAATGTCATTGGCGGTAACTAACAGTAACACCCTCTCTTTCTAAATTTTTTTTTTTCTCCAAAATTGATGAAGTTACAAATTATCTCCCTTGGTTGGATCCAGGATCGTGACGATGTTTGTAAAAATGTTTTAAAATGATTTTTTCATCAACCTGAACGCAGAAAAATCAAACTGCCATTTCTGTTTTCAATATTTTTGCAAGTAGTATGTAGAGGTGGTACGAAGATTTGACCATTTTCTTTCAAAAATTGTGTTTTGGGTTTTATGTGTTTTTGTGCTCAAGAAAGTCTGTTGAAACCATCTGTGGTGTCCATTTTGTCTATTTTCACATTTTTCTTAAAAAAATGACTTTATTTGAAAGAGGCTGTGTGAAAATTGCTTAACTTCTTTATTTTCAAATGCCGTTTTCTCAAAATCACTTTTTCCAACAATAGTTGATGTGCAAGGAGTACAATATCTCTGGATCCAGACTAGCTAGCTTGTTAATTTTTTTTTCTTTTGATCAGAAATGATTTCTGCATGCAATTATTTTTCATTTATAAGTCAAAACAGCACATATCATTTGCTATTTCTATTGGAATAATTCGAAAGCAATGAAACGCGAAGCCTGATGGACACCATATGGACAAAAATTATTGAAAAAAAGCAGTTTAGATATATAAAATTCCTTCTGTAATTGCATTACCTTAGCTCAGCAAAACAGTATACAAAAATCCTTTTGTCATTGCATTACTGTAGGTCATCAAAACAAGAAAAGTCATGTTTCAAGTGCCTAACATGTCTGCTATGATACAAATACAGTTCTTGTCATGAACCTTTTTTTTTTTCAATTTTCATAATTTTGCCCCCATTTGTGGTCTCCAAATCACACAAGAGCTTTGAAATCGCCCAAATATGTTTTTCCATGTTTTTTTTTTTTTTTTTAAACATAAACAATAGAAAAAATGAAAAAGTTTTAAAAGAACAATGGTTTAATTTTCGTGACACCTCATGCCTTGAAATAAAATAAACGCTCCTTGAAAACACCTTGAAGTTTGTTCTAGGGAGTCTGTAGGAACCCTGTATGTACACACAACACACACACACACACACATGCTCACTCACACTCACACACACACACACACACACACACACACACACAACACACACACACACACACAACCATAGACACACACTCACTCACTCACACACACACACACACACACAACACACACACACACACACACACACACACACACACACACACACACACACACACCTCTCTCTCTCTCTCTCTCTCTCTGACTCACTCTTCAGGTCTAAAGGTCTTCTCATGACATGTGGTCACATCTGATTTGGCAGTGTTAAGGATGTATAATCTCAAATTTTGTTAGATCGAGTTGCAAAGTGAGGCGACTGCAGGTGGAAATCTAAATAAATTTTGAAAAGTATTTATAAGGCTCCACTGGAAAAAAAACATTGACAAATGAAATCACAAGACAAAACACGACACATTTCGACCTCTTATGTCTTCTTCAGGTAAGATACACAACTCCTCTCAGGAAAAGGAAAATGAAGGATCAATCACCTATCTTCATACAGTTTGGTACAACATTCAACACCCATCTTGCTGAATTGGAATGAAGATATGAGATTTGCTCGTTCATTTTCCTTGTCCTGAGTCAGTGAGTGTTGTGTGTCTTGCCTGAAGAAGATCTAAGAGGTCGAAACGCATCGTGTTTTGTTTCATGATTTGTTTATCTGCATAAATACTTAAAAAAAATTAATCAAGTGTTGTTGCTTGTCTTACTTTCCATTATGAAAGGAAAATGTCAGCAGATTGTTTCTCTTTTTTCTTTGTGTGTGTATACGTGTGTGTGTGTGTGTGTGTGTGTGTGTGTGTGTGTGTGTGTGTTTGTTTTCATGGAAAGGTTACATAAGTTTTATGATTTGCTGCTTTGTTTATCTGAGAACAGTTTTTGTTATGATGTTTTACAGTAACACATCCCCAAATGTTTTTTAGGAAAAGAAAAAAAAGGGGTTGAACTAACCAAGTATTCTTACAGATTTTAACGTAGTCGCAGACTCCGTTTTAACCTCATTTATGGCACTTAAAATTTTTTTTTCAATGGCTTAACACTACACAGCTGAGTGCTTGTGGCAAAGGGGAAAACTGTGCAGGTTGGTAAGTAGGTGAAAACTTTTTGGAGGGGAGCTGGGAGCTTTGCTAGGGCTGACAACCCGTGATAGTTGAGACTTTATCAAAATCGGGGTTCCTACTTTCCTTCCAGTTGGCGGATTTAACTTTAGAGAAATGTAAGTGCAAGAAAAAAAAGTTAAGGTTTCAGGTCGAGTGTAAAAAAAAAAAAGAAAGGAAAAAAAAGAGTGGAGTGGGGAAGAGGAGTGGAGAGAAAAAATGCTAGTTGTGTACAGATGATGCTAACATCACAAGATCTCACATGAACGTTGCATGAATAGAATGCCATATGTCAGGAAGGTGATGCAGCCAGAAGTGAAACAGATGACAGTAGCTGTAACTTGTGTAAGTGGCTTTACTAGCAGTTACAGCGAAAAATAGAGGATACACACTTTATGTTCTGAGTTTGGTCATATTGCGCCATTTTGAATGCTGCTTTCTGATTTGTTTTTTCCTTGAGGAAGGAGGGGGATGTGCCCTGAAATCCCTTCCTAGAATTTCCAGTTTAAATGTCAGCATCTGGCGGTGTCTCTGCTTTTTCTCAAAGAGATACTTTGATGACATTTATACTGCACCATCTTCACTTTGTTGTCTGAATTGTTTATCCATAGATTCATAAACCCAGTTTGTATTATACAGCACACCACATGTACAGCCATCTGCACTGGTCTTTTGCATACGACACAGTTTTTTTCCATTGGTTCAACAAATCACCATGGGAGATTGTATGAAAACTACCTACCGTCTTGGATTTTGGTGGATTGGATGGTGAACAGATCATCATCCAAAGCCTCTTTAGAGTGTGTTGTGTGTGTGTGTGTGTGTGTGTGTGTGTGTGTGTGTGCGCGTGCGCGCGTATATCATGTGTTATCAACTAAAAGAAGGTACAGGGTAGGGTGAAAAATGGGGTTGGACAGGTTATTCTGCAACTTCATGGTTTATTTTTTGCCTAGGCAGTTATCGTCATATGTGATCAAAATATAAGCCCCACAATATCTGTATTAAAGTGACTTGTCAGCAACGCACTTTTTCTGCACTGCTGAGTTGCCTCATGTTGTTCTTTGTCAATAACTCTTGGTGGAGTATTGGGCCTGCATCAGGTGGAGCTTGGGTGCGGCTATGCACAGGATAGCCAGAATGAGCAATGTGGGAACAATACCTCAGAGAGAGCATGGACGATGAGATGGCTATTGTGAAAAAAAAAAAAACATGAGGCATAAAAAAGTTTCTTCAACTCATATAAAACTAAAGGGATGTTTGAATAGTTCATTATACTTCATAATACATTAAACTGTTTAAGAAAAAAAAAATTGAGGTTTAGAAGGAACAGTGTTTGTTTGAACAAGAACTAGTTCACTGATGCTATTCATAGTAATATAATTAGTAACATAATCATATGCTTTTTTTTCTGTTACATTTGAATTCTAACAGAATGTTTATACTGATCCATTTTTTCCTTTGTTCTCATACGTTTCTGCCTAACTTGATGTGTTTGCATCAAATGGTAGAAGCATGAGATGATGAAGATACTTTCACCAGATATACTACAGTACGTATTAGAAAAGCACCCTTTAGAGAAGTCGAATAAGCGTAAAGATGTGCCACCTACGACTGGAGAGGCACCAAAAAAAATCAGGAAAACATTGCAGCGACAGAAGAACGTGCAGCAGATTGCTGACGATGCTGAAGAGGAAGCAGAGGAGCTTGGGCATGCTGAAACCTATGCTGATTACAAACCAAAGAAATGTAAGTTGGAAAGCAAGAAATTGTGTGTGTGTGTGTGTGTGTGGATGTGTGTGTGTGTGTGTGTGTGTGTGTGTGTGTGTGTGTGTGTGTGTGTGTGTATAAAAATATATATATGTATGGAGAGAGAGAGAGAGAGAGAGAGAGAGAGTGAGAGAAGAGAGAGAGCAAGAGATTTAAGTTCTGTGACTTGTACCTCAATTTGTGCAAGGCAGGTGCTTTTGAACAAGTACTTTTTTTTTCTCACTAAAATTAAGAAGAGCCTCATTTCCCACAGGGCAAGTCTCTTGCCTATGTGCTTGCTCTTTTGCTTTGTTTTTTCAACACTGGACAAGTTGACACTAATAACGTATGTGACCACCCAAGTAATTAGTGAGGGCCAGAGCGAGCGCTCACCCAGTTTTGGGGGGAGTTGAATGTGCTGAACTTTTCAGGCAAGGCACTTGCTCAGCGAAGGTGGTTATTCTTTGATTCAGTCAGAGGAAAGGTAAAGGTTTTGTGGTCTGCACCATCTCCTCACTGGGCTTGACTTTTCTTTGTTTTTGTGGTCTTGCCGGTAAGATCAAGAAACAATGCATGTGTTCAGATTCTTTGTCAGACTTAATTCTACTTGTAATTTATTACTCTGCTCTTAGAACATCTCATTGCACTGCACCAAATTTAAAAAAAGACATGGACTGGGTGGCATGAAGAGGCGGAGTAATGAGTGAGTTCAAGACCACTCAGTTTCTGAGTTTGAATTCACTGCTTTCCTGAGAATTTGCATGATGTGACCCCAGAATGATGAGAGGAGTGAAAGGGTGAACAACCCATGCTAGTAGTACAAAGGTATTCTTGCACAGTTTCAGTGAGAGGCTTACCTATTGTGTGACAAGGGCTTATAATATGGAAGAGGTGGTATGAAAACCTGACTTTTTTGAAAATGTGCAATCTGTGATGTGATGTTTCTTCTTTATTGTCACCGAGTATGATAGAAAGTTTATTAAAACATTTTGGAATGATTTCAAACGTGTTTCTGTTATTTGTTAACATGATTAAGCAATAAATGAAGTGGAACCTCAAAGTAGCATAGCCATGAAGTAGTATACATTAGGAAGATTTCTAACGTAACAAATGACAAGGTAGATGCTCCAGCTTCATTTTTTTTTTTCTGTCTGCTGATGTTCAGTTATTGCTGTTTTTTGTTTGTTTGTTGTTTTTACTGCTGATGTATCGTTAAGCAGTTTCAGCAGGGTTTGTGTACCTTGTCTTGATCTTTTTCATCAGTAAGATAAAAAAAAGAATGGTTGTTCTTGTGCTCTCTGTTTTTAGTTTCTGAATTCAGTTTTGGTACAAGTCTACAACTAACGTGAAGTTTACTCTTCAGAGGACAAGAAGAATTAACATCTGCTAACAGTAAACATGTTAAAAGGTAGACATATAGCTTCAAGAAGTGTGTCAGAGAAATAAAAGTTTAAAACAAATATATTTTTGTGTGAATGCGGAAAAGCTAGTCATAAGGTACGACAGTAACAATGAGAAAGCACTTACTTCAGGCATTTAGTAATCAACTTTATCAACAGCTGTATCCATAATGACTGAGACAGAAAACAGCTTGTAGTCATTTTGAAGTGCTGTTTCAGTTTCAGTTTCAGTTTCATCAAGGAGGCGTCTGGACTAGTCCATATACGCTATACCACATCCGCTAAGTTTTGAGACCACACTACGCATGATTTGAAGCTGATGGATAAATGAATTAACAACAAAGATGAGACAGTTGAAGAAGAGGGTCTCATGGCTACAACTCAGCGGATGTCTGACCTACGCATTAGCCCAACGCGCTGGTCAGACCTTGAATACCTACCTACCATTTTTTGAAGTGCAAATGTTCATCTTTACTGTCCTTCATGAATACTGTCAAAGCAGAACTTACAAGCATTCAAGTAACCTTAGTATGAGTTACAGAAATCCAGTGAAAGTAAATGATCAAATGAGCAGTCTAATATGACCGTAAGGTGCTTGACTTGAATTTTACCCATGAAAATCAATGGATTTACAGTTCACATGACATTCAAGTCTTATCAGTAGTGTTTTCAAGATCATCATACATCATGATCACGAATGTTTTTTTCTTTCTTTTAAATTGATGGATCAGACATTTTACTCACCTTGGCTTTAACTTTGCTTGTTACAAGCAAAAGTTGTGTTAAAGGCCTGAATAACCTTGGAATCTTCAAAGGGAAAATGACTATGGGTTTGGGATCCAAACTTGCTTATAAATATAAAAATCAAGTTATTGTAGTATTAAGACAAGTCTGTAAATAAAGTATCAAGGTTTGAAAGTAAACTCATGTAACCATCGATAGTAATTTTCTAGAGCTTCACACAAAACTTATGAAACAGGTTTACTGTAAGGGGAAAAATGGCAACCGACAACATAACTGTAGACAAATTTACAAACAAACAGATGAAGACATGCAAATCCAAATTAAGCCAAATTTGTATAGTGTGCGCAGGCTTTATGCATACATTTCTAAGACAATCTTGAGAATGAACGCAGTATTGGTGGTCTGTGGTTTCTAGATATAAAGAGAGCAAAATGAAAAGAAAAAAACAACTGAACAAACAAAGCAAACAAAACAGACATTTAATTTTAAGGGAAAAGGAGAGCTCAAGGAACAAGCCGTAGCAAGGAACTAAATGTAGTTTGATAATCAGAATGCCATATTTGTTCATGGTTGTACAAAACAAACAAGCATTTTATTTCATTAACCTTAGACATTATATCATTCAGGCAATACATTTTATCAGAGATTAGACTTTACCATATTATCAGAGAACAAAGTGATTTCTCCAGTTTGCTGTTGTCTGTTAAGATTTGTCAGAAAATGTGATATCATTCTCTGTCATTAGTGTCAATTCATCAAAACAACAACAGTAAAGAAGAAAAAGAATTAACTGCAAGTAGTTTTGTACAAGGTTTGTTGAATTTCTTAAAGATTTAGTTTGAAAGTGAGGTGACTGCAGGTAGAAATTGAAACAAACTTCAAAAGAAAAAAATACTATTCCACTGGATGAAAGGACAAACAAATTACCAGACCAAAACATGACATGCTTCAACCTCTTTGGTATTCTTTAGGCAAGACAAACAACATTCAAGAAAATGAAAACAACGAATTTTGCGATTAATTTCAGGAGATAAATGATTGTTTGTTCTTCGTTTTGATTATCCTGAATGTTGTTTATCTGGCCTGAAGAAGGCCAAAGAAGTCGAAAACGCATCATGCTTTGTCTTGTTATTTGTTTGTCCCTTTCGTTAGGCAGAAGTTTTTGGTTTTTTTTCCATTAAAAAAAAAAAAAATCTGTTACCTCTGTTATGGCCAAAATTTCGTGTAAGCAGATTTTATTTAAAGAGTTATGTATTGTGGTGTGAATGAATAATGGTCGTTGACAGATAGACATTTTGAAAAATATAACAAAAGAAAAATGGAAACAAAACAAAAATTCATGAAGGAAATTAATGAATTTCACTTGGTCTAAAATTTGTAGATATGAAGTGTGATGAATTGTGTTTTTGATTGATGCTGTTTATTTTGGACCATGCACTCTTTGAATATGAAAGATTTTTTTCTTTTTCTAAATTACAAAGAAACAGAAACATGAATAGTTGCTTAATTAGTAAGTACTCTGTCATGTGTCACCCACACATTTGATGAAAAAGCAAAGTACAGATCTAATTCCTTTTCTCCTTCGGGCAGTGATGTTCGGACGATCACACCCAGACCAGGTTGTGGAGTCCAGTTCCCTGTCCAGCGTGGAGTCCCCTGACGTACACTACCATCTGAGCATCCCTGAAGAGGCTATGGACCAGGGCTTCCTGTCGGCCCTGCAGTTAGAGGCCATCATCTATACCTGCCAACGCCACGAGTTCATTCTGCCCTGTGGGGAGCGTGCTGGCTACCTCATTGGTGAGAAGAGCTGTGTTTGTGAGGGGGGGAGGAGGAGGGTTGAAAGAGAACCAAAGAACTGATTTTTTGGGGGTGGGGAGTGGGTTCTGGTTGGCAGAGCTTGACATGGGCGTTGGATGTTAATTCTGGAAAAAAAAAGTCCTGCTTTGGAGAAAAAGAATACCTGACAGACACTGCATCTGTATGGATTTATAAACGTCAGGCAGTCTGCATCTTATACATTGAGTGCATTGAGCACAAAACAGATGACTGTGTCAGGCACATCTGCCTCTCTTACATGGAATACAAAACAGATCATATGTCAGGTCTGTCAGCATCTCAAACATGGAGCACAAAGCAGATTACTGTCCGGGGATGTCTGCATCTCATACATGGCACAAAACAGAATGCTGCGTGTCGTATGACTGTTAAGCGGCAGGTTAGTGCCAATTCTGGCAGATGAGAGAATCTGTTGTCGAAAGTGCTGTAACCTTGCCTGGTGTTGTCATTGTATCTAATTGTGACTCCCAGCTGGGCTAGAAAATTCCCAGATGATTTTTAGTAGTCCAGGGGTCAAGTAGTTTAAAAAAAAAAAAAAGACATACATGTGCCCCAAACTTCTGCTAGTCCTTCCCATGTAAACAAATGGTCAGTAAAAAAACGGCCAGTCTATTGACTTTTTTCATTGCCTGTCGTCCCCAATCTGCAAACAGATGAAAACCAGCGGCGCAACAGAACTGTTGTAGATTGCTCAATTTGAAAGTAATGAAAGGCTGTTACTTTTGAACCGCTTAGCCAGTTGATGTCATTTGTACGTCATCTTAAAAGTTAAAGATGATACACCACAACTTTATTCCATACATAAGCTGTTCTGATATTGGAGGAAACCTAAAAAGGAAGATAGACATACAAACAAACAAAAAATGAGTCATCGAATGGCTGCAAGCTTGTGATGTGAAGCAGCTACCTTGGTGTAGCAATGCTGCTACTGAGGTGCTGAAAGGGTGAAAAGACACCTGAAGTGGCATGCCCTGACGCTGAGAAACGAAAGAAGCAGGTAGACCTGTAGTTTTCTGTGCAAACGAACTACAGTTTGTGTGCGCTGTTGCCAGATTTTATTTTTTAAACATACCTTGTTTTGATGAAACAGCCTTTCACTGGGGGTCAAGGGAGAGAAAAACTGGTGTCGTGGAAGTGAGAAGGTGAAAGGTGCGGTCTGTCAGCACCAAGGCTGAATACATTCAGAAATTGGTTACCTGAAGGACAAGTGGAGACAGCAACTCTGCTGGTCTGCCAGAGACTTAGTTGTAGGGGCAGGCAAGTAGTTCTAACCTTGTCCCTTCCTGTCCAAGACCATTTTGCAGGGCACATTAGAGTGTGAATATTCTGGAGCAAAGAAGTGCTGGGCAGACACCATAAAGGAGTGGATAGGATACAGAACCTCTGACCTTTTGCACAAAACTGAGGGCCAAAGGCTGTAGAGGTTCCTAAGTGTCCTTCCCACCAACTGTAGGACCTACTGTTGTGGAAAATGATTTACTTTAGAGGGGAGGTTGTGGTACATATCAGTCAACTGTCATGGGTGAGTAATTAATTTCAGAGGGTTGTTTGTGGCACATAGCAATCAACTGTCATGGGAAATGAATAACTTCATAAGGTAGTTTGTGGCACATAGCAATCAACTGTCATGAGAAATGATTTCAGAGGGTAATTTGTGGCACATAGCAATCAACTGTCATGGGAAATGAATAATTTCAGAGGGTACTTTGTGGCTTATAACAATCAACTGTCATGGGAAATGAATAACTTGATAAGGTAGTTTGTGGCACATAGCAATCAACTGTCATTGGAAATAATTTCAGAGAGTAGATTGTGTTACATAAGAATCAACTGTCATGTGAAATAAATAATTTCAGAGAGTAGTTTGTGGTGCATATCAATCAGTTGTCATTAGAAATAAATAATTTCAGAGGGTAGTTTGTGGCACATAGCAATCAACTGTCATGGGGAAGAGAGTAGTTTGTGGCGCAGAACAAGCAGCTGTCATGGAAAATGAAGTTTGAGAGGATAGTTTGTGGCACATGGGAAATTAGTAATTTCAGAGGGTAGTTTGTGGCACATAGCAATCAGTTCTCATGGGAAATAATTTCAGAAGGTAGTTTGTGGCACAAAGCAGTCAACTGTCATTGGAAAGAATTTCAAAGGATAGTTTGCGGCCATAACAATAAACCGTTATAAATGGGAAATACTTCAATTCAAAGGGTAGTCTGTGGCACATGACAATCAACTGTAATGGGAAATGAGCAATTTCAGAAGGTAGTTTGTGGTACATGGGAAATATAATTTTAGAAGGTAGTTTGTGGCACATAGCAGTCAACTGTCATGGGAAATAATTTCAGAGAGTGGTTTGTGGCATATGGGAAATGAATAATTTCAGAGGGTAGTTTGTGACACATAGCAGTCAACTGTCTTGGGAAATAATTTTAGAGGGTAGTTTGTGGCACATAGCAGTCAACTGTCATGGGAAATAATTTCAGAGGGTAGTTTGTGGCACATGGGAAATAAAGAATTTCAGAGGGTAGTTTGTGGCACATAGTAGTCAACTGTCATGGGAAATAATTTCAGAGGGTAGTTTGTGGCACATGGGAAATAAAGAATTTCAGAGGGTAGTTTGTGGCACATAGTAGTCAACTGTCATGGGAAATAATTTCAGAGGGTAGTTTGTGGCATATAGTAGTCAACTGTCATGGGAAATAATTTCAGAGGGTAGTTTATGGCACATGGGAAATAAAGAATTTCAGAGGGTAGTTTGTGGCACAAAGCGGTCAGTGGTCATGGGAAATAATTTCAGAGGGTAGTTTGTGGCACATGGGAAATAAAGAATTTCAGAGGGTAGTTTATGGCACATAGCAGTCAACTGTCATGGGAAATAATTTCAGAGGGTAGTTTGTGGCACATAGTAGTCAACTGTCATGGGAAATAATTTCAGAGGGTAGTGTGTGGCACATAGCAGTCAACTGTCATTGGAAATAATTTCAGAGGGTAGTTTGTGGCACATAGTAATGAACATTTAGGATGTTACAGACCTGTGGCAATGAATAGCACTTAAAGTGGCCTAGAAATCCTGACATTGTATACATGTGTGAGACTCGCTCTATATGTGTGTGACTCACTGTGTATGTATGTGAGTGTGTGCCACCCAGTGTTCATTCATGTGAATACCTGTACATATTTGTGGTTTTGGCTTCATTGTTATCGCTTTGTTAAACTTATGATTGAGCAAGTTCTGACAAACTTGTTTGTTTTCCTTAAACTCAGGTGACGGAGCTGGTGTTGGCAAAGGCAGAACTGTGGCAGGCATCATATATGAGAACTTCCTGCATGGTCGCAAGAAAGCAATCTGGTAAGTGATCTCTCTGATCAGATCAGGGTTAGTCTTAATCGGTCAAAACATCGGAAAATATATATATATATTTTTTTTCTTCAGATGTTTGCTTTTCATTCATCATTTTTTGTAATCCATTTACGAAGCAGCCAGCACCAACAATGAAAACAAAAATCCACTGTGTGCTGTTTTGTTGGTAGGCTGAGCGTGTCAAACGACCTGAAAGTGGATGCGGAGAGAGACCTGCATGACATAGGAGCTGACAACATCAATGTGTACCTGCTGAGCAAGGTAAAATGGAGGGTGTTGCCCGGGTGTTTGTTTCATGTGTCCAATTTTGTCCAGTGTCTGCTGACCGTTACTTATTTAGTGGGAAAGTGATCTGTTCCTGTTCTTGCTCATGGGACATTTCTGTTATGTTTTTGTAGGCGCATGTGTCTTCCATTGTGTGCTGAACATAGTAATTTCTGTGAGAAAGTGAAGCATACCTGTTGTTGCTGCAGGGATTTTAGGACGGAAAGTAAAGGTAGGAAAATCGATGGTGAAAGGTCATATCTGCTGAGCAGATGATAGCTAGATCATTCTTAGACAGACATTGTGGGTATGTGTAGGAAGATCTAATAATTTTACTGCTGGCAATGGCATTGAAATGAAATACTTCTGTCAATGTAAAAGGAAAGAAACCTCTTCACAAATGCATGTCTTTAACAAATGTGAATTCTAAGCGAAAGGACATTGAGTAATACCTCTGGATTGTTGATTGATCTGAATGTCTGAAGATGATGCCTGTGGTTCTGTTATCGATGGTCTTCTTTGTTGTTTTGTGTTTGGGTTAGGAGATCTACATGAGTGAGTATAATTGGATGTATGCATACAAAAGAAGTGAATTGATTTTTTGTGTTAGTTCAAGTACCTGGCCAAGTTCTCTTCATCGGAAAATGGAAGTGTGAAGAAAGGTGTGGTCTTCGGCACTTATTCCTCACTGATTGGTGAAAGCAACCAGACATCGGGCAAGTACACTTCCCGGATGAAACAGCTGCTGAGGTGGTGTGGC
Source organism: Conus canariensis (assembly GCA_033310375.1). Taxonomy (NCBI): domain Eukaryota; kingdom Metazoa; phylum Mollusca; class Gastropoda; order Neogastropoda; family Conidae; genus Conus; species Conus canariensis. Next base: position 14,242,775 of record CM065736.1, on the reverse strand, counting down.
AAGGACTTTGATGGTGTTGTATCCTTTTTGGAAAAAGACCAGCAGTGGGATTGTGGTGCTGTAGGGAATGTATAGGGAGAATGAGGGGGATGTAGGGAGATCACTATTGCAGTAGTTTCAATCAGGCCTGTGCTTCTGTACATTCCCAGTGGGTTTGGACATTCCATCAGAAAACTTTGTGAGAGGTAGGTAGGTCTGTTGTCGGGGAAAAGAAATGTAAGAGAATGTCATGTAGTCTCAGTAGGCGAAAACAAAACCAAACAAAAGATGAAAAAAGAGGCAGAAAAATGCTGGATCAGTTGTATAGTGTAAATTGAATTAGTAGCAGTAAGTTATCTGCACACAAATGCCAAATGTTATGTACAGAATTTGTGATAGAAAGAAAATGCATAAACTAAAAAGTAAGATAGAAATGAAGGGTAGGAGAAGAAAAGGGAAAAGAATGCTGAAAACAGTGAGCGCTCCCTATGTGGGGGAAAATCCAACCCTTCAGAGATGAATCCTCAGCAGTTTGCATGGACAAAGAAGTGTTGTCCAGTCACACACACACACACACACACACACACACATACACACACACACACACACACACACACACACACACACACACACACACACATTTAGTACAAAAACTTGTTGTGAAAGTGGTGTTTAATGCGGGTTGACAAAGAAGTGTTGTCCAGACACACACACACACACACACACACACACACACACACACACACACACACACACACACACACACAGAAACTTAGTACAAAAAATTGTTGTGAAAGTGGTGTTTAAATGCATCCACAGTTTGCATATTGGCTACTTCTGTTAAAGAACCTGATATCCTCAGCATGACAACAGGAGATCCACAAGAATAGGGTTGGCTAAATATAGTAAATTTAATATTGTCCTGTACTAGCTGTAATATTAAATCAAAAAGAATACATTCCTGTCCTAGCTGTTGAAGCAAAAGGAATCTGATGTGAAACCTGCTTTTAGTGCAGAAACTGCAAATTTAGAATGCTCATTTCTGTTCATCTTCCAGTCTGTAACCTCAGTCCTGCTGCAACACCAGTTTGGTCCATTTGAGTTGTAACTTCTTTAACTCTCTTCTGTATGCACGTACCTGGGCTTGCTTACGCTGAAAACCTATGGCAAGAGAAGTAACTCCATAATTTGAACATGTTACCCAATTTAAAAATTAATTTAGAAGAGAGGAAAGGAAAGATTGAAATGAAAATAATTTTAAAAGTTCCTATGAATGCATATGTTGCTATATGGTAAGTTTGAAGAATGTCACATGAGCCATTTATGCGAGAAAAACAAAACCTTCTTCAGAACTTTTGATGAATTGTTGTTCGTCATATCTACAACCTCATCCCAGTCGAAATCTAGGTCACTCTCAGCTTCATTACCCTACACTTTCACTAAGTGTTATGCCATAAATCCTACTGATCATCTCATCTTCATCACTAAATCCCAAGATAGAATGCCAGAAATCAAGGTTAGCCATGGTGAAAAACAGCACTTCGACCACAAAATTAAAAAAAGTCATAACTCAAGAACTACGGCGCGTATCGAGTTGCGGTTTGTTGCAAACAGAAGTGGATTGTAAAAGGAAAAAGGACGTCACGTTCTCGCGAGACTTCCTTTTCAACGAGAAACATGGTGGCGCCCATTGTTGCCATGTTTTTTACTGGGCGCTGGCAGGCGCTCAGCCTTTTGGCAGTGTGATTTCCGTGGTGCTAGTGGGCACATGCTTGTCAAGAGAGTTAAGCTTTTTCTGCCCCTTTGGATAACCCTTTAGATTCTGAAACACTGTTAGGACTGAATCCTTTGGAAATAGCAGATCCTGCATGGCACAAATGTTTTTTTTTAATTTTTTTAATTTTATTTTTTTACTTATATGTCCTCTATTTACACAAGCAAATTTGAAGGAAACAGTTTGCATGCCTGTCTTTCTTCAGTGATCTTTCCTGTCTTCCTTGCACCAAGGATAGGTGCATGACAGCAGGTTCAGTCCCCCCCCCCCCTTGTGAGATGTCTCACAAAGTTTCGGCAGGTGTCCCTTAACGAAGCTCAGATCATCTTTGACGAGTGTCACAAGGCCAAGAACCTGTGCCCTACGGGCTCCAGCAAGGCCACCAAGACTGGCCTGGCCGTCATGGAGCTACAGAACCACCTGCCCAAGGCCCGCGTGGTCTACGCCAGTGCCACTGGCGCCACCGAACCCAAGAACATGGCCTACATGACTCGACTGGGGTTGTGGGGTGAAGGCACTTCCTTCATGGAGTTCAGTGACTTCATCAACAGCGTGGAAAAGAGGTGAGGGAGAGAGAAAGAAGACATGGACGACTGATTGTATTGTTGGTTCTGCAGTGATTAGCTTAAGTCAGCAGGGTTAGTAGGAGCAGATATTCAGTGAACACATGTTAAACGAAAGTGTCTCACACACATGTGCACGCACACTCAATGATAAACAATTGGCTTTCCTTAACGCTTGCTGGTTGTATCTCAAGATTGGTTCTAAAACTAGCTACTAAGATAGGCGACTGCAGGGGGAAATCTTGAATTTTAAATAGTAATGTTAGCGCACCACAAAAAAAAGTGGACAAACGAATCACAAGACAAAACACGACACGTTTCGACCTCTTAGGTCTTCTTCAGGCAAGGAACAAAACAATCAGGACAACGAAAATGAACAAGCAATTGCTCGTTCACTTTCGTTGCCCTGATTGTTTTGTCCTGATTGTTTTATTTCAGGCAAGAAATAAAACAAAGAGGGCGAAACACGTCATGTTTTGTCTTGTGATTCATTTGTCCATGTTTTTTTTGGTGGTGTGCTAACATTGATCTTTAAAATTAATTATAAAACATTGGTGCAAATAAAAACAGCCTTTTTTCCTATGAAGGTTTGTTATAAATAGAATGTGCGAGGAGAGAGAGAAATGGACAGAGAGATTGCTTGTTGTGTGTAGAGGTGGGTGGATGTGTTTTCCTGTCTCCTGTGGATTTTACATAGACCTTAGATCTCCTCTATTTCAACCCCTTCATCCCCTCATCTCTCTCTGTTATGACTTCCTGCCTGGTGTAACCTAAATGAGAATATCCAAATTATTTCACTACGTAGATTGACTACTCATTGCGACTGCTACTCTGACCCCCACTTACAACTGGCCAGTTGTGGTCAAATATGACTTGGCCAGTCTTGGTCAGTTATGACTTGGCCACAAACTGCCGGCCTAAATGCAGCAAAAATAGCATTTTCACAATCGGCTTTGTAGTTTAAAGATCAGTGTCTGAAAGCAAACAAATCATTTATGATAGATGGATTCAAAGTATTATCAAAGATAAAGAATTGATTTCAACCAGATGGGAGGGAGGAGAGAGTGGGCAAAGGGAAACCGTTTTAGGTTCAGTAATCTGTGTTCATAGGTGTGATAAAACAGTCTCAGAGTGATTAACGAACAAGTAGGGTAACTCTTGCTCCATTGATGAAATAAACAGACGCCCGTAACTCCAAACAAATATTGTGTAGGACACTGAATCACCAAGCTGAGTAGCAGAAATGACCACACAGAGCACACACAACAAACAAGGAGACATCCCCCTCTCCTCTGAAAGGAAATCTTCAATGAGGCAGGGAGCAGTAAACAGTAATTAATGATCAAGTAGGGTAACTCTTGCTCCCATTATTATTTCTTGTTCCCTGCCTCCTGATCACAGTCTGGGAGTGGTATTGTGGAGCTGCCCTTCATATCAATCTTATTGATCAATCTACAACAATAGTCGTGCAAGAAGGAGTCAAATATTCTGCAAAGCGTGGCATGGTATGTTGTGACTCCAGAGGAGTGGGAGCCATGGAACTGGTTGCGATGGACATGAAGCTGCGAGGGATGTACATTGCCCGGCAGCTCAGCTTCGCTGGGACATCTTTTCATGTTGAGGAGATCCCCCTGACAAAAGACTTCCACAAGGTCTACAATCAAGCTGTGGAAGTGGTAAGTCTTCTTTCTCTCTCTCTCTCTTTTTGTTGTTGCCTGTTTTATTCTGGACTCGTTCTCAGCTTCATGCAACCCTGAGCTAATAAACTAGGACTTGATTTGTTCTTTTTACCCCTGTTTTTTGTCTCCTGAACTCTCTCTTACACATTCTTCTCATGACATGTGCACGTGCAAACAAAGGCACTCACAAAAACGCACACACACACACATACATGTATGCACCCCCCCCCCCCCCCCCACACCCCCCCCCCCACACACACACACCATGGGTGATTTTCCTTCCGTGTGAGATGGAATTCCGTATTGGGAAAAAATGTTTGTAAAAATTTGAAAATTTTTTTTTTCGATACCGATCTGGCGATCTTCAGTTGGACTTGATGCAGGTCCATGTTTTCGTTCGGGTCCACCTTTTTCATCAATCTTGTGCGAGTTCACTTCCATCGCCGCCATCATTGGAAAATTTGTTCCACACGTGTGTATGCCACATGGACACTGTGAGTAAAAATGCAGTTTTTAACCAGCGAGAACGAAGCACGGAAGGTTGATACCCAATGCAAAAACAAATGGAAGAAAGAATGTGGCTCAATGAAATGGACAATTTGAATCAACCGTTTGGCTTGTGGTTAAAAAAAGCGGATGAAGCAGATATGGCGTGGTGCCACTTGTGTTCCAGAAAACTTGTTTACAAATCACACGGCAAGAAAAGCCTTCATGCACACACGGTCGACCCAACACACTGTTCGAGACTGAGTGCCCAGGTGCACACATCGACTTTGCCTACTGCCGAACCTGTGATGACTTGTCTTACAACAATGGATCGGGTCACGGACGCAAAAATTCGTACGTGCGCTTTCCTTGCAGGACGTTGTTTGCCATTTTCTTTGGCACCTGCACTCATAGATTCTGCCATAAAAATGGGAGAGGACCCCAAAGCACTTAAAGGCCTCAGTATGAACAGAAGTACAGCTGCATACACCTTGACACATGGAGTAGCCCCTGCTTTCAGAGAAGAGCTGCTCAACAAGCTGAAGAAGTCTTACTTTTCTTTGTCTGTAGATGAATCAACAAACAATGCCAACAACAAAATGGTGAATGTTCCTGTGAGGGTTGTGCATGTGAAGCCAGTGAAAATAATTCATGCATGGGACTTGAGAAATTAAGCTTTTCATTTATCAGAGTCTGATATATAGCCTGCTTGCTGCTTCCATCACCTGCTCACTCCTTGAGGTATGGTCAGTACAATCTGTTCACTTGAATTCTGGATTCTGCATTGTACAGTTTCTGTAAACAGGTGAATTGTAATATTACTGTACTGAAAAGGTATCAGTTTTCTCGTTGCAGTAAAGTTCCTGTTATTTTAGACTGCATTTTGACATTTTATTGTGCGTTATTTGCTGTGGTTTCAAGATCCACACTTAAGTTCTTAATATTTTTGTGCAAATTGGTTTTGAATGGTGCTACAGACCCGATAATGAAGAGTCGCGGGATAGCCTGATGCTCAGGAAAATGTTCAGTATTGGAAAAATTTTGGAAAATCACCCATGCACACACACACACACACACACACACACACACACACACACACACACACACACACACACACACACACTGAACAGACTTACATGCACTGAAATTAGTGGTCCTTTTTGCATTGAAAAACATGTGCTGTCCTAAATTGTCACATTATTGAAAGTGTGTAGGTGGCTAGGGTTAAGGTAGAGTAGTAGGTCCACATCCTTTCCTATCATCACCTTTTTTTGTTTTCCAGTGGATGGAGGCCAGGTCCATGTTCCAGAAAGCGGCAGACCTGATCGACGCTGACAGTCGGATGCGGAAGGCCATGTGGGGACAGTTCTGGTCTGCCCACCAACGCTTCTTCAAGTATCTGTGCATCTCAGCCAAGGTGAAGCACTGCATCAAGCTGGCCAAGGATGCGGTCAATGCTGGCAAGGTGAGCAGTTGCTGGTCAGGTCCACTGGGGTTTTTGTCATTTTCGGCCATCACTGCTTTTGATCGTGTGTTTCCAACAGTTTGGATGATTTTGAATTTGTGGTGTCGTATGTTTTTTTTTTCTTTTTTTGTTGTTTGTTTTTCTTTTAGTTAATTGTACTGTGTCTTGAATTTGTATAGTTTCAGGGGTTTTTTATTTAGATTTTTATTTGTTTGTATGTATTTTTGAAAGTTTACTGTACAATGTCGGACAGTTGAACACTGTGACAAGTTGGAAGCTTACTTGGACACCGCCTTAAATGTCTAAGCATGAGATTAAGCCATTGCCAACTCGTTTGTTTTTTTTTGAGTACTTTGGATCCTACAAGCAGGATCTGGAAGCAGTGATCTGGTGCTGGGAAATTCCTTCATCTTTTTGTAGTGGGCGTTTTTGTTTTTAGAGAAAAATCAGTGGATTTTTTTATTTATTTATTTTTTTGAGTAAGCAATTTAGCAAGGAATTGGGGGTTAGCTGGGATGGAATTTGGTAATTGTGCTACCAAAGGTTGAACATGTGAATGATTTGTGGTTGTATGCGTTCATCAAGGGAGTAAAGCATATGTGCTTGTCAGTTAATGTGAGTGCATCTCCTAGCACGCATGAAAATGTCTGTCTTCTCATGCGCATGCTTGCATGTTGTTCCAGTGTGTGGTGATAGGCCTTCAGTCCACTGGAGAAGCCCGAACTCAGGAAATGGTGGAGAGAGAGGGCGATGAACTGAGTGACTTTGTCTCCACTGCCAAGTGAGTGTGTCTTGTGTCCTAGCCATAACACAGTGTGTTGTTAGGAAGTTGTCCATGGTAGGGACACTCTGGCAGACTCGTGCTTGGTGCTTCCTTTTACTATATGCAGGCATCAGCTAAGCCTGGGAGATAAAAGATAATTAGAACAAGTGCAGCTTATGAGATTGGACTAAGTGGTCCCAGTCCTCCTGTTCAAAGCCCCGCTGTACTTATAATATTGGTAAGAGCTGATAGAAAAATGCCACGATGTTGTTTTTTTAATGATCTGTTACATCCAGTCATTATCTCTGATACAAACCACTGTTCTGTAAAAGCTGAAATGGGGAGAATTTGAAAATTTACTTGCAATCGGTCGCAAGGAGCAGTTTGGGGAGACAGGGATGGGTACATGTGGTGGCATTGGATTGTGTAATCTTGTTTTCACTCATTTTATTTCAACAGTTGCAGCTCAAGAGAAAGTTTTGATATTGCATGGTCCAGTTTTATTGAAAAAAAAAAGGCAGACTGTCATACTAGCATGGTGAACGTAACTGAATTCTGTGTGCAGGGGAGTGTTTCAAGCGCTGGTAGAAAAGCATTTCCCTGCCGCTGATCGCAAGAAGACTTTTAACCTTTTGGGCTTGGAGCGCACACCCAAAAATGGTGGAATGAACTCAGGCTTTAAGAGGAAAAGAGGTGAGCTTGGTGTTTATTATACACAGAGGGTACAGAGCTTTGAGTCATGTGCGTGTATGACAGGGATTTATGCCTGGACAGAATTTGAGGTGAATTTCTGATGAAAAAATTAGACAAGTGGTGCATAGCCATCCACTCATTTGGTGTTTTGAAGAAGTAGTGGGTGGAGAATTTGAAAGAAAAGGCTGACGATGGAAGTGAAAGATTGTGTGGTTAGGGAACGAAAAAGGATGAAAAGAAAAGAAAAAAAAGGAATTGAGTATGGACATGTGTCATGCAGATTGAACTGATCATGAAGAGGAGTGGATGTCATGATGGGTCAGGTACTTTTGACCTTTCATAGGACCCCGGCTCCTGTCCATGAAGTGATATCAGTACTCTTGGCAGGCTGAATTGGGAGGTTGGTGCCAATCAATCAGGAAGATGCAGATAGACTATTGAACACAAAAGCCTGGTGTTCTCTGTGGGGGATGAGGACTCCGTGTAGGTATTGGGAAAGGTTCTGAAAGACTTGTCTGGAGAGTGGGATGGGGGGGGGGGGGGGGGGGGGGGGGGGACAGCACATACACCATTGCCACTTCAGTGACATTTCAGAACTTGGTGTCTCTCAGACACTTAAAACATGGGGCAGTTTTTGGTATCCAGAACATAACATTATAAATCACTATGTTCAGGACTTCATCATGACTAGGTCTGAAAAGATTTCCAGGACAGTTCTTTCACTGTGGCCAGCAAGACACTGCATACATGATACGACAGTGTCGTACGTAGATCATGTTTTAGCTAGAATGCTTACTTTTTCAAACTTGTATGTTCCAACCATCTTTCTGGTATGCTTGATACAAATTAGAAGTCTTAGAATGGAAAATGCTGTTGTGACTTGGCATGGGTTGATGGAAAGAGAGTGCTAATTGGCCCAGTCATGCAGGTCATGTGTCTTTGTACTGTGTCAGCCATGAAACTTGGCCCACTGGGATAACAGTAATGAAATCTTGTTCCAGGTTGACATGGTAAGTGAACTAGCAATTATTTTTTGACTTTTTTTTTTTGTATGAAAATTGTTTTTGCTGATGCTTCTATTTTTTTAATCATTTTAATCATATGATTGAAGAATGGATCTACTGCTCTGTTTCTCAGAGGATGAAGACATGGAGCAGAATAAGCGGCCAAGGGCAGAGGAAGACAGCAATGAGGACAACAGTGACGTGTCTGACTTCAGTGATCTCAGTGACATTGACAGCTCGTCAACAAATAGTGATGAGGATACCAACCCGTTTGGCAGCGGCAATGACAGTGAAGAAGGTGTGTGGTGATGGGGGTGTGGGGCCTAATTGTGTGTGTTTGAGTGAGCTTGCACATATGTGTGTATGGAAAGAAATGGATTGTCATGAGATGCTCACTCTCTGAACACCAAACAGGCTGTGATTATTCTTAAGTCATCAAGGTGAGAATGAGCAAGAGCAACTGTTGAGTTTTAAAAAGGAGTGTCGGTGATAAAAGGGAATTTTGACCACAATTGCTGAGAAGTTCATGACTGAATACAAGTAGAAGAAAATATATGCCAATAGCTCATACTTTTTCTACATGTCTAATGGAAGAAAATGAACGCATTCATCCTATATTTTTTCACCCCACGTCTGATCAAAAGGGAACAAGGGCTTCCAGATACCAGACAGTTCAATTGTCTCAAGTCATTTATCCCCAAAATGCCGCTTGAGCAGATTCTGTGTAATGGGCTTTGAATAGAACATGTTCTATTTTTCTATGTATGAGAGCCAAACTCCAGAGAAACAAGCTCCTTACTTATCAGTGCTGTAGCACTAGGTCGATTGAATTTGTTTTATTATCTCTCGATCGACCGACTTGTCTCCACTTTGTGGTCGTGCGCTCCGTGATTGCCCTGCCACCATAGCCCAACATGGTGAAGGACAAGGACGGGTCGAGCCACTTCACCTTTCAGAAGTCGCTCACTGCCCCGGAGGACCCGCCGGTCGATTCCTTGGGGCAATCCGTTCTTGCTACGGAAGAACGTACGGCCGGTGTAGAGGGGGGTGCTGCGAAGGGGACGCGCGACCTTACCTCCTCTACCCGACCGGCGGATGCATGATCATGGCGTCCGAAGGCAACAAGGCAAGCTGCCTCCATTGCTGAATGCCTTTCCTTCAATTTTCCAGAACATTGAAAGGCATGGCTCCCCTAAAAGGGCAGGGCCGTAGTACAATTCATATTCAAATTCTCCCTCTCCCCCCCTTCCTCTGACAGCTTGCCTTCTTCCCTTCCGACGCACGGTGACACTTCTCACTATCATGCTGTGTCATGTGACCTACGGCTCCCCCGGGGACCTTTGCCGAGGCATGCACCAGCACAGGTGATGGGATGCGCCCGGAATCACTGCCTGTCACTCGCCTATATAAGCCGTGTGCCACTAGTCTCCCCCCTCTAGTATCACGCAGGCCCATGACGCTCTCCCCAGCCGTGCACAAGTGCAGCCACCACTATCGCATGAGGAGCGTCCAAACTCCGGCGGCGGAGTTGTGGTCAGTCCCTGGGACGACAAACTGTCCATAACTCCGGGTCTCAGCCGCAGACACCGCTACGCCCGGACCTGTGTCGCTCAGACCCCCAGCGGTCGACCAATCCCGATCGACCGTCGTACTCTCCCCTAGGGGTACAGGACGTTGGGGGGCGGACCTATTCCGCCTCCCACTTGGGCAACGTCTGCGGTCCCGTTCCTCCGGGGGGGAGGATCTACCTGCGGGACCACGGGTAACCTGCACGACCCCAACCAGGGGGTGGCCACAGCTCCGCAGCCACTCCAATCCGCGCACAGGCGGGTAGGGGGCTCGGTTGCCGTGCCGTCCACCACTGCCCCTGTTACACACGGGGGCCCCCATGGATCCCACCAGGGAGGTGTATGAGGCAGTGCACTCTCCGGGGCGGGTACGACAGACCACGCTCTCTCGCTACGCCCCCCCCCCCCCCCCCCCCCCCCCCCCCCCCCCCCCCCCCCCCCCCCCCCCCCTCGGTGTCGCGGGTTACCCCGGCCCCCACGGAAATTCTGCCGCAGGGCTGCCACAGCCCATTTTCTCCGTGGGGACCGGTGGCTCTATGCCCCTCAGAGGGACCAGTGGCTTACAGCAGACCAACTATACCACAGGGTTTGTACGCTCCTTGAAACTCCTTGAAACTCCTTGATTTCTGAGAGCCAATTTCAAGACCTTGAAACCCCTTGAAAATCAATAAAATGTGGTTATGTTGACCAAACCTCCTTGAAAACCCTTGAAAATCAAATCATCGTCTCCAAAATATTTTTGATGTGGCAAGAAAAAAAACGGCAGTTTGATTTTTATGCGTTCAGGTTGATGAAAAATTATTTTCAAAATTTTTACATCATCGCGATCCCACGTTGTCGTCTGCTAAAGAATGAACCAAGGGAGATAATTTGTAACTTCCGCAATTTTTAAATTCTATGCATGCGCGAAGAAAAGGTCTTGCGCTTCTGGCTTGTTCAGTTCATTATGAACGGAGCTTGAAAATGCCTGGGGGGAAATGTGCTTTCAACCGTCTGTGGTTGGATAAACCCGAGTTTTCTGACTGGGCGAGAGAAGACAAAGCCAACAAACATGCCTACTACTGCACAGTCTGCAAAAAAAGTTTCGATGTGCGAGTAATGGGCGAGAGTGCCCTGACTAGCCACAGCAAAGGAAAAAAGCACGTGGCTCTACTGGCGGCGAGATCTTCAGCAGCGATACCCATCTCGTACTTTCTTACGAACAAGATGGCAGCAGCAGTGTCGAACGCGAATGTTGTGTCGTCATTAAATCCTGATCGTGATGTGTCTGTGCGCGAATCCAGTACCAGCTCTTCAGCCACAGTGGACTCGTTTTGCTGAAAGACAGATGTGCTGAAATCTGAAATTCTGTGGACACTGAACACTGTAAACGCGCACCAAAGCTTCAGCTCTTGTGAACAGAATTCTCAGGTTTTTCAGACAGTGTTTCCAGATAGTCAAATCGCCAAAGGATTTCAGTGTGGTGAGGGAAAATCAAGGTATTAATATTTGGCGTTGCACCTCACTTTCATTCAATATCTCTGGATCCAGACTAGCTAGCTTGGTAATTTTTTTCTTTTGATCAGAAATGATTTCTGCATGCAATTATATTTTATTTATAAGTCAAAACAGCACTTATCATTTGCTATTTCTATCGGAATAATTCGAAAGCAATGAAATGCGAAGCCTGATGGCCCCCATATGGAAAAAAATTATTGAAAAAAAAGCAGTTTAGAAGAAAATCCTTTTGTAATTGCATTACTTTAGCTCAGCAAAACGGTATATAAAAAATCCTTTTGTCATTGCATTACTATAGCTCAGCAAAACAAGGAAAGTCATGCTTTAAGTGCCTTATGTCTGTTATGATACAATTATAGTTCTTGTCATGAACCTTTTTTTTTTTTTTCAATTTTCATAACTTTGCCACCATTTCTGGTCCCCAAATCACACAAGAGCTTTGAAATCGCCCAAATATGTTTCGTCCTTTTTTTTTTTTTTTTTTTAAACATAAACAATAGAAAAAAAATGAAGTTTTTAAAAGAACAATGGTGTAATTTTCGTGCCACCTCTTGCCTTGAAATAAAATAAACGCTCCTTGAAAACTCCTTGAATTTTGTTCTTGGGAGTCTGTAGGAACCCTGTACCAGCTCCATGGTCGCATGTGGCACCCAGCTTGTGCTGGTTTGAGCTCGGTCTCCTTCCCTCTCAGGCGCTGTCCAATCGGCAGGACGGACTCCCCTCCCATAGTCCGGCTGCCAATCATGGAGCCACGAGGGACACGCCCTTGCGTCCTCCCACTACCTAGCTAGGGTGGGACCCTCACGCACCCCTGCCGTTGCCTCCTCGAGAAGGTCTAGTTGCAAAGCGAGAGGACTGCAGGCGGAAATCTAAACAAATCTTAAATAAATGTTAGCGAACCGCCCAGAGAACGTGGACAAACGAGTCACAAGACGAAACACGACGCGTTTTGACCTCTTAGGTCTTCATCAGGTGAGACATTAACGAATAAAACAATGAAAATTCACTTAGCTTTGATCGCTTCAGATCACTTCGCAGGGTTCAGCGCAAGGAAGAAGGCATTTCAACGCGGACTTAAAATTGTGATGGAATTCAGCAAAAATGTGTTTTTGCACAAGTGCAAAACTACTCAACCAAAACTCTTGCAACAAAAAGCAAAATGGCATCCAGAAATTTATGTACCGGAAGACTGTCACAATTGCGTTCTGGGATATGCGATGGTGAAAGTGAAAGTAGTTGACCTAGTATTCAGCAGTCGATCTTGGTCGATCTGGTATTCAGAAAGAGGAAATCTCACGGTCAAGCTTGGTCGATGCGGTAGGCAGTGGGTTAATGTGGTTGATAAACGTAATCAGTATGTCCTAATTCTCAGTAGCCTTATACACAAACTGAATAAGATTTTGCGCCGATATTGGGTCTGAATGTTCTCTGTCTAAGGTGCTGCTCAACTCAGCTGTTGAAGTTCAGGTTTTAGGGCACATTAGAAGCTTGTTAGCTGCCTACTGTCATCCATCAGCTGGATGAAAGAAAAGTAGCTCATTCTTCCTGTTTTGTTTTTTCACTCAGCGGATAAGGAGAAGGGGAAACAAGACATCCTTCTGTATCAGGCCACCCTTTATTGATCTGCTTTTTGTTGCCGCCAGTTATGAACTTTGATAATCATAAAGAAGAATGAAGATGTTTTATTTTGTATCAAAGCAAGACAAAACATTGACCGAAAAGTAAAATGCCACCCCCACAAACAAACAGAAACTAAAACCAGCTCCCCCCATCTACTCCCCAAGCAGCAGCATTTGATCACATTTAGCCAGTTCATTTCTATCACTTCCACCACCACCTCTTTCACCATTCTGTCTGTACACCACACACACACACACACACACAACACACACACCACACACACACACACACACACACGAGTCTCTCTCTCATACACACACACATACGCATACACACACATATGCATACGCACGCACACATACACACACACACACACACACACACACACACACACACACACACAAAAACACACCCACTCACACTCACACTGCATGCATACATGCACTTGCGTGCGCATACTCACATGCACACACTACGCACGCATGCACATATGCATGCATGCATGGGCGCACACACAACACACACACACACACACACACACACAGCTGTTGAGTGCTTTGCTTTTGGTGTAGTATGCTACAATTTAGTTTGCAAGACTGTGCGGCTACATCTTGTAACAAAATGCTTGGCAAGAAAACAAATTGGAAAAACAAACAAAAAGCAAAATCATGTACAACAGACTAAGCAAGCAAATCTTCAGACTTTATATCCATAAATGTCCAAGTTACATAAGAAGCGGAAGCAAGAAGATCTTCAGACTGTTTATTTATTTCACCATAAATGTCCAAGTTACATAAGAAGAGGAAGAAGAAGCTGAAGAAAGTTACTAACTGGGTTCGTACAGTCCTTGAAAGTCCTTAATTTTGGGGGTCCCCTTTTCAAGGCCTTGAAAGTTCTTGAAAATGAGGCTTTTGGTCACAGGTCCTTTAAAAGTGCTTAAATATTGTCACTACCAGTGATTTTGAATGAAGTATGTTTAAAATCTTGAGTCTGTTAGGAATAAAATCTGAAAATAACTTGTAAAAAAAGTGTGAAATTAAAAGAAGTCCAAATCGTTGTTGATAGATCTTGCTGATAAGTAGCCTGCTACAGGTAAAAAACAAAACAAAACAGAGCTACAGCCTTCATGGCGCCTGTGCATGTGATAGAATGATCTGCTGTCTTGAAATTGAGAAGCCAGCATGCCAGGGAAGTAATCGTTTGGGTGGAAAATAAGAGTACAAAGGATGGTTGCAGGCAGACCCAGGTGGAAACAAAAACAAGACCTTTTGCCGCATATGCAAAAGTGCCCTAGACAGTGAATAAATTGATTTGTGTCAGTATTTCATGATAATTTATCTTAAACTTATGCTTGAAGAAAGTTCTTGAATTTTTTTTTTAAGTGCTTGAAAAGTCCTTGATTTTTTTGTCAAGAAATCTGTATGAACCCTGTTAAAGACAGCTGTGATTTTGCCAACCAGACAGTTACTGACAAGATTTCCTTTTTTGTCTGCCATGCAAGAGACAGTGTGTGAAACTGTGTCTGAAGGTGCTATTGAGACTGACTTGTCAGACATTGAGGACAATACAGAAATGGTTTCAAAGAAAAAACAGACAAACAAAAAACCCTCTCTATCCTGTAGATCTGATGATACGGCATACAAAATGTTACACTTAAATTTAGAAGTGTACAATGTTGCACTTGGAATGTCAGAATGCTACACTTTGTGCTTCTAAGGCCTTGGCAGCTCTGTTCACACAGACACACACATACACACAAACCAGCACACACACACACACACACACACACACACACACACACACACACACACACACACATGCACGCATGCACAGAGTTCAAGCATGGGCTAGATATAGAGGATGCTAATGAAGGCTAGTGCGTGCATGAGAGGGAGTATGTAGTGAGATCGTTTCAATTGAAAACAAACCAGAATGCGATATATGCTGTAAAGAGAGAAAACCAACGAAACTTTTCAGATCCATGGGTGAAAAAATCCAAGAAGAAGAAGAAAAGAAAGGCAAGGCTTCCAAACAGAAGAAGAAGAAAGGCAAGAAGAAAAAGAAGGAAATAAACTCTGATGCGGAACTGGACGAGTACTGCGACCGTAAGCTGGCTCAGATGAAAAAGAACAATGCTCGCCTTGGGTGTGACAACGGCAATGGCTATGACGAGATCTGGATGACCAGAAAGGTAAGGCATGTTTGTCATTGCTTGTACATGATGGATACCTTGCAGAGTGCTGCAACACTCCGTAGCTCTGTCACTATTGAGTTAGATGCTGACCCCAGCTCTCAGAGTCTTTGTGGCAATGCTACCATGACTTTAACAGTTTACCCCCTATCCTTCAACTCAAATCAGTCATTTGACCACTGACGGATTGCATGGTGTTTTGAGATTTTACAGGCCCTCCCCACAGTAGAACTGCCCACCCATACATTTTGGTATCTGAAACATACTCTTTGACTGGAAATAATCTTGTTTACACTGATTTAAAAAAAAAAAAAAAAAGAATACTGATGAAAGTGGTTTTGAAGCATATTTAGTGTACATTCAAAAACCAGTTTTTTTTTTTTTTTTTTGTTTTCAGATGAGAAACCAGCCTTCTCACAACATTTGCTATAATGGAGATTCTAGGGGGTTTTCAGTATAAAATGATTGTGTGTTTTGAAAGTTCTGCTATTTTCTTTTTTTTTTTTCTGTCATTTTGGGTTTTTTTAACAGTCTTTGTTATATTCATTTGCTGACTTTTTCCTTTTTTTTCCCCCCTAATTTATTTATGTAAAAAAAAATTGCCTTTTCACTTGTTTGTTCTGGAAAAATCTTTGCACTTTTTTTTTTTTTACATATCTTTTGTTACATTTAGTTGATAACAGGCTAGCTTTTCTGTTGCTTCTTTGACAACTTATGAGTGAGACATGAACACTCTGTGACCACTCTGCAGTATCTTATTTGTCAGTATGGTCTTTTTCATGTATTTTGTGCTACTGCTAATAATGCAGCTATACTTTTCATTTCCATATATGTATATATATTTTAAAGAAAACATTTTTTTTAATGACCGGTCTTCAAGATGTCAAAAGTTTGGCTATCATGACATGAACAAATGTAGATTTGACAGTTTTCTTTCTTTGTTCTGTACTGAAGACAGTAGGTTCTTCTTTTTCTTTCTTTTTTTTTTAGATTTTTGTTTTCCTCACTGTGTTGCTAGCTCTGACATGACCCTCTATGGTCACATGACTCTGAAATCTCGTAGTCTCACAAAATAAGATCAACGGGATTGCAGGTTGCTGCTCAAAGTTTCACAGTTGTCAAGTACATGTGCTTCCAATGAATTCTACTGGATGGCTCCTCCTTTCATGATAAACTGTTAAGACAAAATGTTTTCAAAACATGCTAGCTTGTTGGAAAAAAAGGATTGTCTTGAATGAAAAATACTTTACTGACTAAAGTCTGGTGCCCTGGTTTTGTCAAAGGGTAATTTAGTTTCTTGGATCCATCAGCGATTTAAATCTAATGTAAAAAGGTGGAGTGCCTGTGCATGGGTTTTAAAATTCATATTTATTATATTCATTGTCTTTCGCTTTTTGTGCATTTGTTGCTGAATTTTTTTTCAGCTATCATTTCTGTTTCATGGTACAGGGTTCGTATGCTCCTTGAAACTCCTTGAATTCTGACAGGGAATTTCAAGACCTTGAAAACCTCTGAAAATCAATAAAATGTGGTTCTGTTGACCAGATCCTTGAAAACCTTTGAAAATCAAGCCATCAGCTCCAAAAATCTTAAATGTGACAAAAAGAAATGGCAGTTTGATTTTGTGTTCAAGTGTAACTTCATCATAATTGATGAAGTTACAAATTATCTCCCTTGGTTAAATCGCCCATGACTATCCAGGATCGCGACGATGTTTGTAAAAATTTGTTTTAAAATGATTTTTTTCATCAACCTGAACGCAGAAAAATCAAACCACCATTTCTTTTTATAATTTTTACGCAAGTAGTGTAGAGAGGTGGCATGAAAATTTGACCGTTTTCTTTCAAAAATCGTCTTTGGGGTTCTATGTGTTTTTGTGCTAAAGAAAGTCTGTTGAAACCATCTGTGGTGTTCATTTTGTCTATTTTCACATTTTTCTTAGTAAAAAAATGACTTTATATGAAGGAGGTGTGTGTTAAAATTGCTTAACTTCTTTATTTTCAAATGCCGTTTTCTGAAAATCACTTTTTTCAACAACGGTTGATGTGCAAGGAGTACAATATCTCTGGATCCAGACTAGCTAGCTTGGTAATTTTTTTTCTTTTGACCAGAAATGATTTCTGTATGCAATTATATTTTATTTATAAGTCAAAACATTACGTACCATTTGCTATTTCTGTTGGAATAATTCAAAGGCAATGAAACGCGAAGCCTGATGGCCACCATATGGAAAAAAATTATTGAAAAAAAAGCAGTTTAGATATATAAAAATCCTTTTGTAAATGCGTTACTTTAGCTCAGCAAAACAATATATAAAGAACCTTTTGTAACTGCATTACTGTAGCTCAGCGAAACAAAAAAGTCATGTTTCAAGTGCCTAACATGTCTACTATGATACAAATACAGTTCTTGTCATGAACCTTTTTTTTTTCATTTTTCATCATTTTGCCCCCATTTGTGGTCCCCAAATCACACAAGAGCTTTGAAATCGCCCAAATATGTTTTTTCCATGTTCTTTTTAACATAAACAATAGAAAATTAAGTTTTAAAAGAACGATGGTTTAATTTTCGTGCCACCTCTTGCCTTGAAATAAAATAAACACTCCTTGAAAACTCCTTGAATTTTGTTCTTGGGAGTCTGTAGGAACCCTGTGGTAGTAGCAGTTGGTGTAAAATTATAGTAATATTCAGCGTAAAATAGTTTTCAAGTGCAGCCATTTGCATTCCCTTGTCTTTAATTATCTGCTTTTCAGCAACATGACATTGATTACCTTGAATCAGATATGCAATAATGTCTTTGACTCAGTGTTTTGCAAAATGACTGTCTTGCATACAAAATTGACTGTTGTTGGTGAAGGTTTCTGACAGCTGACACAGATTTTGTGACTTGCTTGGAAGGGGTGGGGGGAAGAGTGAGCGTGAAGATGTGGACATAGCCTTTTGATCCGATCTTGTCTGTGAGTTACAGTTATGAACCACGCCCTGGAGATGAAGATGGAGCTCCTGAATCAAGTGGAACTGCTGGGAGAAAGTCTTCCCTCAAACACCTTGGACGTCCTCATTGACGGGCTGGGAGGCACAGGAAAGGTGGCCGAGGTATGCTTTTTTTTTTTTTTTTCTTTTCTTTTTTAAAGTGTTTTTGATAGTACTTAAAGAAAAAACCCTCAACAGAACATAATGCCATGCAGTGCTATGCAAAGCATCCCAATACAAGCATTACATACACAAAATAAATACAAAGCAATATAAAATTCAAATGATGCAACAGAATGCTCAGTACTTAAACATAGTACTTACATTACCATACAACCTAACACAAAACAGTTCAGAATAGTAATACACAGTATAACAGAGCACAATAACATGACACAGTACAGTACAATACAATATAGGGGAGTACAGTACAAAAAGATTTTTTTGTCCAACATATTCACATACATATACTGCTTGCAATTGAGGAAGTTATAAACGTCATGACATTAAATTATATTGCTTTGCACTTCATACAGTCGGGTGTGACTTGCTTGAAAATTGCACAGAGGAACAGGGCAGGCTGGTTGGTATTTAACTTTGTTCTTGATGATTTATGGGGTTGCAGAAAAGTTCCATTGTTTTTTTTGCAGTAACTTTCTCTCTTCAGGCAAGCAATCTCTTATCTTCTCAAATTGGGCGCAAGATGGACATTAAATGAAAACGTGTTTTGTACTGTAATTTGTTTGTCTGTTTTAGCAGAATAATGATGATTTCTCTTTAAAATTTACCCAAGTGATGTCCGGTGTGAAAACAGTCAGTGTTAGCAATGCAATGATGAAATAAAAAGCAAGCAAATGAACAGCACCAAAAAAAATGCCAACATACACACACATGTACCCTCCACCCCCACACCCCACCCCCATGCCCCACCTGGCCAGAAAGAAAGTCAGGGTGATGTTGAGCGCTGGTGTTGCAGATGACGGGCCGGAAGTCACGTTTGGTACAGAATGAAGGTTTTGTACAGTACGAGACTCGCTCAGAGACCCAGGTTGCCATGGAAAGCCTGAACCTGTTGGAGAAAGAACGCTTTATGAAAGGCACCAAGGTAAGGCAGGCAGTGCAGTGACTGAGTTCATTCAAGGGCTGAAACTGATGTTTGACGAAGCACTGTGTCCAGTTCATAGGTCTTGGCCCCAAGGCAGCCCATCAAGTTTCCACTGTGAGAACTGAGCATTGTGGTACTTGCTAGCAGGTTCTGCAGACATGCTTTCCATCCGGCAGCAGCCACATTTGTTACTGAAGAATGTGAACATTGATAATCCTCTGGATTGTTTGTAGAAAGAAAAAACAAAGAAAGATGAAAGAAGTGAAAACATGCGGATGTACTCTTTTTTTTCTTTTTTTTAATTTAAATTTGAAATGAGGCAGGGAACAGTAAACAGTAAACAACAAACAAGTAGGGTAACTCTTGCTCCCACAAGAAAACAAATACATGCCCATAACTCCAAAGGAATGCTGCTTACAACACCGAATCGCCTAGCAGAAATGACTGCACAGTAAGGTTTTTTTTGGTCTCCAGAGGTGGATTAAACCTGACAGCAGATGGGAAGTTGTAACCCAAACGCTCGTTGCATACACATAAGTCAGTAGCCAGCTGTGGAGGGGACCAACCTGAACTGAACAGAAAGCATCGAACAGATAGCTAGCTGTAGCAAGCAGATCAGGATGTGTGAGACTGCTGAAGAAGAGAGATGGCAAATCCTGTTGCAAATTTGAAAAAAAAAAAAAAAAATTCAAGGCTGCCAGACCTTCAGGAAATGGTGCAATGAATGGTAGCATTGTTTACTACTAGAACAGAAATTGAGAATGGGGAAATTTTTGGTTTGCATATGATCTGCATGTGTGCATTCTCCATTGGTCACGGTGACTGTGAGGGTGTGAGAATTTGGACATGCATGCATGTACATCTGCACAGCATCTCATTCGTGAAAAAAAAGAAAGATGTTCCTCAATTTTTTTTGTCTTGAGTTCAGTTTGTTCCTGATTTTTTACACTGTCTATTCCTGATGGAAAGGTTTTTGGGTAAGCATGTCCAGGTTCCAATAAGGAATGTTTTTTTGTTCGTTGCTGTTTTATAATGGGCAAGTATGATTAGAAGCAAGTCTGCTTTTTAAAATCATGATTATTTTAAGAGCGTACAAAATGTGAACATCAGCATCATTTTGAAAGTCAAAATTGGCTTGAAAAAATAACTTTGTTCTGTAATGTTAGAAGGATTGATTTCTATGGAAGATACAAGCTGATAAATGTGAATTAATCCACTATGCTATGAAGAGAAAGTTTTAATTGGAGCTTGAATATGAAAGTTGTATTAGATTCTGTGAAATGAGTTAGACAGAAAAAATGCTATGTGTGAGCAAGTGTGAACCATAACCTGAACATTTTGTAGCTCCAAAGAATACTAGAACTGAATTTGACAGCAAAATAATATTAAAGAAGTATTGGAAGTTAATGAAGAATGTATTATCATCCAAAACAAAAACTTTCAACAGCAAATTGAAAATCATGTTAAGCTGAAATCGATCTGTTACATACATATGGGTATCCTGTCAAATTATGTAGAGGAGATGAAGAGCTATTGATACGTGAAAAAGTGATCACTTTTGTTTGAAAAAATTTCAGTCAGAAGATTATTGGAAATAAAGGCAGTAGAAGATGAAATATTTTAGGTATTGAAAAAGAAACTGGAGTTGAGACAGAAAGCAGTTTAAGAAAGACAACCCAGTGTACTTAGAAGTTATATTTTAAAGGAAAGAAAAAACAAAACATGCGTAAGCGTACTGAAACGTTTTTTCAGTGAGAAAATGTGTGTGTATGTGTGTGTGTGCATGCATGTGTGTGTGCATGCATGTGTGTGTTTGCGTGCTCAAGTAAAAGTGTGGTCACAGCTCTTGGATATATTTGTCAGAGTATAACTGGATGGTTACACATTTATGATGAAGAGACTGACATGCTGAATGTATCTCAAAAAAGAAAGAAAAAAAAAAGAAAGAAAAAAAAGAAAAAAGAAAAAGGATCTGTCAGAGGAGACTAAGTGGATCCTTGAAAACTGCTGAAAACCAGAGTGAACTTTGAGTCTCAACCTCAGAGTTTTTGTACCAAATTAAAGAATTATAAAAAGCTAATACTCAATTAGGTATGTGATACATGCATTTAGCATTTTTTTTGTTTTGAAATACTCTGTAAATACTTACTGGTTCATCTGTGGGAATTTTTTTTTGTTTTTGTCATGGCCAGCCCATCGCCATTATCTCCGATGCAGCCAGTTCGGGGATCTCCCTGCATGCTGATCGTCGAGTAGACAACACAGCGCGGCGGGTGCACATCACGTTGGAATTGCCTTGGAGTGCTGATCGGGCTATCCAGCAGTTCGGTAAGGGTAGATTTTAAGATCATAGGGCTTGTTCTAATGATGCGCCACTGCCGTTGTTTGTGGATTTCTGAAAACGATGTGGAAAAGTTCAAAGAGAGGATGGGAAGTGGAAGTGGGGGGGGGGGGGGGGGGGGGGGGGTCACCAGGTACTTTGATGGGTTTAGGCAAGTCTGTGTTTGTGATGTGTCCTAAATGTGTTATCTACTATTGTGGTTCTCTGAAGACGTTTTCAACCCCTGTTTGAATCAGCACTGAATGAAGTGCATCACTGTCGGCCCCAAGGCAGCCGGTCAGATTCTCCGCATTAATGACTGAGGGTTTTAGGAGCCTGCCACTGTTTTCAGGGAAGTATTGGGTATAAGTAGAGATATGAATTTTTTTTCTCTCAGATCGTAGCAATGATAGTTAACAATTCATGTAAACTAAAAACAATATCATTACTTTGAAATGATGGTTAACAATTCATGTAAACTAAAAACAGTATCATTACTTGAAAATAATAGTTAACAATTCATGTAAACTGAAAAACTATATGATTACTTTGAAAAAATAGTTAACAATTCATGTAAACTAAAAACTATATCATTACTTTGAAAGTCAAAATTGGCTCGTGGAGATGTTGCTGTTCTAGAAAGTTGTCATTTTCTATGTGGACAAATTTGTTTTTTCCCTGTGCGAGACACATGCTGATAAAATGCAAATTGCTTTCCTTGTCTGTATGTTACCAGATTTTTTACCCATACGATTTTGCTGTATTTTGTACATGTATATGTTTGGTGAACACATGACGAGTTCGATGAAAAAGAAAAAAAAAAGAAAAGAAAGAAAGAAAATCTAGAGACCAGATTCTTGACCAGAATTTACTTAACCATAGTAGTATCTAGACCAAAGATCGACAACTCTTGCTAACTCTGGTGTGCAAAATACTGTCTGGCTGTGTCTACTTCATTGATCACATGCAGATTCATAGGAATAACCACAGCCACTACAGGCCCTGAACTATTAAAAAAAAAAACTGGCGAGACAGCATCAGTTTGATCCAAAGTATGCTGATAAGTCAGGTTCGAAAGTAATTTGTGTTGGGAACAGCCTGTCTTTGGTGTAGTTGCTACAAGGTTAGGTAAACCTCTACTCTCTACTGCATGATGGCAGATGAAAACGACCCCCCCCACCCCCCTCCTCTTTGCACAAAAGTCTGGAAGATGGATACATCTACACACACACACACACACACACAATCACCACTTTCACAAAAATTCAGAAGATTTGTACGTATCCTTTGCAGAAGTAAGCTTTTTTTTGTTTGTTTGTTTGGTTGAAATGTACACCAGTAGCAATGTTGGGGTAAACAGGTCTGTATTACAATGAAAATTCATTTTAATGAAGGCTTGGATGAGGGATTGAATATTAAAGTTGTGTTGGATTTTGTGAAGCATAGTGGACTCAGAAAGTGCTCTGTTTGTTCAAGAGTGAACCCTGGTCTGCTTATCTTTCAGCATTGCAGACTACCAAAACAAAAGTTACACAGCAGATTGAATGTACATTTGTTCACTGAATCGTGAAAGGTGTTTCAGATTCTAAACACACTTTGCTTCCAGTCTCTCATTTTTGCCCTGGAGTTTAGTCAGTGGTTGTTGTTGTTAGTGATAAAACTGTTTGATTACATTAGGAAGAATGTGCCTCATTTGGGGTGTTTCTTGAGCGTTGTGTGTATGTCTAAGGTCGTACCCACCGGTCAAACCAAAAGAATGCTCCAGAATACATCTTCCTCATCTCAGACCTGGCTGGGGAGAGACGGTTTGCATCCACTGTCGCGAAGCGCCTTGAAAGTCTGGTAAGTTCTTGGGGCTTATTTTTTATTTATTATTAAAATTTTATTTTCCTTTTGTTGATGTAGTGCACACTTTTTTCTGATGTGGTGTCTTTATCTTTTTTTCTCTCCGCTTCTGCGGGAATGTTTTTTTTGGGGGGGGGGGGGGGGTGTGTATTTCATCAGTAATTGTAGCCCAACTCCCTGTGCAAGTAATTTTCTTTTTTCTGTTGCTCACTCTGACTCCCCTTTCCCCCTTCTTCCCACCTCCCCACCCTTTTTTTTCTTTCTTTTTTTGTTTTGAAAGAGTCTTCGTATATTGTTATTCTGTGTTAGTCTTTCTGATCCATTCGTTTGTCTTTTTTCCAGCTCTTTACTCGTTAAAAAAAAAAATCTGTTGACACTTTATAACAGGCCAGTTTTCCTCCTGTAATCTAGCACTTGAGTCATTGAGAAGGTGAACAGAGTGGACTTAGTTGTCTCATGTGTAATGTCTGTTTGCCCAAATCGCCTTTGTTTGGTATCCTGGTCGATCACCTATTTTGATCATTTTGTCTCGTCAGTACAAGGAAATTTTAGGACTGACGAAAATTGGGAAAAACTTGCCTGTCATTTTCGATATCCACTCTGTTTTTTTGTTCTCCTCCTTGGCGTGAAGGTGTGTGTGTGGTTTTTTTTTTGATGACTCGTGAGTTGACTTTAACATGGTGACAGCCCTTCCTGATAATGGCCATTTGCGGTTGGCTGGGTTATAAGCAACCTTACCTTATCTTACCTTACCTAACCAGAAAAGAGGAACGAGCATGTCACAAAGGTGCGTTGTCCGAAAATGCTCCGCCCCCGACCCCCCTACCCCATCCCTCCCCTTCATGTGGGCCAGGCCAAAGTGTAAAGATCTCCCCAAGCGGAGTGATGGAGAGTCTTAAGGGCCATGAAAACTGGGCTTAATGGATCTTGCAGACTAACTGTAGCTTGCATAGAGTTTGATATGTTTTGTTTAGCATTACTTTGAGAGTTAATACAAAATTCTTCATCTTAGGGGAGGGGGATGAGGAGAGTACCATTCAGACATGGCATGATTTCTTGTTTCATTCGTCTGAGAAAAGTCCCATTTCAATCTCAGGGAGCACTGACCCATGGTGACCGACGAGCAACAGAGAGTCGCGACCTCAGTCGTTTCAACATTGACAACCGCTATGGCCGCACGGCCTTGGAAGTGGTGTTGAAGTCGGTGCTGGGCCAGGCAGAGCCCGTTGTAGATCCTCCTACTGGCTATACCAAAGAGCAGTTCTTTGAAGGTAGGGGTGTGTGTGTGTGTGTGTGTGTGTGTGTGTGTGCTGACATGACTGTGTAGAAGATGTGATGGAGTAAGGCACAGCTGTGGATGTAGATGTGACTTAGTGTTGATAATAGTGCATGTGTACATATGTGTATGCTAATGTGTTTGCCTGTGATTATGCTTTTTATTCAGTGTCATCATCCTTGTCGGGATGTGTATAAGTAATGCTTCCTCATCACGAAACATTTGATGGATTTTCAGGCAAAGTACTTGTGGCTCATTAGACGGATTATACTGTTGGTGAAACTGCCCCAACATGAAAGAAAAATGTTTTATTGCAAATACATTACTATGACTTGAATGGGGTTCACAAGGGAATCACTGTATGCTTTG
Organism: Conus canariensis; assembly: GCA_033310375.1. Classification (NCBI taxonomy): domain Eukaryota; kingdom Metazoa; phylum Mollusca; class Gastropoda; order Neogastropoda; family Conidae; genus Conus; species Conus canariensis. The sequence goes on along the minus strand of CM065736.1, from coordinate 14,217,605 downwards.
GAGGGGATGGGGGGGGGGGGGGGGGGGGCAGGGGGAATCACTGTTGTGAAATGTTACACAAACAGAAAGTTTGAAAAGAAAGTGTTGAAAACACCTTCTGTGAGCTGTACCTTGAGAGACCACACTCTGAGATATCACGGTGCAAGTTGCTTTTTCATTGTCCAGTGAAGGCCTGAAGTTCAACTTCATTTCAGTTAAATCGAGGTTATTTGTATTTGTTTTTGTCTGTCTTTTGATCACCCTTTCATGCGTGGAAGGATCCTCAGGCGTAGGCTCAAAGATTGTCCCCTACATTTTATACTGTTTGCATAGTGTCTTTAATTTTTCAGCAACTTTTTTCCTCCCCTTACTTTTGTTTTGTTTCATTTACTACCCTTCGCTGGCTGCTTTGGGGGTGCTGTTGGATTCTTTTTTGAACCCTTGGTGGTGAGAACACCGCAGTATTATGGACTGTGGTGTGTCTCTGTTTGACGCCAGGAGCACAAATACAATCAGCCGTGTCTCCTTGATGAGTCCGATGCAGCGGATGAAAGGCCTAGGTGCAGGCAATACAAATAGATCTGCCTTCAGGAGGGATCACGATGGTTCCCTCATGCAGCTAATGAAGAGTTTTCATATTTATCATATATTTTCTTAATTTTATGTTCCTGTTTTCTTCATCTTCAACAACCCCCCCCCCCCCCCCCCCCCCCCCCCCTGCCTTAACCCTTTCACCGCCAGACATTCTATTTTGCGTAAATCCCCATCGCCAGCCATTTTTCAGAAAATCTCTTATTTCATACCACATGTGTTAAGTACGGATATCTCTGGAACTAAGCAACCAATTCTCATGCTGTTTTGGGGGAAATGGAGGAAATAAACTATGATTTTGTTGAATTATAGAATGTTAGTAATGGTTAGACAACAACAGTTTCAAATTTTTGGTAATTTCAAGTGCAAAAAAAATGCAAAATAAAAAAATTGAATGCTATCTTTAGTGTCAACATAAAAAAGAAGAAAGCATGCAATCAAAACTGAACAAAGAAGGAAAAATACACCACTCACAAAATAAAGACCAGAAAGTATGTAATATCCAACAGAAAAATGAAAAAAACAGCAATAAATCAACATACCCCAACAGCAGAAAAAGAGCTGGAAGAAGTCCACAGGTTGAAAATCATCCTTCAGGCATGAAATTCGTCCGCCTAAGGCGGATTTTTCGCCCATTTTTTTCATCTGCGCCGCCCCCCAAAAAGTGCCGCCTTAAAAAAAAAATCCTGAAATGAACGTTCGTTTGATGCTATTCCCATTTGGACATTTTGCAACTCTGTTATTCTCAAAAGAGTCAACCGGTCACTTCTGCCGTTAATCAACATCCGGTCTTTTCACGCCTGTCGAACATCGGACATCGTTAAAATGGCGAAGTTTGTCAAGCGCGCTGCGATTTCACGGCAAAAAGAAGGGATGAGAAATAATTGGAGGTGGGACTGGCTAGACCAGAAAGTGGACGATGTTCAAGTTGGTGATGTGTTGCGCAAATTAGACGAAAAAAGGCGCTGCATTTTGTGTTCCATGTGGAAAGATTGTGAACTATGGCAGTCGTGGTTCCATCGCACAGAGATGCCATATGAATAGGGCAGACAATCAAGCTGCAGACAATCAAGCATCATTGTCATCCCAGCTGCAGCCAGCATCTAAAAAGAGGAAGGCGCCATCGCAATCAGGAGACATCAAAAGCTTCTTCACAGTGAGGCCTGAGAAGCATGCAAAAATAAGAGAGCTTACTGGGAAAGATCTGACTTTTGGGTCAAGCAGCTAGGCTGATGGTATCTTTTTTTCCCCAGCACCTACTGTATAGTATTTCAGTGACTGTGCAGTCTGCCAGATTTTTTCTGTGTTTAATACAATACTAGTCGTGGATAGTTGTATACAGCAAGTGACAGGATTATTTGAATAGGAACTGTGGATTAACTGTATATCCATCCTAGGAGTTTGAAGATGACCTTGTGGCTATTTAAAGGGTTCCTGTGAACTGGCTGTTAAGTGGTATCTTTCTGGAACATTTCATTTTATTTGAATATTTGTGGACTGGAGGCTGAAAACTGAAATATATGTGGATCGGTCTCTCTGGAGCATGTTATGAGTTTTTGTGGACTGGAGGTTGAGAATTGATGTATACAATTTATATGGACTGGCAGTTGAAAAGTAGTGGAAGAGCATAGAGCTGAGTCTGTAAATGAATATGATAGTTTGAGAAAACTTCTGATCTGGCTGTTGAAAACTGACGTCGATGGGAGTATTGGCAGAAGTCGAGTGACTGCAGAAAACTGTTGAAAGGTATGTGTCACTCAGCATGCAACTAACAGGCATGCCTACTGTCTCTGACCATCCGGGATTTGTCCCGAAAAGTTGATTTTAGAAGCCGCTGTCCCGGAAATCCTGGATTTGCAACACGCGTCCTGGCAAAAAAAAAATTGGGTGTCCCTGAAAAAAAATCGGGAGTTAAAAAGCCGTTCTTCTCGTGCTGCACAGAACTGAGCCAAGAATATCATCTGCTAGAGTAAGTAGACGTAATACGCATGCGTGCGAGAAAAAAAAACACCTCGCTTTCACTTCCAAGTCAGAACATGGCGTCGAAGAGGAGACTTGATGTCGACACTAGAGTCGGATTCTGACTCTTCGGATGGGTCAGAAAGGAGTGAAAAGAAGAAGAAAACGACCGTGAAGCGAGGTTGTGTCTTCAAAAAAGAATTCTGTCCCTGATTTTACGGATTTGTCCCTGATTTCTGTCTGTATTGTCCCTAAAAGCAAATTTTGGGGTAGGCATGCCTGAACTAACCTTAAATGTATGTTTTGTTTTTATAGATTTATGTGTACAATTGACTGACTGAATCAATATTGTGATGAAAGCTGTCTCATTGTTTTGAGTGAATGAGTCAGTATGCACATGTATATGATCTTTTGAGGTATTATTTTCATTACTGAAAACATGAAAATGTTGCTTATTTGCCCTTCTTCTTTAACAGAGCTGAAATAGGGGTGTATTTGCAGTTTTAGGCCTTTCATTTCATAAAAAAAAGCTTCAGCTTCAGGGGGCTCTGCCCCTTAACCCCAGCCAGGGCGTTGCCCTGGACCCCACTGGGGGCCTACAGCGGCCCCCAGACCCCCGCCAATTTTTCAGCCTTTTTTACTGCTGGCACCTTCATGCCTGATCCTTGTTCACCAGCACTCCTGAAACAACATTCAGAGGAATAATTAGTGATATGACTAATGAGGTTATGCAGAAAAGAAACCACACACACACACACACACACACACACACACATGCGCACACACACACACACACACATGCACACCACACACACACACACACACACACACACCAGACGCACACGCACACACCACACGCACACACACACACCACCACACACACACACACACACATAAACTGCTTACACCCACTGGCACACACATGAAAAGAAGAAAAAGAGAAGGAAAGACACACACACACACAACACATGCGCACACACACACACACACACATGCACACACACACACACACACACACACACACACACACACACACACAGACGCACACGCACACACACACACACACACACACACCACACACACACACACACACACACATAAACTGCTTACACCCCACTGGCACACACATGAAAGAAAGAAAAAGAGAAGGAAAGACACACACACACATACACACACACACACACACACACACACACACACACACACACACATGCGTGCACACACACACACACACATGCACATGCACATACATCCCTTTCATTCTCACTGTTCAAAGTGATATTTTCTATGAAAACAGTCATTCACTTGCCTGTGGGTCTGTATAACCTGAAGAGCAATTCTGATGGGCCTATGAGTGCAGCTCACCACTCCAACTGTCTCTGCAGCAGACCTCTGACACATGTCAGTCAGTCAGCCACGCCCCTTCGACCTTGATTCATGGCAAGCCAGCTGGGCTTGCAGTTCATTCATTATCTCGTGGCTGCCACTCACTCCCTATAAGGCCTCTCTCACTGTGTGATAGGCACAAAAAGTTGGCCCAGAGCCAGCAACACTAAGCTTGTTCAAGGGCCTCTTGTGTGTGTGTGCATGATGCACTGAGCACTGCTCAGCCAGTTGGCATGCCTCCAACAGTCAGCCACTGTGATAATTCGGTCAAGCCCCCCCCTTTCAAGTAGCCAGATGTTTGCTGCTCACAATCTGGGTGTTCTTTATCTTATTCAGTATCAACTGACCGTCTTTTCAATATTTGCAGCACCAGATCTGTGGTAAATGTACAGTGAGGCTGAGTACGTGAAGTGCTTGGTTGTGACGTCATAGTGAATAGAAAAACAATCAGAATAAATTGATAAAGAACACTTAACTGAACAGCGCTCTAACGAAGCAAAATGGCTGTGGGCACAGGTCAGGGAATCACCCAACTATGACATTTCTTTCTGGCTTTCTGTCTCATTAGATTAGAGAGTGAGAATATCGGGAGTTAGGTAACCCTAGCTTGTCGCCAAACGGCGCCTTTGGCGGTGACACACATTGTCGCCAAACGGCACCTTTGGCGGTATAAGGGTTAAGTTCAAATCTTTGCCAAGTCATTACTGTGATGACGGAGGGGTTGTTGGCCTGCACTTGTTTTTCCCCCACTGTTAGATTGTTCGTCTTTGTATTTGTCTGAGTTTGTTCAAGTTTAAAAGGCTGTGCCAGTCTTGAATGAAAGTTACTCTGTGTTAGGTTTTCTTATGGGAGCAAGAGTTACCCTACTTGTTTATTGTCCAGTGAAGGCCTGTTTCTCTGAAAGAATTGTGGTTGCATGTGTGTAAGTACGAGCGTGCTCATGCGTGAGCACAGGCATGAGAGCTGTGTGAGGTGGGTGGTGGAGATGGATAGAACGCTGCTGAAGCACTGTGTGTGATGGGTCTGAAATGTCCTTGGCTGTCTGCAGAGGCCAAGAAGGCTCTGGAAGGCGTGGGTCTTGCCGTTGTTGAGAAGACCTCTGGTGTTCTCGTTCTGGAGAAAGGTAAGCTTTATTTATCACTAGCCAGAATTACATGTGATCTTGCTCTGGGAGGATAACCACCCCCACGTGTGGGTGAACTGAACTAATATCCATTGGTGTGTTCCGTGAGAACACTTGTATAGGTTATTGAGCTGTGCTGAAGGTTTTGTGGAGAAGTTGTGAATAGTTGTGAGACATGGACAGGCTATTGTTACAAAACATTGAAAAGTTTGTTAAAGCAAGCAGTTGTTAAAAACAAGTGAATTTCATGGATTTCAAGATGCCACAGAGTAACTGCCCTGTAACCCAAGAAATTAGTTGTTCTGCACTGTGGACTTGCATTAAGATTCATTGTGGACTGTTGCAGGCAAAGGTTCACAGTTGATTTGATTGATTGATTTAATTTAACGTCTGTTCACAACAATGGTGATATTAGACTAAAAGGTTCACAGTGTCTTGTTTTTATGTCCCTTTACTGGAAGGAACCTGGGTGGGGTCTTCTCCACACTAAGAAGCTTTCTCTGTCTCCCTGGCTGGTTTTGAATGCTGTGTTCATTTTAAGCCTCATGCTTTCAAATTCTTCATAGTGAAACTCTCCCTGATTTTGTATTCTTTTCTGTAGTTATACTCTCAGAATGGATATGTAGATTCTTAATGAACTACTGACTTTCGTGGATCTGTAGGATAATGAGTTTAATTGGCAAGTTCATACGACCATAAACAACCTTTTAATTACACATACTATACCGTGGCTCACTAATGCAATAAGTGGCAGCAATTTGCTGTCCCTGCCTCGTATACAGTAAAGTCCGTAAGGACAACAAAACCCCTGAAAGGGCCTCGTGCCTTGCGCATGCTCAGATCAATCCACTTTTCTCGGCAGCCTTTTCCGGTTAAGCCTCGTGTACATGAGCAGCTAAGTATTTTTTGCTTTTCTCGTGATCGATCGATTGTTGTTGCTGTTCTATGGTGTCCTTGCTTATGTTTTCGCTTAAGGGAGAAACGTACGTGAAGTGATTGGGTAGTAAGGTGAGAGTTAAGAAGGTTTCATCATTCGATTCCCACATCTCGCCGGCAGGCTCGTTGTCTCTGGCCGCGCCAAAACCTCCTCTCTCTTCAGCGTCACTTTCTCTCTCTTCTTCTTCCAAGGGTTCACTTCAACTCAGCTGCGGTTCTGTTGTTGTGACAGCGAGCTCTTTCTCGCAACCCTTAATTCGTGATGGTGATCGGCTCAGCTGCGGTTCTGTCAATCCCGTCCCTTTGTCCCCTAACGGCGATCGACTCGGCTGCGGTTCTGTCGTTCCTGTTATTGCATCCTGTGTTCAGTTCAGCTGCGGTTTTACTGCACACAGTTCGGTTCCCATGGCAGAATCGAAGATGTTTGAGCCCTCTACAATGGAGGCTCCGGGGTGGGGTATTGGGGCAGGCTTCTCGTCTACCTCTCCCTCTCGCTCGGTAGGCAATGCAAGGGAAGCAACTTCCTCTCAAGGGCTTGAATCTCGTTCGGCCCCAGTTGTTTACCTTCCACCACCTCATGTGTCTGCCCCTTCTTTTTGGCAGAACACTTGGGTTTCGCCCTCATTTCCGGGCGTCCCTCAGGGGACTGGCGCATTAGGCCCCCCATTTACTGGGTTGGGCCAGCAGCCACAATCTCAGCCCCCCCCCCCCCCCATCATGGGGTCAGGGCCCTTTGCCTTGGGTGCCATGGGCCCAATGGCAGTATCCCCCGACCATGGGCTTTCCGTAGCCCCCCCGCTCCGGGGTTTCCTTGGTGGCTGGGTTTTATGCCCAGCTTTCCACCAGTGCAGGCCTCTTCCTCCCAGGCCCCTTCGGCCCATCCGACGGCTGATCCCTCCCCCGGAGTGTCTGGGGAATCAGCCAGCCCGGGCCCCCCCTGGGCTTTCGCCGCACACCGCTTCACCAAGGGCAGTCACCTCCTCGGTCTGTGGCTCCGACCTGGTGGATTCGGAGGTGGAGGACGAGGGCCAGTCGCCCGGTTCTTATTCCTTCCGGGACTCGGTGGCCTTTCTGGCTTCCCTTGTCCCAGAGGCGGTGTTGTCCTCTCGGGAGGTCAGGGCCCCCTTCCCTTCGGCAGCGGAACTCGCCCTGGGGTCTCACCCACTTGCGGCTATGCCCTCCTCTCTTTTAAAGGAGTCAGTCATGGTAGCCGACTGCATGAGGAGGGCCCAAATAAAAGTCAGGGGTATGGAGGCACAGGACATCACGCCTGGCTCTGTCCCTGATTTTCCTGGTGCGCTGGCGTGCGGGAAATATCTTAAGCCAGAGAGGCTTCCATTTGCCAAGAAGGCCTTGGTAAATGACACTATCCCGGAAGCCACTCTCCCCCTCTCCCAGGAGGGTCTGCTCCTGGTCCAAGAGAGGTCCAAATCGCATGCTCGGCAGGTGGCCCTTTCAGAGCGCTGCCTTGCCGAGTGGGAAGAGTCAGCTAGGAGGGGTTTGGAAGCCATTTTAGTCATGGATTCCTTCTTAGGAGGACTAGAGTCTGCCCTTAAGGATCCCGATTCGGAGTCCTTTGCCATCTGCCAGTCCGCGGACCCATTGGCAGGATTCAGTCCATGGCTGAAGGGCTAAAATATTCGGCCGGGGCCTTTGCTAGGCTTCATCTAAACTCGGTCCTAGCGAGGAGAGATGCTGTCTTATTGGCATCTTCTGTGGCCCGCTCCGCCTCTGCCCGCGCCTCTCTCAGAGCCTTGCCGGTCAAGTCAGGGTCTCTTATCGGGAACCATGTGCAGGCGACCATTAAGAGCCAGGCCAATATTAGGCATGACCTCGCCTTTCACTCAGGCCCCCCTCCCCCCCCCCCGCCCTGGTACAAAACGCAAGGTGCCAGCGCCCTTCACACCGGGTCCCTCTCAGCCCAAGGGACGAAGGTCACTTGGACCCCGGGGGGTCCGAGGCAAGCAACCCAGCAGGGGTCGGCCTCAGGCACGGCTGGTGGGTCCGAAAGCTCCCACGTCTCAGACGGCCCACCCCCAATGACTTAACACGACCTGGGTACTTCACCCCAGGGCGATCCTGTGGGCAGTCTGTCCAGGCACCTCAGTGTCTGGGAGCAGCTTCCCACAAGCCCTTGGGCTCTGTGGGTGATCAGGTCGGGGTTTCGTCTTCCTTGGGGTGCAGTAAAGGCTCTGCTCACTCCCTTCCCTCCTCCTTTCGCTCCTCCTCAGGATCTAGCGGCCTCTCAGGCCTTAGACCAGGAGTCCTTTTGCTATTAGCCAAGGGAGCCACAGAGGAAGTCCTCTTCCATTCCTCTCCGGGCTTTTATGGCCGCATTTTTGTGGTCCCCAAAGCTTCTGGAGGATGGAGACCTGTTCTAGACCTCTTGTCCTTGAACAGGTTTCTTCTCGTCCTCCATTTTCGGATGGAAACCCCCATGTCAATTCGCGATGCCATGCACCCGGCGACTGGGCGGTATCCATCGACCTGAAAGATGCGTACTTCCATCTCTTGATCCACCCAAGGGACAGGAAGTATCTCCGCTTCATGTGGAGAAACCGCGTTTTTCGGTTCAGGGCTCTTCCCTTTGGTCTAGCCCCGGCCCCTTGGGTTTTCACGAAGGTGGCCCGGGAACTTTGCATGCACGTTCGGGACAGAGGAATGCATCTGAAGGCCTGTCTTGACGATTGGCTTCACCTTGCCTCTTCCAGCACTCTGTGCTCCCAGCAAGCTCTCCAGGTTCTAGACCTCTGTCAGCACCTGGGATTTGTTCGCAACGAGGAGAAGTCCGATCTCATCCCGTCGCAGCAGTTTCAGTTTCTGGGCATGTCCTTCCACACCACCAAGTGGTTGGTCTCTCCAACCCCCCAACGTCTCGTTCATCTCCAGCACCTCTTGGCCCATCTCCTTTCCTTGGATCAGGCTCCAGCCAGAAAGCTGGCCTCTCTTCTGGGTCTGATGGAGTCCTTGGTCCCCTTAGTGCACCTCTGACGACTGCACAAACGCCGGTTTCAACGCCTCTTTCGCAGGCGTTAGTCTCAGGCGTTGCAGTCATGGGACCTTCCGGTCCCCTCGGTCAGTGGTTCCAATCATCGGTGGCCCAGTGGCACTCCCAGTCCTGGCTGGCCCAGGGAGTCCCCATCACACCCCATCCTCTGCAGGAGGACCTGTTCATGGACGCGTCCCATTCTGGGTGGGGTGCCCACGTCAGCTCTCTGACGGTGGCCGGGCAATGGTCCCCGGAGATGGGATCCTGGCATATCAATCGGCTGGAGCTGGAAGCCGTGTTCCAGGCCCTCAAGGAGTTTCTTCCCTTCCTGAAGGGAAAACACATTCTCCTCAACACCAACAACATGACTGTGGTGTGTTATATCAACAAGTGGGGGGGGGGGGGGGGCCTCCTCAACACCAACAACACGACTGTGGAGTGTTATATCAACAGGGGGGGGGGGGGGGGGGGGGGGGGGGGGCGAGCGGGCGTTCTCACTCCCTGTCCCTGAGGGCGGAACAGCTTCTTCTTTGGTGCAAGGCACAATCCATCTGGATCTCGGCCAAGCACGTTCCCAGGAAGATAACATTCTCATGGACTCCCTCAGCAGGTCGCACATGGTTCTTCCCTCGGAATGGACTCTCGTCCACTCAGTCCTGGAACCACTCTTGACTGTGTGGTTCAAACCACAGGTAGACCTGTTCACCACCCGGTTCAACCACCGTCTCCAGCTGTATGTCTCTCCAGTTCCGGATCTGGCAGTGTGGGCTGTGGACGCCCTGTCCATCCCTTGGTCCGGACTGACGGGCTATGCCTTCCCGCATTCCCCATTCTGGGAAAAGTTCTCCGCAAAGCAAGGGAGGATGCAGCCACGCTGATTCTTGTGGCTCCCCGCTGGCCGGCCCAAGCGTGGTTTCCAGAACTGTTACACCTGTCTCACGTGCCTCCGATACCGATCGCGTTAAAAGCAAAGTCCCTGCTTCAGCCACGGTCAGGCATTCCACACGGCAATCCAGATGTGCTGCATCTTCACGCCTGGCTACTGTGCGGGACGCGCTGTCTGCACAAGGCGCCTCCCCTGCGGTAATCGGCCTTGTGGAACACGCCCACAGGCCAGGAACCCAAAGCGTCTACAGTGTCCACTGGAATGGCTGGCTCTTTTGGTGCTCCAACCATGCAGTGTCCCCCCATTCTCCCTCTCGGTGTCAGTTGGTGAACTACTTAGCTTTTCTTTCATTTGAGAAAAAGCTTTCTGCCTCCTCTGTTAAGGTTCACAGGGTGGCTATTTGCACCACTATCCGCCAGTTAGGGGGTCCCTGTTTCGTGGACGACCCTCTTCTGTGGGATCTGGTCAGAGGAGCAGCCCTACAGGAGGCCCGATGCCCCCGCCGTACCCCGGCATGGGATCTTTTCTTAGTCCTCTCCTCCCTCAGGCTCCCCCTTACGAGCCCATCCGGGAGTGTTCTCTGAAGTTCCTTTCCTTCAAAACAGCCTTTCTCGTTTCCCTGGCCTCAGGGAGGCGCTGCAGTGAAGTCCACGCCCTTAGTGGCCTGCCCGGGGACGTCGCCTCCGAACCGGATGGCTCGATGTCTCTCCGCCTCCTCCCTGAAATTTTAGCGAAAAATCAGTTGCCAGGTTCTCCTTCCCCGACTATCTCCATTCTTCCTCTCACTTCTATTCTTGCCCCAGACGATGAAGACTGCAATCTCTGTCCGGTGCGCATTCTGCGGGAGTATAGGAAACGCACAAAATCTTCTCGCTCCAAGCAGCGCCACCTGTTTCTCTCTTACAACGAAGGTTATAAGGAGGACATCAGACGCTCTTCAATCTCTCGATGGCTGAGAGAAGTAATTAAAGCTGCGTACGCGAGACCTGAAGGGGATTTGGCTGTTTTCTCACCAAGACCTCATGAGATTAGGGCATGGGCATCTTCGCTGGCAGTAGCTCTTAATGCCAGCATTCAGAGTGTGTTAGACACTGCATATTGGCGTTCCCCAGCACCTTCATCCAATTCTACCTGCGCGACATTTCTCGTCTGCGCAATGATGGGTCTAGGGGCATCGCATCAGCTGTGGTGGCTCAACACCCCATCTCCGCCACACGCTCCGGCTCTTCTCGCTCCTCCAGACTGTAACCAGGTGAGCCCTCCTTCCAGGTAGTGCGACTCTGCATTAGTGAGCCACGGTATAGTATGTGTAATTAAAAGGAAATTTTCATTCTAAAATTACGTTTAATCTAACATACTTACCGTGGCTCACGCAGAGGCCCTCCCTACCTCCCCGCCTTCCTGCTTCCATCAGGAGTTCTCAGTCAGGGTTTAATATACCTCGAAAAGAGGATTGATCTGAGCATGCACAAGGCACGAGGCCCTTTCAGGGGTTTTGTTGTCCGTATGGACTTTATTGTATACGAGGCAGGGATAGCAAATTGCTGCCGCTTATTGCATTAGTGAGCCACGGTAAGTATGTTAGATTAAACATAATTTTAGAATGGAAATATCCTGTACTAAATTTTGTCTGTCGGAGTGTGAGAGGTCATTTGACCGGTGCCTGACTGTCATACTTTTGTGGTGACCGTAACATTACATTATGCAAACATGCAGTCTCATCATTCAGATGCATGTTAGCATCAGATGGAACCAGAGGCCTACCTGACATGTCATTCTTATATAATTGACACTACAGGTCCAGGTGGGTGCCCACAGTCCTCAATTGTCACTCAGCTAAGCTGAAAATAAGTTCACAACTGTTCCAGTTAACTGTTCGTTTTCTAATATTTCCAATGAAAATTTATACCACCAATAAATGTGTGAATATGTACACACACACAAATCTCCATGCTTAAAAAATAGGTTATCATCTAGTACAGAGGAACAGTCCGATGTCACAGATTTTATCATAAGTTTTGTGCTCAAACTGTGTCTGATTCCGCTTGTCCTGAAACTTGTCAGTCATAGCTTATGTATAGGAATTTGTTGGAAGCTGGATTCTCCCTCACTCCCCAACCCTGTGCATTTAGAATATGTGTATATACACAAATTGATGTAAAACGCTATGCAGTATTGGCTTGAACTCGAGCACCCCTGGTCTTCGAACTAACAATTTTCAGAAAATATTTTTTTACTCCTCATTAAAGGCAAGATAGGTTTAGTTGAGAGATGAAAGGAGGAAAAAGTGTGTCTTTTACGCCTCGTTAAAGGCAAGATAGGCTTAGTTGAGAGATGAAAGGAGGAAAAGGTGTGTCTTTTACGCCTCGTTAAAGGCAAGATAGGTTTAGTTGAGAGATGAAAGGAGGAAAAGGTGTGTCTTTTATGCCTCGTTAAAGGCAAGATAGGCTTAGTTGAGAGATAAAAGGAAGAAAAGGTGTGTGTCTTTTACGCCTCGTTAAAGCTAGGATAGGCTTAGTTGAGAGATAAAAGGAGGAAAAGGTGTGTGTCTTTTACGCCTCGTTAAATGCAGGATAGGTTTAGTTGAGAGATGAAAGGAGAAAAAGGTGTGTTTTTTACGCCTCGTTAAAGATAGGATAGGCTTAATTGAGAGATGAAAAGAGGACAAGGTGTGTCTTTGACGTCTCGTTAAAGCTAGGATAGGCTTAGTTGAGAGATGAAAAGAGGAAAAGTTGTGTAACTGAAACCCTGTGTGTGGACAGAACACGGCAACATCAGCAAGTTCCTGAACCGACTGCTGGGCATGCCCAGTGGCCTCCAGAATGCTCTGTTTGACTACTTCAACAACACGCTGAATGCCATCATCCTGGATGCCAAGCGCTCAGGACGCTGGGACATGGGTATCCTGGGTAAGGGCCTGCCTTCTTTCTTGTCTGCTTGGACTGATTTGGGTGTGGATGCATGTGACTCAGCGTGCGTGCATGTGTGTGTGTGTGTGTATGGTCGTACGCATGCGTGTACACATGCGCACAGCATGTGGTTCTTAATGGAATAAGATTGCATCAGTAGTTAAAAGAAAATTTTTTTTAAGAACTTTTTTTTTTTTTTTTTTTTTGGTGTCCCAACCTCTGCGCCACCTCAGAGGCAGTGCACCCACGCTGCTCATTCCAACACCCGTTCACAGCCACAGCCCGGTCGGCCCCGCTGCAGCTCCGGCACCAGCAATCCACAGGGAGCAGTCAGTGTCAGGTCATCAAGAGGCAACCCACTGGAGGAGACACTGCACTGCTGCTGAGTCACTTCGGTGGGGTTCAGTGGCGCCTGTTCTGATCTAACATACGCAGGACACCACCTACTAAGCCCCCTACTGACGACAATAATTGCTTAGTCGCAAAGCCGGCGTGAGTGAGTTCTCCCTCCGGAGGGTGCCACCATGTCTGTCCAAGGACAGCCCCCATGGACTCGCCGATACTGGTGACCCTGACGGAACCAAACCAAGGCCACAGATGTGGAGAGGACACGGAAATTGAGGTCACCATGAGAGCAGGGCATGAAGGGCCACAGAATTTGAGACATTTTTTTTAAAAGTTGATCAGTGAGAATGAGGATGATTAAGATGATGCTATGAATTTCCATTTCGGTCTGAGACTACATGACAGAGCTGTACTCTATGCTTCCTTTCATAATATATCCCGGCGTCAACCAGGCGCGAGAGATACAGGCACCTGCAGTATTGGTCAAGAAATTTGAGCAACTCTCTCAGAAACGCATCCATTAAGTGGATGAAACTCGACTGTGTAGTCCCAGTCTTCCCAACTGAGTCCGCAGCAAACTCAACTCTGGGTAGGAGCCGGTCGGGGCAGAAAAACCCACATGACTGTGATGGGATTTGAACCCACAACCTCCCAGCCAGGAGTCCGCGACGTTAACCACTTTGCCACGGCGGCTGGTCTTTTTTAAAGTATTAGTCGGGTAGATTGTTTTCACATTGGTCACAATGGTGAAGAAATCTGTCTTGGCTGTATACACACACTGCTGTTAGTGTTTCTCACTTGTCGTCACTGATATCAAACGAAAGCAATCAGGCATAGCATGACTGTTGGTGACTTCTTTTGTGCCATATCGAAGTAGTGAAAACTGTGTCAAGATCACTTACCATGTTTCACAACTAATGCAGTACTAAGGAACGCCGCAAGCCCTGTGTATCTTGACCAACCAGTGCTGTCTGTGTTCAGCAGCACCAGGGTACAAACACTGCATTTCTATGGTTGGACATTTAACGAAGCTACTAAGTCAGGGCTCATCTCCATGGTTTTTTTTGTTGAGTTTTTTGTTTTTTATTTGGTGGTGGTGGTGTTCTTTGTTTGTTTGGTTTTTTTTTGTTTACTTACTGCACCCAGCCGTTTGTTTTCATTCATTCATATGGCTCACACTAACAACCTTTGCTTTCGCAGTACATAGTACTGTGACTTTGAAAAAGCAAACCACTCTCTCTTTTTCACCTCTTTATTTTTTCGTCCTTGGCTCAGACTGTGTACACGTACCTTGTTCAGTCGCCATGCTTTGCCTAGCTGTGGATGAGACCTTAAGATCAGTTTTCAGTTTAACTCTGGTTCCATGATCCCAAGCAGGGTTCCTGCCAGCTTTTTGTTTTTAAAGCAGACATCTATAACCCTGAGAGAAGGGTCGACGTTTGGTGTAACATGAGACGATGACTGCTTCAGATCTGGGCTCTGGTGAGGAGGTGATTCAGCGGCTGGACACCCAGGTGTTTGTGGGCAACACTGCCACCAACACCGCCAAGACAGAGCTCAGCACGGTGAGTGGGCGCTGCCTGGGGTGTGTGAAGGATGTCTTCTCTATCTTGCCCCTCACAGGGTTGCCATGGCCAGTTCATGTGCCAGAGTGCAGGTGTACACCTGTACCTCTGGCCCTGCAATGGCTGGAACTTTTGTAAAGTTTGCTGGGGTTTTTTTTGTTGTTTTACCTGGGTGAGTTAAAGTGGATAACTGGCCCACATCTTGTTGTTTTACCTGGGTAAAGGGGTTAAAGTGGATAACTGGCCCACATCTTGTTGTTTTACCTGTGGAAAGGAGTTAAAGTGGATAACTGGCCCACATCTTGTTTTACCTGGGGGAAGGAGTTAAAGTGGATAACTGGCCCACATCTTGTTGTTTTACCAGGGGAAAGGGGTTAAAATGGACAACTGGCCCACATCTTGTTCTTTTACCTGGGTATAGGAGTTAAAATGGATAACTGGCCCACATCTTGTTGTTTTACCTGGGGGAAAGAGTTAAAATGGATAACTGGCCCACATCTTGTTGTTTTACCTGGGTAAAAGGGTTAAAGTGGATTACTGGCCCACATCTTGTTTTACCTGGGGAAAGGAGTTTAAAGTGGATAACTGGCCCACATTTTGTTGTTTTACCTGGGTAAAGGGGTTAAAATGGATAACTGGCCCACATCTTGTTGTTTTACCTGGGGAAAGGAGTTAAAGTGGATAACTGGCCCACATCTTGTTGTTTTACCTGGGTAAAGGGGTTAAAATGGATAACTGGCCACATCTTGTTGTTTTATCTGGGGAAAAGGGTTAAAGTGGATAACTGGACGCATCTTGTTGTTTTACCTGGGTAAAGGGGTTAAAATGGATAACTGGCCACATCTTGTTTTACCTGGGGAAAGGAGTTAAAGTGGACAACTGGCCCACATCTTGTTTTACCTGGGGAAAGGGGTTAAAGTGGATAACTGGCCCACATCTTGTTGTTTTACCTGGGTAAAGGGGTTAAAATGGATAACTGGCCCACATCTTGTTGTTTTACCTGGGAAAGGAGTTAAAGTGGATAACTGGCCCACATCTTGTTTTACCTGGGTAAAGGGGTTAAAATGGATAACTGGCCCACATCTTGTTGTTTTACCTGGGTAAAGGGGTTAAAATGGATAACTGGCCCACATCTTGTTGTTTTACCTGGGTAAAGGGGTTAAAATGGATAACTGGCCCACATCTTGTTGTTTTACCTGGGTAAAAGGGGTTAAAATGGATAACTGTCCCACATCTTGTTGTTTTACCTGGGTAAAGGGGTTAAAATGGATAACTGGCCCACATCTTGTTGTTTTACCTGGGTAAAGGGGTTAAAGTGGAATAACTGTCCCACATCTTGTTGTTTTACCTGGGTAAAGGAGTTAAAGTGGATAACTGGCCCACATCTTGTTTTACCTGGGGAAAGAAGTTAAAGTGGATAACTGGCCCACATCTTGTTGTTTTACCTGGGGAAAGGAGTGAAAGTGGATAACTGGCCCACATCTTGTTGTTTTACCTGGGTAAAGGGGTTAAAATTGGATAACTGGCCCACATCTTGTTGTTTTACCTGGGTAAAGGGGTTAAAATGGATAACTGGCCTACATCTTGCTTTACATGGGTAAAGGGATTAAAATGGATAACTGGCCCACATCTTGTTGTTTTACCTGGGTAATGGGGTTAAAGTGGATAACTGGCCTACATTTTTTTTTTTTACCTGGGGAAATGGGTTAAAATGGGTAACTGGCCCACATCTTGTTTTACCTGGGGAAAGGAATTAAAATGGATAACTGGCCCACATTTTGTTTTACCTTGGGAAAGGAGTTAAAATGGATAACTGGTCCACATCTTGTTGTTTTACCTGGGTAAAGGGGTTAAAATGGATAACTGGCCCACATCTTGTTGTTTTACCTGGGGAAAGGAGTTAAAGTGGATAACTGGCCCACATCTTGTTGTTTTACCCGGGGAAAGGAATTAAAATGGATAACTGGCCCACATTTTGTTTTACCTGGGGAAATGAGTTAAAATGGATAACTGGCCCACATTTAGTTTTACCTGGGGAAATGGGTTAAAATGGATAACTGGCCCACATCTTGTTGTTTTACCTGTTGAAAGGAGTTAAAGTGGATAACTGGCCCACATCTTGTTTTACCTGGGTAAAGGGGTTAAAATGGATAACTGGCCCACATCTTGTTGTTTTGCCAGGGTAAAGGGGTTAAAATGGATAACTGGCCCGCATCTTTTTGTTTTACCTAGGGAAAGGAGTTAAAATGGATAACTGGCCCACATCTTGTTGTTTTACCTGGGGAAAGGAGTTAAAGTGGATAACTGGCCCACATCTTGTTGTTTTACCTGGGTAAAGGGGTTAAAATGGGTAACTGGCTCAGATCTTGTTCTTTTACCTGGGGAAAGGGGTTAAAGTGGATAACTGGCCTACATCAGAGATGCTGTCATTTTATAGCATCCAGTTGTTTGGTTGCAATGGGGAGAGGCTCTGAGAAGCATCTGTAAGAAAAAAAAAAAAGGTCTATGTGTATAGACGGTGGGACAGTATATCTTGCCATTGCTTTTTCCCTGTTAAAATCTGCATTGTTGGGCGTTAAATTACTGGGAAGGCCACATGCTACAACTACTCCATTGTGAGTGTAATTAGTTGTAATATGATTGTTTTGCGTCAGTATTTGGACACATTTTATCCCACCTTCCAGACAAAAACATCCGTGTGTGCACACACACGCACACACACAGACACACATGCACACACGCATGCGCGCGCACACACACACGCACACACGCATGCGCACACACACACACACACAAAACACACACACACACACACACTTTCTTGCATGCATTCACACATCCACACACACGAACGTGGGCGTTTCTAGAAAACAGAGAGGAGAGATTGATGAGGTCTGTGCAAGTTTTGTCCTTTTGTGAAGTGACTTGCTATGCTAATGGTGGGCGTTGTGATACCTTTGAAACAGATCCAGGTGGAGCGAGGCATGCCCTGGGAGAAAGCTATGGACATCTGGCGCAAGTGTAAAACCATGGAGGAAGGGTTCTACCTGTCAGTGCAGGTGAGCAGTCTGCAGGCAAGATGCAGGGCTGGTTACAGTGCCAACACACTGACTGACAGTCCTGTTCAGGGAAAATCACATTTCATTGTCTCACACTCTGCACAAGTATGCATTCTCGAGACAGTCACCAACAAGCTCTTGTACGCATAACCGATTAGGTGCAAGGCAGCACCAGACCTGTTTACCCTTATAATTTTGCTGTAATTTTTAAGGAAAAAAAATTGAAATTATGGGAATTACCCCTCCCCCCCCAACCAAATTACTTGAAAAAAATCAAAAAAGAAAATTGCTAAATGTGAAGTTTCGTCTGCTACCGTTTCAGTCAAAAGCAGTAGGAAGACATTTCCCAGCGTGCCTTAGTTATTTACCTGGTCAAAGATGGCGACGAAGTGGTCTTACGCGCCAACGGCAGGCTCTTCCAAATGTTCAAAAGTTGCGAAATTATTGTGATAATGAAGATTACAGGTTTTTGTTTTCAAATTACAGGTTTTTGTCTGAGATATTACAGGTACAGGAATTTGGGGTGAACAGGTCTGCTGCACACATCTTCTCACATGGATCTTTTGGTTTTTTGGTCCTCTTAACACATCTGTGACTAACTGTGTGTAAATTCGTAGTCGGCCAGTTACGCACATAGTCGAACCATGTGTATACTTGTAGCAGTCGTTTCAGGTGTAAACCTTGTGTGAGCTTTATTAACCATAGGCACTTTTGGTGACAATTGAGTTGCTTCCCTTGTTATGGTTAGTCTTTTGGTGTCATATACTATACTATGTCAGACCATAGATTCAACAGCAGTTAGTTAGCTCTGAAAGTCCGAATTTTTTGTGGCTAATGCAGTGATAAGACAGTCACATGATGCCCACCCTACTTCCGCCATAGGAAGAAAGCCAGTGTGGGCTTCCTGTTCCTCATTCAGCTTCAGCCTTCTTCCTGACAAGGACAAGTTTTCTTGCTCTGTCTCGCCCAAACTTCTGCTTTGTGTAAAGATTGCTTGTGTGTTTGCCTTCTTTACTTGTTCTGTTGTGGCTTGAGCTAAACCCTTGGTACTATTGCCGCATGAGGCTTACGGTTGGCGTGTCATTATTTTATTTTCACGCTCTACAGCGTAGGGCTTGCATGTTTTTCTTTGTCATTCTCCTTTGACGATCTTCCATTCGGCCCCTACACTCTCGGGTGTAGCGTTCCATTCCTTACCCTAAATTCTCCTTCCATCAAGTTGCCTTTCGGCCTCTTGATTCGGGATATCTTGCTGCGCGTTAGTTTATTTTACTCTTGCGCTCCATTGCTTGTCACTTTTGGCGATCGAATTCTCGCCGGTCACTCGATCCGCCATCTTTATTTACTCTACGCCAGTCTACCTTTCCACCATCTTGCCTCACCGCGTGGTTGTCCACGTTTGGTCGTACCTGGGTTTAGTGATATGGAGGTTTCCCCTTGCACATTTATTAGTACCTTTATTTATCATTATTACAAGGTCGATCGAGTTTTCTTTCGATCTCTCGATCTACCATCTTGTCTCCACTTTGTGGTCGTGTGCTCCATGTTTGCTCTGCCTCCATAGCCCAAAATGGTGAAGGGCACCAATGGGTTGAGCAACATCGCTTTCCTGAAGTCGCTCTTTGCCCCGGAGGACCCGCGTGCCGATTCCTCAGAGCAAACCGTTCTTTCTACAGAAGAACGTACGGCCGGTGTTGAGGGGGGGTTCCATGGAGGGGACGCGTGGCCATCATTTTGATACCTCCTCTGACCGGCGGACGCACGATCACTGCGTACGAAGGGCAAAAGGCAAGCTGCCACCATTTCGAAATGCCTTCCTTCAATATTTCCCGTAAGTCCAAAGGCAAGGCTCTCCTAAAAGGAAAAGCCCACTTTAAGAATTCGTACCCGAATTCACCTACTTTACCGGCTGGCTTGCCTTCTTCCCTTCCAACGCAGGGTGAGACACACAACTCTCCCTATCATGCTGTGTCACACGACCTTTGGTCCCCAGGGAATTTTGCAGAGGCGCAGACCAGCACGGGTGACGGGATGTCTACGGAATTACCACCCGTCACTCGCCTTTATGAGACTGGTGCCATTAGCTCTCCCCCACTAATAGCACGCAGGCTCATGACGCTCTCCCCCACCGTGCATAAGTGCAGCCACCACTGGTGCACGAGGAGCGTCCTTACTCCGGTGGCGGACTTATGCCCAGTCCCTGGGTTCAAACTGGCCATAACTCAGGTCTCAGCTGCAGGTACCACCACACCCGGACCTATGCCGCTCAGACACCCGGCAGTTGACCTACCCAGATCGATTGTCGACATTTCCCATAGGGGTACAGGACGTTGGGGAGCAGAGTTATTCCGCTCCCTACTTGGGCAATGTCCACGGTCCCATTCCTCCGGGGGAGGATTGACCACGGGTAACCAGCCCGATCTGGACCAGATGGTGACCACGTTACTGCAGCCACTCCAGTCCGTACACAGGCGGATAGGGGGCTCAGTTGCCGTGCCCTCCACCGCTCCCCCTAACCCACAGGGGGCCCCTACGGATCCCACTAGGGAGGTGTATGCGGCAGTGCACTCTCGGGGGGGGGGGGGGGGGGGGGGGGGGGGGGGGGGGTGCGTGCGACAGGCCACACTCTCTCACAACAACACACCACACCCCCCCCCCCCCCCCCCCCCCGTGTCTCAGGGCCACCACAGCCCAATTTCCTCTGTGGGGACCAGTGGCTCTATGCCCCTCAGAGGGACCAGTGGCTTAGAGCAGACCAACAAAACCAGCTCCATGGTTGCATGTGGCATCCAGCCTCCTTGCGCTGGTTCGACCTCGGTCTTCCTCCCTCTCAGGCACTGTCCGATCGGCAGGACAGACTTCCCTCTGATAGTCCGGCCGCCGATCATGGAGCCACCAGGGACCCGCCCTCGCGTCCTCCCACTAGCAAGCTAGGGTGGGACCCTCACACACCCCTGCCGTTGCCTCCTCTAGAAGGTTCATCACAACCTCTTAAGGAACCCGACGCTCCCGATTCTGAGGATGAGGTAGAGGACTCCTTCTCCTCATCATGCGACTTGTCTATCATTGAGCAGTGGCGCCCGGATCTTGTCGTGAGGGAGGCCCCACCTTCGGACAAGTTCTTCTCGGTGTCCATATATGCTGCGGCCACACCAGCCAAGTGGGTTCGCCCCAGACTTGTCGCCCCTCAGACTCGTACGTCCATTTGGGAGTGTCCGGCAACCCTATCCAGGGGTGTGCAGGTCGTCCCTCCTCAGGGGAATGAATCCCTTTTGGCCCCGGATGCGGCCCCTGTAGGCACGTTCCTCAGGGACCCCCAGAAGGCCCACATCTCCTCCCTGTTCTCAAAGGACAATCCGGTGACCAGGGAAATTGCCATTTCCCCGGCCGACTCCCGGTTGATCCCCCATCTGGCCCCTCCCAATTCCACCACGATCTCTATCAAGAACCTGGTGGAGTGGGACCGCATAGTCAGATCGGGGATCCAACACACCACTGCTGGCCATGTCTTTTTCAACATGCTCTTGCAGCGGGTGGAGGAGATCTGGCCGGAGGAGGACGACTTGGTCTCCGTGTCCTCAGACGTTCAGGATTCTGAGACACACCCTGAGACTGAATCTCGCTTGTTCAGCGACCCCTTGATGCGACTCCTAGTCAACAGGATCTTGCATCACCTTTCGGCTGCGGCGGACAGCGCAGCCAGGAGCCACTACAATTGCTTACTGGCCTGCAGAGATGCCATACTGTCACAGCACTTAACTCTCATGACAAGCGCGCGCCCGCTAGCGCCCAACCGGACATCACACAGCCAAAAGGCTGAGCGCCTGCCAGCGCCCGGTAAAACACTGGCAACAATGGGTGCCGCCATGTTTCTCGTAGAAAAGGAAGTCTCGTGAAAACATGACTTCCTTCTTCCTGTAGCCATTCACTTCCGTTTGCAAAAAACCGCAAGTCAATACGTGCCATAGTTCTCAAGTTATGAATTTTTAAAGTTTTGTGGTCGGAATGCTGTTTTTCACCATAGCTAACCTTGATTTCTGCAGTTCTATAATGAGATTTAGTGATGAAGATACTATGATTTGTAGGATTTACGGCATAAGACTTAGTGAAAGTGCTGGGTAATGAAGCTTACAGTAACCTAGATTTCGACTGGGATGAGGTTCCAGGTATGATAAACAGTGATTCGGAAGAAAGTTCTGAAGAAGAAGATTTTTTTTTCCCAAGTAAATGGCTCATGTTACATTCTTCAAACGTATGATATAGCAACATATATATTCGTAGGAATTTAAAAATTATTTTCATTTCATTATTTCCTTTCCTCTCTTTTAAATTAATTTTTAAATTGGGTAACCATGTTCAAATTACCGAGTTACTTATCTTGCTGATGGTTTTTGGCGTAACTAAGCTCAGGTAAGTGCATACTGAAGAGGGTTAAGGCGGCCTTGCAGTGCATTCCGGGTCAGGAGCAGTCACTCTTCGGCGACTATTCGGCTGCCTTCATTGCCCATTCAGTTGAAGAGCGTAAACAGGCAGCCTTATATGCGGCCAGCCCCCCCCCTCATCCGCCTCGCCCTCCCAAACCCTCCTTTCGTTCCTCCACTCCCCTTACCAGACCCCACCCTATCCCAAGCAGGCCCCATCCCGCACCGCACGGCCCGCCAAGCGCTCTAAAACCCCCTCTTGGCCAAAGACGAAACTTCCCCAGCAGAATTTTCGTTGCGGCCAGCAAGGACGGCCCCGGAGGTGACTGGAGGACTTGCCTACGGGGGAGCTGGAACAGGGAGAACTCAGACCGCTACCTCCCTATCCTTCCCACTCGCCTCCCCTCCACCCCAGCCCCTCTCTGGTGGGCAGCTTATCCCGGCATGCCCACCAGTGGAGACGTATGGGCCTCAGCCCATGGATAGTAGTGGTCCTAGAGGAGGGGTTCCGTCTGCCTTGGGCCCACGAACGCCCTCCTCTGATGCGTTCTCCCCCTCCCTCTCCCAGCGACCCCTCCCCGGGCCAAGCGGAGGCTCTTCGCCAGGAAATCGCAGATCTCCTCCAGAAGGGGGCCATCACGGAGATCTATCTCAACCCGGGGTTCTGCTCCCACTTCTTTGTCATCCCCAGGCCATCAGGAGGCCATCCTCGACCTCTCTCCCTCAACAAGTTCCTCAGGGCTACCAAGTTCAAGATGGACACTCCGACTCAGATCAGAGACTCCATCCACCACCGGGATTGGGCAACCTTGATAGATCTGAAGGATGCTTACCTTCAGATTCTCATACACCCATCCCACAGACGATACCTACGGTTCGTCTGGCAGGATCGGGTGTTCAAGTTAAAGGCGCTCCCCTTCGGCCTCTCCCTGGCACCCTTCCTCTTCACGAAGGTGGTCAAGGAGATGGTCTCCCTGGCCAGACAGGAGGACATTTGCCTCCTGGTGTACCTGGATGACTGGCTTGTCTTGGCTCCCTCCCGGGCCCGGTGTCAATCCCACACCAACCATCTTCTGCGCCTCTCTTCCAAGCTAGGGTTTGTCACCAACCCCAACAAGTGCGAACTGAACCCCAGTCAGCAGTTCTCCTTTCTGGGCATGAGATTCGACACACTTTCCATGATGTCCCCCCGACCCCAGAGAGGTCCACCCACATTGTGGACCTCATCTCCTGCCTCCATCTATCCACCCACACCCCGCCCAGAACCCTTACCTCCCTCCTGGGGATGATGGGAGTCCCTCTCATCCCTCATTCCCCTAGACCGGGTCCCCAAGCGCCAACTCCAAAGGGAGTTCTGTCATCGATGGTCTCAGACCTTCGACTGCTGGGATCAGTCCATTCCCGTGGGTCCTTGGTTCCAGTGGGCTACGGAAGAGTGGCTTGACCCCGCCACTCTGACCCCCGGGGTTCCCATCTCCCTCCCAACCCAACTCCTGGAACTCTTCACAGACGCCTCCAACTCGGGCTGGGGTGGCCCACTTGGAGAACCTTCATGCCTCGGGAGTGTGGGACGCTCAGACTGCCCGTCTCCACATCAACGTCCTGGAATTGGAAGCAGTCAGGCTTGCCCTCCTCCGCTTCCAACACCAGGTCTCTCACTGACTTGTTCTCCTGCTCATGGACAACACTTCAGTGGCTTGTTATGTCAACAAAAGGAGGGGAGGCTCGCTCTCAGCCTCTCTCTCCAAACAGAGGCCCTCCTCCACGGGTGCCACGTGCGGGGAATCACCCTCCATGCGAGGCACATAGCGGGGACCCGCAATATCCTAACAGACTCCCTTAGTCAGTCCAAGTCCCTCCTCCACACGGAATGGACCCTCAGCAGGCTAACCCTCAGCTTGGTATGGGAACATTGGTTCAGGCCCATGGTCGACCTCTTTGCCACCCGATTCAGCCACCGTCTTCCAGTGTATGTCTCTCCCGTCCCCGATCGCCAACCGTATGCAATCGACGCTCTTTCCCTTCCCTGGTCGGGCCTCATAGCATACGCCTTCCCTCCATTCCCGATCCTCCACAAGGTGATCAGGAAGGCGAGACTGGAAAGACCCAGGCTCATCCACAGCACCCCATGATGGCCGACCCAGTCCTGGTTTCCGGACCTCAGTCCCTCTCCCATGTTCCCCCTCTCCAG
Organism: Conus canariensis; assembly: GCA_033310375.1. NCBI lineage: Eukaryota > Metazoa > Mollusca > Gastropoda > Neogastropoda > Conidae > Conus > Conus canariensis. The sequence goes on along the minus strand of CM065736.1, from coordinate 14,193,266 downwards.
TTGAGCTCGTTGGGACATGCTCGGACAGCCTCGCTCGGGTCGCCCCCACTCCAACCCACAGATGCTCCGCCTGCACGCGTGGCTGCCATGCCAGCCCAGTTGCGAGCATCTGCCCCTCCCTCCCAAACGGACAGATCCCAGTCTGTTCTAGACATACTCACTGGGGCGGGGGCCTCGCAAGACCTATGGGACTTAGTGACGGCCTCGCGCAGAGCCAGCATGGAGTCTCTCTACGATTACCGTTGGGAGAGATGGGTCTCCAGGTACTCGGACAACTCTGTTCCCTAGGATCGCCCTTCCAATATCCAAATAGGCAACTTCCTATCTCTCCTATCTTCTTCGTCAAGGGTCTCGGCTAGCTCCATTCGGGGCTATAGGTCAGCCATCTGTACGACTATTCGCCAACTCGGCAGACTCTCTTTTGAGAATGACTTCCTTCTCAGAGAGTTTAAGGAGGTGGCTCTATGTGAGTCTCAGTCCCCTAGGCGCATCCCCTTTGGGACTTCTTCATTGTCGTGGACGCTCTCAGAAAACCCCTTTCGAGCCTATCGCCACCCTTCCCTTTGACCTTCTTTCTTTCAAGACCCATTCCTCCTCGCCCTTGCCTCTGCCAGGAGGCACAGCGAAATTCATGCCCTCAGCGGGGACCCCAGAGACATTGCCTTCCACAGGGACGGTTCTGTCTCTCTCAAGTTTCTCCCCGAATTCTTAGCGAAGAATAAGGAACCGGGCACAGCCTCTCCCTCCCTTTTCATCCGCTCACTTGCGGATATCTTGGGAAAAGGGGAAAGCCGGGGGGACCTGTGCCCTTCTAGGTGTCTGAGATACTACTGGGAACATTCGCGCCTCCCAGAGACGTCTCCTCATTTCCATCAACCCCAATCATCATAAGGACATTGCTGCTGGCACTATCTCTAGGTGGCTTTCCAAGACGGTCAGATCTGCCTACGCCCAGGCATATAAGGATCTCCCCGTCTTATCTCCCCGGGCCCATGAGGTCAGAGCGCTGGCCACTTCCGCAGCGTTCCAGCACTCTGTCCCCTTGCGCCACCTCCTGGAGGCAGCCTACTGGTGTTCAGAAAACCCCTTCATAAACTTTTATTTAAGGGATATCAGCATGACCAGGGCTGATGGTTCTGAAGGGATTTCTTTTGTGGCAGCTAATGCAGCAATATCTGTTCCGCCCTCTAATCCCAAGAACCATTAGGGCACTCGGCCCTCCTCCAATTCCTTTAAATTCTGCTATTGTCTGACATGGTACAGTATATGACGCCAAAATGGGGAGTTTTTATTATACTCCCTGTTTGGCTAGTATACTTACCATGTCAGACTCTAATGCCCGCCCTGCCTTCCCCTCTAGCGCTATGGTTCTCGGGGTTACCTTGCGCATATGCCTCGCTGAATGAGGAACAGGAAGCTGACACGGGCTTTCTTCCTAAGGCGGAAGTAGGGTGGGCGTCACGTGACTGTCTTATCACTGCATTAGCCACAAAAAATTCGGCCTTTCAGAGCTAACTAATTGCCATTGAATGCTATGGTCTGGCATGGTAAGTATACTAGCCAAACAGGGAGTATAATACAAACTCCCCATTTTTGGGAATTTGAAAATGCCATTTGTGTGTGTGTGTGTGTGTGTGTGTGTGTGTGTGCGCGCGCGCGATTTTGAAACAAAAATGCCCCAAAACGCCCTATGTAGCGAGAAGAAATTCTTCGTCAGCTAGATCTTGCTGACAGGTGTTCTGATGAGTCTTTTTCGCCTTAAGAAAGTGATATCAGTAGTGAAAGTGATGTAGAAGATCATGTAGAAACTGCGCCAGTGCCAAATTTTACTTCGATAGCCAGTACAAGTGGACAGACTGACCGTGGTAGGACCAGGGGTGTTAGACACTCATCTCAGACTGGAGATTGGGCAAACAAATTATAAAGACCACCACTAAACTCGGCATCCATTTTTCATTAATTATACCGTATTTGGTGTTGATTGCACTATGTTTAGGGATGGTGAACAGGCTTGTTGACAATTGCTGGTTTTCTTGAAGTTTCTCGGAGGCAGGCTCAGGCTGGCAGGAGGATCAGGCAGGGGCGGTGCCTGTCACAACAGTGTTAAGCCGGCACACATATTTGATTTAGGGGCTCAGAGAGTAGCCAGTCTGTTTCAAGTACTGGTCAGATCCTTCTGCTGACTTGAGAGTGGAAAGCTGGCAATCAGAAGTGATTCTAATGCCTGTAATCTTGTTTAATGTGGCATGGCATTGCCCTGTCAGAATCACTTTCTGGGATTGGGAGTAGAGAACCCATATGTGGCTGTTTTCCCATCCAAAATGGCATTTGTTTTGGCTGGCATGGTTACATATGTAATCATATAGCATATTTATCAGTTAAAAGATGCAGAACATTGAAAACAATGAATTGCACATGCATTACAGAAACACATCTGACTGCAAAAATCAGCGTTAGTATGGATGTGAGAAAACCAGTTTTGTGAAGTGTGTAGTGTGATCAAGAGGATGCATAAGTATAGCCATGATCGATAACAGTATATGTGTGTTGGTGGGGTTACTTACCAGAGTCTGGTCTGGCATATATGAAAGTACTAAAGAATCAGTGTCTTACCACTTATGTCTGACAGTGGCCAAAGTTTTATTCGGTAATGATCTTGGAATGAGTGCAACTTCTTTGTTTGAGTGTCAGACCTTTGTGTGTTCAGTGCAGAGTGTCTGCACAGAAAGGATGGTGAAATGTTAGGTATGCAAATGACTTCCTAGTGTATCATGGTGAAATGTTGGGTATGCAAATGACATCTTAGTGTATCTTTCATGTGACTAACAAATTTCCAGGGTATGGTTTGTCTGTGGGCAGATCTGTCGAATGATTTTTCTTGTAAGATGCATTCATCTGAAGAGGAATTAACGTATTTAAATAAATACTAACATATGCATGCTTGCACTCCCACTTTCTCTCTGTCTTTCCCTCATGCATATGAGCATTGGCATGCACATATGTGCATAGGAGCACATGCTCAAGCATGCGTGCATACAGAATGAATGAATCAATCATTCCACTCTGCCTAAAGCAGTTGTAGTGACTGGCTCTGGAACTGCATCCACACAGACATACATTCACTTGCACATATGTATGTGTGCTCACAAACATAAACACACTCACAAACACACGCAAATGCTCACACACACATACACCACACACACACACACACACACACACACACACACACACACACACACACACACACACACACACTCAATGACTCATTCACTCTCTCACTCATCACATACTAAACACACATACACACTTTGTCATTGGCACAGTTGTTTGCATGCACATACACACAAGCATACACACATATGTATGCACGCATTTGTCACTGGCACAATAATGCACATGCACATACACACGAGCAAGCACACACATACATACATGCATGCGCACACTCGCACACACACACACACACACACACACACACACACACACACACACACACACACACACACACACACACATATTCACTCTCTCACTCACCACATACAACACACACACACACACACACACACACAGACACACACACACACACACACACACACACACACACACTTTGTCATTGGCACAGTTATGTGCATGCACATACACATAAGCATACACACACACGCACGGACGCATTTGTCACTGGCACAATAATGCACATGCGCATACACGCGAGCAAGCACACACATACATACATGCATATGCACACTCACGCACGCGCGCACACACACACAGACACACACACACACTCATACACTCTCTCACTCACCACATACAAAAAACACACACACTTTGTCATTGGCACAGTTATATGCATGCACATACACAAGCATACACACACACGCACGCACACATTTGTCACTGGCACAGTAATGCACATGCGCATACACACGAGCAAGCACACACATACATACATGCATATGCACACTCGCACACCACACACACACACACACACACACACACACACACACACACACACACACACACACACACACACACAAAAGCTACTTGTGCGCACATTCACGCATGTATGCACGCAACACACACGCACACACAGAGACAGACAGACACACACACACACACACACACACACACACACACACACACACACACACACACACACACTACCTGCACACACCTCCTCCCCTCTAATCAACCACAAAAGCAGTACCACGGATGGCAGTGTGAGCTGAAGTCTCCCATGCGTGCTGTTGTGTCAGGAGCGCACCTTCAAGCGCACAGCCACTCTTGTGGCCCTGCAGGGCCGCAACAAGAAGAAAGAAAAGGTGTACAGCCTGTACCGCCCAAACACTGGCATGCAGTCCCGAGCAGAGACCCTGGAGGAGATCAAGAAGAAGTACAAGAAGGTGGGTACTCCTGAAGATCTGGGTTTGGCCAGGGTGGGAGCATGGATCGAGAAGCTTCGTCCTTCGGTCTTCTCCATAGTCGGTATTCTGTCTTACATATTTCTGTTGTTAGATCGAGAAATGTGAGTCTGTTGTGTCTGTTTCTGGTGTTCATAGTTCCTTTCTGTTTTGCTTGGTGTGGGGTAGTAGCAGGAAGAGAGGGGACTGGGGAGAGTGGATGGGGGAAGGGGGGTAGAGGAGATTGCTGTTACAAAACATAAAAAGGTTTCATTTCAGTAACTACTTTTATCATGGTGAATTTTTGTAACTCAAATTAGGTTGACAGTTCCAAGTAATACTAGTCTAGTGCTCATTAATTGGAGAAAAAAAAATCCACAGAAGCAGTGTCCTTTTGACCCGGCCTAATGGCAGATAGATTGTTTAAGTGTATGATGAGTTGGGAGCACCAGAAAAGGGTTGGGAGAGGGGATGTCAGTATGTGGCAACTGTTCAGCTTGTTCCCTCTCTGCATGTCTTGTATGTTTGATCTGTGTATGTTGGTAAGAGAACCGTTGCTTAAAAGTCGTTCTGGAAGTGCTAGTAAAAACCTCTCATCGAAACACCATTGAACAGAGACTGCTTCCCTGTGAAGATTTACAGTATTTCATTTTGTAGAATTAGGGACATTGTAAATACAAAGAAAAGTGCGTGGAGTTGGATTTTGAGGGTTAACTTTTCATCTGTTTCTAACACATTTGTATGTTCTACATTGTTGTCCAAGTCATCTTTGTGTTTATTCAGCAGTGCCTGGGCCATTAAATCATCCAGAACCATGTTACGTAGACTATTCTCACACTATCGCTCTCTTTTTGTCTTTGATTATTGCCACAGTGGGAAGTTGATATTTTTGGAAAAACTTTTGGCTTGTTTTGAAGCATTTTGTTAATGGTTATCTATCAAAATGTAGCATCTTGATGCTCAGCCTCTCCCAAATAACCCATAAGGAAACTGTAGTATGGGGTTATCATAGGTAAAGAGCAATGAGTAATATGGGTTTTTTTTGGTAGTTAGATGGTTAAACTTGAAAAAAAAAAAAAGACAACAGTCTAAGTGTGAACTGTGTGGAACAGGTGATGCCAGACGATGCAGAAGTTTGGTGGAAAGAGCAGTACGATGCCTCTACTACGATCTGCACTCACGCCTATTGGTGAGTTTGACTCGTTTTATGACAATGGTATAATGTTACACGCACTGATTTCCTTATTCATTCATGTCTGCTGCCATCATATGTATCCTCTGATTCTTTGCTCTCACAAGACATCCACACTTTCTGTGTGTTATTTGTAGGCATCCACAGTGTATAGGAAACCATTGTGATGTTCAGAGAGAGACATATCTGAATGTAACAGTCACTCTGCCCATTTCCTTGCTGTCTGGGGCTTGTTTGATTGGTCTAGAGGTCAGCAGCTTAGTTACACTACAGAAAATGTTAGAGCTGTAGGTTCTTGTTCTGTGCTCTGATGGCTATTGAACTCTGTTTGTTTTTGCTTAACCCTCTTCAGTATGCACTTACCTGAGCTTAGTTACGCCGAAAACCATCGGCAAGATAAGTAACTCGGTAATTTGAAAATTGTTACCCAATTTAAAAATTAATTTAAAAGAGAGGAAAGGAAATAATGAAATGAAAATAATTTTTAAAAATTCCTACGAATATGTATGTTGCTATATCATAAGTTTGAAGAATGTCACATGAGCCATTTACTTGGGGAAAAAAAATCTTCTTCAGAACTTTCTTCCGAATCGTTGTTTATCATATCTGGAACCTCATCCCAGTCGAAATCTAGGTTACTGTAAGCTTCATCACCCAGCACTTTCACTAAGTCTTATGCCGTAAATCCTACAAATCACAGTATCTTCATCACTAAATCTCATTATAGAACGGCAGAAATCAAGGTTAGCCATGGTGAAAAACAGCATTTCGACCACAAAACTTAAAAAATTCATAACTTGAGAACTACGGCACGTATCGACACGCGTTTTTTTGCAAACGGAAGTGAATGGCTACAGGAAGAAGGAAGTCACGTTCTCGCGAGACTTCCTTTTCTACGAGAACCATGGCGGCGCCCATTGTTGCCACATGTTTTGCCGGGCGCTGGCAGGCGCTCAGCCTTTTGGCTGTATGATGTCCGGTTGGGTGCTAGCGGATGCGCGCTTGTCAAGAGTTATTTCAGTTCCACTTGAATTAGTGTTTCATTTCATGTGCTTTGTGGAAGCCATGTTTCCAGTTATCTGCAGCAGCTCAGAAAGTAGTGAGTATAATACTATCATGCAAGCAGGAAAACTGTTTGGCAAATAAAGATGAATATTTACTCGCCAAAGGTGTGCACATGACAGTGATCACAAAACTGGCTGCTCTTGACTACATCATCTTGCAGCTTTTTAAGATCAACTCCAAACAACACATTGTAAACATTTAAATGTGTGTTTCTAGCAATTTTCAACTATGAAGCATGGGAGTTTTGTTTTATTTCTTGTCGTATTAGAGAAGAGGGGAGGGGGTTGTACAGGCTTTCTTCTTTGTCTCTTTTCATATTATGTTCTGTGTAATTCAACGTTAAGAAATACCATTCGTGATTGTTTGCCAGGTATTTTCTACTGCTTGGTTTGTAAAATGCTTGGGCTGGAGACTAAAATTTTGATGAGACTATGAAAGTTTTTACACATGAGGCAAAGGCTAGAAAAGGAATCACTCCGACTTTCAGGGCTGTGCATGCTTTCTGTTTTGAGTCTGGAATGGCCTGCTTACTATATATCTTGACAGCTTGTTCCTAATTAGCTGCATGGCTTATAGATGGATTGTTTCCAGCAGTCTTCTACACCACATATTTCAACAGATTGGTTCCAGCTGCTTCCATGACTTATATTTTGAGACATAATGTCCAGCTGTCTCCATGGCCTATATCTTGAGATGTACTGTCCAACTATCTCCATGGCCTATATCTTGATGTACTGTCCAACTGTCTCCATGGCCTATATCTTGAGATGTACTGTCCAACTATCTCCATGGCCTATATCTTGAGATGTACTGTCCAACTGTCTCCATGGCCTATATCTCGAGATGAAATGTCCAACTATCTCCATGGCCTATATCTTGATGTACTGTCCAACTGTCTCCATGGCCTATATCTTGAGATGTACTGTCCAACTATCTCCATGGCCTATATCTTGAGATGTACTGTCCAACTATCTCCATGGCCGATATCTTGAGATGAAATGTCCCAACGATCTCCATGGCCTATATCTTGAGATGAAATGTCCTAACGATCTCCATGGCCGATATCTTTAAGCATAATGTCCATCTCCATGGCCTATATCTTGAGATGTAATGTCCAACTATCTCCATGGCCTATATCTTAAGATGTGATGTCCAACTATCTCCATGGCCTATATCTTGAGATGTAATATCCAACTGTCTCCATGGCCTATATCTTGAGATGTAATCTCCAACTATCTCCATGGCCTATATCTTGAGGCATAATGTCTGTCTCCATGGCCTATATCTTGAGGCATAATATCTGTCACCATGGCTTATAGCTTGAGGCATAATGTCAATCTCCATGGCTTATAGCTTGAGGCATGATGTCTATCTCCATGGCGTATAGCTTGAGGCATAATGTCCATCTCCATGGCTTATAGCTTGAGGCATAATATCTGTCACCATGGCTTATAGCTTGAGGCATAATGTCCATCTCATGGCTTATAGCTTGAGGCATAATGTCCATCTCCATGGCTTATAGCTTGAGGCATAATGTCCATCTCCATGGCGTATAGCTTGAGGCATAATGTCCATCTCCATGGCTTATGTCTTGAGACATAATGTCCTACAACTTGCACACCATATATCTAAACATGTAGATGTACCTTCACTGTTTCTAGTTCAGTGCATGCCATGTATCATATTGATAATTTAATGTTTGGCAGTTTCTAATTAATTTCAAGTGAACACTTTGATTGCTTCTTTCCCCCTATTTCCTCTCCTTCATCACCCTCTCTGTCCTCTGTCCCTTCATTACTCTCTCTGTTCCTTCTTATCTGTTCTGTCCTTACCCATCTCATCTGACCTTCTATCACTCCCTCTTCCAACCACTTGTCTGCTCCTTACCCCCATTAACACCCCCCCCCCCCCCCCAAAAAAAAACCACCACCACCATCCCATCTGTTCTTTACCAATTTCCTCCGCTGTGCCCTGATACCGTCTCCCACCCCCACCCCCTTGTCCTTTGCCCATTCCCTCTATGTCTCTGCCCCCCCCCCCCCCCATCCCCTCTCCCTGTTGGTCCTACCAAATCTTTCTCCCATTCTTGCTGTCCCACCCTTCTCCCTCTGTCCATCCATACTCTCTCTGCCCCTCTCCCATTCCCTCAGTCCTTGTCCACTCTGTCCGACTCTCTATACCCTCTCTGCCCCTCTCCCATTCCCTCAGTCCTTGCCCACTTCCTCAAGACTCTCTATACCCTCCCTGTTCTTCTCCCATTCCCTCAGTCCTTGCCCACTCCCTCTGACTCTCTATATCAACACTGTTCCTCCCCCATCCTGTCTGTCCCTCCTCAGTCCTTTTGTCCTTTTCCCACTTCCTCTCTCCCTTCCATTCCATTTCCCATTCTGTCATTCCCCACCACCGGCTTGTCCTTTCCCATCCTCTCCCACTCTGTTCTTCCATCATTTCCTCTGTTCCCACCACTCGCCACTCCTACCCCCCCCCCCCCCCCCCCCATCTCTGTCTCACTCCTGTTCCCCATGTCCCTGCCCACTCGGCCGTCGTTTCACCAGGATTCTTTTGACTTGCCTCAATGTGACTGTCCCCCAGGAATGGCAACTGCAGGAAAGTGGCCAGCGGCCAGACCTGTGAGATAGGCCTGCGCACACGGCAGTACCATATGCTGTCTGGCTCCGTGCTGTCCGTCTGGGGCCTGGTGGAGACCGTGCTCAACTCCATGCCGGGGGGCAGCGTGTCCAAGATGCAGATTGTGCGCCTGAGGATTGGGGACGGAAAGAAACGGGACGAAAAGAAAAAGGACGATAATGACAAGAAGATTGTGGGTAAGTCATATGGTGTAAGAGGAGTTTTCCAGGCTGAAGCGGCAGATTATGGATTGAGCTGTATGATGTGGATTATAGTTGTGTACGAGAGGGTGGATTGTAAGTGTGGTGGGTATGGGTTGTGACTGGAGAGTGTGGATTATGATGATATGGTGAATGTGGATAGATTGACTTTTGTAAAGATGCAAATGTTGCGGATTCAACCGAAAATTCACACGCACAAAATTTTGAAAACGTCGTCTCCGGATTGGCAAGATTTTCTTGTGTACTCACAGGTTTGTTGGAGTGCTTTCTAATGCCTTGATATTTTTTTTCGAAAAGTTATATATTTGCTCTTTGGTACATCATCTTGTATGTGATGCATATTTACATTCAAAATGAAGATTCTGGAAAGAAAATGGTTGGCGAATGTTAACCATCATGTTATGAATTTGGGAGTTTCATTCTCGCATGTTTTAGTGACATTTTTGCCTCAGCTTCTTCAATTAACTCTTAAATTTGGAGCATGCTCACACTCAGAAAGTTAGTAGGAACCTAAGGTGGATTCTGAAGAGTATGTGCAAAAAAATCAGAGTTAAGCTTGAAGAGGTTTGTATACCTAGGTAAGGACTGCTTCCCATCTCGAACACTGCAAAATGTTTTGGCTTTTACATACATATATATGGAATGGATGGGATGGCCACCACCCAGATTTCAGGATTGATGGTATGGCCCGGATTTGCTTCAGGATTGGGGGGTGGGGGTGGGAGGTGCGCATCCCCACCAGCACCTTTGCTTTTGTCTGTAGGGGTGAATATTGCAGTGAGTTGTAACTGGCGCAGTGCAGTTGTTGGCGAATTGCATTTAGTGGATGAGTTGCATGTGTCAAGTGTAGGTTGTAGGTAAACTGCAGATGTTGAGACTCAGTGTTATGGGAAAGTTCCGTGGGCCTCAGTGTGGACTTGGTGGATAGTTGAGATTGTGACTGGATTGTGGGTGAATGAATGTGTGACAGGATTGTGGGTGAATGAATGTATGACACGCTTGTGGGTGAATGATTGCGTGACAGGATTGTGGGTCAGTGAAAGTGTGACAGGATTGTGGGTGATTGAATGCGTGCCAGGATTGTGGATCATTGAATGTGTGACAGGATAGTGGGTGATTGAATGCGTGCCAGGATTGTGGATCATTGAATGTGTGACAGGATTGTGGGTGAATGAATGTGTGACAGGATTGTGGGTCAGTGAAAGTGTGACAGGATTGTGGGTGAATGAATGCGTGACAGGATTGTGGGTCAGTGAAAGTGTGACAGGCTTGTGGGTGAATGAATGCGTGACAGGATTGTGGGTCAGTGAAAGTGTGACAGGATTGTGGGTGAATGAATGTGTGACAGGCTTGTGGGTGAATGAATGCGTGACAGGATTGTGGGTCAGTGAAAGTGTGACAGGATTGTGGGTGAATGAATGTGTGACAGGCTTGTGGGTGAATGAATGCGTGACAGGATTGTGGGTCAGTGAAAGTGTGACAGAATTGTGGGTGAATGAAAGTGTGACAGGATTGTGGATCATTGGATGTGGACAGGATTGTGAGTGAATGAATGCGTGACAGGATTGTGGATCATTGAATGTGTGACAGGATTGTGAGTGAATGAATGCGTGACAGGATTGTGGGTGAATGAATGCGTGACAGGATTGTGGGTGAATGAATGCGTGACAGGATTGTGGGTGAATGAATGCGTGACAGGATTGTGGGTGAATGAATGCGTGACAGGATTGTGGGTCAGTGAAACTATGACAGAATTGTGGGTGAATGAATGCGTGACAGGATTGTGGATCAGTGAAAGTGTGACAGGATTGTGGGTGAATGAATGCGTGACAGGCTTGTGGGTGAATGAATGCGTGACAGGATTGTGGGTCAGTGAAACTATGACAGAATTGTGGGTGAATGAATGCGTGACAGGATTGTGGATCAGTGAAAGTGTGACAGGATTGTGGGTGAATGAATGCTTGACAGAAATGTGGGTGAATGAATATTTGACAGGAATGTGGGTGAATGAATGCTTGACAGAAATGTGGGTGAATGAATATTTGACAGGAATGTGGGTGAATGAATGCGTGACAGGATTGTGGGTGAATGAATGCATGACAGAAATGTGGGTGAATGAATGCGTGACAGGATTGTGAGTGAATGAATGCGTGACAGAAATGTGGGTGAATGAATGCGTGACAGGAGTGTGGGTGAATGAATGCGTGACAGAAATGTGGGTGAATGAATGCGTGACAGGAGTGTGGGTGAATGGGTTGTGGGTAATGAATGCGTGACAGAAATGTGGGTGAATGAATGCGTGACAGAAATGTGGGTGAATGAATGTGACAGGATTGTGAGTGAATGAATGCGTGACAGGATTGTGGGTGAATGAATGCATGACAAATGTGGGTGAATGAATGCGTGACAGGAGTGTGGGTGACAGAAATGTGGGTGAATGAAGGCGTGACAAAAATGTGGGTGAATAAATGCGTGACAGAAATGTGGGTGAATGAATGCGTGACAGGATTGTGGGTGAATGAATGCTTGACAGAAATGTGGGTGAATGAATATTTGACAGGAATGTGGGTGAATGAATGCTTGACAGAAATGTGGGTGAATGAATATTTGACAGGAATGTGGGTGAATGAATGCGTGACAGGATTGTGGGTGAATGAATGCATGACAGAAATGTGGGTGAATGAATATTTGACAGAAATGTGGGTGAATGAATGCGTGACAGGATTGTGGGTGAATGAATGTGTGACAGAAATGTGGGTGAATGAATGCGTGACAGGAGTGTGGGTGAATGAATAGGACTAGATTGTGAATGATTGAATATATGCTACAGGATTATGAGTGAATGAATGTGAGCGATAGCTCAAGGGTGAATGTGTGATAGAAGTGCAGATGAACATGTGTGACAGGAGTGCAGCTGAATGCGTATGGCACATTTGTGAGAGGACGTGTGTGACAGGATTGTTGGTAGATGGGGTGAGTGGATGGGGAATGAAATTATGGCAGGAATGTGGAATGTGCTGTAGCAGAATGCAAACAGTGTGTTGAAACCTCTCTTGGTTGTGGAGATGGGGTTGGAATTTCAGAATGAAGTACAAATGATTTGTCAAGTGGTGTAGATTGTGAGAAAGTGGACAGCATTACAGGTGTGTTTGTGCATTGATCAAGTTTTGGTAGTTGATAGCTGAGGCCTAACTGCTAACAGAGAGAAAAGGTTTGATGTTGTGTGGGTTGTGAATGCATATTAGCTGTGAATGGTGGTATTTGCTGAGATTTTACAGATTGTATCTCTGTTTTCATGTCTATTTTAAGCTATCATCTGTTGGTACACCAATACATGAATGGACAGTGCATGGTTTCATTTGTTTGTTTTTTTAGTGGTGCAAGTGTGCATGTGCGGTTGTCACAGCATTGATTAGTTTGTTTTTGTTAAATGATGTTAATGTTCTTGCGTGGTTGTCACTCTTTGTTAAGCTTTTTTGTTTTTTGAATGGTGCGAGTGTGCTTATGTTGTTGTCAGTGAAAGAGGAGTTGGAGGGAGGGAGGGAGGAAGAGAGGGAAGGAAAAAGAAAAGTCTGTGAACTGACCTCTGCCATTTGCTGTTTACAGGAAGCTTGATCCCTTCCAACTGTGTGCCCCCCCTGGTGCACGTCCTGAAAAATGCATCTGCCCGCAGCTACGTGGAGACCCACAACCAGACTCTGCAGGCAGCTATCAATGGACTGCACAACTCGGCCATTGCCTCCACCGCTTCCAAATTCAATGGGTCGCTACGTGACGACGACCCTCAGATGGAAACAGACGATAGTTTGTCTGAGGAACCATCAGGGTCCTCAGCTGCTCCCCCTCCTCCACTTCTGAGCATGCCCACGCTCATCGACTGAGGACGTCTGGATTGACTCTTTTCTGCTGGTGTAGAAGTGGGAAACCCCTCTTTGGAGAACAAGAGGGCTGGATACTGCATCAGTCAGCTGGGCGCGAGAGTGTTGGAGTGTGATTAAAGAAATAGGGAAGATTTCATTGGATGACATGTAAAGAGAGTTAAATCTCCAGCAGAATTTGTATTTAGACTCCCCAGATCACACTTACGAAAAAGAGTGGAAATATAAGGAAACGAAAGTTTGAAATGGCATCCGTGGTAACTGAGCTGCAAAACCAAGGCAGATGAGAAGAGAAGGATTGGATCAGAAATGGGCAGTGACTGGAGGAAAACGAGATGCGAGTAATATAGATAGTTCTGTCCGTTGTCTGCAGTAAATGAGCTTACTGTTGAAGACACCTGGACAGAGCATCTGTGTAGACTGCCCAATGGTTTTCTTCAGGCATGGATGTTTTGTGTTGATAAATCTTAGTGCATTCCGGCTCCATTCACACAGACTTATCAGTACACCTTCATTTTTATGAAGACCCCTCCCCCCCCCCCCCCCCCCCCCTCCCCGACCATGCAGGGCCCTGTCAGGGTGTGCTCTGTCATAGAGAACCCCCCCACCTGGCGGATACAAACCTTCGAATAGCTGATGTCTTGCCAGTTTTTGTCACTCTCAATCTTTTTAGATTTGTGTCATACCTCGGACTGAATCCATTAGTGAGCTAGCCGACGGAGGGGAGATGGAGGATAGTTCTTATATGCGTCCACATGCCAACACTGTCCACAGAATGACCGGTAGATGGGCAGCATCTTCAGCTGTTAAACCTGCTTTAATATCAGCACCTTTCTGCAAAGTGAGCTGTGCGGCTCATGGAGGTCAGGACGCACTCTGGCATCACAGCCTGGCCAGGACTGGCGGTGAGGATTGTGTTGCTGCTGTCGTCCTGTTCAGAAGAGGCACCCTGTTGTACAGTTCTGCATTTGCATTCTGCCTGTCCCCTCTGTCTCTCTGCGTATCCCTGCAGTCTCTGCCCTCGCCCTTGTCTGTGGATAATGCATTTGTTAGCTGTGGAACACAGGTCTTCGTTTACATGATAGATGAGTGTATTGTGTTGTCTCTTTTATTAGATTTTTTCCCCAATTTTTCGTTTTCGTTTTTTTTTTGGGGGGTGGGGGGGGGGGGCAGATAGAGGAGTGGGATGCCTATATTTCCATCAACAGTTGAGTCTCTTGTAGGATGCATTAAATTTCCTTCTTCCATATCGGAGCCCAAGATCAATTTGAGCCTGACAGTATCTGAGCAATGAATCAGTGTCTCCTGTCCAGACAGAGAATTACATGGATTCAGTTGGTGTGTGTGCATGTTTTTTTTTTCTCTCTTTTTTTTTTTTCGTGTTCTTTTTCAAGTGCAAGTTTCATATAAGTGCAAGTTTCATATAATCCTCAAAGAGTGAGTCTACAACAGAATGGCATGTCTCTGATACTGTAATGAACAATACCAAGTCAGCAGGCAGGTCACAAGCCAAGGTAGTGGCAGCAGAAATGTGTGTGTGTCACAGTGCAGTCTCTACCTTGGCAGCATCATCCCAGTGTGGTCATATTCGCCTCATTCCTGCAGACAGTGCTAAAAGTCACGTGCGTATTGGATCACAGATCTTGGATCAACAGATGATTTTTTTTGTGTTTTTTTGTTGTTTTTTTTTCCTGATTGTTGGGCTGATGCCCCAGGACTGGTCATTATGATTCCAAGTGTGTGACATTTGCCGGCCTGCATTTACTACAACCCAAAAGAACAAACAAAAAAAACCCCTCCGCCGGAGGACATAGTCTGGACAATGAGATGAAGGGAGCACTTGTGAAAACCAAAGACTAGCATTGTCCTTGTCAGCTGTGTTACAACCCCTGTGTAAAGCAGAAAGACGTGTTCAGAGGAGCCTCATCATGTGCGAGCATACGTACACAAGCTAAGCTGGTGTGCGCATAGTGTTGTGTCACTTCTTCATGGATGTGCTCTTTAAACTCTGAATACATGAAAAGTGATGGTAGGAGGTGCCTTGTGGACTTGGACTTGCTTCAAGGTGAACCGTGGAGATGGTGGAACTTGAGTCACCGCATGCCTGCTGGCAGACATTCATCACAACTGGTGTACCTGTGATTGTGACTTGCAGCGGTGTCCCTTCTGTCTCCCACACCTCCCCTCACACCTGTATAGCTGTCAGGATGGCATGATCTCATTGTAGCCTCGGGATGAAGGGTCAGGGTGTGGTAGGGAAAGGGCTACAGCCGTTGTTTTGATTCCAGATTACAGCCGTTTCCGGGTGCCCACGGCGTGTGGCTTCCTGCATGTGCAAAGCTGTCGCATCTGGCTGAAACCCCTTCAAGAACTTTGTGGTCCACTTTTGTGCTGAATGGTGTGCGTGCTAACTGCTGTGGTCTGTGAATTTGAAATCCACGTGTAATCATGCATGGGTGATAGTGAATGCAGCTGACGCTGGACATAAGTGAAGGATTTTTATTAAGTGATAATGCTTGTCTGTTTGTAAGAAGAGAGAGAGAGACCAGCCGCCGTGGCGAAGTGGTTAGTGTCGCGGACTCCCGGCTGGCAGGTCGTGGGTTCGAATCCCATCAGAAATCATGTGGGTTTTTCTGCCCCGACCGGCTCCTACCCAGAGTTGAGTTTGCTGTGGACTCAGTTGGGAAGACTGGGACCACACAGTCGAGTTTCATCCACTTAATGGATGTGTTTCTGAGAGTGTTGCTCAAATTTCCTGACCAACACTGCAGGTGTCTATATCTCTCGGGCCTGGTTGACGCTGGGATATCTTATGAAAGGAAGCGTAGAGTACAGCCCTGTCATGTAGTCTCAGACCGAAATGGAAATCCATAGCATCATCTTAATCATCCTCATTCTCATTGATCAGCATTAAAAAAAAAGAAAAGAAAAATGTCTCAAATTCTGTGTCCCTTCATGCCCTGCTCTCATGGTGACCTCAGTTTCGATGTCCTCTCCATGTCTGTGGCCTTGGTTTGGTTCCGTCGGGGTCACTGGTATCGGCGAGTCCATGGGGGTTGTAGTTGGATGGACGTGGTGGCGCCCTCCGGAGGGAGAGCTCACTCATGCCGACTCTGCGACTAAGCAATTATTGTCATCAGTAGGGGGCTTAGTAGGTGGTGTCCTGCATATGTTAGATCAGAACAGGCACCACTGAACACCACCTAAGTGACCCGGCGGCAGTGCAGTGTCTCCTCCGGTGGGTTGCCTCTTGACAATTTGACATTGACTGCTCCCTGTGGATTGCCGGGGCTGCGACGGGGCCGACCGGGCTGTGGCTGTGGACGGAGTGTAGGAATGAGCGGCGTTGGTGCACTGCCTCTGAGGTGGCGCAGAGGTTGGGACACACAAAAAAAAAAAACGAAAAAAAAAAAAAAGAGAGAGAGAGAGAGAGAGTGTGTTGTGTGTGTCACTGTGTGATATGTGCATGGGAATTGTTTTATTATTGTAATGTTCAGATTTTCAGGATGCAGTGGAAAAGAAAGAAAAAAATGGATAATGGAAAGGAAGGTAGGATGGGGAGGGAGGCTGGAGGCATGTTTGTGTTTGGAGGAGGGGGAAGAAGGGGGGTAGTACTTAAGAGTTTATCCAGAAATGTGGTGGTTTGCTCCTTGAATGATTGTTGTGTCAGTCAGTGCTTCGTCACATTAAACGCAAATCACATTTTCTCTTACAAAATAATTCGGGGGGGGGGGGGGGGGGGGGGGGAATAAAAAGTGTGTCATGCAGGCCTTGGTCTGTTAAATGGAAAGATAACATGTAATTTAACTTACCTTACCAATTTCACTATAGCTAATGCTTAGCTTTAAACTGTAAACTGCACACCAGCTCATGTGTTGAGAAAACTAGAGGTTGGAGTAACTACGTCTCAGGATTGTGATGTCCGCATGTGTCTTGGAAAGTTGAACTTGATCCTCCTGTCTTGGGATGAATTTTTAGCTTGGCCAATCAACTTGGGAACTATTTTGCTTTTTGTTCTAAACTAGTGGAGGACATGTGTCCTATGATTACTGAAAAGAAAAATCTGAAGCTCAGCACTCAAAAAGACTTGTTTTTAAATTAGAATTGAAGCGTTCTTGCTAATGACAGCCTCCTCTGCAACACCTGTTTTCTTCAAACCTTGCAAAACTTGGTGGGGACAAAATAAAGGTGTATCTTTGACTAGTGGTATAGGGCATAGCAATAGCTGAACAGTAAAGGTAGGACAAAATAAAGGTGTATCTTTGACTAGGGGTATAGGGCGCAATGATAGTGAAACGGTAAAGGTAGGACAAAATAAAGGTGTATCTTTGACTAGTGGTATAGGGCATAGCAATAGTTGAACAGTAAAGGTAGGACAAAATAAAGGTGTATCTTTGACTAGTGGTATAGGGCATAACAATAGTTGAACAGTAAAGGCAGGACAAAATAAAGGTGTATCTTTGACTAGTGGTGTAGGGCATAGCAATAGTTGAACAGTAAAGGCAGGACAAAACAAAGGTGTATCTTTGACTAGTGGTGTAGGGCGTAACTATAATTGAACAGTAAAGGCAGGACAAAATAAAGGTGTATCTTTGACTAGGGGTATAGGGCGTAATGATTGTTAAACAGTAAAGGCAGGACAAAATAAAGGTGTATCTTTGACTAGGGGTATTCACAACTTTTCTGACCTCTAGTCAAGGCCACTCTTTGAGCAAGGTCAAGGTTGCCAGGGTTCATAGGGTCCTTACCGGTCCTTACAGGTCCTTACATTTTGAAACACCTCAAGTAAGGCCTTACAAGTGCTTATATTAGCATCAAGGTCCTTACAAGTCCTTACGACAGCCCAAAAAATCGTCGATGGCGAAATGCTGGTCAGAAAATCTCGGAAGCAAGCGGTACTTACTCTGAAATCTGCTCGCCAATGGGTTCCGACGAACGGCCCTAGCCTAGCAGACGACTTTCAGCTTGGAAGTATTGATTTTTCTCAAGGTCTCGTCCTAGTTTTGCATAGTCTCGTTTCGCGTGAAGACACGATACTTACATCCGCCATTTTCCAGTCTTTCTTCTTCTTTCCTTTGGTGCCCACGATCTTGAGGACGATCATTCTGGCACATAAGGGGGGGGGGGGGGGGGAGTTCATTTGTATGCTCCGATCATTATGATCGCGTTCACTGTGATCCTCATTGTCCATAAACCATAGCCAGTCCGTTACCGTAAGGGACACATGGTATTAGTAAACTGTCACTGTCTTTGCTCAAGGCAATCGAAATGCCGGGAAAGTGCAATTCAGGATCGTTGGGTCAAAGAAAAGCAGTACAAGGACTGGTTGCTGAAGGATCCCCAAAACAAACATTATTCTCGATGTTCTGTGTGCGAAAGATCGCTGCATTTGGCGTCGATGGCACGTAGGGTTGTGCTAGACCATATTCACAATATGGAAGGTGTGGAGGAAGTTGTCATTGACAAAAAAAACTCCTTGTCTCAGCATCAGGAGCCTGGGGAAGATATGACAGACACCTTGCTGAACAGAGGCAAGAGAAGGAGGCAGCTGTGGAAAAAGAGAAGAGAAAGAGGTTAGGAGAAGAACTGGTCAACCTGAGGAAGAAACATAAATCCACCAGTGATGAGGCACGTCATCTCCTTGAAGAGGCTGACCGTCTAAGCTTCCAGGCTCAGGAGCAGAGAAGTTTCAGTCTGGTTGAACGATCCAACACTCTGCGTTTGTTAGCCAAGGACAGAAAAAATGAAGCAGAGACAGTTCTACAGGACATCACAAGGGTCGAAAAAAATGAAAAAAATGCTGATTAAGGCCAGTGTGTGTGTGGTGTGTGTGTGTGGTGTGTGTGTGTCTGTGGTGTGTGTGTGTCTGTGTGTGTGCGTGTGCGTGTGTGTGCACAGAGATAGAAGTTAAAACTAGAAGAATGAGCATGGCATATTCCCAGAGAAGAAACGCTTGAAACCATTTTTTGAGAGTGATACTTTCGTAATTTACTCCCCACTTGGCAGTATTTGAAATATAAATGAAGCAAAATAACCCCTGCGCTGCAGGAAAGAACAAACAATAATGATTCACTGAGGCAAAGATATATATAATATCGGTAAGAACAAATATCTTTCCGTTTGTTTACTATCTCAGTTAGTGATAATTGTGTCAGTATTTTTCTTAGTTTGCCAACTGCAAGCAAAAAAAGGAGGTTAGATCTATTGACTAAGGAGGTAGATCTATATGAAAACCAACAGTAGGACTTTGTCTCAATCTTCTTCTTCTTCTTGGCAGTGTACGTGGTCACAATCAACGCTTTGATTATTCTGCCACCACAATATAAAGTAAACTGAGTTACCTGTATTCAGTCGCTTTCTTGGTGATACATCTGTAGAACCTGAAGGTGAGGACGATCGTCGCTTTCGGTTTCCGCGTATTGATGGTTCAGTCACTGCACAGTTTTCCACATCTGAGCGACGAACTAACATACTTCTTCATTTGACCACTTTCTTCTCATATCCAAGATTAATTTCTGGAATAGGGTTCTCAATCGTGGGTTTCTTCTCTCGGAAATGAACAGAACACACATACACGTTTTTGGGTGGATTTTTGCGCCTGAGAGCAGCAAGCCACTTGTCTCTTGATATCAGGATCGTCTGGCATTTTGTGAAATCGAAACAGTGGTTCACACGGACAGTCTCTCCTTGTGAGATTTTTATGCTCAAAACATGGCTGGTCGAGAAGATTGTTCAATTTCCTTTGATTGTACGAGCAGCCATGTACTGAACAGTGACATCCACTACTACTTGACGAAAAAGAAAAAGAAGAGCCAGTAGCCCCAAGCATCGTTTCTGCCATGTTTCTTGCTGAAAGCGGAAGTCATGCACATATTTCTTAATTTAGTAACAGCAATGGCGGCTTACAGTTCAAGGGTCACAGGAGTCAGGAAAGTCGTGAATAGAACATAACGATAGTTAAACAGTAAAGGCAGGACAAAATAAAGGTGTATCTTTGACCAGTAGTATAGGGCATAACAATGAACAGTAAAGGCAGGACAAAATAAAGGTGTATCTTTGATTAGGGGTGTAGGGTGTAACGATAGTTAAACAGTAAAGGCAGGACAAAATAAAGGTGTATCTTTGACTAGGGATATAGGGCGTAACAATAAACAGTAAAGGCAGGACAAAATAAAGGTGTATCTTTGACTAGGGGTATAGTGCATAATGATTGTTAAACAGTTAAGGCAGGACAAAATAAAGGTGTATCTTTGACTAGGGGTATAGAGTGTAACAATAGTTAAACAGTAAAGGCAGGACAAAATAAAGGTATGCCTTTGACTAGGGGTATAGGGCGTAACAATAAACAGTAAAGGCAGGACAAAATAAAGGTATATCTTTGACTAGGGGTAAAGGGCATAACAGTAAACAGTAAAGGCAGGACAAAATAAAGGTATATCTTTGACTAGGGGTATAGGGCATAACAATAGTTAAACAGTAAAGGCCAATGGTCAGTGAAGGACGGAACGATTGTTAACAAAAGGTTATAAAAGACAATGGAATTACTGAGAATGGGACCATCTTGGTTCTTGATGTTTGTTCTAGATGAAATAGTAACAGCGACGTTTAAGACACTGTCTTGCTCTACTCATTTTTTTCATTTCACACTTCAGTCTACTTTTGGTTTTTATCATTTCCTTTCAGTCACATTTTGGTGTTAGATTTCCTCACTCCACTCTTTGGTAGAAATGCTTTTTCCTAACGAATCAGTCTTTTGTTAATATATTATTCTCATTCACTTTTGTCTAGTTTCTGTTTTAATCCCTGATTCTTTTGGTTTGCTTAAGAAAGTGACGAGACATGCTTATCTAGCATACAAATCTCACTGTATCATTCATACACTTGGTGATCAGTGTCGCAGAAATCAGCTGTGGACGTTTTCAGTTTTAGTGTTATGGACCTTCATGCGTCTCTGTCATGAAAGATGCTTGACAGGGTGGAGGCAGTAGAGTATGCGTGTTGTGTCTAATTGTTTATGTTACCCGTCCAGGATTTTTCTGTCTTCACAATGTCCATGCTTGAGGCTTCTTTGTGGGATAAAAGGCACACAGTGGACACAAGGCTTGATGTGTGAACAAGTAAACTTTCTTGAGAAAAGGGAACTCCAACAGCTAGTCCATATCTGCTGAGGTGACATACATATTCACACAGTAACAGTAGAAGAAGAGTAAAAACACATATATTTAAGTTTTTTTTTTTTTTTTTTTTTTTTTTTAAACTGTGGGTCCATCAGATATCCACTTTTTCCCAGTCACGCTTCATATCATTTAATTTTAGGTCATCTTCATCATTCACCCGAAAACAAAATCGTTTTCCATTAGCTAATAATATTAGCTAATGGAAAATGATTTTGTTTTCAGGTGAATGATAAAGATGGAACTTTTTATGCAAGAGATTCAGAACAAGCAATGTTATACATTTTAGTGTCGGGCAATCAAAATTTCATGTAGTGTTAGATCACAGGGGCATTTGGGTGTTACTCAAAGGTATTTTTTTTAAGGCAGTGAAGTGTTCATGTTTTAACTTATAATACTTGATACTAACAATAGACTTTTGCATTTGTGTTAAAAGAGGTACAATGAAATTAAAAAAAACAAACAAGAGAGCATGGCTGTCACAGAGGGAAATAATCTGCTCCATGGTGTCAAGAAAGAAATAAAGGGAGGTAATTTTCATTCCAATGGTGAACCTGTCCCATCTTCCTAACTCCAGACTAAAAGTAAAGGGACTTGCAGTGCCCCGTTCACCTGCTAGCATGCTTGTGAGGGGATGAAGGGCTAAATGTGAATGTCTGTATAAATAGCAGGCATGGGAATTGGCCGCGGATTCGCGGATTTCAGCTGAAAAAAAAATTCTGTCTGCTGAAAAAAAAATCTGCGGAAAAAAAAAATCCGCCGAGTAAGTTTTTCGCGCGGGGGGAAAAATCTGTGCACCATCTCAAGCATGCCCGGAGGCGACTGGAACATCGTGTGTTCAGCTTACTCTGCTTTCCGCTTCCGCTCGAGAAGAGAGAACAATGGCGACGCGTATCATTGAACGAGGCAATAAATTTGATGACTCTTCGTGTGCGAACGCCTGGAGGTGGGAGTGGGTGGCAGTTGTGCACGAAGTACAATGGAAAGGAGAGTTAAGGAAAGAACGTGTCGGCACGCGATTCCGTAAAGTGGACTTGCCAGGCGAGGCACGATGCGTCACTTGCAACAAGCATGTCCAGTATGGAAGTCGTGGATTGGTAGCGCTGACGGACCATCTGGCCAGCAAACGACACTTGGAGAAGAGTGCTACTCTTGCAAACAACCAACGCTTTTTTCACCAAGGATACTGTTGCAAACTTGTCAGGCAACACTTTCCACAAGTGCTTATTGAATTCAACAGATGAAGGTAAAAAAAAATTGCTTGCATGAAGATATTAATTGTCATTATTATTTTAAATTAATAACAGGGTATGACAGTCTATTACAGAGAGAATGAACATGAGGAAAGAATGAATACTTTTGTAATCACTGTTTTTAGTCCAGAAAATACACATTTTGCTGTTTAAAATTAAAGGAATTATGTGCACAGAATGCACAGATTTTACCATAAATTTCAATTTTTTTCCGGGGGAGCATGCCCCCGGACCGCCTAGTTTCAGCTGATTTTGAATTTTCCAATTCCCTTGCCTGAAATAGTCTATTTAGTGACCTGGTTAGCTGCCACCCTAGGGTCCTGCCCCTTCCCCCTCTGGGCGTTGCCCCTGTACCCCAGCCTTTTTGATAAATATTTCGAGTCATCTGTTCTCCAGCCTGTGATGACGATGATGATGATGATGATGATGATGATAATAACAAAGAAAAAGACAAAGAAGAAGCGAAGTACCGGAAGTGGCGGAAGACTAACCACAACAAGCAGGAACGACAGAAGGGAAGAAGATGAAAACAAACTGGAGTGAAGAGGGCGAGGCTTAACCAAGAATAACAACACGAACAGGTAGAGTAAAACTCAGCAGCGACCATTCAACACACAAAGGCTAAAACTCCTGTCACAGGTGGACTAACTGGTCCAGTTCATCTCTGATGTCTGATTTTTCTTTCCTTCAACAACAACAAAAAAATAGCAGTAAGTTGATTTATGTTAAAAACTGTTTTGAAACAACCATGATAGACAAAACTGTAGAAAATCCTCCAGTGTGTAACTATATTTCTGTAATTCCCAGAATTTGGCTTTAACTGTGATGATTGGTTTTCGTGAATTTGTTTATCACTTTGTCGTACATTTGCAATTGCATGAAAAATGTCAGATTAATTTTGCCGTTCTTCAGATAATGCTTCACTTCATTTACCAGTGTTACTGTGGGCAACGTTGGTTTTCAAAGACGAATATAGGCACGTAGATCTATTCCATTTTTGACCATCCAAAAGCTTGTTTCGGTACTGAGGTGGTAAAGTGATGCAAATGGTGTGGAGAATCCTTGACTGGCCGTTCAAACGACCTGTGACCTGGAATATGTCTGCCCTTGAGCAAAGCAGACATGGAAATCACCATCTTAGAGAGTGCCCCCCTTTAGGCTTTAACTGTAGATTGCACACAGATTTTAGGGAGAAAAGAACATTTTATTGTGTCAGTGATGCGCTTTGTGGGGAGAGGATGCAAGTGAGCTGGTTGAGTGTGTCGGAGCATTAGTGGAGTGAATGGAAACAAGTATGAACAGAATGTACTGAGTTCATGTTCAGCGTGGTATTGTGCCTGGTCAGGTAGACTAATCGAGCAACATGAAGGGAGATTGTGTTGTCTGGAGCTGCTGCCAGTGTGTTGGGTTACGCAGTGTTGCTGTTCATAATTGTTGTAGAAGATTGATGTGTGTACCTTGTGTGTGTTGCGAATCTAGGGTTGTAAAAGAAGAAGGAAGTGGGACATGATATTTGACATAATTTATGGGCGGATGTTTGCAAAGTGATCACTTTGTTTGGAAGTTGTGTACAGACGATGCCTGTGGTCGACCCAGTGCAGTCTTTCATCTTGGTCCCTGAGGTGCATAGCAGTATTTTCACATGCCTGTTGGTAGTTTGTTGAACATTGCTGTGGTCCTGTGCTCTGACATCCCTAAGAATAACTAATGTCATGTTGTCATACTCCTTCGTTGGTTCACCATGACTTTTCTTCTTCCCTGATGGTATATATGTTCATGGTTCGCGATCCCCTGGTCCGGTTCTGGACTGACATATCCAAGATTAAACTGTGTGTGGTCAGACGCGTATGTGAGTGCATGGGTAGGCATTTGTGGGCACAAGTATGGTTTACTGGTACTTTAAAAAAATTTTTTTATCCTCGGTTACATTGTTTATAAAGGCAGACAATATCAGGGCAAAAGAATGGAATTATGGAAAGGAATTATGTACCATGCCTTGCTGCTCTAGGTTTTACAACATGTTTGAACTCACTTGTACTGTAGGATTACCACATGTAGCCACGCATAGTTGTCCAATAACGTACATGACATCTGATGACCAGAATCCAAAAGTGGCGCTGAGAATAGTATTAGTAGTGAATCTGTATATTGGGTTTTTTTTTGTTGTTTTGTTTTTTCTTTGTCAATGTTGGTGCTTTCATCTTTGAATTGTCATCCACATTGAACTGTAAATTATTTTGATTAGAAAGGAGAGAGTGAGAGAGAGAGAGAGGTGTGTGTGTGTGTGTGTGTGTGTGTGTCTCAGTGCCTATAAGTGGGCAGTGCCAAGCATAATGTTTGAACAAAATAATGGTGAAATGTTTGTTTCTGCCTTGACCGATTGGTGGTGTCCACCACCACCACCACCCCCACCCTGCGCCCTACCCCACCCCCCATAAATTTTTCACCAGTCATTTCTAGTCTTGGATTTATTTTGAGATTGTTTCACAGTGCCTTGCTGGTGTCATCAACAGTGTTTTTCATTCATTCCTTGTAATATACAAATGACCATATTTTGCCAAGGGCATGAGAAAGGCATGTCCTAGTGATTGGTAGTCATGTAATGTTGGCATGTATGGATGACGGCTGTTTTGGTTGACTGTCTCTAAAGTTGTGAGGGAATTTTTGTTGAAAGGATGTATTTTTGATCATGGATGGTTCTGCCTTTGAGTTGGAAAAGTGCGTGCATGTTTGAGGCTGTGTCAAATTACGCGTGTGTGTGTGTGTGTGTGTGTGTGTGAGCCAAGTGGAGAAAATCATCTGCAGCATCTGACTTGTGCTCTCCACTGGGGCTGGAAATGATACTGAGCCAATGATACTGAGCCAATAGCAGACTAAGAATCTGACACCTGTTGCGTGAACAGATGATGAAGCTACAAAGGGTGTGTTATATATACTGTCTGCTCATGCAGTGTCGTCGAGCTCTCTGTGCATCAGCGACCAAACATGAATCCCAGCTGGTTAGCAGACAAGCATCATGGACTGCAGATGATTGAAGAATCGGGAATAACCACTGAAAACGCATGTTGTGTGTGATGTCACACTGACCCATTCCATGTGTTTTGTGTGTAACTTTTAATTCTGACTTTCATTATCACGGATGTGTTTTTCTGTAGCACCTTTTTTTTTTTCCTCCCTTCTTTGATTGGGCGACTTGTTGGGCATGATCCTCTGTCCATGACTCCTTTGCTTGAAGTGTAGCACAGTTGTTTTTGAAATAGTAATTTTTGTTTACTTTGCTATGTTTTCACTACAACTGCCATGGATCACGTCTCATCTGGGTTGCTCTGTGGCTGATTATGCGCATGGTTGAAAAATATAGTTTTAAATGATTCTGTATTTTTGTCATGGGTATTATTTGCGGTTTTCTTACAGCAGCGATTTTTATACTTGTGCACATGGTTACCTTTTTTCTTTTTTTTTTCTAATGTTTTTTTCTTAATTACAAGAAAAAGTTATCTGATATGAAGGTTGCTCTGTAATTGTGTGTAGATTTGTTATTTGCAATTTTTGTTCGAACATACGAGATCTTCGTAATCGCGTCGCTGCTTCTGTGTATCTGCCAACGGAGTTCTTGGTTTTCTTTTAATTGTGGTTTGTCGGCAGTTTTATTTGCATTTTCAGGTATCATTATATTGACTTTAAATAAAGGGGGAAAAAGAAAACCCTTGGAATGACTAGCAACCCCAAAGTTATCAGCAGGACTCTTCACGAGGAACATAGGATCAAATTAAATGTTCATATGGATTGAACAGGAACGTTTGAGTGTCCTTTTTCTTTTTCTTTTTAAGAATCGAGTTTTTAAAAACCCTGAAATACAGAGGTTGTGTGTAGATACTGCTTCTGGTGATTGTGTCCCCAAATACTAGGGAGAAGATGGACTTTGATGGATCAGATGCCATGGAGGTTACTTTGGATTGGGGACAATTAATGTGGCAAAATTCATGCTGGATTTCGTTTCCGAGAGGTGAAAGAAACCCAGCTTAAACCCTTTGCTTTGAACAGATAAGAATGTCAGCAGTAGTGATGTTTGGAGATGTCCCTACATTCAGAGGCTATACTATGATGAAATCATTTTGAAGAACATTATGAATTAAACAATGATTGGATACTCTTGACAGCTGTACTAATACAAGCAAAGAAAGGAAAGCTTTAGTTAAAAAAAAAAAAGAAAAAGCTTTGTGATCTGCAATACACATCCCTAGTTAAATCATATGGAGGATAGGCATAGTGGTTGTCATTATAGATCAGTGTATCCTGGCATGATCATGTAAAATAGGGCTTGTGACAGCATCTCTTACCGCACAATTTGTTTTATTTACAGGCAAGATTTTCACAGTTCTGCAGTAACGTTTATTTAGAAAGGGTTGAAAAAAGAAAACATTTTAACACGTACAGTCTGTCAGCAGTCATGTTGAATTTCTGTGTTCCAATGAAGTGGATGAAAGTTCCTTAGGGATCAGCTGAGATGGCATCCTTTGTGCAGAGAAGTAAAGGTGGTGATGGAAAAGCATCCATGACTGGTATCGCTCAGTGTAAATCAAAGGTGGAAACCTGGCAATTTTGTTGTGTAACCTGCGCCAAGGAGGTTATGTTTTCACCAGCGTCTGTTGATTAGGTGGTTGGTCTGTCGCCCTGCCAGCAAGATGACGCAGACAACATTGTGTCAGTCTTTACAACACTCGGAAAGATGGATGGAAAAAGGCCCAAGGAAATACTCCAGAAATGAATTTTTTTTTTTTATGGGTCCAGATCGAAAGATGGATCCAGGATTTAAAAAAAGAAAACAAACTTTCTGTAAAAGTGCAGAAGGGATATTTGTCAGTTTGTTGTTGTAAATTTCTCAAGTCAAAATGCATGGATCTTGATGGTGAAAAAACAGTTGGCTGAATAGATTATAACCTGGATCCAGTGAGCAGAGGACAGGTCCATCGACTGTGGTGGATGAATAGATTATAACCTGGATCCAGTGAGTAGACAGGTCCATCGACTGTGGTGGATGAATAGATTATAATCTGGATCCAGTGAGCAGAGGACAGGTCCATCGATTGTGGTGGATGAATAGATTATAATCTGGATCCAGTGAGCAGAGGACAGGTCCATCGACTGTGGTGGATGAATAGATTATAACCTGGATCCAGTGAGCAGAGGACAGGTCCATCGACTGTGGTGGATGAATAGATTATAACCTGGATCCAGTGAGCAGAGGACAGGTCCATCGACTGTGGTGGATGAATAGATTATAACCTGGATCCAGTGAGCAGAGGACAGGTCCATCGACTGTGGTGGAGGTCTGCGTACTCTGAAGTGCCCTTTGTGTTTCTCCTGTCAGTCAGGTGACCATCTTAGGACCAAATCCGTTGTGACAGCGAGACGTCTGTCTTTTTTGTTTATGTACATCTTCACATCCTTTGACGTGTTTCCTGTTCCTAGTATCTGTGTAATCCAGCCTACCCTGATCGTATGCCATGTAAACCCTCCCAATAGGTGGTACCGACAGTACATGTGGTCAATCCACAGTGACTGGGTGACTTAGTCTTGTACTCTGTTACCTGCAGTTTCAGTCTAAGTATCAGTTCGGAAAGTATTCCTTGCAGATAGAAGGAATGTCAAGTTGGATGTTGGAAAAAATGCTGTGTACTCAAGATTTTTTTTTTTTTTTTGGTTCCGATTTGAAAGTGGAATACTTTCAGACTAGCTTACTTTGAAGAAAAGTTTGGCATGGAAATTAAGTGCAGCACAATTCTTTTTATCATAAAGATTTCTTATTGGTTGCATTTAACGAGTGCATATTCTCAGAGTGTCTGGATATTTAGGGCCTATTAAAGATTCGACAGTTCGTTTTTTTCCCTCAGAATTTTTAGACAAAGACATTCTAGGGAAGTGTTTTTTTTCTTTTTTGTTTTTTTCCTTCAACATGTTAGCTATAAATGGGTTTCAGCATTGTGCTTAGTTCACTAGGCATTGCCTAACTCTGGGAGGCACACACTCCAAGTTCACAGCAAATCGTAACGCCTGTCTGTAACTAACATTAGGTTATAGAATTGAATTTACCTGTCCAAAAATGTACTGAACAAGGTCAGACACACTGAACATCTAATGTAAGCATTGGTAGTGCAAACAAGAACAGTGCATTTACACAGGGAAAGACTGGCTCTTATCAGGATACAAGAGTTAAAAGATCAGTCAAACTAACCAAACATATTTTGCCACAGTTCACGTGTATTTTTTCATGACCTTGTTGTATTACATGCCAGGGATGTATAAAATCATTTTTTTGTCATAGAGTTCGTGAAGAGATCTTTACCATTCATACTTCCTACGATACAGCAAACAAAGTGAAGCAAACTAGTTTTGTAGCAGCACATGCTTTTTGGAACAAACAGCATCATTATCAACTTAGCTTACGTGGAGAGAAAATATCATGGTCTTTGGATGTTCCATTATTTCAAGTGGATAATGTTAGATTTCTCTCCCCCCACCCCTTTTTTTTTCTCCAACTAAATATACAGATATGAAAAATTATAATTTGTCAATAGCATTTGAAGGAGATAATTCATGTTTGTTGGTGCATTTAGTTTTAGTTGCAAGGCTGTACACCCACTTTAACTGAGTTGTTTTCCTTTGCTTTGCTTTTTTCTATGCTAGAGCACATGTCATTTGTTGTGTCATAATTTAAGGTGTTAACTTATTCCATCTTTTTTGCTTCTGCTACAAGTTTGCTTGAAATAATTTCAAGGCCTTGATTTTTCTCGCTGTTTGGTAGTTCTTCCTCAATAACTGATCTTTTTTTTTTTTAAAACCCCTGTCATTTTAAAGAAGTAAAAGGAAATAGGTAAGTTTTATATGGAATGGCAGTCGTGCGTGTGCGTGAACTGTGTGTGCTTTCTTTGGTGTTCCATCTCCAGACTGTATGTGATAAACTGATCATGCGGAATGTTCCTGTGCGTGTGATTGGGATGCATGTACAGTTTCCATTTCCAGAGTTTAAAAGTGAATAAAAATGCTCATAAAATGAATGGCGACGTTTCTTTGGTGGTGTCTGTGCTGGTTGGACGTGTGTGCGTTTGTACCTGTAGGCATGCAGTTGTGGATGTGTGCTGAACCTTTTATGCAATGGTGAACCTTTTATGCAATGTACTTGGGCTCACAGAAGACTTTTATTAACAAATGCACTCGCCCTCATACACACACAGAGAACAACACAAACAGAATGCTCACATAAATCTACACAAACATCCACAGAATGTGTCACTGGAAGTAAACAGCACAGCTAAAAAGTCACAAACAGGCAGGCAACTGAACAACACTCGCACAAATCCTTGCTGACATATAATCAAGCCACATATAACTGATGACACAAAACAATCATTTGCGATGTTTAATCCTGGGAGCTTTACGTACATGAATGGGAAAAGAACTATTGCCTGCATACCATAAAACAAATGAACTCATTTACATGTTGTAATTAAGAATCCACACTGGAATGAAATCAATCATGGGGAATATTTTCTGAAGTCCACCACCCTTTGTTCAATATGTGACATTCATATTCGGTGACTATATATTCAAACAATTGCTGTATTAAGGTTTCGAGTGCATTTAAAAAAAAACAAAAAAAAAACCGACAAACATCCGAAAAGATGCATCTAGCTTTGTTGACATCAGAATTGCCTGAGAGTATGTAGATGGGGATGTTTGATGGAAGAAAAAGAGAAACAAGCAAAAACCCTGCAAAAAGATATTATGCATGCTGAAAATACCTCTTTCAGCTGTGTCGTAAAGACTCCATCAACAGAAAAATTCAGCCTTGAGACAGAGATAATGACTGATTTTTGTTGTTGTTGTTTTAAAACGGCCTTTACGTTGCTGTTAAATCATTTTCATTCCTTACTGCATCTGTGAATCATTTCTTTCTAGCTTTTTCCCCTTCTTGTTTTTCTCCTTTAGGATACTGATGAAAGAAACGTTATCCTTCCAATTCTGAGGAACAGACAACAGCAATTTTCTAATCTTGAATAGTAATTCTCTGACAATTCTGATGCCTTCTGAACATATCAAAAAGTTTCCACTATCATCCTTGCAATTCAACATACTCAACAAATCCATGAATTAAAAAAAAAAAAAAATTGCTATGACATGGACATCTGCATGCTTTCCCAGGTGAACGTCTAGGTGCATTTTCATTCTTCAATTCTCAGATTACATCACTTCAGTTTCCAACCAGAAACATTTTTCTTGTTTACCCCTTTGACTAAATGCATTCATATGACTAACGCACACATCTCAAACCAACCCGTTTCAATGTTCATGGTTATTGCACGCAGAGCAACAAAGAAAGAAAAAGAGACATTTTTGATCATGACAGCTTCTGCGGTTGATGGGAAACAGGACCAAAGAGGCAGAGAAATCAAAGAGACAACACAAAGCTAGAAAGAGAAAGTCTCTGCCTCACATAATGCCTTCTCTCTCTTCCATCCAATCTTCCCTAGCTTTCACAGACGTGTTGGAATGTTGACCTGCCCTGCTATAAGAAATTTAATACAGAATAAGTTCTTAACAAATCAATTTAATCTTCATGACTTAATATTACTGATAACGTTCTTCAAATGAATATGAAATCCACAAACACAAAAACCCCACAAACACCCACCTTGTCTTGGGTTCAGTCTGACAAATTTACTCACAGAAAAAGAAGACTTATAATGCCATGGCCTACTAAATGGATGATGAACAAACACACTGACTGGTTCCATTTCCAGCCTCGGGAGAAATGGATTCTCAAACACAGAATCAAAAAAATCCTTGTGTGTTGTTTATCCATCCAAACATGTCTTTACAAACATCATATCCCACTCTTTCAATGATAAGTATAAATAATGATATATCTGAGCTATGGACATCATATCTGTTGACTATAAACCTAATTTAATACAATTTTCAAAGTGTTCCAGATGCAATTCATAGCAACCAAAATAAGCATGATCTGAAGCCATTAAATAGCATGCTCACCATTTCATTTTTGTCAAAGCATTCCAGAGATCAACCAGTGACAATCATAAGGGGGGGGGGGGAGACAGACAAGGTGATAATAATCCTCTAGCCACACAGAGAGAGACAAAGCGACCGACTGACTGAGATCTTCCAAAAAAAGAATTAACATCAAGATGAAAAACTGTCGCATCAAAGATATTTATCGTTATTCTAAAGGCAATGCAAGGACAAAATGCACTACACTGGAATGCTTGATTTCCCTGGGTTTACCTGACAGTGGTGCACAGCGAAGAGATTGGGAAAGTCAGGACAAAGACATAACACAGCTTACTAAAATGCACAAGAATACAGGAAGATGAGAAACCCTCTCTCTCTTTTTTTTTTTTTTTTTTTTTTGGTACAATTTTGGAATGGAGCTGCAATATAATACAAGACAGAGGCTAGGCTGACTGACTGTGTAATGTTTTTCATTCAACGCCCAACTTGCACAGAATTCGAGAAGATACGAGACTGTTCAATCTTCAATTTCATTGTCCTGAATGTTCTCTTGCCTGAAGAAGACCTATGAGGTCAAAATGCATCAGGTTTTGTCTTAATTTGTTTGTCCATGTTTATTGGCAGAGTTGCTTAAAATTACTTTTCAAATTTGATCATATAAAATCAAAGACGAAGCCGACATTCTTCCAGTCCCTGTGTAAAAAACTGATCATATATTATTAGCCTTAAAACCTGGCAAACAAACTGCCATTTGCCGAATACATAATCTGTCTGTGCAAGCAACATATCATATCACATTGTGGTAAAGATGAAGCTTAGTAAACGCTTTCATCTCATCATGAGAGGCTGATCATATTAGACAGCCATAAAAACCAAGCCTGCTTACATTTTTTTTCCGTTTCTGTGCAGTTTCAGTTGCAGTTGTATTATATTGTGGCCGACACAAAGCCTTAAAATGACATACTGAAACACTGTCCTGTCCCGAAAACACTAAAATCTACTATCTACACTATTCATAACTAGGACAGCTGAACTACTGATATACTTTCTGCCAGTAAAACTAGGCCACGTTGATAGCACCAGGCTTGTTGTTTCTCAACCCCAGTTTACAGATATGAATTAACAAAAAACAAAAAAAAACCGGTGCTACAAATTCAACACGTACAAAAGCCTCATGGGCATATAGACACTGCACAATGGACCACCTGAGCCTGCTCTAAACAGTCTTTACACTTTCACAATCTCATTGCCAGAGGACCATAATAACAAGCTGAAATGCCATGCACTGCAATGAGAAAGAAGTAGGATAAGATAATGTTGCTTATAGCCCAGCCGACCGCAAGGGGCCACATCAGGGCTGTCACCACGTTAAAATCAACTCACAAGTCATTTTAAAAAAAAAAAAAAAAAAAAAAAACCTTTCACACATCTTTAAATGACATCGTCTAGAAACGCACCAGAAACTTCGTTAAAAATCTTTCATCCGTAAAATCTTAAATCAGATGAAAAATGTTAATCTCTCTCAAAAACTCAAAGATCACATCAGGCGGGACATCTCTGAACAGGATTTTCATGGACTCTGCTGTAAAATGTTTGTGTCTCACATCGTGCAAGTCCCAACACTCTAAAAGAATATGTTTCATTGTGAGTGGCACATGACATGGAATGCACCACGGTGCTTCTTCATTCTTTAAAAGGTACGAATGGGTAAAATACGAATGGCCGGTGTGCAGCCGGCACAGAACTGTTTCTTCTTTACGACCACCAGATGTAGATGGGAGGAACTCCTTAAGGTTTGGACGGATCTGAAGGAGTTTGTTATCCGTCTGTGTGTTCCAATCCTCCTGCCAGAGGTCTCTCACATAATCGTTAATTTTGGGTTTCAGATCTGAGCAAGGGATATAAATATTGGACAATTTCTCTCTTGTGGCATTCTTGGCTAAACGATCAACCATTTCGTTCCCTCCGATGCCAACATGACCAGGAACCCAAGCCAGAATAATGTTGTAACCATCCGCTTTCAACTTGCTAAAAAGTTCAAAAAAATGTAAAAGTTCTGGATGCTGAAGGTTGCGGCCAGCTATGGCCTCCAAAGCTGACAACAAATCCGACAGAACCAGAAAGTCCCTCTTCGTAGATTGTGAAATTATTTTCAATGCCAGAACCAGAGCACTAAGTTCAGCAGAATAGACAGAAGCATCTGAAGGTATATGCTTTAACAGTATCTGAGAAGGAGCACCAGGGCAATAGGCTGCACAGGCCACTCCATCCTCAGACTTGGAACCGTCAGTGAAAATTTTCTGACAGGATGGAAATTTTGAACAGAGGTCAGCATACAATGCCTTGTATGCCTGAGAGCTGGTGGACTCCTTACGAAAAGCTGCGAGATCAAAACGAATCTCTGGTGTGAAAAAGGTCCACGGAGGCTGATCTGGAAACTTGGAAAAATCAGACACAACTCCTAGGTCTAGACCTGCATTCCGCGCGTGAGGCTGCATACGAACACCAAACGGCGGAATACAGTTAGGGTTGTTTTCAAATTTGTTTTGAAACTGGGGGTCAAAGACACAGTCATAGGCAGGATTCTGTGGTTTTGAGAACAGTCTGATATAGTAATTTAGAGACATTTTCAGCCTGCGGTTGGACAGTGAGGGTTCACCTGCCTCTGCGTACAGGCTGTACACAGGGGTGGTGCGGAATGCTCCAAGACAGAGACGAAGCCCTTGATGGTGGATAGGGTCCAAGAGTTTCAGATAAGAGGGTCTTGCAGAGCCGTACACAGCACAACCATAGTCCAGTTTGGAGCGGACCAGGGCTCTGTAGAGATGCAGCAAAGTTTTCTTATCAGCACCCCAGTCAGTGTGTGCTACGACCCGCAGAATATTCAGAGCTTTCTGGCAAGAGGTTTTGAGATTTTTAATGTGGCTGAGAAAGTTGAGTTTTTGATCAAAAATAACTCCAAGGAATTTGGCTTCTTTTACAGCTGGAATGGTGGACTTGTCCAGACGAATTTCAGGATCAGCAAAAAATTGACGAAAATTGTGAAAATGGATTGACTGAGTTTTGGTACGTGAGAAGGTAAACCCGTTTTCCTCGGCCCACTGCTGGATCTTGTTGACACAAAGTTGGAGTCGACGCTGTACGCTGGGGTAAGAAGCTCCCACTGCGTACAGCGCAAAGTCGTCAACGAACAGAGAGGACTCAGAGCCCTGGCTTACCGATTTCACAATGTCATTGATTTTAATGCTGAAAAGGGCAGGAGAAAGGATGCTCCCTTGAGGGACACCCAACTCCTGCCCATGGATGTCAGAAAGTGTGGTGCCAACACGCACCTGGAACTGTCGATCAGCCAAAAAGTTCTGTATGAACAGAGGCAGGTGACCACGGAAACCAAGTCTGTGCAGGTCCAGAAGAATTCCTGATTTCCACGTGGTATCATACGCTTTTTCGAGGTCGAAAAAGATAGCGACCACATGCTGTTTATTGACAAAGGCATTGCGGATGGTGGTTTCCAGACGGATTAGATGGTCGACTGTCGAGTGGTATTTCCGGAAACCGCACTGTTGACTGGCCAAAAGGCCATCGGTTTCCAGCTTCCACATCAGACGGGAGTTGACCATCTTCTCCATCAACTTACAGAGGCAGCTAGTTAGAGCTATTGGACGATAGTTCGAAGGGTTGGTAAGGTCCTTTCCAGGCTTTGGAATTGGAATGATCAGGGCTTTCCGCCAGGAGGGCGGAAAGCACCCTGTGGTCCAGATATGGTTGTATACTTTAAGAAGGGTCTGGAGACAGTTTTCTGGAAAATGTTTCAAAACCTGATAATGAATATCATCCAGACCAGGGGCAGAATCAGTGCAGGTTTGTAAAGCTGTTTTCAGTTCATTGATTGAAAAAGGGAGATTGTAGGCTTCAGAGTTGTCTGATGTGAAATTGTATAAAGATTTCTCTCCGAGTTGTTTGTTTTTTAAAAAGGCTGCAGATTTATTTGAAGATGAGGAGTTCTGTTGGATGGTGGAAGCCAACAGATTGGCAACAGCTTGTTTGTCAGTGACCAGAGCATCGGCAAGTTTCAAGTGATGAATGGAGGGGTTGGTGTTTTTCCCTTTGATTTTTCTGATGATGTTCCAGACTTTTTTCTTTGAAGTTTTTTATGTCAGCCCGGAGCGGAAGTTTCTCCAAGACTGACGTTTACTGATTTTGAAAGTGTGTCTCGATTTGGCGCGGAGTTTCTATGGGCTCGAGCATTGGGACCTGAAGGTCGTTGGTATACCCGACGCTGAGCCCGTTTGCGAACTTTTGAAATTTGTTGGCAGTCTAAATTAAACCAGGGTGTTTTGGGCATTTGGAGTTTATTGGAAGACATTGGAATACAGGTTTTAGCACACTTTATCACAGTGTTAGTCAGAGATTCAGCTGGGTCTGGCCTCTGAAGAAAATCAGTGTCCTGGAATTCTTTCAAAATATTGGTGGCAAAAAGATTCCAGTTGGCCTTCTTATAATTAAGATGTTGTGAGACAGAGATGTTTTCAGTTAATAAGGGTTTTAAAAGAACAGGGAAATGGTCACTTCCGTGCAGATCGTCATGGACAGACCACTCATAGTCCAGGACCAGCGAGGGGTCACAAATCGACAAATCTAAACACGAAAGTGAACCTGTGGAAGAGTGGAGGTAAGTTGGAGCTCCATTGTTCAGACAACACAAATCAAAGTCTGAAAGGACATCCTCAAGAAGCAGACCTCTGGATGACGAACTGACACTACCCCAAAGAGGATTGTGACCATTAAAGTCACCCAACAGCAAAAAAGGTCGAGGAAGTTCTTCGATCAGACTGACAAGGTCCTGACGACAAACCGGGACAGAAGGTGGCAGATACAGTGAGCAGATTGTAACAGTCTTGTGGAGAGTGACTCTCGCAGCTACAGCCTGAAGGGAGGCAGTCAGAGCGACAGGACTAAACAGCAAAGTTTTGTGTAAAAGAAGGGCAACACCGCCTGACAGTCCCAATGTGGATGGTTGTGCCGGTTTAGAAAGAATATTAAAGCCAGAAAGAGTGAAGGTCTTCTGGCTTTGAATTTTAGTTTCCTGAAGAGCCATGACGGAAGGTTTTACAGTTTGACACAGAAGTTGCAGCTCCTCAAAATTTGAATTTAGGCCACGGATATTCCAATGGACTAGTTTACTACTATCCATGGTGCAGAGGATGAACAGGAGAGAAGTCAGGTCATCTCCTCATCATCGTCTGCATTCAGTGGAGCAAATTTATTGCTTAGTTTCACTGGACTGTTTGGGTCTTCAGACCTGCTGGCAGACTTGCCCACAGGTGAAGAAGGTCTGGATTTTGGAGATGGTGGAGGTTTCTTCCTCATCTCCACCATCTCCACACTTGGTTGAACTCCCTTGCCCGCACGAGCACTGCTCGAGGAAGTTCGAGGCGGGAGGCCTGGCTTTTTCATCTGCCCAGCAGCAGATGGAGTAGACTGCTGGGCAGTCTGAGGGGTGGCGGATTTTTTGCCTCCACCAGGGGCACCCACTTTGGGTTGGAAGGCGGTGGACTTGCTTCCACCAGAGCTTAACGGTCTTTCTTGCAATGTCTTGGTGAAAGTAAAATTGTCAGTCTGGCAGCAGACTGAACGGGTGGAAACTTTCTTTATAACGGAAGCATAAGAAGACACTGTTGACGTCTGACTGCCAACAACCTGTTTGCGGGCCTCAAAAAACGAAATTTTCTTTTCAGTCTTCACTCTTTGGATGGAGAAAGAAGTGTAAAGGCTTTCTTGTACAAAGACAAAACAACAAAAAAAGCACCCCCCCCCCCCCTCCCCCCCAAATATTGGACGACAGTGACGAAAGATTAAAATTAATAAAAATCCTGAAGGAAAGATCAAAACAAATAAAGTCCTGATGGAAGGACTGAAATAAATAAAGTCCTGAAGGAAGGATTAAAATCAAAATTAACAAAAGTCCCAAAGCAAGAGGCAGATCACATCAAACAGCCGAAGACTCATGGCCTAACTAGCATTCTTCATCCTGAGCTGCCATCAACCAAACACAACCACAATTCAATACAAACCACAACACTGTTTTCCCATTTAATATTGCTCTCGGTGGAAGGATGTAAAATTGCTGATAAATGCGTACGTTACTCCTTACTGTGCCTCGCTCGAAAGCATAAAAGTACGTCCCAATCCTACTCTACACCTGCCTCAAAATGAATGCCGTCATGAAGGTGCAATACAGAGCCAACAACAGAGGACAGCAGATCATCCATGACTGGACAGTGCAGGGATTTCATGACAACCATAAAATGAAGGCCGACAACGACAGCCCAAAACCTACATGAACAAGCCATCCCCAGTCTGAACCGCCTGATTCGAGTCTCTCTAACAGCAGCACACAAAATGATATGAAAGAAGCAAGCGTTAATGATATCCCAAAACATCTCTTTGAGAGTACAAGTGCATTGACGATCAAATCCAAAATGCTGAAGACCCTTCTGTCCTGTCTTCTTTCTGTGGACAAAATGCATTCCACAAACCGAACACCCCACTGGTATTTACAGCATATAAAATCCTTTCTTTGAAAGAAAAAGACTGAGAATAACAGATTTAATTTTCTGTCCCAGCAGCTGATGTCAAATCCAATGAGTCACATGAATCCCGTACTTCTGTCCTGTAAATAAAGACTGAAATATACATAAAATCAGTAAAGTGTATACACTGAATTTAAAAACAATCCAACACACACACACACACACACACACACTGTAACATACACACACACAATACCCCATCTGACCATTTTCACTCTTCACAAAAACAAAATCACTTCACTTCTGAAAGAGAGAGAAACAGAGTCACAGCTTTGTAACATCAGGCATACATAACACTGAAACAAGAAGAGTGGCAACATAAATCTTAAAAAGCAACAGCTTGCCTGTCTGTAACTTGCAGTGGATGGTGAATGTTGGCTACACTGATATGTAACTTATTAAACGTTTCTTTGTCATGCTTTGAATCTTCAATTTCTTGCTTTCTCAGCACAGACATGTGTCCCTTTCATGGTATTTTTTATCCCTTTTCAGTACTTCAAAACACCTCCCATCCACAAAGGGGCATGACTACCAACCAACTTTCAAAGTCCTCTGCCTTGAGCTGTTCCCAGCAAACGTCCAGCTCACTCTTTTTTTCTCCCGTGTCCAGACCCAGCATGGCTCTGAGACTTGCAAGTTCAGAAACAGCAGCTACATCTGTATGGATATCTGGCCCAATGTCAACGTGATCGCCAGTTACAGATGTCACCAGTTCACACACAGAGAAATGT
Organism: Conus canariensis; assembly: GCA_033310375.1. Taxonomy (NCBI): domain Eukaryota; kingdom Metazoa; phylum Mollusca; class Gastropoda; order Neogastropoda; family Conidae; genus Conus; species Conus canariensis. Next base: position 14,154,098 of record CM065736.1, on the reverse strand, counting down.
CACACCACCATTAGCAACTGTGAGCAGATTTATCATTTCTCTCCCTTCTTTCCTGTTTCTTCCTTAGCATTTTTTTTTTTGTTTTGTTTTGTTTTTTCCATCTCGTCTATCTTTTGTGTGCCCCATTTTTGGCAAATTTCATAAAGCTGTAAATTTAACTCAATCAACTGGAACATCATTTAACCTTCACCGTGCTTCCTGGGTAAACCCTATGCCCAGACACACAAAGCAGCTTTTAAATCTCTGGAACCATTAGAACTATTCCACTGAAATTTCAGGCGTCTTTCAAAAAGTTCAATCAATGGCAGCAGATGTTGGTGTCTGTGCATAAAAAGGGATAAAAATGACTATTTGGATCATTTGAACTATGCACTCTAACGAAGCAAAGGTCCTGGTGGACCCATGCTTTAAAGAATGGTAATCAGACGCCGCAGAGCACTGAGTTCGGGTCCAGGTAGATCTGCATCGTCTGCTTTCAGTGTCAACTCTTGACCATTGTTTAAAGAATCAAGTACTGAGGATTGTTTTAAGAATCAACTATTGAGGGTTCTTTGACGTGCATGGGTCTTCTAGGACTGGCAACATCTGGATAGGGAGAAACACGTTAAAAACGCACAGTAAAGCCAACGTTCAATGGACACTGGGGGACCCACCACATCCTGACTGTATAGTCAAAAAGAGTGACAACTGGGGAAGGTTAAAGCAAGAACACACACACATTTGCCCATCCCTCCACACACACACACACACACTCTCATCGAATGTGGCTAAACAATAGAAATATATCTTTTGTAACTTAAAAGATTTCTTCCTTACTTCTTTCTTTTTCAACCTTTATAAAGTCTTCACTTTTTGAAGAAAAATCAATATATCATCTTTATTTTCCCAGATGCTGAAGCCTTCCTCTATAAATCTCACACAAGCTAAGGTGTGCCTGTTCAGACTTTCTGTTTGTGTTCACTGTAGGCAGACTCATATCAGTGTAAACTTTACACAAGAGGTTTTTTTTTTTTTAAATTCTCTTTCTCTCTCTCTCTCTCTCACTGGAGTGTTATTGTAACCTCACCAACTACATGACAAGCTCTCAGGGTGATCAGCACAGAGAAAAAAAAAAAGTCCTGTCACACACACAAAAAATACACACACCTCTCCACCCAAATATATCAATTCACACACAGCTTAACTATCTGCTGACATCCCTTGGGCAGACGACTGGGTGAGCCAGCCATTCTCTTTTTCTTTTCTTTCCCTCTGATTGCAAAAAATCAGTTTAGGAAATCAAAACAGAAAGATAAAAAAAAAAAGAAAAAGAAAAAGGGAAAACGTTATGGTGCCCCCCCAAAAGACATCAAATAAAACAAAAAGACACAGCTGAACAGGGTGATAACAAGAGGACACTTAACAACATTTCTTGAGAGTGGAAAGACAATTCATCCTGAAGACCCCACAGCATCCTCAGAAGAGGGCTAAGAAAGCTCACAGATAAACTCAGAACTGACAAAAACTCAAGAGGTTTAAACAGACAAGCTATTCCAGTTCCAGTTTGGACTTTTGCCAACGGACTAAAAACAACATCTTGGGAAATATGTTCACGTCAGTTTTCTTCCACCCCCCCCCCCCCCCCCCCCCTTTCCCCAAGAGTCTTTCATCCTGTTACTCACTGCATGACTTGGTGGTGGGACACAAGAAAGACTGGAGGACACAGCAGCACGAAGTAACAAAACATTCCCCATCTGCTGTATCCGTTACACTACAAATCGCATAGTGTCTTCTATTTTGGGTCTGACTGACCAATAAGGGAGTAACTCCTGTGCAAAAAACTCACTTACAGGACCATTGTTAATGAATGAAAACCACACGCATTTTTACCTGCCAGCTTTTCCTCTCCAAATGGACTGGATCCTCTGAATACAGTTCCAAACTCTTTACAGCCTTTTTATGTGCATTTCTAAACATTCCCTCCGACAAGCTCTGTCAATGCTCTCTTGAGTTCTTTTGTTCAAACTCTTCAACAGAAAAAAAAGACCAAAGAATTGATGTCAAGAGTAAAAGACCGAGGATCAAACAAACTCTTCAACAGAAAAAAAAACAAAGAATTGATGTCAAGAGTAAAAGAGCAACCAGTAGTATCAAAAAAAAAAGTAAATAAAATAAATAAATCTAAAAAAAAATTCAACTAGACAAATATACCATGTATAAACAAAACAGAAAAAAAAAAAAAAAACCCTCAAAAAAACAAATCTAAAATATTATCACTCACTCACACACACAACTACATGTATGTATATATACATATCTCTCTACATATATTCTGGCAAGAAAACTGATACGGGATACAAGAAAAGGATGATGTGGGGGTGGGGGGAGGCAGTTAGCAGAGAAAACAAGGAAAGAGGGAGGGGGGGGGGGGAATTTAAAAAACAACAACAACACACACGCAAACTAAAACAAACTGGGTCTGTGCTTACAACAGCGTACCAAATCAGAACACACAAAACGAAAATGTGACCATGCCTTCTTGTTGACATGAACTCTCACAGACTGTTGGTAATTCCAACACACACACACACACACACCCTAAAGAGAGAGATTGTAAAAGATACGAAAGATGATTCACTAACACCGATTACCCTGAAAGCGCGGTTTTAGCAGGATTCAAAGAGAAAAGGAGGGGGTGAGGTGAACTCTAGGCAGACTGATAGTAACAGAAAGAAGAGAGAACAAGGCTTTGCACCATTGAAATAAAAACAACAAAAAACAAAAAACTGAAGCAACACACACACACACACAAATTGAGCACAATTTACCTGCATGTTCTGTAAAAATAAAACAGACCAAAAAAAAAAAAAAAAAAAAGCTGTTAACCACTTATGAATCTTCTCTGGATGTAAATATGTGTATGCCATGATGATCTTTTCCACAATGGTATTATGATGATTGGTAAAAACAAAAACGTCAAAATCATTATCTGATGCAGGTTTCCGATATACCTCAGATAAAAATCCAGTTACATTTCCAACTCTGGACCTCTACAGTGTTAAGATATGTTCTACAGTATGTGTGCATATGTATGCTCATACATTAACATTTGCTTATTGTCCAGACACAAACACTCAAACCCATCACAACTTAAAATACATGTTGAAGAAAAAAAAAAAGAAAGAAACCAACAAAAACAGTGGGCGGTAATTACAGTAACAATTTTAACGAAGTAATTATAATTACGATCAAAGACGTAAAATCATTTTAACGAAGTAATTATAATTACGATCAAAGACGTAAAATCATTTTAACGAAGTAATTATAATTACGATCAAAGACGTAAAATCATTTTAACGAAGTAATTATAATTACGATCAAAGACGTAAAATCAGGAAAATATCACAGTCTTTCTGTCACAAGTTTGGTCCCTTTCTATACAGGGGGGCAGCAGCGATCCATGACCCCAGTGACCCTCGAACTCCAACCACATTCCATTGTCAGAGCTGCTACATCTATGTAAATGCCTCCACTCGCACACAATGTGGCTCCTTTACACATGTCAACATTATATACAGAACTCAGCCCTTGGGAAGAATGGAGGACATACGGGATGACCAACTAAGTGAACAGAAACCGAAGCTACCATGAAGAAAGAAAAGCAACAAATATTCTTGGCTAGACTCGTACCTACATACGCCTAACTTGCTACAGCAGCATCGTTATTTCCAGACCACGAGAGGATGGCTTTTCCTCCAATTCTGACCACAGCTTCTTGCATTTTGAAGCACCCTGGTACATGATTATATCAGTTGTGGTGGCACCCAGCTTTATCGTCCAATTTGTACTCATGATCTGCGACCAAGGTTAGGATCTATGTCAATACAGCACCAAGCACGGAGCTTCTAGTGTGCACATCAAGCTAAAACACACTCCACACCATATAGTTTGAATCGATATGCTCAGACACCGTCATTTACTTTTCTACTATGTCAGGCATATGCCTGCTAATTGCAGTGTTGTGTACAGTGAAATCAAGGCATCTTCTGTTCCTAAACACTTCTGTACAGATGAAGTAGATTTTCCTCTTGGCAAAAATCGAAGGGTGCACTAAAGGATGCGTCCTACATTCCCTGGCAAAAATTTACCTTATTTCCCACGGGGGAATACACTGTTGTTATGGAAACTGGTGCACAGGGGAATCTTCTTTGCTGAAGATGTCTTGTCTGAACACGATCTGACCATGACTACAGTAACAGCTGAAGCATGCACTTCGATACTGACTGTATTCAATGTGACACGTAAACCAAAAAAACAACAAACAAAGAGAAACTGGTTGGCATATCAAGTATGAGTATATTTCACTAGTTTCCTACAGAGTGCATTTTGGGCCTTGCGGTATCTCCTTGTATTTTCTTTCTTCTTTTTTTTTGATGGTGCACAAAATACGTCAAAATATACAAGTATGTGAATCTAAAGACTACAACCATATTTTGTAAACTTTTGTAAAATCTCATTTAGATTCATGTCCAATATGATGGTATCTTGTATGGCTTCTTGGATATCCATCAGAAATATCCAGATAGGTGCCACAGGGAGAGAGAGAAAAAAGAAGACAAGAAAAACTCACTTCAAATCTGGAAGTGGTTTGAGATCTTGCATCACGAAAACTTATTCAAGGTAAGCTGGTCTACCGATTGTTTGATGGCCACATCACTGAACCCAAATCTAAAGATGTTTTCAAAAAACAGATCAAAACAAGATGTCACAGGCTCTAACACAAACTAAAGTAGCTCCCCCATTTTTCTTTCATTCTAAAAAAAAATCAAGAACACCTGAGAATTAGGTGCCATCAAATAAAGTTTCTCCAAAAGCAACACAAAATGGGGACCAAACGCAACAATGTCCATGAAATAGGAGACACTAAAGAAAAGACATAAACAAGCCTTTCCCCTTGGTTGCAGACTTACTTTTGCATTCCTCGTTCTCATCTGTCATCATCTAGCGACAACGCTGAGAAGTCTGAACTCCTGGAATCAGACATGATGAGTTGCAGTGATGTCGCTTCTGACATACTCAAGTTCAAGGTCAGGGCACTACTTTCTGTACTTTGTGGTGACTAATAGAACTGAATTGTGAACAGTGCTTTTGTTGCTGGTCGTTTCCGTATCATGAACAGTTTGTTTTTCAAATTAATCTAAACTTACCGTGTATACTATGAGAGCATCATCAATTTTGGAGAGCATGTACTTTTTTTTTAGTGGTTGTCAAAACTCATGGAACTTTAATAATTCAGAGCTGTTTGCACCTTAGAAAAACTTGCTAATTTCATTCAGCAATAAGGCACAGTGACGTGCAAGTCGCCGAGTTCAAGAGGGAGAAGAAAAACACTGCCTTACAGTCTAAAAACCATGCTACGTCTCAGTGCTACGTGACTGAGGCCAAAGAAAATCCTATCTCTGTGATGGAAGGAAGGAGTAATTAATCTGAATATTTCCCCTGAAAGGATTCAGAGCGTATCAGTGAATTAGGTTACTATGGAGCCCAAGTCTAACTCAGTCCCCTCAATGACTAGCGATCAAAATCAATGAAACCGATTCATGGAGTGATTTAACTACGCGGTCTATGACTGCCCTACACATCAAGTTGATATGTTACAAGTAAGAAAAACGTCCTCACGGACGAACCCTTTCCGTCAATGTCTACTATGAACTCTACCACACATGAGGTCATCAGAACTCAGACCTACCTCTCATAAATCATGTCACAGGCAAGCCTCTTCAAGCCACCTCACATCCAACTTTGGCACATGCTTAACACCCACCCACCCCCACCCCCCAAGTAGGGCAAAACTACTTCAACCAACACCAAGATGAGTTCAATCTACCCTCGTTAAACCAAACAATACACCAAATCACATTCAAGTGTTAATTTCGAGCTAGCCGCTGTCTTGTGTCAGAGGTCATCGCCACTTTCCCACAGAGCTGCGGACGGCAGGAAGCTGGAAGCAAACTCATGGTGGTCGACGTGATGACAGGAGGCACTTGACGAGGGGAGGTGGGGCCGGCCCTGATGACGGGGAAGGAGGCGGGGCTCTGTCGGCTGGGTGGGCGAGAGGAGTGTGGGGCGGGAAGGTGGACAGTCTACCTGACGAAGGTCCGGGACCGCTGGCTGCGACCCCTGGGTGGAGAGGGACCATCCCCAAACAAAAAACTGAAACTGAAAGACACACACACACACACATCCAAAATCAGTTGCTGCTGCCTTTTTACCATTCCAGCCATTTTGTCCTCTCTCTCTCTCCTTTCAACTTCTGAACTACTGATTCACCTGTGTAAGCCACTTTCTGTTAGGTCCCTATTCCACTGAAGGAGACTATGTTCATCTTCATGTAGATTATTTGGGAAGGGCACAGCATTAAGACGCTGCATTTTGTACCAGTAGTTTTAACTTGTGCAGGCACTATTTGCTTGCTTCAAAACACACACACACACACACAAACCTCTCCTCCCTTCCGAACTTCTTTTTCTTTTTTTCTTTCCACCCCCGTATCAAGTATGACCGGCAAAAGCAGTTAGTGACCCTGATGAGCTAGTCCACTCAACATTACTGTGGGTGATTTACTGGCTAAATCAACAACACCACAAACATTTGTGCAGACTTGATGGCTGTGTTTAGAATTGATTCAAACATACATGACAGTGTCTTAAATGAGATATGGCTCAGTTACGCTCAGATCGATTTTCAGGTCTTTATAGTTATGCTCAGATCGATTTTCAGGTCTTTATAGTTATGCTCAGATCCATTTTCAGGTCTTTATACTTATGCTCAGATCAATTTTCAGGTCTTTATACTTATGCTCAGATCAATTTTCAGGTCTTTATACTTATGCTCAGATCAATTTTCAGGTCCTTATAGTTATGCTCAGATCAATTTTCAGATCCTTATAGTTATGCTCAGGTCGATTTTCAGTCTTTATACTTATGCTCAGATCAATTTTCAGGTCTTTATAGTTATGCTCAGATCAATTTTCAGGTCCTTATAGTTATGCTCAGATCAATGTTCAGGTCCTTATAGTTATGCCCAGATCGATTTTCAGATCTTCACAGTGCAGATGCGTGAGCAAAACAGTCAGTTATAAACATCAACAACAGGCAAACAGACACAGGCACAGACAGACACAGGTACAGACAGACACAGATACAGACAGACGCAGGCACACCCCTGCAGATTTTAAGACAAAATCAGGAATCTAATGGACCTGCAAATTTTTCTTTCTTTGTAATTTTTTGACCCTGATTTCAGAAATTTATTTCGCATCAAAGAAAATTAGTTTGGTAGCTTGATATGTGCAACATTAAAAAAAAAATCAGATGGTAAAAAGACAAAAATTTATCACACAGGGTTTGCCGATTCATTTGAATTATATGTTTGGTTTGACCAGTAAAATGTCTTGCAGTTTTGTACTCAAACATGTTTGATCTTCAAGTCCAAACAATTTACCTACAGGTGTCATTTAATAAAACTGTAATTTAATCTTGATAAAGCAATCACACCACTCACTTCTGCACACAACAAATCTCCACCAGACCTAGAATCATCCTGGTGTAGATATTAAAAAAAAAAAAAAGGAAAAAAAAAAACATGGATCACCAAAGAAGGCATTAAAATATAGAACAATGGATCACCAAATAAATATTAAAACATGGATCACCAAATAAAACATTAAAACATTGATCACCAAACAGACATTAAAACATAGAACAATGGATCACCAATTAGACATTAAAACATGGATCACCAAACAGACTTTCAAACATAGAACAATGGATCACCAATTAGACATTAAAACATGGATCACCAAATAAGACATTAAAATATAGAACAATGGAACACCTAATAGATATTAAATCATAGATCACCAAAGAAGACACTGAAATATAGAACAACGGATCACCAAACAAACATTAAAACATGGATCACCAGCTCATACAATACAGAGTGCAGTTACAATCCTTGTGCATGACCAGTGCTAGTTAAGACAGCAGAGCAAAGATCACCCCACGCTGACGGACAAAGCACCCATTTGAATCATTTACCACATAACAATGATTAAGAAGCCTGCATCCTTTTCCACCAGCGTAGAAATCCTGGGTTCGATATATTATATAGATTGAAAAAAATAAACGTTTTAACGAAAACGGGATGGAAAGGTGAAATGAGAATTCCGATATGTTAATTAACTGGCCTTTTGTTTTACCCCCCCCCCCCCCCTTTTTTTTTTTTCATGAGGACGATCAATGAGGTGGAGGATGGAGTTCATGTACACTTCCTTTAAAACATTTTTCCAGGTCTGTGGTGTGTGGTGGGCCGGTGTATTACATGATGTTCTGATAGCACCATAACTCTGCAAGTTTTGGCTCCCTGTAAATCTGGAACTTTGTCAGCACTGAACGGAACAAAAATCATAAGAACACACAAAATTTGGTTTTAGTAAATGTCTTGTTTAATCAACATACAGACATAACAAAGAAAATAACCCGTGTAATTTTCACATTAAAAATTATGAATTCATGTCATTCTCTTCAATCCCCGGAACACACAGATACACACACACACACACCATGAAAACCCTTTAAAACCATTCTTCAAACGGTTCACATTCACTAACTTCCAATCACCCATATCAAAACCGCAAGTACTGACAGGTTTAAGCACAAAAAGCTGGCCGATCACCATGAGGTTGACAAGCGTGTGCTCAGTGCTGATAAGAAAATAAAATGCTCAGTGAGGACAGCTGTGACTGCCAGAGCCAAGCTCAAAGCCTGCCAGTCTTTCCTGACAAGTGCAGATGTGCTGCCTGTGCTAATGTTTTGCAGGAATCTCAGAATCTCACAGCCTAGAAGCGATGTATCAGTCATGTATTATCTTTACCCCATTCTGTAGAATGAGACCCTGCAAAATCTGGTCTCTCTGACTCGGGATAGTTGAAAAAAAAAAAGCTTGACAGCATCCAGAGAGAATGATAACAGCTTTCAAGCAAGTGCTTTGCAAAAGCATTAGCTAGACAGCACACTGTTAGGGCCTGCCTGAGAGAGCTGAAGTGACTACCAAGTAACAGCATCTCATTTCTACCATTTTGCCAATTACTCACTTTCTCCAAACGCAGAAAAAAAATATGATTTCATTTTTCAACCAAATGTTTGTTTAATTAAAAAAAAAGAAAATCTATAATGAGTACAGAACTTGTTGCATCTTAAACATTTCATTATCAATGAGCGAAGGCAGAAGTAACAGGCATCAAGTCAGGGTGTTCTGGAGTTGCAATTTCACACCGGCATTCACGAGCATCCATATCGTCATCTGCTGTGTCGTATCCCTGAACACGACACTGTGGGAAGCCCGATACCTACACCCTTACAAGCTACTGTGAGGACATGCAGTGCATTTCTTCGGCTGAGACGATGGTATGCGCATCCATTATCTTACCATGTTGTATCTTTGAGAGTTTAATCTCCCTTTTTGGAAGAAGAATACTGGTGACCATACATTACCGTGACTTAAGTGAGAAGAGATCATATAGGATATAAAGTGACCACTGAGTGTCAAAATTCAGCAAAGAGTATCGACCAATCAGAGATCATTTTTATTTTGGGCATATCAAACAGAATAATAAGAGCTGTAAATGATAAGAAAAATACAACCTTTCTAACTTCTGCTCCAACATGTTCGTCTCTCTTGCATAGCAGACTGATCATCAACAAAAACGAAATGGAGCCTCAGACAGGATTCTTTCAGGTTTCCTTTTCATTTATCTCTTACTTGCATAAAGTAAAATTGATGTTGAGCAATATGATTTGCGGAGAACTGTAAACTAACTCATGACTGACTGAACCTTCATGCAGAGTTCATCTGCTGGGTCATCACTCTTCCCTCTCTCATTCTATTCTTGTCCGTCCTTTCACTTCTCAGTTGCTTTGCTTGTGCTGTTTCTCTTTTTTTTTTTTTTTTTTTTTTATTATTTAAAAAAAATTAAAGACCATGGACTGTCTGTCTTTGATGAATGATACTCACAGAGATGCAGACTCCACGACATGGACGACCCATCTGTTACGTCCCTTAAACAGATCTGTTCCATTCAGAGGACCTTCTGTTAAAGATCTCTCTGCGTGATGACTCTCTACCTATAACCCCCACAGATTCTGAGATGGGTCATTTCTCTCTTGATGTCATTCTATTTTCAACCTCAGAAAGAAGAAACCCTCCCTATTCTGGCAAGTGACCAAGCTAACCATCATAGTCCATACTAATATTTCCTGTGCTAAATTTAACCATCAGTGTCTTAAGAATCCAATTCTTTTTTCACCTGAAATCCTCCTGACTTTTAACTGACAGCCATTTTGATTTTTTTTCCCTGCTGAAAAATAAACTCGCAAGACTAACAAAAACATTTTCTTTCATCGCATGCAACATGACATTTGACCCCTATGAAGAGTGATGTAAACAGACATTTGATCATTTATCTGCATATCAGGATGGCTGTCACATCACTGGCTCTGAGCATCTTTGTGAAGGGTGGTCGACCTCTCTCCCCGTAAAGGCCTCTCTCCACAAACACCGATTTTCTGCATATTTTTACAACTGTAGAGGGTTCCATTCTGTTTATTTTGAAAGGAAAAACTGTGTTTCCTTTTTATTCTTCATTTGTATATTTCTTTCTTCATTTTAAGAGCTCTTTAGCCACCAAATCATCAACTTGCAAACTATCCCAAAAAACCCTGATTATTTAGCCACCAAATCTATCAACTTACAAACTATCAACAACAAAAAAACTCAAACTTGAACGCAGCTGTTTTTTTTTTTTCAACTGAATCTTCTGGACATTTTTTCCTAGCATTACTTCACAAAACTGTTGGGTCCTTTCAAACAAATGTCTTTTATCCACTGGCACTACTCGTCATTTCAGAGAGCTCGCTCAAGCAGGCTCTTGCAGGCAGGCAGACAGCAGCCCCACAGCGCTGTTACCTCCACGCCTTGTTCACCTGGTCACAGGGCACTCTCATTCTCCCTCCAGCCCAGCCTGCCTCCGTTACCTTTGGGCACCTGTCTACCACGCCTAACCGTTCTCATGGGTAGGGACTGGGTCTGAGGTCCGCTACTGTCAGCCCCTACAAACAAATCTAGCCCTGCCTCCATCATGGAGAGGAATCTGGAAGAATATGAGAAACTTAGTTAATTTGAAAACTTAAAAAAGTTTCTTAACTTAAAACAAAACAAAAAATCCATATCTGAATTAGTGGAACACAAGCGTAGAGAAACTTGGCAGAGTTCTGGGATCAGGTTATACCCCCCCCCCCCCCCCCCCCCCCAAAAATCCCTGATCTAAACCGTTTTTGTGGGTACTGTGAACATCAAACCTCCTTCAAATTTTTGTGAAAAGCCAAGGGGGTAGTGGGTAAAGGATACCTGCTGACTTTCCTGCAACTGTAACTGCAGTAGAAACAGTTTCACCCAATGCGAATCACGCTCAGCCCAGATTCATCAACAGTTTTTGGCACAAATTCATGTTCTCTTGCCATTTAAACAAAAACATATATATCTCAGGGCCTGCAGTTCCTGCTACTGTTCCAAAACACTGGCACATTGTCACAGATTAAGACGCAGCTAGACACCACATAATGCACCCGATTTAACTGGAATTGTCACTCTTTGGTCAAACCACACCAAGACAACACCACTGGTTTCACACTGCAAGCGCAGTAACTGCTCAAGGACTAGGTCTCCAGATGCTCATTTCTACATATTTTTTTCTCAGTTTGTCATGTTCTTCATATTTTGGCCAAAAGTGTGTACAAAATGCTGAGAAATCATATGGGCAAACAGACATAAGGGTGTGTGTGTGTGTGTGTGTGTGTGTGTGTGTGTGTGTGTGTGTGTGTGTGTGTGTGTGCGTGCGATACTAATATGTTTCAGGGGAATCAGCACTCAGTTATATTATGTCCTGCATGGACAATATAAATAAATAGATTAAAGGATTGCGCCAGTTACTCCAACTCTACCATGTTGATCAATGATAGTGCTATGGAAGTTCATCCCAGCATCCCTCATGGGTACCTTAACCCCTTCACAGCCAAGGCTATGAGCATGCTATATACTGAGGAATAATGTCTGACTTTCTTCTTACTCTTTGTGATCATGATAACTCAGCAACTACTTTGAATCTTCTGTATGAAAACGTACCAATGCCGTTGTTCTGGGTCAGAACTACATTTTACATTATGAAGAACTGTCAGCTTGGCCGCAAAAAAATTGTTTTGTGATACACAACATTAATACAAAGATTTCTTATCAAAGTAATATTTGCAACAAACAAAAAGCTAACACAGTCTGAGAGTAAAACGCTGTACAAACATTACCTGGACTTCAACTGAAACGTAGGAACATTAACCACAAACAGTATTCTCTCTCACCGCCAGTACATGAGACCTCCACACTGCAATCTTGAAGTAAAAAAAAAAAAAAATCACTAAACTTCAGTTGCAATCAATTTCCCTCCCAAGTAAACACATGCAATACATCGGATATGAACAAGTGCTGTAAAGAAATAAAAGGACATAACCATGCACTACTTATCATTTAAGACGTAAAAATGCAGTTGTCTCCCTTAAACTGCTGAATGAGAAAGTCGATCAATGTTATCCTGACAGTCATTCAGGGTAAGGCACACAGACTGCCATTTTCACTCCAAGTCAAGCTCAAGGCACAAAAGTGAAGGGATTAACTGTCACGGGAGTATAATAATAATAATAACATCTACCTTTTAATGATCTTCTATCTGAAGAAAATTCACAGAAAAGAGAAAGCTCCTTTTATACTTAAACTTTTTCTTTTCACCAGTTTGACTTGTGGCAGGAGTGACTCAAAGATGAAGATTCTAAGGAGGGTCAGCCAAACACACTCTGCATGGAATCAGTTTCTGTATTTCTTTTGTTGTTGTTGTTGTTTCCACTTTTTTTTTTACCCAGCTGAACACCCTAGGAGTCACCTTACAGGGAACCATCAGTCATGCATTTTGTAGGGCGAGAGAAGAGTCATTGTGGGTTATCTCACCCCGGCCCAGAGACAGCCACTCTACATCTTCAGAGAATCAAACTCTTTCAGGGGTACGTGGGCTGTTGTGCTCAGGGCTTTGCCAGGGCTGATGACATACTCTCCATACAACATTACACTTTCATGACAAGCAGATGAATGAAAGCCTCGCCATCCAGCTTCAATGGCAAACTGACCAAGTTTTCAGGCACTGCCAGTTTTGTTTCACTCCTCCCCTTACTTTTAAGCCCTGTACATGCTTTAAACAGAAACAGCACAAAGTTTCCTATCAACACGTTGTGGTGCAAGGGCATGGCCCATTTCCAGCTTGACATGACATTCAGTCTGTGCTCTTTACTGTGAAACACGCTTAACCCTCTCACTGCCACAGAATATTACAAACAAAGGCTTTCCCAGTGTCAGGGAAATGTAATGATTTGAGGGTAATAATTAACAAAAAATTCTAGCTCGAAAACTGTAAGATATATAAGAAATAAAATATGTAAGATTTTTTAAGGAAATTGAATGAAGATTTTGAATCCGGGCTTCTTTTGTTTCAATTTTGATAATAAAAAAACTAAAAAAAATATTCAGGCATTTAGATTTGGATAGATTTTTTTGCGTGATGGAAAACATCTGTATTTACCACCACAGCTTGACATCCAAAAAAGAACACAAAGCAAAAAAGTTGAAAATAAAGTTTGTATTGTCATACTACACCTGTAAATGAAAGTAAAACAGTTAAGAAGTCTATCAAGATGCTCACACTTCATGCAGATTGGCCTGTCCACGACTACGCCCCCCTACCACTCCCCCTTGCTGGACTTTAACTCTCTCTTGCACTCCTCTTCTCCTCCCCCCCCCCCCCCCCCCTCACGCCGCAAGCGGGCCGCGCTCCCCTCTCTGCGCTGACTATCACCGTCACTGTCCATCGGCACTGTGTTCAAAGTTCACACCAGTTCGACGCTGGTAACTGAGTCAGCTGAACCACTCTGTGGTCGGACAGCCCACCTCAGTAACTGGCGAATATCGTCGGCAATTCCATCACTTCCATCATCCTCACCTTCAGGCTCAAGTGAGTCACTAGATAAAAGATTATTATCTTTGTCAAAAATGATTTGCAGAGCCTGCTCAGCTGTGTAAGTCTGTTGACTAGGTCGCTACACTTGTCCAAGGTTACGCCACCACCTTTGCAAGCAAGACAAAGCGCTGGCCGGTCATCCAGTCAGTGATGAGACTTAAAGGTCTTTCCCATCACGTGTGGTCATTTGCATATCATTTTAATACTACAGACACATAAGGCTTACTATTTACTCTCTCTTTGTGTCCGTTGATAGAAACAGTAACGGATGAAAATTCCAGAAAAATGCATGACGTCAGTGGATGGCCCATAGGCACTGGGAAAGCACTTTTACTGCACCGTCACCTGACGGCTTTTAGGCACTCTACAGGTAAATGATAATCGACATCATTCATACCTCCTGCTTTCTGTTGCAGCTTATAGTAAGGTAATGTTGCTTATAGCCCAGCCGACTGCAATGGGCCATATCAGGGCTGTCACCTTGTGACAACCACAGCGGTAATATACGTAAAGAAATAACACATCAAGTAATACATCAAGACACTAAAGCCAACAAACACACAAATAACAACTAGGATGCGACCATCGACACTCAACAAGTACACAAACAAATCATAACAAAACAACTGTCAACATCAAATTCTAGGTCTGCTATCATATGACCACGTTCAACAAATAATGACAGTAAAAGATTTTCAATGTTAAAAATAAATGTTAATCTCAAAACTAATCATAAGGAATCAGTAAGATTTAAGCAAGAATTTCACAAACATTCATATTTTCAAATTTATGACTGTTTCCAAAAGCTTCAGGGTTGAAATTACAAAAACGAAAATATGAAAGAAAAAAACAACAACAACGACATGAAATTGTATGATGAGTTGAAGAGCCATGCATTAAAAAAAAAAGCAACAAAAAAAAAACCCCCAAATAACTACTATGAAATACTTTCTCTTAGTATTTTATTTCAAAGCTCTTTTATACTCAAAGTCTTATCATCCCCATGTTAAATGCTAGTGAGCCTGTGGTATTACAGCAAGGTAATACTTTCATTGGGAGGATGGGGGGGAGGCAGCTATAGAAATGACACCCTCACTACTGAGCACAAGGTCTCTAGAATCGGAGCACTGTCTAAGAATTCACTAAAGGCCATCCAGTAAGACCATGCACAAGAGTGTGATAAAACATTCTACTCAGTCAACCATGATCTACACAAAACACTTCTTGCACCACATTCCATCTCTCCATTATGGTTCGTTACAATCCATTAATTAGTTCCTTTTTTTTTCTCATAACCTTGCTGACAGAGAGACCAACCAACAGATGTTGGTGAAAACAGAACTTCCTTGACATAAAATGATAACACTACAACCACATATGATCTATATACGGCATTTACACCACAACAACTAATCTACTGACATCCTCAAGGCAAAAGAATAGGGAGACAGACATTCCCAATAATTTCTCCCTAATTTTTTGGACAAAAATGAGTGTGCCCTAGCACAGAACAACTGCTCAAATCTGATACTCTGCCAAGGGTGTTCAATTATGCCACATGCCTTGCTATAAAACAGCTTTGATGTGGCTACTTCTGTAGTTAATAGCACCTCTGTGGAAAGCTTGGTTTAGCTGGAGATTCTTTTTTTCTTCTTTTTTTTTTTTGGAGTGAGAGTGGCCTATGAGCGGGGAAAATAGCTGTACTGACTTAAGACATTCAATTCCTGCTGCTTCAACAATGTAGCCCAGTCAACAACAAAGACCTTTGACACAAAAAGCGTATCTGTGATTTTTGAAAATGTTACGCACCAATCATTTAGAAAAAAAAAAAGGAAAAAAAAAAAAAAAGAACATCAAAACAACAACAGAAATCACAGAACAACAACAAAATAACTAAGAGAAAAAGAACCATACACAGAAAAGAACTGAAAGGGACACAACTCAGCTCACAACATGACAACTAAGATCATCTGAACAACAATAACAACAAAGATGAGTACAAACTACTCAACACACACTCGAGAGTTTTTTTTCCTGTCTCAGGATTGCATGCTGAACAGAAACACAACCCAGTCTACAGAACCACAAATTGGAAGTACACGTAACTTAAAATAAACAAAGTTCACCGAACACAACAGGGAAAAGACAGACTTGGAAGCCGACGTCGTGTAACTTAAACAAACCCAGGTTCACCAAACAGTACAGGGAAAAGACAGATCAGAAGCCATTGCCACCAAGCATACCCTGCTCTGTATGAAGTCTAGAAGTTTAAAGGAGGAAGATCCAGATTGTCCAATAGCTGCTGAAAGCTACAAAAAAAGGGGGACAACATAACAAGTCGTGTGAAAATGGCAATAGTTGAGTTCAACCAATCACGCACTGATAAACACATAGGTGTACACATATACACACACACACAAAATTAGCGACAATACACAACATTACAGCTTGGCAGAGTGCAGTCAAACAAAGACCTTCCTAATGAAAATTACCTCCCTTGAAAAAAAAGGTTTTTTTTTTTTTCCCTGAAAAAATCATTCTCTTCATCCTTAGTCTAAGCTACTCTTGTCTCCCTTTTGCAACTCTCCCTTGTGGAAGATCCATTTTCACCTCTGTCAAGGAGCTGATATTCTTATCCACATCCATTGGTCAGTCTGTTCGTTTTGTCAGCAGAACTAAGCAAAAAGGACCGAATCCATTTAAACCAAACTCGGTCAAAAGTTGGAATGCAGCCAAACAATTACCCCCCCCCCCCCCCCCCTACCACCACCACCCATCCAATGGCAGATCTAGTATCATTCAGCACAACTGTTACAAACAGACAAAAATTACTGAACCATTTTAATCAAGATAAAAGAAGAGATGGAATGTGGCCAAAGAACAAGTGCAGATCTGATGTGCAGATTCGGAACAAAAACAGATGCTGCAGCTGTTTAGCAACATCACAGTAAAATTTCTGCTGAACATGAGCACTGCGCAGTAAATCTTCTGACATGACTAAGAAGTAACCAATAAATTTTCATGAAATATTAGTACTTTCTGGTACCACCTGCCACCTGACCACTGACAAAGGGAATGAACTGTTTCACTCAGTACCCATTTTTACTTCCTTTAGTGGTAAACGATATTGCTTTCACTCATGAACTGGGAACCAGACTCTATTTGATTTTGGCAAAGGTCTGTATTCTCTTGAGTGCCCTATCTGGTTTCAAGCAGACTGCTGGCAACGATTAATGAGAAGTCTCACTGAACTACAATCCATGAATGAAGCAGCTCTGGACAAATCAGAAAAGAATGCACCAGATCAGGACATGGTAGCTTCCACTTGCGGTGAAGCAGCCACAGACGCATAACTTAATGCTGCTAGCATTACCCTTTCATCTAGCACATGATGAGACCAGACACACACAAAACCAAAACAACGAAAACCGCCTAACAAAAGGGAGATCCAAGCTCGCCCGTATAGCCCGAGCCGTCACACATGCGCAGTTGCAACAGGCGAAAAAAGTTGTGCAAACACAAGTATGGTATCTACTCTGTATTGTACGATAGAAGTAAGTCCATTTCACAATAAATGGCCCTAGAAATGAATTGAACCAAAATCAATGAAAAACGTACCAGGGGAAAAGGAGAAGCACATCATAATCAGCAAATATCAATGAAAGCCAAGAGTAGGAGTAGAAAGATAAGGCATAGGAATCTTGTTCTCTGCATCACAATTTGATCACAAAAAAAAAAAAAGGGGGGGTGAGGTGGTGTGGGGTGTGTGTATGTGTGTGTGTGTGGAGGTGGTGAAGATGGAGGTGGTGAAGATGGTGGTGGTGATGGTGGTGGTGGTGTCCCAATACTCAAAACAAAACAAAAATCTGCAGTTTCTTGTCATAATTCTAACAAGCTAAACATGACTTGTACATCAGCTGCACCTCAGAGTCCTTTCAACCTATTACAATAATAATAATGATGATGATTATTCATGGCGCTTAATCTTACATAATCCCTAAGCACTTACAAACAAAGGAAAGATTGAAGAAAACGTAAATGAAACCAGTAAGAATATAAATATTGCAATAAGTACCATGCATCTACAAACAAGAGTGCACACTCACACACACACACACACACACACACACACACACACACACACACACACACACACTGTCTCAGATTAAGGGCTTTAAAATGGTGAGGCTTAAGGGTGCAGGAATTTAAAATGCAGGCAGTAGAATCATCAGCCTGAGAGGTCTTGTGGGAGGGTAAGCTTTTGAAATTTGCAAATCAGGAGAGTGGGAGGGTGGGTGTGTGTGTGTGTGTGTGTGTGTGTGGAGTCCCTCAAAATTTTGCAAACCAGACCTGGTCCCTAACACGTCTGCAAATTGTGCCACAACATCTGCAATATGATTGGCCCACTACACTTGCCAGGCAAACATTCATTGGCCTTTCATTTTAGGCACATGGTGACATGGTGTTCTTCCTGGAAAAGTCTTGGAACCACAGGGGCTTTCCCAGAGTATTCCGCATAATTAAATCTGGAATTACTGGGGACAGCCAAGAATGTGTTTCTAATGACATAACTCTGCAAAATGGCAAAGAATGGACATCCCACAAATAAAAGAGGAATTATAACCCTCCCCCCAAATCTTTGATTTGGTACCTAAAACCATATACCCAATTAAAAAGTGGGATAACATTAAAAATTCAATAAACAGTAAACACACAACTGTAAATCTATGGTGATATAAGAATCAGTACTGTACTCATAAAAACTCAAAAAAGCTTGTTCAGACTGGCAAAGAACATCAGAGAAAAAGGAGAAACAAACTAAAGTTCCATCCTCTGGAAAACCTCAACAACTAGCCCCCCCCCCCCCCCCCCCCCCCCCCCAAAAGAAAAAAAAATTGAAAAAGCAAACAATTAAAAACAACAAGAACAACAAATAAACCCACATAACATGGTGAGGATTTACTCCAGAACAAATAACCAGTTGGGTAAGGCGCAGAGAGATAACAAACAAAAAAAAAAAAAAAAGAGAAAAAGAAAGAAAAAAACCCTTAATTCCCTCCTGCAAAGAAGGAAACCTACCACTACAGATTTTTTTTCTAGAAGAAAGGGATACAACTTGTGCCTAAAAAGGGGGTTAGTTGTGAGACAACTCAAGAACAGAAAGAGAGAGAAAGAAACCAAAATGTCACATACTGGCAGGTGCCCACTGAATGGGGTGTAGGTGATGGCCATGATGGGGTATATGAGAGGGAGAGAGAGAGAGAGAGAATGTGCGAGAGAAAAAAGATGAGGTCAACTTCGGTCATCCACTCACAATTTCCTGATTCCTGACTCCTTGGGCCCGAACACCTTCTCCTCCGGCTCCCTGTTGATTGGCCCATACACCGGCATTTCATCTCCCGCATACGAAGATTTGCTGCACAATAATAACAAAGAATATTTGTCAAGTGCTCATTCTAAACAAAAGCCTTAAGAGTATATGTTTTAACACTCTCACTCACACTGACAATGGCAGAAACAACAACAGCCTGCAAATACACACATTAATCATACATGACAGTCACAGAGATAAGGAATGAAACTAAACAGTAACAGCTGTAGATTTGATGGAAGAAGGATGATTTGAGAGAAGTTTTAAAGTTTGTGGTGAATTCTGTATGATGAATCCAGCAAGGAAGCCAGTAAAGCTAATAAATAAATCAATGCAGAAGCGGCAAAATTGGGAACGTCACTTTCGACAGCACTGAAATAAACCATCCTGGAACGAACAGGTACACCCAAACAAAACTTGATGAACAAAGATAAGATTCCAAGCTTAAAAATACTGATAAGCAGTGATGGAACTAATGACAACTCAAATGCCCATAATGAAGAAGAGTACAGTTTATGCATGTACTGTAGGTGTGTAGTAAGTCAACATATGCATGCCTGCAGACATACACTGGTTTGGCCCCTCAAGCCAGCCTAACCTCTGCCTCAGTCAACATAACCTGAACCAATTCAACATGGGTCTCCACACTATCAAAAATGCTCTGACAAGTATCACATGAAACAAACCTCAGAAACTGAGA
This sequence comes from Conus canariensis, assembly GCA_033310375.1. NCBI lineage: Eukaryota > Metazoa > Mollusca > Gastropoda > Neogastropoda > Conidae > Conus > Conus canariensis. Next base: position 14,133,878 of record CM065736.1, on the reverse strand, counting down.
AAAAGGAGAAAGTGACTCAGCATACTGGAGACACTGGATTCACACAGGAACTATTTACATCTTTCTTTTTCTTTTTCTGGTCAACAGTGGAAAGGTGGAAAATTTTCAAAAACTAGCCAAATTTGACCTTACAGACAGCAGAAATCTGCCAAAGGGAAGAAAACCCTATGCCTGCATTTACAAAATTACGTCTCTTAGGCAGATGCATCTCTGACAAGCGAAACATTGCCCACAAATACAGAAGATAATGACGATCAAATTGTCACAACACCGACAAAAATTCACAGACAAAGAAGAAACATCGTTTGGAAGTGTACCAAACCGAAAAAGGACACCACTCAAGGACAATCTGTACACTGACAACATACTGCAGAACAAGATGGTGCACATTCACAGAATACACAAACACATGAACCTAAGTCTGGTGCAGCTATTGCTCCACATAAATGTGTGTCCGACTCAGTCCATGTTGTGCACACGATATATTATCCATGTATGTTTCTGCAAGTCTCCCTGTCCTTCATGCCCTGCTCTCCCAGTGACCTCGGATAGGGATTCCTCTCCATATCGCTGCCCATGGTGACTTGGTTAATGTATCCAAGTCCTCAGTACCACCAAGTTCAAGGGAATTGGACGAATATGGTGGTACCCTCTGGAGAGGGATCATCACTCAAGCTCACCCCACAGCTATCCAATCACTGTTGGGGGCTTAGGAGGTGGTGTCCTGCATATGTCGGATTAGAGCAGGCACCACTGAACAACACCAAAATGACTTTGGCAATGCAGTTGAGCCTCCTCTGATGGGTTTTCCAAAGGCAATGTGATACTGACTGCTCCATGTGGACTCCATGGGTGTGTGATGGTGTCTGGTGAAGGGAATTCAGTGGAATGAAAATAAAGCCACCGGGCATGGATAGACAACAAACTTTTTTTTTTCCAAGCTGGCCTGCTCTGGTATGTCAACATCATAATGAACAAAGTCATTTCTAAAAGCTTTCCTGGCTCTCACAGACAGATTCTATTTTGCTCTGCTTTTTTCTTTTACTTTGACAGGCCAATCGAAACTGAGAATTTTTTTTTTTTCACTTTGATAGACCAATTGAAACTAAGATAATAATGGACATAGAACAGGCACCCTTCTTTGATAGACCAATTGAAACTAAGATAATAATGGACATAGAACAGGCACCCTTTTTTTCTTTCCTATTTTTTTTTAAACAGTAAATTAATGCATAAATTCTATTGAGTTTTGAATCAATGTAAATAACATACTGAGAGAATAATGCCACCAGAGAGAGAGAGAGAAGAGAGAGAGAGAGAGAGAGAGAGAGAGAGAAGAGAGAGAGAGAGAGAGAGAATTCTGTAAAACTTCAAAGATATAAGTTCTTTTCAGCGTTGTTTCACCAGTTTTCCAAATTTCCACATGCATCTGAAACACAATGCTTTCAAAATACATATCTGCCAGCTTTCTGGTGATGCACCATGATAACCGAAATTACATAATTTTCTGAAAATGAATTATTATGTACACAAATGATATTTCAAACCAAACACATGCAAATTTAGGACAAAACATCACATCTATGACATAAGCCATCACACACTTTCACACACACTGCTCAGAAACACGTGCAAACACATGCACAAATTATTTGAAAGACCACATGCATACTCACATATGTGAATCTACACTTCTGTTTCCAAGCATGCAAAGATACAGAAATACAAAAATCCATAAATACATAAAAAAAAAATAATGTCAAACTGAAAGCGCTGTCAAAAAATGCTCTACACAGCAATAAAAAAAACAACAAACAACCAGTGAAAAAAAAAGTGACCAATAAAATCAAACAAAAGATTTTTTTTTTATTTTGATTGATTGGTTGCTTTTACACTACTCCCCTCCCTTGTTGAGACTGAACGTTTTTAACCCTTTGACTGAGGCCCTGTGAGAAAGGTATCAGACTCTTGTTTTCAGGTCTTGAGTTCAACTCCCACTGGATATAAACAGGCTGAAGGAGATTTTCCCTGACTTAACCTCTGTGTCGTCTCCAGTATTCCCCTAGTGCTTCAAATGAGCTTTACATTGAGTTCCCATGCATGAACGCATGCAAAAAAACCCACAAAAAATAACTAATCAAAAAAAAAAAATCTTGCACATAAATTAAATTCCATTTTTCTACCTTTCAGAGAAGGATTAGCCATAATGTGCCGGGATGGATGACTTTTATACAATTTTCTTGTGTTTACATATTATCTCCGAAAATGGAATGTGGCTACCTTTATGTGGGATTAACAACACTCACATATACAAATATCTTAACCATGGGTGAATCTCAGAGTTTAGAGGATGAAAAAAAAAACACACACACACACACCAAAGGAAGAAACTCTTTGACTTCTAAACATTGATGAGAGAGCAGATCAGTGGATTTCAGATTACAAGGACCAATCCCTATTCTTGTGTGGTGTTTTAAAGTGCTGCTTGTCCACTTCTATTAAAAAAACAAAACAACAACAAAAAAACCACCCTATCATAAACGGACAAAGAAACAGAAGCCAAGAAAGGATAATTTTTTATGCTAACGTGAAATGTCTCATTGTCAGTTAAAGAGATGTTTCCCCAATGTCTAGTTCAAGACCTCATTGTGATATGCTGGAATGTTCTTTCGACAATACAGCAGCATGATTTACCATGGTGGCAATCGAGAATGAGATTCAAGCGAGAGTGGGATCTGAACTTCACAGAACAAACAACCTGAGCTGGAAAAATCTGCTGGACACTGTTGCTTCAAGGGGGTCCTTGGTATTCAAAATTACCAGACTATCAGCACAGTGTGTGTATGAGGCTGCCAGACCAACAAAACTGGAATTCAGAGCAACTACAGCTTTCTCGAAAAGAAACTGAGCTTGGTCTTTTTAACATGGGCTGTTCTTGGTGCAAATGACCGCAACTTTTCTAACATGTCGACAGGAAGAATACTGTGGTTTGTGAGGCCGTGCTGTCCCATGTAAGTAGAGTCACAATAAATAGCAGGGTTTCTTTTGTAAATTTTTTTTTCTGTCTCATCTTCCATGCCTACTTATTAGCATGACTCATCCTGGTTCCCGTGACACATGTCTCAGCCTCAGCGCCTGCAATCCACCGGGAGCAGTCTTAACCTCAGGTCGTCGTGAGGAAACCCACCAGAGGAGGCACTGCACTGTTGCTGAGCCACTATGACAGTGTTCAGTGGTGCCTGTTCTGATCCAATGTATTCACAACAACACCTAGTACGCCCCCTACTGATACATCAGTTGCCTTGTCGTGGAGCCAGACTGAGTGAGAAGACCCTCTGGAAGGCACTGCCCTGTTCATCCCACTGGAGACTTTGTGATTTTGCCAATAATGTTGATTTTGACGTGAATTTAACCACATGGAGAAAGCAGGACCAAGACAACATGGCATAAAGAGTCATAGGTTTTTTTGTGGTGATTAATGGGAATAAATATGATCAGACCATGCCCTGGAATTCCAGTCACGACATGATGGTACTCTCACTCCTCCACAAAAACCATGCCAGAGAGATACACAAATCTAGGTTACTGGTCAGGAAATTTTTGTAACACTCTAAGAGACATACCCATAACAAAAATTAAACGGAGTGGTTCCTATGACTGGAGCTCATAGCACACTCAACTTTTAAAGTAGGAACCAGACAGGGCTATAAAAACACGCGCAAAAGTACTAGTTCAGATGGAACTCAAACACACAACCTTTCAGCCTGTGGCACTGACAATCATACCACAGAAGCTGGCAAATCACTGTTCTCTGTGTGGTGTTTTAACAAGGTACTTGGTTCATCTGGATAAAAGCTAAGCTTTCCTATATGAAAGAGTAGGTTTGATGACCTCACCTGATTGAAATGCTGCTGCAATCCCTCACTGAAAGGCAAGCTCATCAGAGCATCAGTTTCTTTCTTCTTCACTCCTCTGAGGCTCTGAGATTTTTTGTGTATGAAAGCTTTTTCAATCCCACCATTGAGGCAGCAATGTCCTATATTGAGGATAATGTCTGAACGCTATAACACTGTACAAGTTTCCTGTTTGTCCGTTTTTTTTTCTTCTTCTGACATCCATTGCACCAGCACATGCTGGCCTGCTCTTCCTGGAAGGATGAAATGGGACTGAACTATGCGCACAAAGTTTCTTTTTATCACTAATCTCTAAGACCGTTTTTGTTTTGTTTTTGCACTTACGTTCACACATGGAACTTTGCTTTTTCAGTCCCATCAAAAGGACTTAAGGACTTGGTGGAGATGAGTCTGTAGAGATCTTGAGTCCAAAGAGGCAATCTCCTCTTACCTAGCTGTCTTAAATGGGGATTTCACCCGCGACCCCTGAATCGGCACTTTGAGATCGGTGGCAGTCAAGGGGTTAAAGTTCAGTTTGATTCTATGTAACCACATGCAGACATGCATGCTCAGCGACATGCAAGCTTGTGTCAGTACTTCTTTCTCCTTTACCCTGACACCGAGTTAAAACCTCCACCACTACCCCACAACTTTATCACATATACACATACACACATCAAGGAGAACGAAAGAGTGAAAGGGGAGGACAGACAGAAATGAGACAGAAGGTCAGTGAAAGAAACACACAGACAAATAACCAAACCCCAGTTTTCCCTTTGACAAACAGAACACATCACAGCATCTCAAACATGAGAACCATCAACAAACTTTTGCATCCGTGATGGAACGAACACACATCTGTGTAACATACAACTCGGGACGCATGACAAAATCCACAAACACATAACACACACATCTCTGGTTTTTTTCACTTACTCTTCAACTTCTCCCTCTTCTTCCTCGTCGCCCGCATCGCTTGAAAACACAAGGCATAGCACATAGGCAAACAAGCAAAAAGAAATACAGGCAAGCGTTAAAAGAAAAAAAAAAGGGTGTTAAACGTAAAATGTTAAAAAAAAAGCCAGAGAAAAAATACTGCACACTGGTTAGCTATTTCTCTTTTGCCTCATGACTAATGAAAACATGTGCACAAGTAGGAGTCCGATACACTTATGTGCAGAATTGGAAAAAAAATATACTGGTCTAATATGTATTAGTAATAACAATTAAAAAAACAACTATTGACTTATTTGAAGGTGCCTACCGCCTTCATCATTTTAAAGTACAATATGAACAATTTAAATGACTGTTTGTCACAGTTGTGTGTGTGTGTGTGTGTGTGTGTGTGTGTGTGTGTGTGCGTGTGTTACAATTCGTTTACTAAACAAACGAAAATGCAAACATTTGTCAATTATGCTACACTCTGGACATGGATATATTCAGAAACCATAAACCAAACACACAGTTTTAGTCCTAATCACAGGTATGATATAACAAGATAGTTCAGATCACTTTTGAGTTTTTTTTTTCTCCCTGATTTGGCACAAATTCATACAGATTTCAATCATGTGGATAACATGGTAATGACTAAAGAAGGCACCTCTAGGTATTTTCTTTTCTCTTTTAGTAACTCTGTTGTTCAAAGTGACACTTTTGATCCATCCATTATCCCAATGAACATGAAAACCTTCACACATGTTTGCTGTTATTCATTGTCATTCACTTTTATTTCATTTTCAGCTGTATGAAATCAAAGTGGATCTTCAAATTTTAATTTTACTTTAGTTTGACTAAATTTTCTGCATTTCTTCGTATGTTTTATAGCATCATGCACAGGTCTTTGAATCACAGATACATGTTTTTTGTTTTTGATTTTTTTTCCCGCAGTAACCTTTCTGTATGATGGTCTAAGTTAACAAGTAGTGACACTCCCCTAACAAAAAACCAACAGTATAAACAGAAATATTGAAGGATATAACTCATAGAAAAAAGGCATCCTAAAAATGGAAAAGATTGCTATAAATTTACAGGAAATCTCACAAAGACTAAAACTAAATCTCTCTCTCTCTCTCTCTCTCTTACACACACACACATACACACACACACACACACACACACACACACACACACGCTGTTGCCAACACTCTACACATCATAACTCAATCCATTTTCTAGATAAAATTCTTTTCGCCTGATGCCACTGTGGCACATAAAATACCTGCATGACAGGCAGCCTGTGTTCGTGAATGCACATAAATGTACAGACAGATATGTCTTCCTGTGTGCCATGCGTTTCTGTATGAATGCAATAGCCTCTGAGTGTGCATCCAAATGTGTCTAAGCATTAATGTTCTCACACACACACACACACACACACACACCGACACACACACACACACACAACACACACACACACACACACACTCACACAAAGTAGCTTTCAGATATATATGTACAATAACTGATTTTGTTTAGGCAGTAGTTTAGTTTCATCACATGTACACAATAATAAAAACATAAAAAGTACGAAGCACAAACAAGCGCCAAGATGTGACAACTAGTCCTCGGCATGCATGCGCCACGTACACCTCAGAGCTGTTAGTTCTACGCCTTCAGGAAAGATTAAATAGTACCAGTGAGTATTGAGCCATGCTTCAAACTGGTCCAAGTTCTGGCTTGGCAAGTCATACTTGCTTTAGTCAGGACTTTCCATCAGTAGGTGATCAATTTTGGGAGAGACAGACAACAAGGAGAGAGAGAGAGAGAGAGAGAGAGAGAGAGAGAGAAGAGAGAGAGAGAGAGAGAAGAAAAAAAAGGAGAGAAAAGAGAGATGGTGAAAGAACGAGAGAGAGACAGACAGACAGAGAGAAAGAAAGAGAGAAAGAGAAAGAGAGGGAGAGAGAAAGAGAAAAGAGAGAGAGAGAGAGAGAGATTGGGGAGTGTGGAGAGGGGGAGCAGCGAGAAAAGAGAGAGAGAGAGAGAGAGAGAGAGAGAGAGAGAGAGAGAGAGAGAGGGGAAAGACAGAGATGAGGACAGAGGGGAAACAGGGAGATACAGTGTGAGAGAGATATGAGGGAGGCAGAGAGTAAGAGAGACAGGCTGAGAAAGATAGGAGCGATATGAGAGGAAGACGGAATCCAAGGTTCCATGACACTGTCACACCTCAAAGACCATGCGCATGAATAGCCATGCCCTTGTTGTTGACACTCTCATGCATACATGTGCATCGATGACACACACATGTACAGTTGCATGCACGCACACATGCTTGCACACACACACACACACACACACACACACACACACACACACACACACAACACCCACACACACTTCTTTCATATCAACAAAAACTGATAACACTGAAAAGGTGACACACACTGACAAAGAGAACACACACACACACACACACACACACACACACACACACACACACACACACACTTTCTTTCATATCAACCAAAACTGAAAACACTGAAAAGGTAACACAAAGACGGACAGACAAACCCACACACAAATAAACACACCGAGCAGTTCCACAGCTTTAGTGCTGGTGTACCTAAAGTTTTCAAAGGAAAACAAATGTCATTATCTCAGTGGCTGTGTGGAGGCAGTGACCTGTTCGGCACTGCCTGTGCCAAGGCCACCACACTGTGTCAGGCAGAGTCCAACTCTCTCCTTCCACCACCTTAACCTTCTCTGAGCTGAATCAGGTATCCACTGAGTTCAAAATCGACAGACTTTTTTTTTTTTTTTTTTTTTTTACAAAAATCACATAAAATCTGGCCATACGCATGGTCAGAACTCAAGATCATCAGCTCTGTAGCCAGACGCTCTCATCATTTAACTTTAGAATTGCAGTTAGCTTCAAAATGAGGTCACTGTCGGCAGAAATTGAAACAAATTAAACAGGAAAGTTTTCATTTCACTGCCAGACAAAAGGGACAAACGAACTGCAAGACAAAACAACGCGTTTCGACTTCTTTGGTCTTCGTCAGGCAAGGTAAACAACATTCAGGACAATGAAAATTAAGAACGAACGAGCAATCACTTATCTTCCCAACTTGGGTGCAAAGTAGAAGTGAATTGAGCGCAAAGTGGACGTCGAACAAAAACATCTCATTCAACATCCATTTTGCGCCCATACTGAGAAGATAAGCGATTGCTCGTTCTATGATTTCATTGTCCTGAATGTTGTCTGACTTGCCTGAAGAAGACCAAAGAGGTTGAAATGCGTCGTGTTTTGTCTTGTAATTTGTTTGTTTCGTTTGCCTGGCGGAATGATAATTTTTCTTTTAAATTTAGAACTGCAGTCTGTTGTGATCACTCTCTGCTAACCACACTGTGTGCAACTTCAAATACCACCAACAGAAAAACACATGTTAGCTGCACTATTTTGTGCTTGTGGGCAGGTAAGAACATTAAATATAGCACAGAACTGGTTCATACTGCTTGTGGTTCATACTACTTGCGGTCCATATTGCTTGTGGTTCCTATCATGGGGGCCCTGTTACACGGGCAGAAAGCAGCATCAAAGCCTGCCTTTTTACCCTCTGACTACAGCACAGACCAGTGACATTCTCTCTCACTACGCCACTTCTTTCTTCACCGTCACCTGCATTCAAGGTCAAAATGATTAACTGCTTTCATTAAATACTGTAACGATGCATTTACTGTTCAGACTAGAAACCTAGTCAAGTCAGTATTCTGATATATATCACTGTCAACACATGCCTGAATACAAATCAGGTCTACATACAAAGTGAAGAAAGAAACTGTCCATTTCCAGAACAAAAACACAAACGACAGATGTAAAACAGCAAGAATCACATAAACCACTGACATGGACATGGACAGGCTAGCAGAGCCATCTCAACACAAATAAGACATCAGAGGAAATGAAAAGATCAGAATAAGAAAGACAGACTCAGAGTGTGAGACAGAGATATCAATGACTACAATTTCACTGTTCAGAATACACAAAAAAACAGCATCCAGCTTGTCAAAAAAAGTGAGCAAAAAAAAAGATGTACAGACAAGTGATGAGACAGAAGTAAAGAACAAAGACGTTCATTGTTAACCCGTTCGCTGCTTGAAAATGTTACAAACAAAGGCTTTCCCAGTGCCAGGGAAATCTAATGATTTGGGGGTAATAATTAACAAAAAATTCTAGCTCAGAAACTACAAAAGATATAACAATGAAATATATATGATTTTTGAAGGAAATTGAATGAAGATTTTGAATCTGGGCTTCTTTTGTTTTAATTTTGATAATAAAAAAGTATTTAGACAATTAGATTTGGATAGATTTTTTTGCACGATCAAAAGCATATGTATTTACCACTACATCTTCACATCCAAACAAGAACACAAAGCAAAAAAGTTGAAAATAAAGTTTGTATTGTCACACTACACCTGTAAATGAAAGTAAAACAGTTTAGAAGTCTATCAAGACGCTCACACTCTATGCAGACAGGTCAGTCCACGACCACGCCCCCCTCTCCCCACCACGCCCCCTTGCTGGACTTCAACCCTCTCTTTCACTGCTCCTCTTCCCCTACCTTTCCCTCTGCCCCGTGCCACGCCGCGAGCAGGCCGCGCTCCCCTCTCACGCTGACTACCACGTCACTGACCACTGGCACGCAGTGCAGAGTACACACTAGGCGAGCTCGTTCGACGCTGGCAAACCAGTCAGCTGAACACACATTGAGGTCACACAGCCCGACTCAATAACTGACGAATACGGTTGGCAATTCCATCACTATCATCATCTCACCTCCATGCTCGAGTGAGTCGTTGAATAAAAGATTATTGTCTTTGTCAAAAATCATTAGCAGAGCCTGCTCAGCTGTGTAAATACGTTGATTTGGTCGCTGCGCTTGTCGAAGGTTGCGCCGCCATCTTTGCAAGCGAGATGAAGTGCTGGCTGGTCATCCAGTCAGTGATGAGAATAAATGGGCTTTCCCCTCACGTGTGGTCATTTACATATCATTTTAATACTACAGACATATAAGGCTTACTACGCACACTCTATTTAAGTCCGTTGATAGAAATAGTAACGAATGAAAATTCAAGAAAAATGCATGACGTCAGTGGACGGCCCATAGGCACTGGGAAAGCATTTTTAATGCGGCGTCGGCTGACGGCTTAAAGGCACTCTACGGGTTAAACAAAGTTCCTGCCCAAGGCTTCTGCTCCTCACACTCGGACAAGAGAGATGAGACAGAAACAAAGAACAAAGATGTTCATCGTTAACCAAAGTTCCCGCCCAAGGCTTCAGCTCACCGTGGACGGTAGTGGTTCAGCTCGTCCTCCACCTCGATGAGGCGAGTCTTGAGCTCGTTGCGTTCCATCAGAACCTGCCGCAGCTCCTGCAGGGTGAACCGTGGGCGGTTGGGGTCCTTGAGGTCGATGATCATCTTGCCCTCCAGCTCCAAGCCTGGAACCAGATGCATCAGCGGATGGTTATTGGTCTCGTTTCTCCGCACTGCTGGGTTACCCTTTTAATTACCCTATGCCTGTTTGCATCACTGCTCTTCAACTGTCAATCCCCTTGTCTAGGGGTTGCCGCTCATTAATGTTTCCATACTCATCTTTCGGGGAGAGCTGGCTCTTAAGAAATGACAGGTTGACTGCGCAGCTTCAACTCTCTTCATCTGCACTGCCTCAAGAACAAGCTCAATGGAATGTGAGGACAGCTTCAACACTCTTCATTTGTACTGCCTCAAGAACAAGCTCTATGGAATGTGAGGACAGCTTCAACTCTCTTCATCGGCACTGCCTCAAGAACAAGCTCTATGGAATGTGAGGACAGCTTCAACTCTCTTCATCTGCGCTGCCTCAAGAACAAGCTCTATGGAATGTGAGGACAGCTTCAACTCTCTTCATCTGCGCTGCCTCAAGAACAAGCTCTATGGAATGTGAGGACAGCTTCAACTCTCTTCATCTGCGCTGCCTCAAGAACAAGCTCTATGGAATGTGAGGACAGCTTCAACTCTCTTCATCTGCACTGCCTCAAGAACAAGCTCTACTGAATGTGAGGACAGCTTCAACTCTCTTCATCTGCGCTGCCTCAAGAACAAGCTCTATGGAATGTGAGGACAGCTTCAACTCTCTTCATCTGCACTGCCTCAAGAACAAGCTCTATGGAATGTGAAGACAGCTTCAACTCTCTTCATCTGCGCTGCCTCAAGAACAAGCTCTATGGAATGTGAGGACAGCTTCAACTCTCTTCATCTGCACTGCCTCAAGAACAAGCTCTATGGAATGGGAGGACAGCTTCAACTCTCTTCATCTGCACTGCCTCAAGAACAAGCTCTATGGAATGTGAGGACAGCTTCAACTCTCTTCATCTGCACTGCCTCAAGAACAAGCTCTATGGAATGTGAGGACAGCTTCAACTCTCTTCATCTGCACTGCCTCAAGAACAAGCTCTACTGAATGTGAGGACAGCTTCAACTCTCTTCATCTGCACTGCCTCAAGAACAAGCTCTATGGAATGTGAGGACAGCTTCAACTCTCTTCATCTGCACTGCCTCAAGAACAAGCTCTACTGAATGTGAGGACAGCTTCAACTCTCTTCATCTGCACTGCCTCAAGAACAAGCTCTATGGAATGTGAGGACAGCTTCAACTCTCTTCATCTGCACTGCCTCAAGAACAAGCTCTATGGAATGTGAGGACAGCTTCAACTCTCTTCATCTGCGCTGCCTCAAGAACAAGCTCTATGGAATGTGAGGACAGCTTCAACTCTCTTCATCGGCACTGCCTCAAGAACAAGCTCTATGGAATGTGAGGACAGCTTCAACTCTCTTCATCGGCACTGCCTCAAGAACAAGCTCTATGGAATGTGAGGACAGCTTCAACTCTCTTCATCTGCGCTGCCTCAAGAACAAGCTCTATGGAATGTGAGGACAGCTTCAACTCTCTTCATCTGCACTGCCTCAAGAACAAGCTCTATGGAATGTGAGGACAGCTTCAACTCTCTTCATCTGCGCTGCCTCAAGAACAAGCTCTATGGAATGGGAGGACAGCTTCAACTCTCTTCATCTGCACTGCCTCAAGAACAAGCTCTATGGAATGGGAGGACAAAAACAAGAGAAAGTGAGGAGACCATGCACCTCCCACATCTGCGGATGATATAGTAGCCAATGTGCTGCTTAATCCACAATGATGACTCGGACTTGAGTGCAGGACACACAAATGACCGAAAATTAATTCAAACTTAAGTAACAATGACTGAGCTGACCCGGATGTGGTAGGCCAGCATAGATATGCGGAGTCATCTCCATATAGATGAATGACATACATTTTTACGGATCTATACGTAAATGCAACATCAAACATCAGCAACACAGATATGAAAACATACACATCAAATTATATCTACAGTTATACATTTCTACAAAATTAAGAGTGACTGAGATTTGCATTTTGTAGGTTTCTTTTTTTCTTTCATTAAAAAGTACCCTAATCTGTTTAGTACTCGAGAAAATTATTCTGCGAATTTGGTACAATTTCCTCAAAACAAGTTAGTAGTAAAAAAAAATTAAGTGAAAGTATCCTGTACATTTTGAAATCTAGAAAAAAAAAAAAAACAAACCCCCCCCCCCAACTTTTTTGCTTTCTTCTCCTTCCCTTCTTTGTTCTCTTTCTCTCTCTCTTGAAATATTTGTCCACAACCTCAATGCACACATACCAGGTGAGGTGGGGCAACTGATGGACTCGCTGGTCAAGTCGTCATCAGATAACGGCCCTCCTCTCACCCCTGTTTCTGACGCCAGTGTTGGTGCCGCCGTCACCCCTCCATCTTCGGCAACCTCTGAGTCGTCCTCCTCTGGCTGCTGCAAACCCACACCAAAGCAACACCCTTGCCTCAGGATCTCGTTATCATGGATCTTTTTTTTTTCTCCACAAATTTTGAGATCTTTTTATTTTCCCACTTAAGAGGAATAAATGACTACCAAAATCTACGTAATTGAAAAAAAAAACCTTTAATCGTAATTAAAAAAAAAAAAAAATCTCTTTGCTTCCTACCCTCCCCCTCCCTCCACAATCCTGAATGACAACCTCTTAATATTCCTTGTTTTCACTTTTTATCAAAAACACACACACTCAATCTCTCTCAGCATCACCCCTCCCCCTCATCTTTCCTGCCCAACATTCCTTTCCCCACCTGAATCCGTTCTTCCTCAATCTATCACCTCCTCCTCCTCCTTCACACTCCGTTGTTTGTGCACTCTTTCATACCCTCCACCTCATCCACCCCCATCCTCACACACAAAATGTATGTAAAACCCTCACAGTGCGGCCGTTCACTGTCTGGTTTTTGGTTATTCCTTTTAAGAGAACTGGTTTGCCCCTACTCTCCTCCCCAACCCCTTCCCCCCTCACCCCCAACACACAGACATCTTTGCTACCCAACCCCACCCTCCCCTCCCCATGCAAAATCCTCGCCCTCTCCATCCCCCTCTCCCCTCATTGACATCTCCCATCCTCTTCCACATCACACTCCCCCCCCCCCCCCTCCCCAACCTCCCACTCCACAGTCCTCCACCATCCTTCCCCCCGTAAAACAAACTGGTGAAAGTCTCACCTCTTCGCTCTTTCTCTGCTCGGCGATGGCAGCCCTCACGGCGGCCCTCTGCTCCTCAAACTTCTCCTGCTCGCTGATCATGGTCTTGACCTTCTCCACCTCCCGCTCCTTCTCCGTCAGGGCCATCTCCAGCTCCACACGCTCCTCCTGCAGCACCTTGGCCTGCTTCTTGTGCGTGTTGTTCTTCCGACGCAGGTCGCCATTCACCCTGGCGATCTGCTCCAGCTGAGCCTGAAGCTGTTGTTGCCCCACAGAGTTTAAAAAAAAAATTCTTAATCAGTCGGCCAAACAATAGGGTCAAATAAATTACACAAGATAAAGCATGATGCGTATCGAACTCTTGGTCTTCTTCAAGCAAGGTAAACAACATTCAGGACAACGGAAACAAAATAACGAATGATAAAAGGAAGTATTCACTGAAATATAAATCTAGTTTAAAAAAAAAAATTCCCAGGAAAAAAGTTATTAGTGGGCGGAGTATTCATTGGGATACAAATCTAGACAAAAACAAAAATGTTCAAGAAAAGTCATATTTGGAAGGGGGGGGGGGGGGGGGGGATAAACATCTACACTAAAACACACACACACACACACACACACACACACACACACACACACACACACACTCATACATATCATAAACAATGAGGGTATTTATTTGAATAAAAATCTGCATAAAAGCAAAATGTTCCGGAAAAAGTCACAAAGGGAGGGAGAATTCACTGGGATACAAATCTAGACCAAAACAAAAATGTTAAGGATACAGAAATCATAAAGGGGGGAAATATCTACTGGAATATAATTCTAGACCAAAAAAAAAAATGTTCCTTGGGAAAAAATCAAAAAGGGAAAAGTAGTTTCTTAAAAAAAAAAGTCCTGACAGGTGGAACTTTTTATTGGGATATAAATCTAGTCAAAAAGAAAAAAAGATTGTTGAAAACAAAACATACATCAATATGCTATGAATCTAGAGAAAAACTGTAATGTTCAACAAAAAAAAAAAAAAATAGCAAAAAAAAAAAAAAACAAAAAAAAAAAGAAAAAAAGAAGGAAAGCCAAGCCTATATGACTCACATGTGATGAATTACTTGCCACATGACTGACAATGATGAGACACGAAAGGCGGTTTGGACACACAAGGAAGAACAGAGACATAAAAACTGACTACAAACACACACACACGTCATAAACACATGCACGCACACATGCACACACACATACACACACACACAAACACATACACACACACACACTCACACACATATACACACTCGCACACACACACACACACACACATACACACACACAAAATCACACACACACACACACACACACACACACACACACCACCTAATGCACAAGCACCCTTTGGCAGTATCAACCCACACCTCCTCACTGCCACTGCAAGCCCCACCCCCATCCCCTTCCCCTTTCTTGACTGGTTCTCTTTGTGCCTGAAGGCAGTAGTACTCCACAATGTCCAGACCAGTTTCTGGTGTGCTCTCTGCCATTAAGGCAGTCACCAAATGAACATCTGCCAAGGTGAAAAGTTCAATCCAGATATCTATTTCTGTCAGACAGTGAGGTCACAGTACTTCACACACACACACACACACACACAAACACACACGCACACACACACACATGCACACACCACACACACACACACACACACACACACACACACACACACTCACACACACATGCACACACACACACAAGCACACACACACACACACACACACACATGCACACAAGCATACACACACACACTCTCACACACACACACATACAGTGACACACACACACACACACACGTTGCTCATAACAAGTTACCTACTGAAAATTTGTATCATCAGCCTGACATTAAATTTTGACATTAATATGCTTGATATTTTACTGTGATGTTGCCGTCTAGATTACTTCTTTTGCTGATAACATATGTGTTCATGTTTCCACCTCTGCCTCACAGAAGTGGCATCAAACAGTCTGACCCTGACAAACAATAACTTGGATAATTATATATATGTAAGTGATCATGGTTTTTTTTTTTTAAATGACAATTTTTAATGTTGATTTTATTGCTGAAAATGTTAACCCCAGATGATTCAGCGACACGTTCATGTCTGGAATGACGGTAAAGGTCTTGACAATAGCCATCATTCTAACCACCTGCCATGGCAAAGTGAATAATGTCACCAACTGTGGTAAACACCATGAGTTTGTGTTGACTGTGTTTACACTGTATGGAAACTGTGTGTGTGTGTGTGTGTGTGTGTGTGTGTGTGTGTGTGTGTGTGTGTGTGTGAGAGAGAGAGAGAGAGAGAGAGAGAGAGAGAGATATTCTGTGAGCATTTGAGCGTGACTGCAAAATTTAATCAGTCATTAGCAGTAAATACAATGAATTTGTGCCAATTGTATTTTCACTGTATGGATACCTGATGCATGTGTGTGTGTGTGTGTGTGTGTGTGTGTGTGTGTGAGTGTGTGTGTGTGTGTGTGTGTGTGTGTGTGTGTGTGTGTGTGTGTGTGTGTGTGTGTGACAGTGTGTGTGTGTGTATGTGTGTGTGTGTGTGTGTGTGTGTGTGTGTGTGTGTGTGTGTGTGACAGTGTGTGTGTGTGTGTGTGTGTGTGTGTGTGTGTGTGGTGTGTGTGTGTGTGTGTGTGCGTGTGCTGTGAATGGACATGCACAGTTGTTCAACTTCTGATGCGAGTGAGAGAGAAAAGGGCCAATGACCACCCAACCTCAGCACTGTTGTGACAAGTGCGCGACAAACTGGTCCATGAGTTGGACATGTAACACACCACTTTCAAAATTTCAGACACAAGTGTCATGGCAGTGTCGGCAACCAAAGCTCTGCCGTTCACACCACTCTCTAGCACAAGCCTGCATTCAAGTGGAAAGCAGTTTTCAGATTTCCACAACATTCTACAAGCTTTTTGTTTTTGTTTTTTTGTTTTTTTTGCCTTTCACTGCATGGCGACACTCGGCGCCGCAGCACATGATGCCCCACTCACCGCTTCACAGTCGACCGCTTTCTGGGACAGTTCGCGGTTGATGGTGCGCAGCTCCTCTCGCTGTTTGTCCACCGTCTCCTTCAGCTTGGTCAGAACCCTGATCTCCTGCTCCTCGCTCTCTGAAGCAGACAGGGTGCCCCCCCAAAGTCTCAGGCTTCAGCCGGGCTCACTCTGTGGTCTGAAGCCAGCTCTGGGCACACTGGGTGTTTGGGCTTCCCCTTCTTTCCACATGCACTCACTTTCCAACATCCCTTCTTTCTGTGTTGTTAGATTTCAAAATCAATGATTAAAAGGGACTTCAATTGGAAAACAAGTTAAAAGATATGTGTATCTATATCTATCTATCTATGTGTGTGTGTGCGTGCGTGTGTGCATGCGTGCATGTGTGTGTGTGTGTCCTCACACTAAATAAATGCACAAGTCAGCAGATCCTTTAAAATGGAATCTAATTCTGATTAAAAAAAAAGAAGCCAGCTTTTCCTGGGAAGTTATGAAGTAGTTCAAGTTTTTTTTTTTTTAATTTGGTGGAGAGGTGGGCGGGGGGCTTCAGACTAAAGTACTGCCAAGCACTTTATCATTATTTCTACAACAAATGTTTTCTTTTCTGGGTTCACTCTGTTCTATAAATCAACAATATACACATTTCTCAATTCCCTGACTTCCTACTTAAGGTTTGTACATTAATACATACTCCTGGAAACACTTGTACATCATTGTACACACATTGAAACATGTCTAAGCTGACACTGAGGTAATGACATCAATGACAAAACAGCTTATATAAACTATAAACACTTATAAACAGTAATTTTCAGGACTGCTGTTTACTGATTAATTTTACATCAACAACAAAGCAGCTTATTTAAACAATTTTCAGGATTGCCAATGTACTTCCCATCTACTTCACTGACACCCACATATTCTCTTGCCTCCTTTTACTATTATCTTTTTTTTCATTTTGTCTGGCTGCCACTGTGCTTCATATCTCTCTAACTTCTGCACATTTTCCTGCTTCCTTTTATTTATTTATTTATTTATTTTTTTAAATTTTTACTGCCATCTTGCTTGGCTAATCTCTTTCACCGACGCCGGCACATTTTCCTGCTTCCTCTTTCTTTCTTTTTGGTTTTGCCATTGTCTTATCTCCCCTGTCCTGTCACCGGCGCTGTTCCCAAGCTGATTGTTCTGGCTCCCCCACACACATCCAAGCCCGGCCCCGGGCTGATCAAAGCCTCCTTACCTCAGTCCACAGGGAGCAAATCAATATCAAGTTGTCAAGGGGCAAACAACTGCAGGACATACTGCACCACAGCTGTGTCTCTTCCGCAGCGTGAAGTGGTGCCTGTTCTGCATCAACTAGGACGCCCACTGGCCTACTACATGTACTTGCTCCTTTTCTTTCATGGAGCAAAAAAATGATACCGACAATGACGCTGCAAAATTCTGATGAAAGAACATTTCATCACCCATTCGAAGTTTGAAAATGGTCAGATTATTGCTCGCTATTATCCAAGACTGAGAATATTCGTTGAAAGGTTGTGTGTGTCTGTGTGTGTGGCAGAGAGGGGAAAGGGGAGAGGGGGTTTGTTTTTCACATAACACCCTCCCCCCTCCTTTTTTTTTTCAGATTTCAAGGAGTTAAGAGTTAAGTTGTGCTGTTCTGATCCAAAACATGCAGAACATCACTTACTCAGCACTGTACTGAAAACAATAACTGCTACGTTGTGGGAACCAGCATGAACGAGCATTGGTAGTGTTCACTGTTATTTGGTACAGTCCTTTTGTTTTCATGTTATCAGTTCCAAACAATCAACCACTGACCAACAAAGAATGGAAAGGGAAAGAAAACTGACCTAAATCACATGAAATATTAAACAACAAAAAGTCTATATTACTGGGTGAGCACTCCTTACCTCTGTACTTGGCCGACACCTTCTCCTCCACGGCATGCTTCTCGTCCAGCAGGGAGTCTTTCAGACGCTTGTTCTCATCCTGGAGCTTGCTGACCACCGACAGAAGATCTTTAACCTCCGATTGCCAGTTTTCTTCTATCACCTCCAGCTCCTGTGTAGAGAGGGAACGTTTCTTGGGGTTAATAAACGAGAAACAAAACAACAACAACAACCAAACACTTGACACTGTGCAGACAGGGGAGTATGGGTATGGGCAAAGGGATGGGGCTGGAGATGGAAGGAAGCGGGCTGGGAAGAGAGAGGCTTGCCAACCACCAACATCCAACAGCCTTTCACAATCTGAACTGGCGACAACTTCCAAGGAGGATTTCTTTTGCATGAAGACAATAGCTGTTATAACCTGAAGTTAGGAGGATTTCTTTTGCATGAAGACAATAGCTGTTATAATCTGAAGTTACAATGTAGCAAAAACTATCTTATAAATATGATTCATTTCTGAAAGATTGTGGATAAATCTGTAGCATGTGAATTACTAATCAGAGATTATATTAATTAAAAAAGCGATTGAAAGTACCTCTCAAATAACTTCACTGCAATTCATCATTTAAACTTTTTTTCCTTTTCCTTTTTTTCTCATGCACCTAAGCCCTCCCACTTTTCAGTGTGAAAAATATTCTAACTAAAGCATTAAAACAAAAACAAAAATTCAAACAGAAAAAAATGTCTTCCTAACACCAGTGCAGAGAAAAGATGCCATTTACAATATGACTGATACAATTTTTTTCCCCTTGTCCTCTCAATTCCTTCACACTTGCACAGGCATTCTCACACTCAGAATTGATTTTTGCTGGGTCCCATCTCACTGTGGTATGAAGTGGAATGAAATAGCAGACAGTCTTGCAAAAGAAGGAGCAAACAGAAACGCTGAAAATTCATTAAAAAAAATCCCTTAGATTTGTCCTCTTGTGAATTAATCCAAATTATGGAAAAGTATATACGTAAGCAGAATTTTAGTCAAAACATGGCTACTTTACCATTATGCCCATGGCACAGTGTTAGATTAATTCATAAATTAAGTCTGAATACTTGGAACACTAAATATCCTCATGGTATTACTTGTGTCTGCAGAGAAAACATTTCTGTGCGTCATCTTTTGTTTGAATGCTCAGTGTTGACGCCGCTCTATCAGGAGAAAGGTATGGATATCAGATGAATAACTTTAATAATGTCAATACTGTCTTATATAGTTCACGTGTTGCTGAAATTGCTATGGTTATTTATGGTTATTTCGCAGTCACAGGTCGCAAAATTTTTGTAAAGATCACAACTTTGTGTACTACTAGGATATTTCACTTATGTAAATATGCATATATCAGATGTGGCTTTGTATGTACTAGATAAGTTGAGTGTGAAGGTTTTTCCTTTTTCTTTTTTTTTTTTTCTTTTTTTAACAAGTGTCTAATATCACCTGGCGATGAAAAGACATTAAATAAATCACTGAACTGAACTGAACTCTCACACTCACACCAAACCTTGGTTCTGAATTTCCAAAACCTCTTCCACACCGCTTAGAGGAGGCTGTGGATGGGAGTGAGCTGGTTAGAATCTGTACAAATGTTCACTCAGAAGAGAAGACCCACTCTAACCAAGCATCTGAAGGAGAGAACTGAACCCACGACCACTAGATCAAGTCGAGAAAACAATGCTTTATCCACTGGACAAACACGGCTCATTACGGCCATTCTGTGCTTTTTTTTTTCCCCTTTTCATAAAGATGACTGCACAGTTTCAACCATACTCGGGGTCCAAGGATCAGGATAACGCTGACTAATATGGATTGATAAGCAGATCTGGTGACTGGCAAGATAAAGCATATGTTGATCTCTTAATGTTGCACAGTATACATAGAATAAACACATGGGGGTTAAAAAAAAAAAAAAAGAATAAACACATGGGAAAAATCCTGGACACATGAACTGACTGACAGACAGACAGAAAAAAAGTCACACACTCGAATTATAGTGAAAAGGCTGAAAGAGAGAAAAACAAAAAACAACCAAAAAAAAACCCCTCCTCTGTTCAAAAGTTGTGCTTCAGGGCAATACAGTCTTGACCTTTTCAGACTTAAACCTGAGAGACCTTGACATTTTAAGCAACGTCGGGTTTTTATTTCTGGCCCAGCCCGATCAATCACTTTTTTCACTGACAGTAAAGGTCAGGTGTCTAGACTAACGGCAAGATCAGCGTCTTTATCACCATTTTGTTCTTACCTTTTCATGTTAAGTGGCATTTTACGTCCCAACAACATCAATAACACCCTTTAATTGTTGCTTTCAAAGGCACTGTTTACATGACACATTCCATTCGATCACATCTGCGCAGATGCATCAGTTTCTACAAATATACATACACACATACATGTACACATATAGTTACTTATATACACGAAAATATTTGGTGCGAATGCTGACAGAGCGTATGGACTTAAATTCTTTCTTTCTCTCTCTCTCTCCTTCCATCCCTCTCTCTCTCCCTCTCTTTCCTTTGCTTAATTACATATTCAGCCCCCCCCCCCTCCCCCCCCCTTGTCCACCCCACCTTCCACAGAAAAAAAACTTGCACGTCAGGTAGAAATATCTTCCATTTTAAGAAAACCATTGTCAAGGCAAAGGAATAATGGTGATGCATTCCACATATCATTGAAATGCCCTAAATGGTGGCTTACTTTTGAAAACCATTATACTCTTGAATCTTCCATTGCGCACTAAGGTGTTTCTGACTAAACAGAAATTGCTATCACCTGAATTTAAGTCTTCATTCAGTTCGCTTGCTTCCTATTTTATTCTCCCAAACCATGGCAAGAAAAGCTGTTGGTGTTTGAAAGCATTAAAACAATGCAGAGAAAGAATGAGAACTCAGTACTGTATCACGTCACTATCAGTAACCATGATAAATATAATTTCACCACCTAGCTCTGTACAAAGTGCATCACCTAAGGAGACATTCCTTACTAAGAGTGTGCGTGTACACACACACACACAAACACACACACTGATGATAACACCCTACCCTCCTCCCTGCCACCTCCTCCCCTTTTGTATCCCCCTTCCACTCCCAAGCAACAGAAAGAAACAGAAGATTGGGTCACAGCCTTAGTAGACGATGATACAAAATCAGTTGTGAAGAAGACTGTCAAAAATTCCTTGTCTGTTCATTATACTGAATAACTTGGGTGGAATGACAGCTCTATAAACCCCAAAAACCTCATACACCAGGTCAGTCCTGTGTAGCTCATGCTGAACATCACACCACCAGTGAAGAGAGACAACTGGGCTTTAACTTGTCCTCTTGTCAGCATGAACGTCAGGACATACAGGCCTTTCATCAAATCGCCATGACACAAACAACAAACAAGACAGACAAGACCAAATTCTTATTTCAAGAGGATAATAAAGAAAAAAAAAAGCACTAATGTGGGAGTGAGAGAGCGACAGAGAGACTCATTATGAAGGGAATGGCAACAATACTGATGTCGGCCATCTCATCACAACAATATTGCATTCAGGGGGTAAAAAACAAAGAAAGAAACAAAAACCAGTTTCCAGACCAGCCATCAAAATCCAACAAGTGATTGGTACCGGCAACTTGATTTCTTCATGTTTTCACAATTTTTGAAACAGTCTTTTCCCCCAACAGTGGCAGGTTAGTGCACTTACTGTGTGAATTCCTGTCTCACATGCACGCACCTGACCTTTTGCTCCATGTCCAAAAAGTAAACTAGAGAAAAAGAATGACACAATGTAGCAATTCAATCAACATAGATGCTAAGGCAGTATTTGTACAGAAATAGTTCTTATGCAAGTAAGACACCCACACACTCACGACATACACCCACAACCGTGAATTAGTTCACACTCCCAGACAGGCATACAGACAGATAAAAACACTTCAAACAAATCAGTGTTTCTGAGTGCAAGTGTGCATGTGTGTGTGTGTGTGTGTGTGTGTGTGTGTGTGTGTGTGTGTGTGTGTGTGTTTGTGTGTGCGCATGTGCGTGTGTGTATGAATGTGAATAAGTATGCTAGTTAAATCCTGTCAGCACAGTGAACTGAATTGCACTGTAAAATTCATTTCAATGGGTAAAACCATGTTTACTCTCTGGGCTCTTTCTGATGTGCCTATACACACTGATGCTAAATCATATTTAATAATCCCCCCCCCCCCCCCCCCCCCCCCCCCCCCCCCCGCCTCCCCACCCTCACACACACACACACACACACACACACACGTGCGCACACACACACATATGAAGGAAGGGGAAAAAATCTTTCTGATGAAATATTTGCCCAGTTGTGTACGCACACACAACTTATTTCAGGCAAAGCATCCCAAAATCAATCCAAAACGGCAAACACTAGGACACGCAGATGCATGAAATATTAGACAACTGGGGCATTGTTGACTTTGCTAACATCTTTTCAATTTCTTGTTTCAACAGGACAGCTTTTGTTTTTTAAACCTGTGGTAAAACCATTCCTATTGGTATTAAATGGAATCCCACACTGTATCTTTCTTTACACCCCAGCTTTTTTTCTATTTGAATTCTTCATTTCTATAAGTATATTCTTAAAAAGAAATGTATTCTCATATGTGTGTAAGCAAAAACTGAAAAAAAAGTCAAAGGAGAAAAGAAGTGCAGTTAAATAATTCCTCTCTCATTATAATGACAACCAGGAACTTAAAAAAAAAAAGAAAAAAAGTAAGGTTTAAGAATTCCTCTGTCATAATGAGGATCACTTAGCCAGGACTTTACTACAAAAAAATTGAAAAGAAATAAATGAACTAATAAATAAATAAAAAGAGGGAGGGTGAAGCTGAATCAAGGGAGGGGACTGAGCAGGGAATAACATTAGAAAGGTCAAAGACGGTGACATACCGTAAATTTATCAAACACTTTACCCTGACGACATATAGACACCATCAGACCCTATCTGGATGACACAACCATTTGCTAAAGCTCTCTGGATGACACAGCCATTGGTTACAGCTCTGTGTCTATATTGACTTTCTTCTCCTGGGTCAGACCTGTGAAGAGGACCTGGCCCCCTGCTCATGTTTGTCCACCCCCTGCATGCTAACACAGACATACCACCTGTATAAATCACTGGCATTCTCACTCAGCCAGGGAGAGAGAGAGAGAGAATCACAGTGCAATGACCTCTAAAGACAGTCCGCTAGGGAATGTGACACTACAGATAAAATCAGCGGGATGGAGGTGGAGGTAGGGGGTGGGGAGGGGGGGGGGATTAGCCATCACCCCCAAGGCAAATCCTACTTGGCATTTACAACAAGGAAAATGAGAGCAGTTGAGTGCATCTGTGAATTTAAAACCCTATCACTGTAACAGTGCAACTCAACAATTGTGATTTGTATCAGACTAACTGCCAACTGCCCCAAAGGCCTTCAAGTGAAAATAATGCCATGCATCCATGTTGAACTGCGATCTAGAAAGTTAAAAGGGATGGGGATATGGGGGTAGGGATGGGGAGAGGTGGAAGCAGAAAGAAGGAGTAATAAAAAGTAAATGTGACATGTTACTGATTAAAATTTCAAGTATTTATAACATTTACTTTTAGCCAGCTGAGAAAAGTATTCCTCAAATTATAATAATTATCACAAACTGTTGATTCATTCAGGAATACTAGTCAGTATTCTTCTAACCAGGTTCATTCCATAAAAGAGTTAAATCTGAAGTGCATACATGTGTGTGTGTGTGTGTGTGTGTGTGTGTGTGTGTGTGTGTGTGTGTGTGTGTGTGTGTGTGTGTGCATGCACGCAAGCGTGCCTCTGTATGTGTGTGTGTGTGTGTGTGTGTGTGTGTGTGTGTGTGTGTGTGTGTGTGTGTGTGTGTGTGTGCAAGTGCGTGAGCGTGTGCACATGTGTGTTGTGTGTGTGTGTGTGTGTGTGTGTGTGTGTGTGTGTATTGTGTGATTGTGTGTGTGTGTGTGTGTGTTGTGTGTGATTGTGTGTGTTGTGTGTGTGTGTGTGTGTGTGTGTGTGTGTGTGTGTGTGTGTGTGTGTTGTGTGTGTGTGTGTGTGTGTGTGTGTGTGTGTGTGTGTGTGTGTGTGTGTGTGTGTGTGTGTGTGTGTGTGTGTGTGTGTGTGTGTGTGTGTGTGTGTGTGTGTGTGTGTTGTGTGTTGTGTGTTGCAGTACTGAGACGTGTACCCAGTGTGTAGCAATTACCACCCCAGCAGCAAGGTAAAATTATTTGCAATTGCGCACTCATTCCCTCACTGTTTACTGACATCGATGAAAAGGCAATGCTTTAAGGCTAAAGTCCAGCAGTAAACATAAGGTCATCCCATCAAGAATGTGGTGACCCCCAACTATGAATGACCAGATAAGATGAGTGTTCGTGTACAGTCACGTGTGTGTGTGTGTGTGTGTGTGTGTGTGTGTGTGTGTGTGTGTGTGTGTGTGTGTGTGTGTGTGTTTGTGCGTGTACATATGTGTGTGTGTGTGTGTGTGCGTGTACATATGTGTGTGTGTGTGTGTGTGTGTGTGTGTGTGTGTGTGTGTGTGTGTGTGTGTGTGCATGTGTGTGAGTGTGTGCGTGTCTGCGTGCGTGGATGTGTGTATGTGAGAGTTGTGGGGGTATACATGCACACACGTGTGCACACTCATGCATAAAACCAGGCTTAGCGACATGCAGCCTGCAGACAGAATTTAAGTTTGGTATCAGTCACTGATGCTAAGAAATATGAAATGATCCATTACATTGACCGAAACATGCCAACTGACTTTGATCTTCAATAGTATCAGGCAAG
This sequence comes from Conus canariensis, assembly GCA_033310375.1. NCBI lineage: Eukaryota > Metazoa > Mollusca > Gastropoda > Neogastropoda > Conidae > Conus > Conus canariensis. The sequence goes on along the minus strand of CM065736.1, from coordinate 14,108,632 downwards.
TCAGTTTTGAACAAAAAAGCAGTTTCCACTTAATTTCACAAAAATCAAACCAACGAACAACAGAAAAGCAACAGTAACATCTGAATAAACAACTGGTGGGAAGAGACCCAAACCCCATGTTCAAAACCAGCCTGACACAGTGAGTTTTCATTATGGTGATGCACTTTTTTCCCTTTGTCATTTGTGTCACCCTGCATTCAGTTGTTATCATTGCAACCATTCTCACTCCATCCTCACTGTACACCATTTTTCTCTCTTCTCCATGATCTATTAAAAATAAAAAAAAATAAAAAATTAACATGTGTATAACCCTCTGTATAACCCTTTATCACACGTAATTCTGATTTTCACAGTTTCTGATTTTCACAGTTTATCAACACAATGCACCTGACTCTCCCTTTGTCTGTTAGCTTTGATATGCATGTTTTGCACTTCTGTATGATACTGCAGATAATACACACAAACATGATAAAAACTGCATGACCATCTGTCACATGACTGTGACCTTCACAGGTCAGGTACACTTATCTTGCCACTCTCTTTCTTGTCTGTTACCAGTTTGGGATTTTGCATGTTTTGCATTACTGAATAGTACTGACTGTAGAGGCCTGCTATTCAGTAAACAGCTGTACACACACACAGTACACACACAGACACACAGAGTACATACACACACACACACACATACACACACATACGCACACACACACATACACACACACACACAACACACACACACACACTTACATGCATATTTTTAATTCCACAAAAAGTAGATAAAATCCAGAAGATTATTCATATAATTGTACCACTGCGAGTCACTTTTTCACCTTCTATTACAATTTTCCCACGATGTCAACATCGATGCTAATAAAAAGAAATCTGACACCCATTACTCGCATCAGATTTATATATTAGACAAAGCTATGTTTTCAATATGTGTGTATGAACTGCTTTGATGACATGTGACCGTCTCAACGCAGTATTTACATTCACAACACACATGTATATTTGCACAGGTACTAAAAATGCACAATGGTCAAAATCATCACTGTTTCTGGTGAAAATATATGTTTTAGCATGGGGCGATTGCCCACTGCACCGGACTCTCATTCCCACAGCAACATACAGTGTATATATCAGAATGGCATTCCTACTCTTCCATTATTCGTGCTCCATTGTTACACTAAGTTCGTTTCTGTTATATAATATATCTGTCACACTCATTAGTTCATGTTCATAAAAGATTTTTGTTAGAAACGAAACACAGATCATATAATATGAATCCTACTCAACATGTCAAAGAAATGGATGACTATTGTTCAAATCAATGGAGCTCAAATCATAACACTGCTTATCATCCAAGATTTTTTTTTTTTTTTTTGATGAGAACATCAGAATTGAGTCACTCACAAGCCTACAATTATTTCCATAAAAGTCCACTTGTGGTGAGCTCTCTTCTTTCGCTCTGAATGTTCCTGTCATTCTCACTGAACTAAGTAACTCCAAGGGCCTAAAAATACCAACACTCATTTGTCTTTAGATCCTACCAACACTGAGGTGATACATGGTAAAACTAAGCACGTCAGTGACATTAGTTTGAGGTAATTCTGTTACCAACTCAAATGGACCATTAAACTCTGAACATCTGAAATGCTGTAAACTGAATTTCTGAACTATATCTGATAAAGTACTTTTTTTTTTTTTTGGATTCAAAACAGTGTGGCCAAGATAGAATGGCTGTTACATATAAATATATGGACAGAGTTTCAGATGGATATTTGGGAGAGAGCAGACCTCTGTCTTATAATCCTCCCACCTCTCCCCTTTACATCAAGATTCACATCAGCATTTAACTGATTCATCTTTCAGTACAACAGCTGTAGGGAGTCCTGTCTTCTGAGTCTTTTTTCCACCTTTATCCTCTTTTCTAGATGCTTGTTTAGGACTGCAGGCCAAAGCCTCAGCAGTGTGGTTTGCTGAGGCAGGTGTACATAAAGATGCATGTCTCTGAATGCTTGTGTGTGTGTGTGTGTGTGTGTGTGTGTGTGTGTGTGTGTGTGTGTGTGTGTGTGGGTAGGAGAGAGAGAGAGAGAGAGAGGGGAATCTGTGTGTGTGTGTGTGTGTGTGTGTGTGTGTGTGTGTGTGTGTGTGAAGTTCTGATGTGGCATTATTTATTTGATCAATCCTATATATATACACTTGACATAATATTTGCATTGTATGACACCCAACTGTGTATCTTTACCTGGTGCCTACCCCAGTTGATACCATGTAGACAACAGGACTAAAATTCCGACTCACAGTCTGAGCACTCTCATTCCTAACAATCAAATTACATGTCTGCATCATATTATATCAAACCTTGGATAACATATTCATAAAATACAGGTAGATAAACCTGGGAGGGGGGTGGGGGTGGGGGACAACAGAAAATCAGTTTCAAAGTCGGGTGACTGCAGGTGGATACTGAAACAAATTTTTGAAAGGTTATTAATAAGTCCATCAAACACCTTGCGCCTAATTTAAAAAGATAACTGATTGTTCACTCTTCATTTTCACTGCCCTGAATGTTGTTTATCTTGCCTGAAGAAGACCAAAGAGGCCGAAATGCATCTTATTTTGTCTTGTAATTTTTGTCTGTTGTTTGGCGGACTAATAATCTTTATAAAACAGAAAATCAAAAAGGCATGATCAAGCCTGTGTGATTATCATAAAAGACTTTAACAAAACAAGGAAGAATGAAACTAAAACTAGTGTTATTTATAGTGCTGACAGAAATAACTCCATAATTCTAACATTAAACTTGCCATGTCTCAGACGCCACTGCTGATTTCCCTCTGAATATCTTACCATCCATATGATCACATTCAAGCTTGTCATTTTTCTTAACATTCTCAATTGATCAAACAGAATGACTTTATCGCATACAGACCTATTCACCTATTAATTACCTGTTCGAATTTCGCTCTTTCTTGGGCTTTGTCTGCTTTCTCCGACTCCAATTTCTGCACTGTTGACCTTAACTGTGCGATTTCTTCATTGTCCTTTTCAAAACGTGATGCAAGAGATTCCAACTGTTCCAGGGCACGAATCACTTTTGGCATCAATTCTGTGACAGCTTCACTGCCGTAACTACCTATCAGTTTGTCAAATTCATGAGCTATCACTGCTGCTTGATCGTAGACGTCCGTCACAGTGACGTCTTGAAAAGCGTCTGTGGCCATGATGTGACGAGAACTAAAGAAGCATCGGCGAGAATCCATTGAAAATGGTGCACTCGGCTGCTTCCATGTCAGGCAAAAGAGCGAGCCAGTCGTAGGGATGCATTGGTGCTTGTCGTGGGATGGATCGATATCTAATTTTTGGCCCCAACACTCCCACTCGTGATTGTTACGTCACAGTGCAGCTCCGGAAAAACTTCCGGTATAAAAAAAAAAAAAAATCCTGCAGAGAAAATAGTAAGATGAAAGCAGCAGAAAATCTTCAAATTAGTTATAGGTCTTTAATATTATCATTTATTACAATATGTCTTCACACACACACACACACACACACACACACACACACACACACACACACACACACAAAGGCTAGACTGGATTATGGAGTAGCATAGAATACTTGTGTGTATGTGTGTGTGTGTGTGTGTGTGTGTGTGTGTGTGTGTGTGTGTGTGTGTGTATATGTGTGTGTGTGTATGTGTGTGTGTGTGTGTGTGTGTGTGTGTGTGTGTGTGTTCCTTTCAATCGATCCTAAACGGACCGACAGTCCAATCCAGTATTCAATGTATTCGCTGCGGGTTACTTTTGCGCATGTGCAATTAATCTGAACGTGGCATCGCTTGCCAACACGCTTACGAGGCCTGAACTTCGAGTGCCGAATTACATTGTCAAAATGATGTTGCCGTATTGTTTTGTGACAGTTGTGATCACAGCATTGTATGTGCAATACGCTGCTGCCTACTTTATCAACATCGATGCCCACGCAGAAGAATGTTTCTTTGACAAAGTGTCGTCGGGAACGAAAATGAGTCTGATGTTCGAAGTTGCAGAAGGTGGATTTTTGGACATCGACGTGAAAGTGAGTTTTTAAGTGATTAACAGTGATCGTAAAGAAATGGAATGTCTCACACAAAGAATAAATGAGCGACATACATGTATGACGATTGCATGATCTGGCATAGGCCTACCATAACCAACATGATAGTAGTAGCGGTACAAGTAGTAGTAGTAGTACAAAATAGTAATATGCGACAATTAGAGGAACTGGCTCCACACAACATACTGAACCTCGGCTTTGCGGCCTCTCTAGAGGCCCCGTCAATATTGTTGACCAATACATATGTGAGGTTGCGTGTGTGCTCAATAGTCTGTAGTAAATATCAAATTGAAAAAACAAAAATGATAAGTCACTTCTCAGAACTTCGATGATATCTTAATGGTTTAAATATTTGGTGTACATTTAAGCAGAGCAAGGGAGTGTATTCCATGTCCGTTTGATTTCGTCTGCAAGTCAGTTTTTCCTTGCTCAACTCCTTTAGTATCCTTGGAGGAACTTCAGGTCTTGTTAGGATCTAATGCTTGCAGCTTGTTCTGGACAGTAAGAGAAGCAATTCTTTTGTCACATATTGATGTGTAATTACATTTCATACATTCCTCAAGTTTTAGTAAGGTTTGTCCTCTCTTTTATAATATAGAGCTCTGCAAAGAAGAAAAAGAAAAAAAAAGTTTCTGCTTTACATAGTTGATCTAAAGATGGACTATCATCATTTCTTTTAACCCGTAGAGTGCCTTTAGGCCGTCAGCTGACGCCGCATTAAAAATGCTTTCCCAGTGCCTATGGGCCGTCCACTGACGTCATGCATTTTTCTTGAATTTTCATTCGTTACTATTTCTATCAACGGACTCAAATAGAGTGTGCATAGTAAGCCTTATATGTCTGTAGTATTAAAATAATATGTAAATGACCACACGTGAGGGGAAAGCCCATTTATTCTCATCACTGACTGGATGACCAGCCAGCACTTCGTCTCGCTTGCAAAGATGGCGGCGCAACCTTCAACAAGAGCAACGACCAAATCAACGTATTTACACAGCTGAGCAGGCTCTGCTAATGATTTTTGACAAAGACAATAATCTTTTTTTCAACGACTCACTCAAACATGAAGGTGAGATGATGATAGTGATGGAATTGCCGACCATATTCATCAGTTATTGAGTCGGGCTGTGTGACCTCAGTGTGTGTTCAGCTGACAGCTCGCCAGCGTCCAACGAGCCAGCCTAGTGTGTACTCTGCACTGTGTGCCAGTGGCCAGTGATGTGATAGTCAGCGCGAGAGGGGAGCGCTGCCTGCTCGCGGCGTGACATGGGGCAGAGGGAAAGGTAGGGGGAGAGGAGGAGTGAAAGAGAGGGTTGAAGTCCAGCAAGGGGGCGTGGTGGGGAGAGGGGGGCGTGGTCGTGGACTGACCTGTCTGCTTAGAGTGTGAGCGTCTTGATAGACTTCTAAACTGTTTTACTTTCATTTACAGGTGTAGTGTGACAATACAAACTTTATTTTCAACTTTTTTGCTTTGTGTTCTTGTTTGGATGAGAAGATGTAGTGGTAAATACATATGTTTTTGATTGTGCAAAAAAATCTATCCAAATCTAAATGCCTAAATACTTTTTTATTATCAAAATTAAAACAAAAGAAGCCCAGATTCAAAATCTTCATTCAATTTCCTTCAAAAATTATATATATTTCATTTTTATATCTTTTGTAGTTTCTGAGTTAGAATTTTTTGTTAATTATTACCCCCAAATCATTAGATTTCCCTGGCACTGGGAAAGCCTTTGTTTGTAATATTTTCAGGCAGTGAACGGGTTAAGGACGCCAATTCCTACATTGACTTTGGTGGTGGTGGTGGTGGTGGTGTGTGTGTGTGTGTGTGTGTGTGTGTGTGTGTGTGTGTGTGTGCGTGTGCATGTGCGTGTGAAACATATTTTCAAAAGGCCTTTGGGTTTTGTTTACAGTTATGGGCAACTTTTATTTTATGGTTTTCTTTTAGTATTCGTTTGTTTGTTTGTTTTATATTACTGTGGTACTCCTGTTCCTGGCTATTCCTGATTTGGTTATAAAGAACCTTTTGTACAATTTGTACATTTTCTTGGTTTTCTCGAAAGCTTTATGGCTCAACCATAGTTTTTTTTTTCCTTTCTTTCTTTCTTTTTTGATCACTGTCAGCAGTTTAGAAACACACATGCATATACATTGTCTAGATAATCAAATTTCTTGAAGTCTGTCTAACACTGAGTTTGGTGAATTTAATATCCATGTCAGATTAGTCAACATACATGAATTTTTCTCATAGTTGATTGTTCATGGTCAAATTTGATCCAGCGAAGTCGGCAAAGTCTTCAGCAAATTTTTTACCCAAGCTGAAAGATGTGATATACATCATATAATTTACTTTTCATTATGACGCTGCAATTGAGCAGTTTCTGATTTGTGACAAAGTCATATGAAAATTAACACAGAAGGAAAATGGAAAAATATCTGCTGTGGTTTTTGTTTTAATACAGGAAAGCAGAATACTGTTTTAGGAATAAATTGAATTTCAAGAGATGTAAGAGACCCTTCACCTCTCCCCCTCCTCTCCCTCCTTCCAGTCCCCTTCCCATTCCCCGACCCATTGCCTCTGCATGTAACTTAAACTGACAACGCAACACTGGGACTTGACACATCCTCGCATGTTTGACTTTCGGGATAATGGTGAACTCCCTCTGTTTCAGTTTGATACCTAATTGATTGTTCAATTCATGGGGGGCCCTCGACAAATGAAGAAGAGGAGCTGGCCCAGTAAGAAGATCTTGAAACAGCTTTGATTCAGTTCTGTTTCCTTTATTTCTTCTTTCATGGGTCATACAAAATTGTTCATGAGTTCTAACAAATGGGTAGAAAAAAAATGTTGATTTCAAAGGTGTATCAGTTAAACCACTTTCGAGAGCTTCCTAGGTTGTGAACAGTTTTCTATAAAGAAAAAAAGTCCATGATAATATCAACCTGCTTGTGATCTAACCTGTACCCTAGGTTGGAAGGTCATGTGTGTACTTAACTTTGGCAGTACATGTTTCAGTTTGAATGCAGATGTTGGCATGCATAGCGTATTATGTAGTTTTTGTCATGGATTGCTAAAATGATACATGTTTAGACCATGAGCGCTACCGCTGTGCCAGTGTAGGATCTGTTGTCCATAAGTGCTGTTATGCGTGATTGCATTTAAAATTTATATTTGTATGACAGTACTTCCAGTTGAAAGCCAAACTAACCCTTGAGCGTGTACAGCATTTCTGGTGGTAGTGACTGCTGCGACAGTCTTGGGTTCCCAAAGTACTACATGAATACCCCACCAAACTAGAAATGCAACATTGTTGTACATGTATATATTTCAATTAAAAAAAAAATCTATTTGCATGCTACAGATAGCAAAGTACATGATACTTATAGTTAAAGTCAGGCCTCAAACTTAATAGTACAAATTTTTACTTAAAAAATTTGAACTTCATTGGACTGTAGTTAGTTGTGTTAGAGTCAAAAACTCTGCAAATGTCACATCATTGAAATGAAAACATCTAACACTTCTTTGATGTTGATTATTTGTTTTAAAGAGAGCATTGACCTTAATGGTCACTAAAGAGAATAGCAACAGTGAATGGGCATGGAGTTTGATGATGCTGATTTTCACTAAAACCACTTATATGTACTAACTAGCCCTGCCATTTGGAATTTTTTGCTATGTACAAAGAGTACGGTTTTATACCTTTGTATGAGGGCCACCCCATAAGTTCTCGGATGCGCAGAAACCACTGACGTCATAATTTCAATTTTCATATCATCATCACAAGCGATGTCATAATAGCTATGACACAAAAAATGATAAAAATCGTCGGAGCCAAATTTGTTCTAGGCAGCAAAATGGATGGCAAGGGGGACAGTTTTCAAAGTGTTGCAGAGAGCCTGTCTTGGAGAGATTTTCATGCCATGATTTATTACGACTATCTTCAAAGGAAGTCTTTCAAGGAAAGTTTTATAAGTTTGACAAACTGTTTTGGCGACAAGGCTCCATCATTATCCACAGTCCATAGGTGGTTCAAAGAATTTCAGTTTGGTACAATGTCGTTGGAAGATCGTGACCGTTGTGGACATCCAGTTTCAGTTACTACCGATGGGAACGTGAGCACAGTGAAGGCCATGATTACAGAAAATCCTCGAATCACGGAGGATGAACTCAAGGATACTCTAAACCTTTCATCAGGAAGCTTAGACCGCATTCTTCGGCACAATCTCTCTGTACGGAAGCGTTGCGCCCGTTCAGTGCCTCACCAGATGACTGGGGAGCAGATGAGGGGGCTAGGGTTGAATGGTGCCAGTTTATGCTGCAAAAATTTGACGGAGGAAGATCAGATAGGGTCTCCAACATCGTCACAGGTGACGAAACACATAGATGTTTACCAGTATGACCCCAAAACAAAGCAGCAGTCGTCAGTTTGGCTGTTTCCAGGGGAAACCCCACCTGTGAAATTTAAGAGATCAAGAAGCTGCACAAAGCAAATGATTGCAGTTTTCTTCGCAAGATCCAGCCATGTGACTACTGTACCGCTTCTGGAAAGAAAGACGGTGAACGCTGAATGGTACATCAACACCTACCTGCCAAAAGTGTTCAAGGCTTGGAGTGCACGGCGACCACGGACCGGTATCTGCCACCTACTCCTCCACCACGACAATGCCAGCGCCCACACGGCAGCTGCAACTTTAGACTTCTTGCAAGAGAACAGCGTGCAGCTCATCACTCATCCTCCGTATTCTCCTGACCTAGCCCCTTGTGACTTCTTTTTGTTCCCTCGTTTGAAAAAACAACTGAAAGGAAAGCCGTTTGAAAGCCCTGAAGATGCCCGAGCGTTTGCCGAGGGCTTGATTTCTGGTATACCTAAGTCGGAGTGGGCTGGGGTGATGGATTCGTGGTTTAGAAGGATGGAAAAGTGCATACACGCTGATGGAGGATACTTTGAAAAGATGGGCTAGGTAAGAAATGCCAGTGTACTTCCATCTTTTCCCATCTGAGAACTTATGGGGTGGCCCTCGTATTTCATAAATGAATAAAGTTGAGATTTTCATATATCTCATCTAATTTAGCAAAGTCAAGGAACTTGATGAGAACTGATCGCGGTCGGCATGTCACATATTGGCAGCAGTGTATCTGAACCTCCTGGTTAGGAATGAATGCACAATGGAATTAAAAAAGTATTGCTGCATTTCAAAGTATTTTTTTAAAAGTATTTTTAAGTAGACTGATATTTAAAGAAAAATGTTGAAACTTTGAATTGGCAGATCATGTACCCAAGATTGTGGCTTTGCATAAATGCTGTACTATCACACACGCGCACGCACGCACGCACGCACGCACGCACACACACACACACACACACACACACACACACACACACACACACAGGCACTCACAAACAAAGAGTAGTAGGCAAACGGGACAAAAACCTTGTTTTCAATTTAGAAATTCTTGATTTGACTTGAAGAGAAAGTTGAACATGTGTTTTCTTTGTGTCCATTCAGATTTATGGCCCAGATGGCAAGGTGATCCACCAGGGGGATCGGGAATCCAATGGCAAGTACACATTTGCGGCCCACATGGACGGGGTGTACAAGTACTGCTTCAACAACCAGATGTCCACCATGACGCCAAAGGTGGTAATGTTCTCCATGGACATTGGGGAGAAGCCAAAGGACACACAAGGAGAAATGGATTCGGATGGTAAGGACTCAGTGCAGGGCCCCATAGATTCTGCATTTGTGCATAATGCATGATATAGTTGAATTATTACAAATGTGGTGAAACATTGAGCAGTAAGTTGGCCAATGCTGTGAAACATTCAGAAGGAGGTAGGTCACTGCAGTGATGTTCTCCTGGAATGTTTGACAGAGTAGGGCAATTTTTGGTTATTTAAAATTCTCTGAAGTGTAACTTTCATGGCAGTTTTCACAGTATCTGGCATGTGTGTGGCATCAGTCTTGCAAGTTAAAGTCAATTTTGTGGGTATGCTTTAGAATTTGTTCGTAAAGATGTGAGCAAGAACAATGAAAATGCTTGATATTTCTCCCAAATGTTTTGTTTTATTTGTGTGGGACATGACGGTGTCAGCCCTGATGTGGCCCTTTGCAGGCGGCTGGGCTATAAGCAACATTACCTTACCTTACATGACGGTGTGTGTGAGTGGTTGTCAGAAAAGGGACAGAACCTATTTTGATGTACCATATATAGGCCTAAAACTGAAGGCAAACAATTTCTGGCATTTATGCCAGGGGTCATTCTTATTGAAGAACATTTTTTTAACAGAATGTGTCGTTATCAGAGACTTTCTCAAACCCTGATAACAAACATTATGGGATAAATTCAGCTGAGGAAAGATGGACAGTTTACTGGTTTAATTTGTTTGTGAAAAAAGTGGTACCAGTGAACTTGAAGTGTTACACAAGCTGATTTATGATACATTGGTTTCATGCACAGGAGAGATTGGAAATGTTGCCCGTCATATTCTTAGAGATTTCTTTTGAAAGACAAAGTCTAGGTGGACTTACCATTTGAAATGTTCATTCTTGGTGAACTTTCCATTTGAAGTGTACATTCTTGGTGGACTTTCCATTTGAAATGTACATTCTTATACTATAGATTTCTTTTGAAAGGCAAATTTTCGAAAAGAAGTATCAATTTGTAAATGTGCATTTAGTGAATTTCTGTTGAAAGACATACTAGGAGGAATTTCTGTGTGAGATGCGTGCGCAAGAGGGGCAAGGCGTTACAAGAAGCTTTTGTTCATAGCTATGAAAAAGAAAAATTGATTCTCTTTTGGCACTTAAAGTGTGATTTCTCTCCCCATTGTTATAGCGTATTTCTTGAAGACCTTATTTTAAAATTTGGAAATTATTGAAATCATTATTGATATGTTACTTGTGATTATAAACTGTGATTTTTTTTTTTTTAAGTTATTGGGCTGGTTGATTGCCTCTGAATTAACAGTGCAGTAATGACTTGGTATTGTTCACTATATCATTGTACATTTATTTATGATCAGTATGTGTTGACGTTCCGTGTGTGAATGAACAACATTGTTCACTTGAACAATGTGTTTTCGATCTGTTGACAAAGCATGGAAGAATGTGGAGAAACATTCCTTTGTAAGTCTTTTTAATACATTTTGATTTATTATAATTTCTTCACAGCCAACCACAACAAGCTTTCTCAGATGGTGAATGAACTGTCCACTGCACTCACTGGGGCAAAGCACGAGCAGGAGTACATGGAAGTGCGGGAGAGAATCCACAGAGCAAGTCAGTTGGTTTTTTGCTTGTTTGTTTATTAAATGTTTTTATTTTTATGTGGGGGATTTTTTTTTTTTTTAGTAATCTCTTTCAGTTACACATGTTTGCTTGGGTGAATCTGAATGCGGAAGAGGGGAATGAGGGGCTCCAGAATGAGACGTCTGGGACATTGATCTCACAATTCATTGTGTGTAATATACCCAGGCCTGTATTTCTTTCTTTTCCCACTGGCATGAAGAAGTAGAGAAGACATGATACGCATCACATGAAAACAAGATGTCAGATGTGTTAAGTTCTAAGTTTGCTCATGATGCATATTTAGAACCAATCAGCACTAAGGTAAGACACATGTCGCTCAAAGCAAAGCATCTGCCAAAAAGCAGACTTGAATGCTGTAGAATTTGATTACACAAACTAGGTCTGCATGTCTCACTCCCATCCAGACACATGTCGCTCAAAGCAAAGCATCTGCCAAAAACTACTTCACTAATAGCACACTGTTTGAATGCTGTAGAATTTGATTACACAAACTAGGTCTGCATGTCCTACACTCCCAATCCCTAAGACACATGTTCATCAAATGTCAAAATAGCCATCTGCCGATAACAACCTAACATCACTAATAGCACACTGTTTGAATGCTGTAGAATTTGATTACACAAACTAGGTTGCATGTCTCACTCCCATCCCATTTCTCCCACCCACCCTTTTGTCCTCAGCCTCCTCAGGTGGGTTTTCACCCCAATGTGGGTGAAAGTAGGCAGTCTGCCTCTCATTTGTAAAACCGTTGTTGAAATTTGACAGATTTGATGTCAAGTATCCCCTTTTTTTCTTTCCAATTTTTGTTAAGTGACTTTCATTCTCCTTCCTTTTACTTTAATTTCCCATGTATTTCTTTTTTTTTTTTCTTTTCAGTTTGCTTTATTTGGTTTTTATCTTTTTCTTTTTTAATTTCAGAGGCATTTATCTGTTTCAGTCAACGACAACACCAACTCCCGAGTGGTGCTGTGGGCGTTTTTTGAGGCATTGGTGCTGGTGGCCATGTCACTGGGACAAGTGTACTACCTCAAGCGCTTCTTTGAAGTGCGCAGAGTCGTCTAGTTGAACTTGGTCTGCGTGTGTGTGTGCATCTGCGTTTGTGTATGTGTGTGTGTGTGGTTGTGTTGTATTGTTCCTGACTGGTTTTCTTGTGGCCTTGTGCACCTCTTCTTGGTTTTCATTACGCTAAGTATTTACAAAATTTATGATGAATGAAACTTTTTTTCTTGACAGTTCCATTTTGTTTAATCTCTTTCCTGATGTAATTTGTTAATTTGGTTAATTTATTCAAAGAATACTTGAATTGAAATGGAAGAGCTGATTGTTGATAACCCTTACTGATTTCCCAGACAGTATTCACTGAATAAAGAATTTATTTATTGAGAATTGGATCAATAGAACTAGTTCTGTGTGTTACAATCAAGTTGTTTTATTCAAGATATTTGGAGGTAATTAATTGTAAAGCCATAACCAGCTGGTTACAGAATACTGTGACAGAGCTGTGGAAGACCTATGAACATGGAGGTGGCTCCGAATAGAGTTTTTATCATGGGCATTTCAAGGAGAAATGCTTGTTGGCACCCAACACTTTTCGTAGTCATCCTGCTGCATGTTGGATATCTTTTGGCTTCCATGACCCACCAAATGCCGTCATGAATCGCAGGGGGTCTTTAGCGTGCGTAGTTGATCCTCTGCAGGCATACTTCACAAAGCAAAGTAAGCCTCTAGTTGGTCTGCAAATATGTTGACTGTGGAGATGGGGAAAAAATGCCACCCCACATGTACAGGCACTGCCATGGCTTGAGAATGTGCCTATCATACTGAGAAGCAAAGTATTGTAGACACGTGATTAATGCTGCCGTTTATTGTCATGCTTCGAGAAATTTACAAGCTGTTATTTTTGTTGGAGAGTAGTAGAAGAGAACGGAGACATGTGAAGCACTGATTTTTTTTTTTTTTTTTTTTTTTCATGCTCACGGTCATTTTATCCGCTCAGAAATCTGGTAGTCTGGAGATGGGACAGCTGCATTTGATTAGTTTTTTTTTTCATGGAATCATCTGCTGGTGTTGCTGGTGGTATGATTTTAGAATTTGCTGGTACTGCTATAAAACTGTTTGGAATGCTGCTGGTTTGTGTTGGTACCGGTCTTGAGATGGAATAGGAATGACAAAGAAGCAGTGTTGGAATGTCTTTCTTTATGTTTTGGTGATTGCTCTGGTGGCGGGCAAAGTGCTGTATTTTTAATTCATTGGGTTATTCCCCCCACCCACCCCCCACCTTTTTTTTGTGTGTGTTGTTTTTTGTTTAAACATCATTTCCGTCTTTCTCTTGTTTTTCTATCTCTCACTTCTCAGTCTTACTCATAATGTAAACTTACAGTTCATGTGTATTACCTGAACATCTTTTAATGTATGATCCATTCATTGCAGATACTCCCCTGTGGTTTAAAAAAAAAAAAAGGGAAAAAAATCGAGTTTGACAGAATTTGTGAAATCGAAATTTATGTGAAGGAGTAAAAAGAAAGTCAAGGGTGAAACTAGTTGTTGGGGGGGGGGGGGGGGGGGGGGATGTACGAGGAGATGCTGATTTATTAAGACTTAATCTCAACTTTGAATCAATAGTTTCAGTGTCTGATGTGTGACGTTAGTGCTTTTCTGTAGTTGAAAAGATATCTTTTTAAACGAGACTCGGTCATCTGCGTTAAGGAGTGGGATGCACAATTTAGCAGCTGCCAAAGTACATCATGGACTTTTACTTTTGTGAGTTGGTACAGACGCTGTCATGGGATTCACATCCCCTTCACAAGACGGGAAAGGCACTGTCTTTGGATTCACTGTCATAGCATGCAGTAGCCTCCAGTCTCCAGTTCTTTTTAGTTGTAAATTTGGTGGTGGTATACTGCACAAGAGTCCCAGTAACTTTTGCACAGTCAGGCATGCTTTTTGCATACCCTCTGACATTAACCTGGAAACATTGCACGGAGGTTTTAGCGCGGCTGAGGTTTTGTTGATAGTTTGAAATGTATATTGCATGTTGCTTTAGGTGGGTGGGTGGGGGGACTTCATGAAATGTTGAGAGTTTATGAGTGGTTCCTTTGTATCTAACACTGTATAGCACATGTTGTTTTGGTAAGGGGGAGAACTTCATGAAATCTAAGAGTTTGTGAATGGTCCCATCCCTTTGCTCACTTAGTTTTCTATATATCTGGTTTGTGGATTTCCCCTTCTTCTCTGTGGTGCTGTGATGTGACTGTGCATGTTAAAAACTTCAGTTAGATGTATTTGTGGATTCTTGTTTTGGGGTGTGCATTGACTATGATCTTTTTATCATTTCTGAGTGTTGCAGTGTGGGATGCATACACATGCTTTTGAATGTGAGAGGTTTTGTGAAGAACTTTTTATTTTCATTTTTTTGAATTTGTTTTTTTCAAGGTAGCAAAATTGTAACATTGCATTCTGGTGGTTTACTGTACAGGGTCTTCTTTTATTACCTGTGCCAGGGAGTAGGAGTATCTGCTTTACATTGTTCAGTGAAGGGTATTGATGATATTTTTGTGTTGAGCTCCTTAAAATGACTGGTTGTAGACAGTACGGAATAAGTACGCTGTCTGAGTTATAGGCAGGGAGAGGTGGAAAGGTGTAAGTGTGTGATGACTAGAGCTGTGTGTGCAAGTTTGATCAACAATGTGTTTTAACATCTGAATAAAAGGTTGCAAGTGTTTTTTGTGTGTTTGTGTTTTCTTTTGGGAGACGTGTCTTTTTTTCCTTTTTTAAGAAATCATTTATTTGTTTATGACTTGGTATCTGTCTGTCGATCTGCGCTCTCTGTCACATGTGTCTTCCTATCTTTAAGGATTTCATTTCCATGTGTCTGCTTGTCATATCTTTTACAGAATTTATCATAAAAAGACTCCTTGAAGAAACACTTTAGAAGTGTTACTTCTGGTGTCGTGTTGAAGTTTTTACAACAAATCAATATTTAGAAAGAGAGGGTGTTAGTTACCGCCAATGACATTGACAAACAAAGCACATGACAAGACACGATGCATTTCAACCTCTTGGGTCTTCTTCAGGCAAAAAAAATAAATCGCATTTAACATTTAGGATAGTACAAACAAAGAACGAAAAATGACTCATCTGTTGTTGTCCATGTGGTAGGGAGAATAGCCGCTGGGCGGAAATGACAAGGGGGATTATGGGAGAGGAAAAGGAGGAGGTTTTTTTTTTTTTTTTTTTGTGAATGAGTGTATGTGTGTGTGAATATGTGTGTGAAAACTTTCCACAGTTAGTCTCATTATGATCATATGATCATAACTCACCCAGAACATTGTTTACATGTGGTCCCCCCCCCCCCCCCTTTTTTTTTTTTTTTTTTTTCTCTGTGTGTGTGTGTGTGTAACACATGATACCCTGTTTTTCATTGATCACTGCTATCTTCTCTCAACAAACATCAGCTTATTGATGCCAACACATGATTTCACATGTTACAATGAACATCATCCCACAGCATTGTTTACTTTTTTAAACAACACTATTTATATGAACCTCCCAACCTCCCACCCCCACCCCCACCCCCACCCCCCACCCCATAGTGGACGAAGAGATATGAGCTCTCCTTCTCTTGCCCCCCTTACCCCCCCCCACCCTCCCCCCACACACACATTACCTTCCTCCCCACCCACCCTACCCCCCACCCCACCCCCTCCCCCCCTTTTTTTTTTTCTCAACCCCCCTCAATTATACCTTATCACCCATTTATCTGCCATCCCCTTCCCTCCCTTACTAACCCACGCATAACTACTACCACCTCTTTCATCACCCAGCGAAATCATTTATTTTATTCACCTAACTTTTTTTTTTTTTTTTTTTTAAACGGTTTCTTTCATTCTGTTCATGTACTTATTTATCCCTTCTATATATATATATATATATATATATAATTTTTTTTTTCCCCCAATTTCTCTTCCCCCCCTTACCATTATTATCAATCCACCATTACCACAACTGACACAAAGATATCACACCACCCCACTAAACTAGACACACAACCCTATCATATCACAACCCCCCCCCCCTCCCCCCACGCAACCCCTCCTCCTTTTCCTCTCCCATAATCCCCCTTGCCATTTCCGCCCAGCGGCTATACTCCCTACCACATGGACAACAACAGATGAGTCATTTTTCGTTCTTTGTTTGTACTGTCCTAAATGTTGAATGTGATTTATTTTTTTGCCTGAAGAAGACCCAAGAGGTTGAAATGCATCGTGTCTTGTCATGTGCTTTGTTTGTCAATGTCATTGGCGGTAACTAACACCCTCTCTTTCTAAATTTTGCTTCATTCTCCGCCGTCAGTCACTCCATTTTGGAACAAATCAATATGTTTTATCATATATAATCATATGTAACCTTTTAGCCTGTTTCTGGAGAGATGAATGTAAGTTCATATGTTAAGCCTGATTGGCTGCTTACACAGAACCTCATTCTACAGTCATTTGAAGGACAAGAGGGAGTTGATGGAGGCTGCAGAAATGTCAGCTGTGAAGAGAAAACCCCCTGCAACCTGGTTGTCTAAAGGGGGAATTGAACTCCAAACCCTTGGATCAAGAGAAGTATGCTAAGTAGCACTAAACCACCAAAGACCCCTAGCACTCAAAGAATCGGCAGCTAGAATAGTTTTGTTGGTAGAGTGACGAACTATGATCCTGATGATCATGGGCTTGCGGGTTTGAATCTTTTCTGAGGTGTTTTGGTACAGGGGACTTTTCCGTTGGAGTTAACATTGGTTGTGATCCCACTTCTAAAACATCCTTGGAATGACACTATAACCTGAGGTGCCGCATGTGAACGCACACATTCCATCTTGCACACTGGCAAAATCCCATCACCAGCTTTTAGAAGAGACTGTTGGCTGTTGGTGTGAATGACACATTTACACACAGCATGCACCAAAAGAATGAAAATATGAATGATAAATTCATTGGCTAACTGAATGATGCACAAAACAACTGAATGTAACGCCAGCAGGCAGCTCTTTAGTTGACTCTGTCCAGGTAGGCAGTGCGTTGTGTAAGGAAAGTGTGAATTGTGTTAAGCGCTTGCAGTGTGTTCTCAAACTGAAGATGGGTGCTATATAAGAACTCATAATAATATCTCTATGCAGCAAGATTTCAACATTGTTGAAAATAAACACCACTCCCATTCACCCCAGCCCCATTCCCACTGCAGTCCATATTTCCGGGACTGAATTTCGGCGATGTTTGCAGCCATATATTTTCCCATGGCCATCGGTTTTTATCTGTATGATTTTCTTCCTTCACAATCTGTCTCTACAATAATGTCTTGTGGGTATGGGCTGCCCCACAGAGGGTACATTTCTCATGAGAAACTGGACTCGTGCCAAACTTTCACTAACAAGTCAGATTGGTGTGTTCCGATGCATTTGAAAGACTCTCTCTCTCTCTCTCTCTCTCTCTCTCTCTCTCTCTCTATCTATATATATATATATATATACATTCATTATATAGTAGACATGTGGATGTGTACATTTGCACCTACACACACACACACACACACACACACACACACGCACATACACACATAGTTTCACTACATGTCAAAATCTATCAAAGGAGATGCCAAAGAATGGCAGCCTATACATTTTGGGCATGTGAACCTGGAGCCTAGAGGACAATGTCAATGATAGTATTGATCCATCAAAACCGTTGGTGAAATAATCCTAGAGATGGTGCCCATCTTTGACTGACATCCTCAGCTCCCCATTTTCCACTTCTTTTACTAGCTCAACTTCTCTCTCTCTCTCTCTCTCTCTCTCTCTCTTCTGTATGTGTGTGTGTGCATACGTGTTTGTGTTTGTGCATGAGTGTGTGTGTGTGTGTGTGTGTGTGTGTGTGTGTGCATGTGTGTGTATGTGTTTGTATGTGAGTGTGTGTGTGTGTGTGAGAGAGAGACACTTCTACAGCCTAACATCTCCTGTGTGTGTGTTTAACACTCTTTATTAGCCTAGCCTCTCACTGTGTGTGTGTGTATGTATGAGAGAGAGACCCATTTCTCTTGCCAAACATCTACTTGTGTGTGTGTGTGTGCGCGCGCGTGTGTGTGTGTCTGTGTGTGTGTGTGTGTGTGTGTGTGTGTAAATCCAAAACAAAGCAGAAAGAGACAGAGACAGACTTCCACACAGAGACAGTCACAGAGAAATGTAAGTACAGAGAGGGAGAGAGAGAAAACAAACATCTGCGCAATGTAGAGGTTGAAGACCAGCCACCCACACACAGAGGGAGATGTTAGGCTAACAAAGAGTGATGTATGTCTTCTCTTTAAACATGTTTCGAACTTTCTTACCTCCCTTTACTTACCCTTCCTGCCATCTGCTTAAAAAAAAGAAAAAAGGAAAAGCACGTTCAGCCAATACAAGGCTAAACGTCTCTGTTTTGTCTCGTACTGTTCATTGTTTGCTAGGGTCGAAAGATACCTGACGCTTTGTTTTATTCTTGTTCTGACTTTTCAACGGGTTTTCATTCCCTTGTTTCAACCAGTCCTTTCAACCATTTTGACATACACCCCCCTCTCTTTCTCTCCCCCCCCCCCCTCTCTTACCTGCCTTCAATTCTTTTCGTGAAGAAGAGCGAGCGTTTCATGAATAGGGACACTTCCCTGTCCACGCTGAGATGGAGGTGGTGAGAGCAGGCCTCTGAAATAGGACTTTGCCCATTTGTTTGGTCAATCTCAGTCGTGGATTGACGAACACAACCAAGCTGCATTTTACTGACGAGTGTCTTACAGAGGGCGAAAATCGCCACCAGGCACTTCTTTCAAACGGTTACTTTCGTAAGGCAGAATTCGACGATTCTCATATGCTTTCCGAGAAAAAAAAAGAAAAAAAAAAAGGTTAAATTTTACGTTTTGAAAGCCCGTTTGACTAATATTCACCTCCATGCCACCCACTCCCCCTCTCCCATCTGACTCGCTCACTCCACACTAGCCTCCGTGGCGATGTGGTTAACAACGCGGACTCCTGGCTACGAGGTTGTCGGTTCGATTCCCATCAGAGCCATATACGGGATTTTTCTGCCCTGATCGGCTCCTACCTTAAGCTGAGTTTGCTACCGGCTCAGTTGGCAAGACTGGGACCACACAGTCGAGCATCATCCACTAAATGGATGCGCCTCTGACAGCGTTACTCATAATATATTTCCAGACCAACACGACAGGTGTCTGTATCTCTCGGGCATGGTTGACGCTGGGATGAATTATGAAAGTAAGCGTAGAGTACAGCCATGTCATGCAGTCTCAGACCGGAATGGACATCCGTATCATCATCTTCATCACCCTCATTCTCATCGTTCAGCATTTGAAAACAACAAACAAACCCTCGCTCCACGCCATGGTCTTGCAGGCCTGTAATTTATGAAGTCAGAGTGAAGACGGAGGCAATATTCGCCTCCCGTGCCCCCCCCCCCCCCCCCTCTCCCCTTTTTGCCCCCACCTACTCCCTGCCTCCCCTCTCCCCATGCAGCTACTTTTTTGTTGTATAAAATTGCTCTGTCTGTCTGTCTGTCTGTCTGACTCTGTGTGTGTGTGTGTGTGTGTGTGTGTGTGTGTGTGTGTGTGTGTGTGTGTGTGTGTGGAGAGTGATGTCCTTGTTGTCATGGGTTGTCCTACAATCGGCGAGCCGTTCTTGTGTGTTTGTTAGTTCTTCAATTTAACGTTTTTTCACTGAAAGGGATATTGGACAAAGTGGTATGGTAGTACTTATAAATGTGTGTGTGTGTGTGTGTGTGTGTGTGTGTGTGTGTGTGTGTGTGAGAGAGAGAGAGAGAGAGAGAGAGAGAGAGAGAGAGTGTGTATGCGTGCGTGCGTTCGTGCGTGCGTGTGTGTGTGTGTATGTGTGTGTGTGTGTGTGTGTGTGTGTGTGTGTGTGTGTGTGTGTGTGTGTGTGTGTGTGTGTGTGCGCGCGCGCGCACGTGCACGTGCATGTTTATGGACGCGAATATGTGTGTGGGTAGATTTGTATGCATACGGCCAACTTGAACAAATTCTATTAAGTCAGAAACATTTCGGAAAATGCAGAGTGAACCTTTCTGTCGATAATTCGACAGTGAAGAATGACAGTAAGGGCAGTCATGAAGCAAGTGTGGGGTGGGAAATCTTCTAACTGCTCCACAACGGCACTTCAAATTTTTAGGAAATTTTGTTCGGAGAGCATTAAGCTTAACTCTATAATACAAGGTTTCTAATTTTCGATTGTTTTGTATGCAATAACTCCTCTCAGAAATCAGTTTAGGGACCTGAAAACCAGATATAGAAAAAAACTACAAACCACCTGTGATTTTAAACAACACTTCAACGAAGAATTTGGCGCATGAAGTTTAGAGATTAATGATTCTTTAACAAGTGTATCGCATTTCTCAATGGACGCTCTTTTTTTAAGAGGCCATAACATTCATAAAGACTGAAGGGAATGTGAAGAATTGTTGAGTCATCAGACTTTTTAGCTCCCCTACGAACAATCGCGTCAGCCCGTTCATTCCCAGCAATCCCACAGTGTGATGGAATCCAGCAAAAAATCAACGTGTTGTACCTCTTATGATTAAAACATGTATAAGAATGTTCAGTTCAGTGATAATATCAGCCCGGTTGCTTGTTACAGCTGAATTTATGGCTTGAAGCACAGATTTAGAATCAACACACAAAAAAGTGTTTTATAAAAATGAAGTTGAATATCAATAATAAAGTTAATAGCCATTAATATTACTATCAGCTCTGCTGTGAAAATAGACAAGCCTCTACCCTAATGAAAACATTTCTCCACCTTCAGAAAAGGGATAACAAAGCCAGAACCTGGATTTTTATATAATAGAGATCCATCAGTAGAAATCTTCAAATGATTAGGATGATTACGGGCAATGTGTGACTTGGCCAAAGTGGCTAAAATGTTGTTAACATTCTTTTGCATATCAGACTGCATACCAAGCTCATTTTCATTTGTGTGTGCGTGCTTGCGTGTGTGCGTGCTTGCGTGTGTGCGTGCGTGCGTGTATGTGTGCGTATGTGTCTCTGAGAGAGAGAGAGAGAGAGAGAGAGAGAGAGAGAGAGAGTGTGTGTGTGTGTGTGTGTGCGCGTGTGTGTGCGTATATGCGTGCATGCGCATGTGTATTTGTGCACGCGCGGTGTGAGATAGCATCATCATTATCATTTTCATCTCTTGTGGAACTGATTCGGGGTTCTTTGCAGGTCGCCTGACGAAAATTTAATTAATTCAAGGTATAAACCAGCCGCCGCCACTCAGTGCTGTTACGTCAAAGCCCTGGAACAAATTCATGCAAATGGACAGACAAATTCACTTCGCAGCGGTGATGAGGAAAGTCAGTGTGTATGCTTTCGCATCTTATCATAATGTATTAGACCTACAAGGATCCGAAGGGTTAAAAAGAAAAAAATCGGAAGATGGGTAGTAATTTGTAGGCCTATCTGTGCGTATATATATATATATATATATATATATATATATATATATATATATATAATGCTGAACAATTAAGTAGTGGGAGAAAACAAGTGCAGGCCAACAATTCTTCAGTCATTAGAGTAATGACTTGGCAAAGATTTGAATTTAAAAAAAAAAAAAAAAATTGAAGATGAGGGGAATATATTATAATATGAGAAACCCTTCACTAGCTGCCTGAGGGAACCATCGTACTCCCCTTCGAAGGCAGATCTATTTGTATTGTCTGCTCCTAGGCCCCTCGTCCGCCGGATCGGACCCATCAGGGAGACACGGCTGACTGTGTCTGCGCTCTTGGCGTCAAACAGAGACACACCACAGTCCGTAATTCTGTGGTGTTCTCACCACCAAGGGTTCAAAAAAGAATCCAACAGCACCCCCAAAGCAGCCAGCGGAGAATATATATATATATATATATATATATATATATATATATATATATATGTGTGTGGTGTGTGTGTGTGTGTGTGTGTGTGTGTGTGTGTGTGTGTGTGTATACATAGCGTAAAATGAAGATGATCCCATGGAGTTCCATCCTGCTCCAAGACTACAGGACTTCGCTGCATTCTAAGCTCCCTTTCATTACAAAGAACAAATGCTGCCGTTGACCTGGCCCGAGAAATACAGACACCTGTAGTGTTACAAAAATTGAGCGACATTTTTTTTTTTTAATTTCAAATGGACGAAACAGGACTGCATGGTTCCAGTCTTTCTTTTTCTTTTCTTTCTTTCTCCCCCCCCCCCTCCCCCCCCCCCCTTTTTTTTTTTTTTGAGCCCCAAGCATACCAACGTGTAGACGGGAGCCAGATGGCACTGAAAAATCCCACAAGTAAATGCCTGGAATGAGATAGGAACTCATGAGCTCACTGCCTCCAGTCTGTGATATAAACCGCTGAGCCATGAAGGGTCGTCCTGCCGCTCTCTTTTGTCTTTTGCATATTAAGACTAGAAGGCAAGCGTTTCATTGAATTAAAAAAATATAAATGCATATCGAATAGATAAGCCTATTATTGGTTCTCAGAAGATCCCCCCCCCCCCCCCCCCCCATCTCCCGTCTTCATCAGGCCTAATCGGCATCTCACCTAATCTTATATTAATCCAGCACATCTCTCTTCTTGTTTATCTGCTTGTCCGTTTGTTCTGTTTGTCTCTAGAGAGTTCCCCTCACCCCACCTCCCGGTCGTGTGTGGTGGTGGTGGGGGTGGGGACGGTGCATGTGTGTGTGTGTGTGTGTGTGTGTGTGTGTGTGTGCGCGCGCGCGCGCGCGTGCACGTGCGTGCGTATGTGCGTGTGTGTGTACGTGTGTGTGTGTGTGTGTGTGTGTGTGCGTGCGTGCGTGCGTGCGTGCGTGCGTGTGTGCGTGTGTGCGCGCGTGCGCGTGCGTATGTGCGTGCCTGTGTGCGTGTATCTGTGTGTGCACGTACCATATATATAAACAACTTCCTCGTTGCATATGTGTGTGTCCATTATAGCTTTGGCGCTCTCAAACAACTGCGTATGAATGCATTCCTAACATGAATTCTCTTTCTGTCCCTCGCCATCTCTCCGAGTATCTGTCCCTCTCCTTCCCTCTCTCTCGCCCCCATCCTCCCCCCCCCCCTCTCTCTCTCTCTCTCTCTCTCTCTCTCTCTCTCCCCTTCACCCTCTCTCCCTGCCCTCTTCTCACATATCATTTTCGAGGAGTTGCACTACAGCTGTTTCAGTATCAACGGCTTCAATATTATGCCTCCAACAGTTCTGACTCTTATGACTCACGCTTGTAACGAGTTGCTTCCAACGAGTTGCTTCTGACGAGTTGCTTCTAACGAGTTGCTTCCAACGAGTTGCTTCTAACGAGTTGCTTCTAACGAGTTCTTCGAGGTGCTTCTGACGATTTTTGTTTTTGATTTGATTTGTTTTGGCCATATGCCACAATTTGGATTTACCTCTAAAACACAATAAAATCCATATGAGCGTTTTGATGACTACCATAAATTTGAGCCAGCATTTAATGTTAGATTGATAATTGATCAAAAGAACAACTCCCAACCGGTCATTTCCTTTGTTGGGGGGGGGGGGGGGGGGGGGGGGGGGGGGGGGTTACTGATGAAATCATGAACAGTCTTCAAATATATGACCTTCCCCTTAGCTGATACACATTATTTTCAAGCGTTTGCACTCACCCGTGACCCTATCTTTGCGCCAGGTGTCTTTCCTAAATAGTCCCGTTCCTTTGATTTAAATCCGTCTGCTTGGAACCACCTGGCATGCACCTTGATGGCCATATGAAAGAAAAAGAGGAGAATCAACTTTCAGACACAATCGAAATGCTCAAAACAATCTAACTGCGCCAGTCTATAAACACTCGAAACCTTACTTAAGCAAGGCCTTGGGCGCATTAATTCTTGGTGTGCAGCCTTTTCTGGAGTTCGTTCCTCGGTGCTGGGATAGGGCAGCCTACCCCTGGAGCCAGGCCTTGGTTGGTTGCCATGAGCAACAGTTTTTTTTTTTTTTCATTTCCCTACCTTTCAACACATAGACTGTTTGAATTCATTCTCTCTATGGTGTAGGCTCAAAGATTGTCCCCTACATTTTATACTGTTTGCATGTCTTTAGTTTTTCAGCAACTTTTTTTCCTCCCCCCCCCCCCCCCCCCCGCCCCCACTTTCGTTTTGTTTCATTTACTACCTTTCTCTGGCTGCTTTGGGGGTGCTGTTGGATTCGATTCTTTTTTTTTAACCCCTGGTGGTGAGAACACCGCAGTATTATGGACTGTGATGTGTCTCTATTTGACGCCAGGAGCACAGACACAATCAGCTGTGTCTCCCTGATGAGTCCGATGCAGCGGACGAAAGGCCTAGGTGCAGGCAATACAAATAGATCTGCCTTCAGGAGGGATTACGATGGTTCCCTCATGCAGCTAGTGAAGAGTTTTCATATTTGTAATATATTTTCTTAATTTTATGTTCCCATTTTCTTCATCTTCAACCCCTCCCCCCCCCCCCCCCCCCTCCCCCCCCCCCCCCCCAAAATCAACCAAATGAGAGAGAGAGAGAGAGAGAGAGAGAGAGGGAGGGAGAGAGAGAGAGAGTTTGATCGGTATAGGCCATGGTCCATTTCGATGAGGGAAACAATATAACAATAATAATTCAAACAGCAAGGTAACATAATACAGGTTCACAATCAGATGCTGACGGATAGGCACGCTAAGTGCCCACAATGAAAACGACAGTTGGGTTCAATTCACTGACTATAGTTGTGCATCTGTTAAAGGCCTTGTATATACATACACTCTCCAGTACTTTTTCAATATCATTCGCCATGAGCAAAACGGATCGAAATAAACAAGTTTGTTTTTTTTCCCCAGAAGAATTTCTGGGGAATGCATTCGTATCGCAAATCCTTCAGCACAGGACAACAACGTAGGAAGTGCCATTCGTCTTCATTTGGGTTTTTCGCTTATTAATGGACATAGCATTCTAGCGTTATCAGTGTTTGCATATCGGTACTGGTGCGCTCTGATGTCTGAAATTCCTGATCTCAATCTTCTCGGATGACTTCTCTTATGCTTGTCAGTATGAAGTGAGAGATAGTTGTCACACCTAACAAGAGAGAGAGAGAGAGAGAGAGAGAGAGAGAGGAGAAGAAGAGAGAGAGAGAGAGAGACAGAGACAGAGACAGAGACAGAGAGCGCGCGAGAGAGAGGACATTGAACTTTGGCCATCCAGAGAGAGAGAGAGAGAGAGAGAGAGAGAGAGAGAGAGAGAGAGAGAATCATTTACGCTGCGTAAAAGCTCCCACTTACCTACAAAATTATCTCCCTTGCTGCCCAGCTTTGTAGATAGCCTGGGCCGCACTGACACTGAGGCGCTTTGTTGTAGTTCTAACAGATGACGATCTGTGCTGAAAAGGATGAAACAATGTACTGAGTGACTCTGCCATTTCATCGAGGAACATCAGAGAGAGAGAGAGAGAGAGAGAGAGAGAGAGAGGAGAGAGAGAGAGAGAGAGAGAGAGAGAAGACAGACAGACAGACAGACAGACAGACAGAGAGACAGAGACAGACAGACAGACAGACGCGCGTTCGTGCGAGCGTGCGCGTGCGCGCGCGCGTGTTTATCCACGCAAATTTGTGTGTGGGTAGATTTGTATGCCTGCAGCCTCTAAAATGTAAACTTTGTATGCTAAGGACAAGAAAAATCCAAAACTGTGAGAGGAAAATAATAAAAATGAACTCACTGGCCATGACGTAAGAACAAAAGAATTAGCATGGACGAAGCATACTGAGTACATTATAACTCAAGCGAGAAAGTCTCTTTCTTAACCTGTTCCAAGTTGTCAGCAAACAAAGCTGGGGTCAAGACAGTCAAAATTTAATTCATTTAGCTACCTCCTTACTCAGACCTCAGTTGTCGTATGCACAAGAAATATTTTTGAGAGCTCCTAAATACCTACTGAAGAAAATGCCATGTATAGATAGAATACCTCTTGGAGTTCCGCTACACGCATCCGTTTTAGGGACATAGGAATGTGGTGTTTTGCCCCTTGATAACTACCGACAGCTTGCTTGTGCTAAATACATAGTGAGAAGTTCAACAGTTAATAATTCAAATGAAAATGAGCTTGGCATGCAGTCTGATTCTCATTTTCCCAAACGCGCTAGATCTATAAGATCAAATAAGACTATTCTTACATATTCATCAAGATTGCTTAAAGCAGCAAATGTTGATTATAAAACTGTTGCTAAGCGTTTCCCATCAAGCCCCGTACCTGTCTAGGAATTTAAAAGAGCAAACTTTGATTATTATGTATAACGATATGCAAAAGAATGTTTACTACAACGTTATAGCCACTTTGGCCAAGTCACACATTGCCGATAACTATCCTAATCATTTGAAGATTTTTGCTGATGGATCTCTATTAGATAAAAAAATCAGGTTCTGGCTTTGTTATCCCTTTTCTGAATGTGGAGAAATGTTTTCATTAGGGTAGAGGCTTGTCTACTTTTACAGCAGAACTGATAGCAATATTAGCGATGTGTGTGCTCATCTGCTTGTGCCTTGTGCATGTATGCGTGTGCATGTGAGTGAATGAGTGTGCATGCGTGCGCATGCATGCGTGCGTACGTGCATGCGTGTGTGTGTGTGTGTGTGTGTGTGTGTGTGTGTGTGTGTGTGTGTGTGCGTGTGGCGCGAGCGCGCACGTGCGTTTTTGTATGTATAAATAACTCTAAGGAGGAAGGGGGGGGGCAGAGAGAGAGAGAGAGGAGAGAGAGAGAGAGAGTGGGGGGGGGGGGGGGGGAGGGACAAAGAGGGAGAGAGAAAGAGGGAGTTTCTATCCCGTTTCGAGAAATGACTTTTAAGTGCAAAATCGAGGAAACTACACAAATCAAACGGGAACGGCCAAGCCTCAGCAGAAATGTGAGCATGTAATGATGACAGCCTGGTAATCCCGTTGAAATAATCAAGTTATAATCATCCTTTGACGCTGAAGCTGAAATCACTTGAAAAGAAAGAAAGTTTCTCTTTTCGCCATGGAAAAGAGAGAACAAGATCTATACGGCGTTCTTGAACTGAGTCTCAAAAGGAGTGATGAAGAAAGTGCGAAACAGTTACACAAAATGATAAACTTAATCGAAAGTACATAGGAAATGGTTCAACACGCAAAAGATGTACAATAAATGCATCGTAACAGAGAGAGAGAGAGAGAGAGAGAGAGAGAGAGAGAGAGAGAGAGAGAGAGAGAGAGAGAGAGAGAGAGAGAGAGAGGATATAAACTCTCAGAAATGGAGAAAAGGGAGAAAGCAAACACACACACACACACACACACACACACACACACACACACACACACACACACACACACACACACACACACGCACGCACGCACGCACGCACGCACAAGAAAACATCTAACAGATCCCCTCTCCTCGCTCCCCACTCCAACATTTCCATTTTCCTTTAAAAAAAAAGTTGTACATTATACCGATATGTACACCAGGGTAGATGCGGTGCTCGTATCCTCCTACAGCGACAGAGCAGTCCTATTCAGGGACAGCACTGCTCTCCCCACATGGGGAGGGGGAGATAAAAGGATCCCTAGACAAAGCCTGCCCTTCACTGTACCTGACAGGTGACCGCGCCTGCCTGGTCCTCCAACAAGCCGGTGGAATGACAAAGCACAGGAAAACGCAGATGCCTCTGACATTTGGGGCATGGAATGTCCGAACCTTACTGGACAGAGACGACAGTCCAGAGCGTCGTACCGCCCTGATTGCCAAGATGCTAGGCCGTTACCAGATCAACACAGCGGCTCTGAGTGAGGCAAGACTTGCGGGCGACAC
>CM065736.1:14060376-14075376 GCA_033310375.1 Conus canariensis | reverse complement strand
TCAGCCCTGAAATGGACCCACGGGTGTAAATACATTGAACAAATAAACACTCACAGACTAACAGATGCAACAACCGAATAAACAAACAGTCTGACCAGTGGCTACTCGCGCACAAAATAGCCACATGAACGCACAAACAATCGAACAGCATTCACGTAATCAACTGCCTATATACTCAGCCAAATAACCACGCAACCCTTCAGTCGCTCAAATAATGAAACAATCGAACAAGCAGGTAAAACATTCTTCTGTGGATAGGTAGCAACCAAGACACACAAAGGAAAAATCAAACTTCCTTCACTGACAGTATCTTAATCATTTCCACAGGCTACCATGCCGTTTTGTCACTGTGACTTATCCCTCTCCTTCTCGCCAGCCGACAAGGGCGACGTTTACAAGCCAGTTTGTCTAGTGTTCAAACACATGGAACCTGCAGGGTGCGCGTTAAACTTTATCCATTAATCACAATAAAAGACAGCAACGTCTGTAATCTGTGTTTTCTGGCATCGATTTGCTGATTACTAACAATAAAATCTGTGATAATAATGAATAACTGTTTTTGATTTCATTCTTCTTAAGCGCCAGCCCCTGTTTAGTTGCAGATTTACTTGAATAATTGATGGTGGAAATTTGGTATATCACATTCCAGTTAATAAGAAAATGGAGTTTGTACAATAAAAATGTAAGAACATAGAACTTTGAACTTCTATTTATTAGTGTTGTTTCACTAAGGTATACCCACTAAGGTATCTGCCCTCACTCTAGCGAAAACATGGCCAAAACCATCAACATACCTTTACATTTACAAACACCTGAATGATGGAAGCAGCGTCACAGCCTTCACCACACTCTGCTCAGTGAAGAAATGGTCTCAGAGCCAGAACGCCGGGAGTATATAGGCCTCCCAGCCCCTTTCAACGAGATCTTTCGAGAAACTCCTTTGTGGCCTGAGTCATGATGGAACCACTAGAAGCGTCTAAAGTGTCTAAGATCTGGCTTTGCTGGGCTGCTCTTGAACTAACATTCTATCCCCAGGGCCCGACAAACAACGTGGCCGACCGTCATGTAAGTGGCTGGATCTGGAGGAGTGCAGAGGAAACATCAAGACAGACCCTTTAGACTCCGTACCTAGGGCAGAATCCAGCATGTGTGCACTCCGTCGCCAACGACTCCCACCTGCGGATATTTACCTCTCTAAAATCTCAAGTCCACCTCAGCAAAGACACCACCAACTACGGCTCAACAGTCTCCCAAGGCTGTCCCCTCAGCCTATAATTAGTCTCCCAGGGCTCTCCCTTTGGCCTATAATTAGTCTTCCAGACCAAGCCATCCAGACCAGCCATGGTCAAAGAGAGGCTCAAGACCTCCTTAGCAAAAGCAACACCAATTACGATGTGGCTGAAATCCAATGGCTGTCTCTTCTAAACCAGTTTGCCCAGACCAGCCGTAGGCAAATTGTCTGCTGAGTGACCAGCCTCTTAACCTCTTAACTGGCATTCCGAACTACCAGCTGGTTACCCTCACTGTGATCCTATCCCACGTTTGCAGAATTAACCACTGCAAACTCTTTGTTCTCAAAAGTTGGGCAGAATCATACCCTTTACAGTAAGCAATGTAAACCTAAACTGACTCAGTACCTTGAAATATTTCAGCGGAATGTACTGTGCTCTCAGGTCATACAGAACTGGACAACATAAAATGAAATGTACCTCGCTTTCTTTCTCTTTTAGACAAAGTGGACGTATTAATTCACCTTCACTGTGTGATCTATCACGATTACGATGTACTGCGATTTCAGAAATGCCAAGTCTAAATCTTGTCAGTATGTATTTTAAATGCATGACTAAACTGATCAATAGATATGCTCTAACATCAAGAACAGTACAAAAGGTTCTGCAAACGTTAAACCCATCACTATCATTATAATGGAAACTCCAGTCTTGCCATCTGTACGAAATCAACCTTTCCTTAAAACTTATCAGAAACTCGTTAAACCCTTCTGCGCCTTAATTCAGCCATGCATATCCAAACCCAAAACATATGTAATTTACAGCGAGTACTGGAGGCCAGTTTTGTTTGTTTGTTTGTATTTGCCACGCAAATCCAAATAAAAAAAAAGCATTCTGTAAGCCTTACAAGCTAATCTAAGCTTACATTTATCCATTCTCGTCAACTTTAACCAAAATTTGGTGCACTTTATAACTGACTTTATGTAGACAGGATATCTGTTTGTTTCTCCATACACCAGGTCATTGGATGTTCGCATTTCAACGGCCTAAGAATATTTTAATAGCAAACGATTGCAGTTTTTCGCAATGAAGTGTTGCATTATCAAGTCCCCATAAGTGTGCCCCATACTGAGCAACAGGTTGAACCCGTGAGTCAAATAACTTAATAAGACAAGAGTGAGAGTTACGACTTCAGCTGAAATAACTTGCAAAATGCATAAGAATGCGTTTCTGTGTGCTCTGCTTGTAAAGTCACAGCATACAGCAACAAAACTGAACTTTGTTGAACAATACTAATTCCTAAGTATTTGTATGCATGCATAACAGGCATCACAATCCCGTTAAATATCCACCGTTTTTGGCAGCTGGATAACCCCCTGTCATCAATACCACTGTCTTACTTTTATTCAAACCAACCTTCAACTGCAAAGCAACAGCTGCACGTTGAAGATTGTTTATGTGTTTGTAAGCCTGTGACTGTGTCGGAAAGTAACGCCACATTATCAGCCAGAAGCAGTACGAATAATTCAAAACAATCAGACCTAAACATTGCCTGCGTTTTCCTCCCCTTCTCTTATTAATGAGAGAGAGAGAGCAGGGTCAGACGAGAGAGAGAGAGAGAGAGAGAGAGAGAGAGAGAGAGAGAGAGAGAGGAACGGTCGGACGAGAGAGGGGGGGGGGGACGGGAGTAGGGGGGCGGAGAGAGAGAGAGAGAGAGAGAGAGAGAGAGAGAGAGAGAGAGAAAACGGTCGGACGAGAGAGGGGGGGAACGGGAGTAGGGGGGCGGAGAGAGAGAGAGAGAGAGAGAGAGAGAGAGAGAGAGAGAGAGGGTGGGGAAAGTGAGGGAGGTGGGGGGGGGGGGGGGGGGAGAGTGAATACAAATACGAATACGAATGATTTCATGTGATAGGCTTTGTGCCCCATTCACATGGGGACAATGACGGGGGGGGGGGGGGGGGGGGGGGGGGGGGGGGGGGGGGATAGAAAACCAATAGATACAATCAAATTCAAAAGTTAAGTCATCATGACATGGAAGCCACATCAAGGAAATACAGTTAATTTCATTATCAGTCTGCTAAAGCACCATAACAACAGCTTTGCAGTCACTAGTCCACATGAACTTTTGTACCCTGATCATAACAAGTTCATCACATGAAGACCGAGATTTCCTTTATAACAAGAACTTTGATCACAATTAAGTCTAAATGGTATCTGTATAGTGATTAGGCCATATCTTAAGCAAGATTCCCTTTCCAATTTCACTGATGTCAGAACAGTTTAACCAGGAACTTCGTGATGGTTAAGTTGCTTCTAAACCAAGATTTTCTTTGTAACCAGCACTAGTGTCACATCTGTTTTATTTCTCTGGTCTGATAGTATCGACAAGGCGGTCCATTTTCTTCGAGGTGTCTTCAACAAAACACTTCGTAATTACGTTGTAAAGATCTCTAACATTCAGTGGAGTACTGTCAGCTGATTCAGCGACATCTGTTGTTCCCCTTGTGTCACCGACTGTGGATCGTTTTCTAACGTCATCGTATCAGCGGTGTTGCCTCGGACTCGGTTTCGAAATTATCACAATCATCACTGATTTTCACTATCTGAAGGAGAGAGAGAGAGAGAGAGAGAGAGAGAGAGAGAGAGAGAGAACTCAGAACTCAGAACTCAGAATATTTTATTTGACAGGCCACAGGCCCATATCAAAGTGAGTGAACAAGGTCAAAATAAATCGGTACAAGCTACTCTTAACGAAAACTCAGCTGAATGGTGTTCAAAGTTAACAAAGAAGACATTCATGAAGCAACTGCAGCATTAATTATTCTGTTCCTAACAGCCATAGCTCTATAAATGAAATTACCAACACTCGTAATAGTGGTCTCAATAGAACAGGCTAACAACATTTTGAATAGTGAAGGGTGTTTGTAATATTTAGCTGGAATCAACTCAAGGCGCAACTTCTCGTACAAAGGACAAACCAGTAGAAAATGAAGCTCAGTTCCCGGTGCTTCCTTACAGTGTGGACAGAAAATGTCATGGTTTCTATTGCGATCAGTATATCGTAAAAAGTGGCATCGTAAAGGCGACATTCCTAACCGAAACCTTGAAAGTAACCTGCGGATGTTAACATGTTTAATTACACAGAGGTAGGGACTTCGAACAAGAGACTGGTTATATGACCGATAAACATCATACAACTCATGCGATTCAATAGCTGAATGCCAGTCTTGGATGTAACAATCACTTAAACGTTTCTTAAATTCTACAATAAAAGCTTTCACATTACCAACACTTTGCATTTCCCATACAATTCCAAACCCGAATCTATAAAGAACATAGCAAACATTAGTCGTCCAGGTAATATAATTTTGATTCTGCAGATGCAGCAACATATCATAGGCTTTCTTTGGGAGTCTGTTATTATCCATACAAGCAACACGAAGCCAAATCTGATGCATTTTGCATAAGTATTTACATAAAGAGGGCATCTTCCAGATTCGCCGTACACTAAGTGCCTAGGAGCTTTTGAACTTACACCAAGAAATCTTTTAATAGCAGCTAAGTGCACCCTTTCAATTTGTTCCTGGTTAGATGACAGTCCCCAAATCTCTGCTCCATAAGTTAAGATAGGTTGTATTTGGCAATCGAATAGCTTAAAGAAAATACCAGGAGAATGTTCACCTATTGACCATAGCATTCTGTTGATAGCAGTTAATCCTTTCTTTGCTCTGTTTGCTAGGTCACACATAGTTGGTTGGAAAGATAATCTTGTAGTCAGTGTTATACCAAGATACTTATACATGTTAACAGTGGAAAGTTGAGCATCACCAAAAGTCCAATTTTCATTCGAAGCAAGGTAACCCCATTCCTGAATACAACAATATTTGACTTTTCCAGATTCACAAGTAAATCTAAACGTTTTGAAGTATTATACAAGACATTCAGTTGGGTTTGCAAACCAATGACAGTATCAGAAAATAATGCAACATCATCAGCAAATTACAGAATCAAAAGTTCAATGAGGTCTGGAGAAAGCTGAATACCATGTCTACCAAAAGTGTTAATATCTTTAGTTAGTTCATTGATGAACAGTGAAAAAAGCACAGGTGAACACACCTCACCTTGTTTTAGGCCCCGTGGGCATAGAAAAGTATCAGTAAGGTCACCACTAGTTCGAACACAAGTCTTCACAACATTATACATACTTTGCAATGCTTTCAAGAATTTTCCATTAAGACCACTAACAGAGAGAACCTTCCACAATTTATCCCTACTTACTTGGTCAAAAGCCTTCCTAAAGTCTATAAATGCGACATAGAGCTTCCTGTGTCTTAACAACTGCTTCTGAATCATTGCCAGTAAAGTGAAAATGTGATCTGTTGTACATCGTTTGTTACGAAAACCAGCTTGTTCCTCCCCAAGAATATTGTTCATTTCAATCCATTTAGTTAACCTTCTATTTAGAACAAAGCTATATATTTTACTACAAATGTTCAACAAAGAGATTCCACGGTAGTTATCTGGACAATTCCTATCACCCTTCTTAAATAGTGGTTGCAAGATAGAGACTGACCAGTCTTCCGGAAACAACCCTCATCAAAAATTGTATTGAGAAATTTAACAAGGAAAGGCATAATGACTTGTCTACTGTACTTATAAAACTCTCCAATAAGCTTATCTGGGCCAGCTGCCTTATTACTCTTTATTGCTCGAATTGCAGCTTCAATTTCGGTAACAGAAATAGGTTGATTCAAAAAGTCGCAGTCAGTATGTACGGGTTCCCTATCATAATATTCATCAAAATCTGAACTGGTGTTTAATTCAACAGGTAAGTCATTAAAAACACCTTTAAAGTGATTATACCACTGTTCACTAGAAATCGACCCCTGACCTTGAGTTCTTGGCCTAACTGAACGAACAATTTCCCAGAATTTCTTTGAGTCATTTATATTACTTTGTAACGATGCAATGATATTTTCATTATGTAGCTTCCTTTTCTGTCTTAACAATTCCTTATACTCTCTCCTTTTCTGGCCATAGGCAAGTCTATCATTATCGTTATTGGTTCTATGAAACTTGTTTATCTGTGTTCGTAATACTTTTCTGCTTTGTTTACATTCAAGGTCGAACCAAACTTTTCTCATACCTATGTCAAATCTAAATAGTTTTCATCATGCATACACCCGCATACACAAAACATTCATTGAACTTGGACAAGGCTTGATTAATGTTAACATCAACAAGGTCAGCAGCTTCACTAACTAATGATGAGACATGGTCAGAATTCATACGTTCATAAAAAGCAGCTGAACTTTCTTCATTCCATTTGTACTTACTAATAGAAACAACTTGGTGAGCATCATTCTCAATAACAGGTAAACAGTCAGCACTATCAGACAGTGAGAAAAACAAAGCAACAATAGCATGCTTAGTTTCTATTAACGGTCTTACATTAAGGCACTGACAATGAGGAAGTAAGGAACTTGAGGCAATCATATAATCAATTACGCTAGAACCACTATCAGATACATAAGTAAAGTCACCTCCTGATTAAGGACGTAGAGAGAGAGAGAGAGAGAGAGAGAGAGAGAGAGAGAGAGAGAGAGAGAGAGAGAGAGATGAGAGAGAGAGAGAGAGACAAGACAAGACAAGACAAGACAAAATTCTTTATTTACGAGGATAATAGATAAGCACTGACGTGCTTTTTTTACATCCAGTCCTCGCACTGAGTAAGGACTACAATATGCAGTGAAATGAAATAATGTAAGAAAGCAAACAAGCAAACAAAGCGGTTATGCAATCATAATGGAACATCAAATGAAAATAGAAGAGAAATGGAAAAAAAAAGTAAAAATAACAATAATTAAGGGGAAGGAGAGAGTGGGGGTGGGGGGTGGGCTGAGCAGGGGGAATATATGGAAATGTACTACAACGTACAAAAATTAGCATGTATAAAAACAGACAGTAAAATGAATATGACAAAGTACGTACATAATTTGGAACACACACATATACGCACGCATGCACGCACAGAGAGAGAGAGAGAGAGAGAGAGAGAGAGAGAGAGAGAGAGAGAGAGAGAGGAGAGAGAGAGAGAGAGAGAGAGAGGAAACCACTCATAGAAAAGATCATGTTAAAGACAAACACATTAATAATATGTGCAATATAAGACAGGAAAGAGCTGATGAAAATAATGAAACAATACATATCATAAAATTATATGAGCAAAATCATGATAAGAAGATGGGACAAGGAGAGCATGTACTTGAAGGCGCTTGTGTAAGAGAGAGAGAGAGAGAGAGAGAGAGAGAGAGGGGAGAGAGAGAGAGAGGACAGACAGACAGACAGACAGACAGACAGACAAACAGACAGTGGAGAGAGAGAGAGAGAGATAGAGACGCAGGAGCGAAAGGAGTGCTGGGAAGGGCGATAGAGAGAGGGAGAGAGGGAGAAAGAGGCGAGAGTGGGTGCGGGAAAGAGCTTGTTTAGAACAATCTAACAATCAAAAAACACCAAGGAGATGTAAGACAATCGATTTTGAAGCACTAGGAAAAAAAAAGGCACAAATGGGGGGGGGGGGGGGGGGGGGGGGGGGGGCATAATGATAACCCAGTCACCACGGGTAGGAGGGGGGATGTCATGTAGGTAATATATTAAGTCATTCCAGGAGAACTATGAGAGAGAGAGAGAGAGAGAGAGAGGAGAGAGAGAGAGAGAGAGAGAGAGAGAGAGAGAGAGAGAGAGAGTCGCATGAGAATAAAAGCATAACAACATAATGACAAGAGGGCAAGAGGAAGTAGGAAACACACACACACACACACACACACACACACACACACCACACACACACATACACACACATACACACACACACACACACACACACACACACACACACACACACACACACACACAACATACACACACACACGCGCGCACACGCACACATACGCACGCACACTCATACGCACACGTACTCACATAAGACATACTTGCTAAACACAATAACACGTGCATTTCAAATACAAAACACTTGCTAAATAGACAGGTTCATACATAAGGCAAAGAGGGTGGTGGTGGTTGGTGGTGGATTTATGGCGGAGTATGCAAATACTGGCACATAAGATGGTTGAAATAATGGTGTTTGAAGGTTGATATGCATTAGTGTTGTTTGGTTGATTCAGGGAGCGAGTTCCATTGACAGGAACCTGAATATGTTAAACTGGATTTGAATAAGTCAATTCTAGGAACAGGGACATGAAGTTTGGGTAGAGTCCTTGAGGAATTAATTGAGAATCTGTGAACTAATGTGGAGGGTGCCTTCCCTGACACAATCTTGTGCATTATGATCCCTTTGTTGTATTCTAATCTCAGACTTAAGGGGAGAACCTGAATCTTTTTATAGTCTGAGTCCAGAAGACTACTGGTTTTTAGGAGGACTAATTTGAGTGCTCGCTTGTGTAGGCTTAGTAATGGTTTTAGGGTGTTAGCACTAGCAGAGTCCCATAGAGTAGATCCATGGTCTATGTGTGATTGAATATGAGACTGGAAAAAGAGCTTGCGTGAATGCAGGTCGAGGAAGCGTTTGATTTTGGAGAGTTGATAAACTTTCTGTGAAACTTTTTTGCACAGTGAGGTTATGTGAGCTTGCCAACTAATGTTGTTATCAATTGTTATTCCTAGCACTTTGAGGTATGTTACCTGTTCAACACGTTCATCTTTAAGATGTACAGGAGGAAACTTAATAGTGAGATTTTGTCTTTTTTGTCTGGTTGTGATAAGCATGTATTTAGTTTTTTGAGGGTGAAGCGACATGTGATTTAGTTCAGTCCATTTTACGAGGTCATTCGCACTTTCTTGTAAAGTTTGTGCAAGAACAGTAACATCAGAATGATTTGTGTGTATTGTTGTATCATCAGCAAAGAGTTCACATGTGGATGTGATATGGAGAGGCAGGTCATTAATGTAAATTGTGAACAGTAAGGGACCCAGGACAGAGCCTTGTGGGACGCCATAGGAAAGTGTTTGAAATGAAGAGAAAGTTGTATTGATTTTCACACATTGTTGCCTATTTGTGAGATATGAGTGAAAAGCGAAAGAGTTTTTTGTGGATAAGTCATACAATTTCAATTTTCTAAGAAGAAGGTTATGGTCTATCACATCAAATGCTTTTTTGAAATCAATAAATAGGACACCACAATATCTGTTGTTGTTAATGCTATTTAGCCAGTCATCAACTAAGTTGATTAGGGCTGTGTGGCATGAATGGTTGTGTCGAAACCCGGACTGTCTTGGATGAAGCAAGTGGTATGTTTTAAGGTGGTGTAATGCGTGTTTGTTCATGTGTTTTTCCAAAGGTTTGGAAATAGAGGAAATGATTGAGACTGGTCTGTAGTTTGCAGGGTCTGAGTTGTCACCTGCCTTGCGGATAGGAATGACTTTTGCTTTTTTGAAACTATCGGGAAAATGATTTTTGTCTATGCATAAATTGAAGACGTATGTTAATGTATCTGTAATTGCTGGAGCTGATAGCTTGAGGATTTTTCCGTCTAGGCCATCTACCCGCAGGTACCTGACTGTTTTAGGTGCGTTAGGTAGTGATAAATTTCAAAGACTGTTATTGGTGGAATATGAAGTTCAGACGTGATGTTTTTATCTTGGCAATATTGTTTCAGTTTTTGAAGATCGTTTGATTTGGAAGAATCTGTCGTGACAATTTTATTAGCTATAGTGCAAAAGTGTGTGTTTAGCTGTTCGACAGAGATGTCTTTAATTACAGTTGATTTGAAGAAGATTGATTGTTTGTAAGCTCGTTACTAGCTCTCCATACCAATTTTAGGTTCTGGTTTGATGATATTAGTTCTCGATAATATTTCGTTTTTTCTCTGCGCTTCTGTGAATTTATTGCATTTCTCAGTTTTCTAGATTCCTCTTCATAGCCATGTTGTTTAAGCAGATCTCTAAGGTAACCTGCCTCCTGTAGCTCTTTAGTGTACCATGCCGGTTTAGGATCATGCCGTACTCTAATCGTTTTTCGAGGAGCGTGTTTATCATATATTTCTGTAAATGTTTTGATCCAAAATTCAACAGCAAGATCTGGATCAGTTATGTTGAAAACTGAAGAGAGATTTGAGTTAAGTAAGTCATGCAGAAAGTCTTGGTTGTTAAAGTTTGTAAAGCAACGGTACGTTATTGTCTTGTGCCCCGTTTTGGGAATTTTTACTCCTTTTTTTGGACCATGTGACACAAATTGGGTAATGGTCACTACAGTTTAGAACAGGGACGCAGGCTTCTGCTATGTTAGTGTTATATGAAACATAAGCATGGTCAATAAGTGTCTTCGAGTTTGGTGTGACTCTTGTTGGAGATTCGATGAGTTGATGCAGATTAAATAGATTGCATGCTTGCGTCCATTGGTTTTGCACTTTTAGAAGGTCTATGTTAAAGTCTCCTAGTAAAATGATTTCCTTGGATTCTAGCGAGACTGCATCCATCATCGTGATAGATTTGTCGACCCAGTCTACTCTTTCAGATGGGTTCCTGTAGCAGAATCCAACCAAAATAGAAGGGTTTCTCTTCAGCTTAACTTCTATCCAGACACATTCTACGCCGTTACTTTCCAGGTGTAGAAGTCGTTCGAAGCTGAGGGTTTCGCTGATGTAGATAAGAAGACCCGTCTCTTTCGCTTGTGTAGGATCTTTCCGGATTGTGTTATATCCTGGAATTGTTACATCATTGTCGCTAATGTGTGCAGTTAATCTGGATTCAGAGAGTCCTAAAATATGAAAGGGTTTACCATGATTCCAAATCAGTGTTGATATATCTGATGTCTTGTTGACTGCATGTTGGATATTAAGGTGACAGATTCGAAGTCCTTCTTTGCATGGCCATGCAGACTGGTTCTTGTTCATTTCTAGTTGTGTACTGATGTGATGATTGTAGGAGACGCCGATTTTGCACGTTAACTGTCGTTAAGATTTGTATAGTCAAGGTACACAATAAAAGCACATAAAAGAGAGGGGAAATGGGGCTGGTTTACACACCGTAACAACTTTAGGAAACTAGAAGCGAATGAGAAGACAAGAAAATCTTCACAGTATATGCCCGTAAGCTCCTCGGTCAGATGGTATACTTATGGAAACACTTTTCTGAAATGAAAAGATACACACAAAGGAAGTACTTCTAAAGCAAAATTACGATTAAGGGGACAGAAGAAGAGGTAAAAAAAAAAGTTAACTGAAACTTAAGACAAAAAGCAAAGAACCAACAACTCAGAATGAAAACAAGTGAAAAAAACAAAACAAAACAAAACAAAAAAACAAAAAAAAAAAAAAAAAAGCCACTCACACACAAATACACAAGTCGCGTAGTCGCACTTGTAACTACGAGCTGGCAATGCACAATAATTATTGCCTCGCTCGCAGTAAATAGCGGTTATTGCAGAAATCTCCTGCTGCAGAGGCTTTGTTCAGTCTCTTTCCTGTAAGGAACTTTTTTTTTTCTTTGTTTTACTTAAATGCAAACACAGATGTGTCTGTATAGTTAACACACAAGAGAACAACCTTCAAAGCAAGATGATAATGAAATGAGAAATAAGCAAAAGTTAAAGTTGTAAACAATTGTGCAACAACAGATACAAAAAAGGTAAACAATGTTCAAAGGAAAAGGATAATGAGCATTGGTCTATGATAATTATTCATGTAGTCTCTCAATACGGGCACACGTCACACTCCCAATGTCAGCACATTTTGTTCTGTCCTTTTAAACACTGAGTGGGAGAGAGAGAGAGAGAGAGAGAGAGAGAGAGAGAGAGCAGAGTCCGACGAGAGAGAGAGAGAGAGAGAGAGAGAGAGAGAGAGAGAGAGAGAGAGAGGCGCGGGGATGAGGGCCGAGGGTGGGAGGGGTAGGGGAGAGAGTAACGCGTGGATGCAGAGGGAAAGGGAGCGAACTCTGGTACGTGCGCTGGGGGTGGGGGAGTGGTGGTGGTGGTGGGGGGGGGATGAGGGAGAGAAACAATTAAAAGCGGAGGACTGACTACGTAAGCGTGCGACAGCGGGAAGAACAGGACAGCTTTGTGTACTGAGCGGTGCGGGCAGAGCGGATTGAGGTCATGGGCGACTAACAACCCCCTCCCCACCCCTGCACCCCTCCCCCCCCCCCCCCCTCCAACCCTCAGTTCAGGTGAACGACAGCCTTTTGTGGTTGAGTATTTTGTTCCACAGGAGATCCAGGTAAGCGCAGAGTCGAGCGGTGGGGGTGGGGGGTGGGGGGTGGGGAGGGGGGGGTAGGGGGGGGGGGGAGGGCAGTCGCTCAGTATTTCTACAGTGTTGAGTGCGCGCGCCGTGTGGTTGGTGGTGATACACTGACCGATAGTGTTCTGTGTAATGATAGTGAGTGGGGCCTCACACACCTCCATCCACAACAGGTAAACAACACAAGCCAGAAGTAAGCACAGCTGCTTTTTTTTCTTCTTTTTTCTCCCCTTTTGTTTCTTTTCTTTTTTCCTTTCTTGCTTTTTCTTTCCTTTTTTTTTTTTTTTTTTTTGGGGGGGGGGGGGGGGGGGGTCACTGATTCATGTCTTCTCAGATCTCAAAAGCTTTTAAAGCGAGTGGTTTATCCTCAGATATGTTACTGTTCGCAAGGAAAAGTGATTGTTCACGGATAGTTAACAGACTTTCACTTTTTAGTGTCGTTTAAAATTTCCTTGTCATGTTGTTCGAAAGAAAATAATGTGTACCTCAGTTTCTATTGTAGTATTTACAGATCGGACAATGGACATTTCTACCAGAAACATTCTGCTTCAGGGGAATGGAGAGATAAAAAACAAAACAAAAAACTAACAACCTCAAAATTTCTCTTTAAGATTAAACTTAAGAACTAAAGTGAATTAAAAATGTTCGAACCCTAAGATGTTTCAGCTGGTTTATATGTGAAGGTATAGATTACAATATGCCTTTGGAAGGGAAATCGTTCATTTGAATATTTATGCTTTTTTTTAAATTTTTTTATTTAAATTCGTACATATACAGAATGACTAGTCTTTCCGTCAATTCAGCTTAAAAAAAGACGAAAAATTAAAGCTTTTTCGTCGCCCACACTATCATTTTTCCAAATTTCGTCAAAACTGGTATAAGCTACAAAGCGAAGACACCCATTTCTTCCAATTTGGTTCATGCCGACGTATATTCATTTTGAGCTAGCAAACGATGGGTGGACTTTGTAACCAGAATTTCATACATATGACGTAAAGTTTATAGTGATAGGCGATCTGACGGACTGATAGTTTTTAGGTGCTGCTGGGTTTTTTTTCCCTTAAAAATTCATGTTCTTTATTTATTCATGTACTTATTGTTTACAAAATCAATTCCCTCGGAAGAGAAGACTAGTTTGGCCGTTGGTATGGGTGACACGTCACATATAACCTGCACCCTGCATGAAAAATGGAAAGAATGATGATGAGGGAAAAAAAAAAAGAGAGCTTGATATTAAATGAATGGGAGAACGACTGTATGTTGCGCCGGCAAGCAGCTCTGCAGTTGGCTCTACCCAGGTAGGCAGCCCGTTGTGTAAACGAGAGCCTAAGTTGTACAGCGCTTAGAGCTTGCTCTCTATCCAAGGATAGGCGCTTTATAAGTTGAGTACTTTTGATGATGATGATGATGAAAATAATGATAACAATAATAATGATAATAACAATAACAATAAAAAGAAGCGATGATGATGATGATGATAATAAAATAATGATAATAGTAATGATAATGATAATAATAACAAATAACAGTAATACTAATTAATGATAATAATCGCAGCGACGGTGACGACGACGACGACTACGATGATGATGATGATAATCATGATAATAACAATAACAACAGCAACAGCAGTAACGACATCAACCACCACCACCACAACAACAACAATAACAATAATGATGATGATGATGATAACAGAAATAATAATACAAACCTGTTTTGATCAGAAATTTCACGTAGATTAAATACAAATCAGAAGTAGGTCGTGTCAACCTGTGAAAACGCTGAAAATGCTATGTATTCAGGTCCTGCGAAAAACTTGATACAACTACAAAGTAGCTGTTACAGTATACATGGCATAGCAGCCACCAAACAGTGAAAATAGAGACCTTGTACAACTCCGTTCTGTTTGACTGGCCTGTCTATTTTCTGTCTATTCTTTTCCCATTGTCTTGTCTTCTTCTCGTCTGGCTTCCACTTGTTCCCTCTCATTGTTCATAGATAGATTTCTTTCTTTCTTTCTTTCTTTCTTTCTTCTTTCTCTCTCTTACTTTGTTTTGTTTGGTTTGGTTTGGCTTTTGTTTTGTTTTCTGTTTTGTTTTGTTGTCTCTTTCGTTGATTATTGTTGTTTTTAAAAGTATTTGGACATGAATATCTTTGCATGTGCTTCGTTCTTTCTATTGAAAAATATCCTTTTGGGGGGGGGGGGGGGGGGGGGGGGGGGGGGGACACACTCAGCTGCGCCTATATCT
Organism: Conus canariensis; assembly: GCA_033310375.1. Classification (NCBI taxonomy): domain Eukaryota; kingdom Metazoa; phylum Mollusca; class Gastropoda; order Neogastropoda; family Conidae; genus Conus; species Conus canariensis. The sequence goes on along the minus strand of CM065736.1, from coordinate 14,060,646 downwards.
TTATTTATTTATATGTTTGTTCGTTCATTCATTCATTCATTCGTTCATTCAGCCTCTCAGTCTCTCATTCATTCATTCATTCTTTATTTAACATAATTAATGACCATAATTTTCTTTCTTTTTTTTTTTTTTTGCCCTATAGCGTTCATTTTTATATCAAATTAATCAGCAAAGCCTGTAGGTTTTGAATATTATGTATATCTCAGAACTTTCAAAAATCGAGTTAAGACTGGTTTTGTGGTGGAAGGTCACATTTATTCAACTGTTGTT
>CM065736.1:14052876-14055376 GCA_033310375.1 Conus canariensis | reverse complement strand
ACGGACAGTGAACTGAACTGAAACCATTCATTGTCAGATTAACCATAGGTTGTATTGACATTTCAAACAAAATAAATAATACAAAGTCAGAAAAGTACGGTAAATTAGAAATAAACAAGTTAAAGAAAAAAGTAAATAAAAGAAAAATAAGACACTGTCAATTCATTATTTCAGAGATGAGAAAATTTGTAAAGAAATTATTTACGATACTTTAATAGAACTGAAAGGCGACCAAAGTCCAATGAACATACGAATATCACTTTCTTACATCTTATTATGTCCATAATAAGATAATAAGGAATTATCATTATTCTCTCTCTCTCTCTCTCTCTCTCTCTCTCTCTCTCTCTCTCATCTGGGCGAGTATACATATAACCTACACACACACACACACACACACACACACACACACACACACACACACACACACAGAGGGGAGAGTTAAAGAGAGCCCTCTATCCCCAGGCAGCTTTTTAACGATATGTCCGAAGTTGAAACTTGCGTCATAAGCGGCGAACATTATTTTATGACGTCACACACACACAAAAAGGACTCATTGGGAGGGGGGGGGGGGGGGGGGGGGAAGAAAATAGTATTGCTGGTTTCATGGGGGATTTGTCGTTTCCACGAGAGAAAGAAAAAAAAATTATGAGCTTTTAAAGATAGCATAACATAGCGTGTGTGTATGTGTGTGTGTGTGTGTGTGTGTGTGTGTGTGTGTGTGTGTGTGTGTGTGTGTGTGTGCGCGTGCGTGCGGTGCGTGCGTGTGTGTGTGTGTGTGTGTGTGTGTGTGTGTGTGTGTGTGTGTGTGTGTGTTTAAGTGTGAGTGTATGTGACTCGCGTGTTCTGTACTTTTGAACATGTAGCCGACAGCGATAGTGAGAGAGTCGATCATTTTGTGCATCTGTCAGAGCGTATTGCTACTCATAGTTCATGACGAAAGAATGTTCATGGCCCTGGGAAAATGTCAAAAGAGTTGCTTTCTGACATGCAACTCTTTGGTAGACAACGTTTATTTAGTTTAGTTTGAAGATTAGGTGGACAATAAACGAAAAAAAAAAAAAAAAAAAACCCACAAAAAACAACCGAAAACAAATAAACAAACCTCTATCAGAGTGTACATTAACTGTGTTTGTCTGGCTGTCTCTTTCTCTGTCTGTCTGTCTGTCATTCAGTCTGTTTGTCTGTCACTCTCTCTCTCTCTCTCTCTCATCTCTCTCTCTCCTCTCCTCCGCCTCTCTCTCTCTCTCACGCGCGCGTGTGTGTGTGTGTGTGTGAATGATGATGATGTTGATGATGATAATGTGTGTGTGTGTGTGTGTGTGTGTGTGTGTGTGTGTGTGTGTGTGTGTGTGTGCGTGCGCGCGCGCGCGCGTGCGTGTGCGTGCGTGCGTGCGTGCGTGCGTGCGTGCGTTTAAAAGTTTATTGAGTCTTTGTCATTGATGACATATTTGCCTGCATTCGTTGCGCTACCCTCTCCCCCCCCCCCCCCTCCCTCGTTCCAGTCCCCCACACCCGCCCATCCCGCCCCATACACTCTCTACCCCTCTGGACCCCCATCACCCCCACCCCACCCCAACCTCCTACTTATTTATTCTGTGTAATGTTTTGGTTCATCAGTAGATTGTATTTGTTAGGAGAGGCTACTTTTACACAGTTTTTTGGTCACTGCCGCGCTGACGATGAGTGGCGACGCTCGGGTAGAACTGACCAGCAGAGCTGACCATTCCATCAGACTCGTTGCACGTGTTTACCTCCCTCCCATTGTTCTTGGATCCGCAGGGGTAAGGTTTCAAAGCGTCCCTTTGCTGTCAATGATTATGACTGGCCTTTTGCAGAGTAAGATTATTTCCCTTTAATATCTCTTTCTCCCTCCCCTCCCCCCTCCTCCACCCTCCCCCCCCCTCCTCCCCCCTCCCCCGCGCTTCCTGAATCGACTGAGGCTGCCCTAGGAGGGGCAGCTGTTTCTTTCTTTCTTTCTTTTTCTTTTCTATTTTTTTTCCTCAAATGCTCTCCCCTTTTATGTGTTGTTCTATTCTACATACCATAGATGATTTAGGGCAGGTGTCACTGTTTGGGGTGTTGTGTGTGTGTGTGGTGTGTGTGTGTGTGTGTGTTGTTTGTGTGTGTGTTTTGTTTTGTTGCCGTTGCTGTACTGACCTGACTGATAGTGCTTGGGTTGTAAAACAGTAGAGCTGACCACTGTCAGATTTTTGGCCCTTTTTATTTATTTATTTATTTTTTTACCTCCCTTCCATCAGTTCTGGATCCCTACGCGTAGGTAAAAAAAAATCTTTGTCTTTTGCTTATATATATATATATATATATATATATATATATATATATATTGCTTACCTTATGCAGATTATTTCCCTTTAACTCTTTCTTCCCGTTTCTAGTATCCGTTCTTTGAAGGCTGCCCTGGCCGGCAGTTTTGGTTTGTGATTGTCTCCCCTTGGTGTTGAGAAGACCGCAAAATCGTACGTGGTGTTCCATTCTA
>CM065736.1:14027876-14047876 GCA_033310375.1 Conus canariensis | reverse complement strand
GTGTGTGTGTGTGTGTGTGTGTGTGTGTGTGTGTCCGTCCGTCCGTCCGTCCGTCCGTGGTCAAAATGTGTTCCACTCGCTCCAGACAAAACTACTAGGTCGATCTTTCTGAAAATTTGTAGGTATGTTCGTTATGGGTCACGGATGATGCCCGATGTTTTATTTTACCGTTATAGCCGTTACTAATGGCTACACCGGCCCATAACGGGTTTTTCTTTTTTTTTTATGGAATATCTCAGAAAGTACTTGGCCGATCTTTCTGAAAATTTGTAGGTATGTTCATTATGGGTCACAGATGATGGCCGGTTTTACCAGAATAGCCGTTACTAACGGCAATAACGGCCCAAAACGGTTTTTCCTCTTTATGGAATATCTCAGGCGTATTCAAGATAAACTGGGAGTACGTTTATATGCTGTGCATCTTGTTTTGTTTTTGTTTTTTGTTTTTGTTTGTTGTTGTTGTTGTTGTTGTTGTTGTTCATTCGATGCACCAAACAGGCCTATACACACCCAGTTGTTGATAGGAAGTTAGACTGATGGTCAGCCGTTGTTTCATTTTATCTTTTTTTTTTCACCCCACACACCAAACATGCTTGTGGATAACATCATCGTAGGGTTGGCAGCATAGCGGGGCTGTGAGGATTTTTAACCCTCCGACGGCCAACCTGTGTTGGGGGGAATGAAGGTAAACCGTGGAGGGTTAATTAAACCAAAACACCCATACCGACACCTTTCAAACCACACAGCGCTCAACATCTTGGACGAGGAAGTCGACAGAATGTACTACTCCCAAAGCAGTGCTTCAAAATCTGCCTCTCTCTCTCTCTCTCTCTCTCTCTCTCTCTCTCTCTCTCTCTCTCTCTCTCTCTCTGTCTCTCTCTCTGTCTCTCTCTCTCTCTCTCTCTGTATGTGTGTGTGTGTGTGTGTGTGTGTGTGTGTGTGTGTGTGTGTGTGTGCATGCATGTACGTTTGTTTGTGTGTGTGTGTGTGTGTGTGTGTGTGTGTGTGCGTGCGTGCGTGCGTGCGCGCGCGCGCGCGCGTATGTGCTTGACAGATTAGATCGCCTTTGAAACATTGTCGTTTTGGGGGAAAAAAAAGCTCGGCGATTTTAATTATAGCTTCATGAAAAAAAGACTGCTCAAGTTCGGTAGTTTTTTTTTTTTTTTTTTGTTACAATCATTTCATCAAATAAAAAAAATGTTTTGAAATGATAGCGCCCTTTGCTCAGACATTTTCTTTTTGGTGACTGAAAGGGCGCAAAAACGTGTTTTGTCTTGTGCTTCGTTTGTCCACGTTTTTTTTTTTTTTTTTTTTTTTTTGCGTTTCGCTAACATTTATTTAAGATTTGAGGGGAACACGTTAACAATCCATGAGTATTTCCTGTTTTTTCAATGTTTTTAATGACACTTTAAGAAAAACAACAACCTCACAACACTGTAATGCCATGTAATGCTTTGCCAAGCGTTCCAGCGCAAGCATTGCATACACAAAAACATTCCACAGAGTATATACAATGCAAAATGAAAATTCAAATGATGCAAAAATATGCACAACAAACCGGTGCAACACTAAAACACAATACTTACATTACCATACAACACAACACAAAACAGCACAGAACAGTAATACACAATACAAAAAAAAACAACAACCCCCCCCCCCCCCCCAAAAAAAAAAAAACCCACCACAACATAACACAGTACAATACAATTTAAGATGTCATGTATACCAGTCAAAAAAAAAAAAAAAAAAGAGAAAGAGCGGGAAGTGGTGGGGAGTGTGTGTGTGTGTGTGTGTGGGGGGGGGGGGGGGGGGGTACATATAAGCACAGACAGAGACACACATATAGATAGAGACAACCTGACAGAGGAATGGGTTTGCATGTCGGAAGCCATCATTTCACGTGTTTTTACATACATTTTTTTTTTTGCACTTCATTTGATAACACTCGAAAGAAAATGAAAGCAAAGCAAAACAAAACAACAACAAAAAAGTAAAGACAGACCTCAATATTACAAACATTGAGAAAAAAAAAAAAGAGTTTTTTTCATTTAAAAACATAATAAAAAACAAAACAACTATATACTGTGAATGAGAAAGTGAAAAAAGAAAGTAGGTCAATAACACGAGTGACTCGTAATAGGAATCACATCTCAGATACACCCCAGCACGTGACTTGTCATACAGTATGTTAAACATCGTGTATGATATGTAGACTTTGCCGTTTGCCAATTTGCTTGGGTTGAATGCTTGATCCCTTGACCTGTCTTCATGTATGCGAGTGCAGGAACCAGTGTGTGACAAATGCACGAGTGATATTCCATGCACGCAGCATCGTTTCAATCTGACCTCCTTAGTCATGCAAGCGCCATGCCATAAGCATGTAATGCGCATGTCCAGCGAGGAGGCTGCCTGGCTTTTGGAGCTCCCGTTTTAAATTCATTTTTACATCTTTTACGTCTTTACATCTTTTATTCATACGAGTAACTGTGATTTTGATAATCAGCACTGTTGGCTGTTGGTAGTTTAATGCAAATTTTTTTTATTTTTATTTTAATTTTTTTTTAAAAGAAATTGTGTTTAAACCCTTTCAGGTGAGGTGTTGTGTCTCACTAGGCTTTTCAAGATGGCTACCGGCGTGTTGTTCCTCGGCTTCGTTAAAAGTTTTCTAATTTTTTTTTGCTGTTTGCGCATGTGATAGGAACAACGATATCCCTAGCAATCAGTTTAATTTTGAAATTTTAGATGTAGATGTAGACGCCTTTAGTTCCATTTTTGCAGGTTATAAAACTTTGTGCAACCTGAACCATGTTAGCCTCCTGTGTACACCTGTGCTGAGCACTGTTCTCACGTCGATTACTAGGTCCAGATTTGAACCTCTGATTTCAATTAATATCAGAAATAGTACAGTGATAAGGAATTGTTTTAATAAAAGAGTTAGACATATAGGAGTGAAATCATGGCTCTTAAGCCTTATCTTACTATCGGGAGACATTGAACTCAATCCTGGTCCGTCCACCAAAGTAAACTATCCATGCGGAGTCTGAAATTTGCGAGTCACATGGAAACATAAAGCAGTTGCCTGTGACGTTTGCAATACATGGTATCACACTAAATGTATGTTATTAAACTCAGCAGTTTATGAAGCATTATGTAATAGTGATATATCTTGGACGTGTTTTACCTGCGGGCTTCCAAACTTTAGTTCGAGACGTTTTGAAGATTCTATTGAAGATTGCAGCTCAGAAAGCAACCGTTTTGACCTTATCTCACCAGACCGATCCCCAAAAGAAAACTTGAAATTTTGTCCTAAGTTTGCATCCACCCCTGATTCTAAAACTGATAAAATCCCAAATCATAAAGTGCAACCGAACTCCAAATCGTCACAAAAAAAAGAGATAAACTTAAATGCATAGTGTAAACTTTCAATCACTTATCAAGAAAAAGGAAGAACTCAGTAATTTAGTCACCGAAAAAAACATTGATGTTGTAATTGGAACAGAAACTTGGCTAGAAACTGGAACATCCAGCAGTGAGCTTCTAATGGAGGATTTTGATATTTATAGAAAGGACAGACTTGGAAAAAGAGGTGGGGGAGTCTTGATTGCCATTCGGAAGAACTTAGCCAGTGAGTTTTTATATCAAGGCAAAAATAGTGAAAGTTTATTTTGTAGGATTTATTTCAAGAATAAGAGACCTGTCATTGTTGGATCAGTATACAGACCTCCAGACTCAGATGAAAATGTATGTTCGTCTATTTGCAGAGACATTTCTGACATTGTTTTGGCCAATAGGAAGGTAGCATTATGGATTGGTGGAGACTTCAACTTACCTGATATTGACTGGCGTGAAGATGCCATACTTGGTAATCAATACAATAAAAACATTAATGTTCAGTGTTTTTGATACCACCAAAGACCTTGGATTAGTGCAGTCAGTTGAAATACCAACACGTGGCAATGCATTCCTGGATTTATTTTTTACCAATTGTCCAGGCGCTTTAGGCAGTCAGGAATTAATTGCAGGCCTGGGTAATCATGACATAATTCTTTTAGAGAGCAACTTTCAACCCTTTCGAAGAAACCCCCCTAAACGTACCACCAGACTCTGGAACCAAGCAGACTTACCAAAATTACACAGGGATGCTCATGATTTCAATCGTCTTTTTTTGAGGTCTCATAGTGTTAAAGATAATGTCAATGACCTTTGGAAGTGTATAAAAACTAACTTGGAATTTATTATGGATGACAACATACCTACTAAAATAACTTCAAGCAAGAACCACCAGCCATGGACTAATTCAAAAACTAAACATTCGTTGAGAAGGAAACATCGGTTCTTTAAGAAATTGAAACTACACCCTAATTCAGAAAGATTACTGATTAGGTATAAACATATTAAGAGAAGGTGTCAGAGAGAATGTAGGCTTGCCCACTCCATTTATGTTAATTCGATGATTTCAAAGGTGATCATCAAAACAAGAAATTATGGTCTTACATAAGGAGTAAGAGACAGGACAACATTCGGATTCCAGACCTGAGAAACAACCAGAATAACCTGGTACAGGACCATGAAGGGAAAGCAAATTTACTAAACAAGCAGTTTTGTTCGGTTTTCTCAAATCCCAAGCCTTTAATTAACGTTAGACTAAAGGATGATGATAAACTCCCTGAAATGCAAAATATCAAAGTAAGCAAAGCAGGAGTATTTAAGTTACTGACCAACATCAATGAAAACAAAGCTACTGGTCCTGATGGCATTCCTGGCAAACTCTTAAAATTATGTGCCAATGAATTGACTGAGGTATACCAACTACTTTACGCCTACCAAGCTTCACTGGACCAGGGAGCAATACCTGATGAGTGGCGAGATGCTAGCATTGTTCCTTTATTCAAAAAAGGTGACAAAACAAAAGCAGAGAACTATACACCTGTATCTCTTAAATCCATATCAGCAAAACTACTTGAACACATAATATATAGTAGCATAATGGACCATCTTGACAAATATGACTTCTTAAATAACGCCCAGCATGGTTTTAGACAGCGAAGGAGTTGTGAGACTCAACTTATAACAACTCTCAATGATTTTAATAACTGTCTTAACAACAGACAGCAAATAGATGCAATTTTATTAGACTTTTCTAAAGCCTTTGATAAGGTTGACCATGAGGGCCTGCTGCTTAAATTAGAACACATCGGCATTGGCGGTTCTTTGCTAAAATGGGCTAGATCATTCCTCGTTGGGAGAACGCAGAAAGTTGTTGTGGAAGGGTCGTCATCCCATTGTAAACCAGCCTTGTCAGTGTACCACAGGGAACTGTTCTGGGGCCCTTGTTTTTCTTAATTTATATAAATGACATAAGTAGAAATCTCTCTCCTGGAACTACTATAAGGCTTTTTGCAGATGACAGCTTAGTATATAGAACAATCAGAAGCAAGAATGATACACGCATTCTACAAGAAGATCTAAACGGTTTACAAGAGTGGGAAAGAACTTGGAAAATGGAATTTCATCCCCAGAAGTGCCAGGTGTTGCGTATATGTAATAAACGCTCACCAACTAGATAAGAATATTCTATTCATAATACTATTCTTAAAGAAACTAATGCTGCAAAATATTTACGCGTGATAATAGATAGTCGTCTCAAATGGAAAGAACATTACAATTTAGTATGTAAGAAAGCAGATAACATCTTAGCTTTCTTATACAGGAATATCACGACTGCCCCAAAAAGGTTAAAGACAACTGCTACAAAACACTGGTGAGACCAGTACTGGAATATGGTTGCTCAGTCTGGGATCCTTACCATCTAAAGGACATTGATAACCTCGAAAAGATTCAGAAGAGAGCAGCACGGTTCGTAACAGGGAACCATATCAGAAGGAAGGGAAATACTAGGAAGAAATTAGAATGGAAACCCTTAGAAGAGAGAAGAGCTTTTATCAAACTTAATATATTCTTCAAAGGCAGAGCTAAAACAATGGAACAACTAGTATTGAATAAAAGTAGCACCAGGAGTGGCGGTCAATGTTATGCCATACCTGCATCAAATACTGACAGCCACTTACATTCATTTTATCCTAGTTCGGTACGGCTGTGAAACTCACTGCCGGGTGCCATCAAGATTGCCACAAATGCAGTCTCATTTAAAAATCAAATTGATACGACAGTCTTGAGATCTGCATATTGACGACTTTTCTATTTTAACTTCCCCAGATATTTTATGGTTACCTGGGCCTGAATCTGGCCATTGCTTTTAACTTTTTGAATATCGTGTGCGACCCCTTGTTGCCAAATTTTGCTCCAGGGGCCATCAGGCTGAGTCGCACTTTATTTTATTTTATTTTACTTTTTAACATGCGCGCTGGTGACCTACTCGTTTTCGAGTGAACCAGTCTTTAAGGAAGAAGAAGAAGAAGAAGCTGCTGTTGAAAGCGAGGCTCGCGAATAAAAGAGCGCTATTCGGCTGTGTGTCACTTTAGCGAAATCGGTTACTGTTCCTCCCCCCCCCCCCCCCCCCCCTTTTTTTTTTCTTCTTTTAAGCGAGAAAATGCAGCTTTTTTTTTTTTTTTTTTTTTTTTGCGACTTTTTAGTGATGATGTTTGTAGCATTAAAAAAAATTATTGACGGAAATTGCACACTGTCGTTTTTCCAGGTTCGTTGTTTATTTCTTCAATTAATAGGCATCAACAGTATCTTCAGTTGTGACAAGCTCCTAGTATAACATTATCAGTCTCCAAAATCCCCCGAAGTCGGAGTGTGGCTGCCCACGTGGCAGGGTAATCAAAAACGGTCACACACGTAATGTTCTCATCCCCAGCTGATGCATTTGTACCATAGTGTTCAAGTACTTCGGCTGTTTGGATGATGCCTGGAGTCTTTTAGCCAGGGTACGACAACAGCAACAACAACAACAAAAGTATTAAAACAGAGCTGAACATTTGTATTACACACACACACACACACACACACACACACACACACTTACACACACACACACTTACACACACACACGCGACCTTGCGGAGCTGAAAACACTCCTCCTTAATTCAGGCTTCGTTCTTTTTTTTCCCCCTTTCTTTCTTCCTTTTTTTTTTTTTTACTTGCAGTTTGTCACAAGGAATGAAAAGGCATTTAAAATAAGAAGGCACTGCTGAACAAGCGTGTGCAATCACTAACTGACCGTTTACACAAAATCGTAACTCTTCATTTTTTTTTTCTCCGATGAAAAGGTCGTTATGATCGTTGCTCAGTTTGTCTCTAAAAATACCAGTGCCTGTCCTGGAATCGCGCAGAAAGATGACAAGCAGCCCGACACATATCAAGATACAGGTGAGACAGAAATGAGGAAAGAAAAAAGAAAAAGAAAGGAAAAAAAAAGAAAGAAAGAAAAAAGAAAGTACAAACAATTCAAAGGTAAAAACTGAGCTCTTAATTTTTGCAGGACAGAACAACATAACACAAGATGAACTTCACTTTCTATTTCCTCTCTGCAGAGTTGGCATAATAAATCTGCATTGCTATGAAGTCGATGACGATAATAGTGCACTGTAATTTCAGAAATACCGAGTCTGAATCTAGAAGTTAGGTATTTTAAATGCCTGTCCAGATTCAACAACAGATAGGTTTTAACACTAGGCGCAGTGCAAAAGGATCTATAAACGTTAAATCTTTCGCCATTACTCACATGATAATTCCATTCTTGCCATCTGTATGCAATCAATCTGTCTCTAAAAACCCGAAGAAAATCATCAGTTGCATCAACACCTTGGTTCAGCCAGACATAACCAAACCCATACATATATACTTTACAACGAACATTTGGGGCCCAGTTTCTTTTGTCACGTTCGTCCAAATCAAGCAACATACGATATGCCTTGTATGGTAATCTATGCTCATCCATTCTAGTTAATTTTAACCAAAACTTAATACATTTTAAAGCAGAATTTATGCATACAGGATATCTGTTCGTTCTCCTGTTTCAGAAGAGAGAAGCCCGAAGAGTCAGAAGACAAAACCCCGAACTGCCCAAGAAAGAATCCCACCAGCAGTGCCAAAGAGAAAACTGAAGAGGTACAGTAGAGAAACCAGAAATGCCGATCTCAGAAGCGCAAAGTGCCAACTAACCTTGAAGTACTACCATTCTGGAATCTCAAACAGCCAGCCGATTGAATCCGAAAGGACCACAGTGGAAAGAAGACTATAAACCTTCGCAGAAGTTTAAAGTGCCACAGAAGTCCCTAAACCTTCGCAGAAGCTCAAAGTGCCACAGAAGTCCCTGATCCTTCGCAGAAGCTCAAAGTGCCACAGAAGTCCCTAAACCTTCGCAGAAGCTCAAAGTGCCACAGAAGTCCCTGATCCTTCGCAGAAGCTCAAAGTGCCACAGAAGTCCCTAAACCTTCGCAGAAGCTCAAAGTGCCACAGCGCCACAGAAGTCCCTAAACCTTTGCAGAAGCTCAAAGTGCCACAGCGCCACAGAAGTCCCTAAACCTTCGCAGAAGCTCAAAGTGCCACGAGCCAAAACCCAGACAGACCAGAAAACACGATCCCGGTAAGAAACCCTAGAGAGGAAGGGGAAGCCTCCCCAAACCCCGGAGGAACCCCCGCCCCAGGTTTCACAGAGAAGTCTTGATAGTTTCCGGCACTCGTGGAGGGGCAAAAGCTGAGGTCCTCGGCACCAGGAGACCGACCAGCCTGACGAGACTGGCTGGGGTGTAGGGAGGACGTAGTGCCCCCAGGAGAAGACTGACACACACGTGTAGGGCCGCCCACAGCCGGGGAGGGAAGGAAGGAAGGAAGGAAGGAAGGAAGGAGCAGCGCCACGAGGGGAGGGAACTGTGCCGTTTCCGGCGTGAGGGAAGGATGAGCTGGTTGCAGGACGCCCGTGCGGTGTGGAGGACCCTGGTGATCCTCATCACCCCCCTGGCCCTGCTGCCTCTGGCCTTGCCTGGGACTGCCATGGTGAGTCGCAAAGGGAGGCCACTGCACCCTTGCCATCCCCCCCCCCCACCCACCCACTCCCTACCTCACCCCCTGTTTTATATACTTTGCCTGGCAAATCTAAACCAGTCTTAAAAAGCTTAAATGATAATCCCGCCAAACATGAACAAACGAATCAAGAGACAAAACACGACGCGTTTCGACGTCTTCGGTCTTCCTCAGACAAGATAAACGACACGCAGGACAACGAAAATGAAGAACGAGCACTCACTCAACTCGTGAAATTCGGCGCAAGATGGGTGTTGATTCATTACTATTTCAACTCGCATTGTCTCCTTCCCGACGGCCTCGTTTTCATTCAACGCCCATCCCATCTTGCGCCGAATTTGACGAAATCAGAGATTGCTCGTTCTTCGTTTTCGTTGTCCTGAGTTTTGTGTATCTTGCCTGCTGAAGAACTAAGTGGTCGAAACGCGTCGTGTCTTGTCTTTAGAATGGGGACAAAGAAATGCTGTGTGTGTGTGTGTGTGTGTGTGTGTGTGTGTGTGTGTGTGTGTGTGTGTGTCCGTGGTCAAAATGTGTTCCACTCGTCCAGACAAACTACTGGGCCGATCTTTCTGAAAATTTGTAGGTATGTTCACTATGGGACAAGAATGATGCCCGATGTTTTAGTTTACCGTTACAGCCGTTACTAACGGCTGTAACGGCTTGTAACGGTTTTTCTTCTCCATGGAATATCTCCGAAAGTACTTGGCTGATCTTTGTGAAAATTAGCAGGTATGTTCATTATGGGTCACGGATGATGCCCAATGTTTTTAGTTTACCCGTTACAGGCGTTATTAACGGCTGTAACAGCTGTAACGGTTTTTCTTCTTTATGGAATATCTCAGAAAGTACTTGGCCGATCTTTCTGAAAATTTGTAGGTATGTTCATTATGGGTCACGGATGATGCCCGATGTTTTAGTTTACCGTTACAGCCGTTACTAACGGCTGTAACGGCCTGTAACGCTTTTTCTTCTTTATAGAATATCTAAAAAAAGTACTTGGCTGAACTTTCTGAAAATTTGTAGGTACGTTCATTATGGGTCACGGATGATGCTCGATGTTTTAGTTTACCGTTATGACCGTTTCTAACGGCTGTAACGGCCTGTAACGGTTTTTCTTCTTTATAGAATATCTCAAAAAGTACTTGGCAGATCTTTCTGAAATTTGTAGGCATGTTCATTATGCGTCATGAATAATGCCGGATCTTTTAGTTTACCGTTATAGCCGTTAGTAACGGCCTGTAACGTTTTTTTTCTTTATAGAATATCTCAGAAAGTACTTGGCCGATCTTTCTGAAAATTTGTAGGTATGTTCATTATGGGTCACGGATGATGCCCGATGTTTAGTTTACCGTTACATCCGTTACAAAGGCTGTAACGGCCTGTAACGGTTTTTCTTCTCCATGGAATATCTCAGAAAGTACTTGGCAGGTCTTTGTGAAAATTAGCAGGTATGTTCGTTATGGGTCACGGATGATGCCCGATGTTTTAGTTTACCCCGTTATAGCCGTTACTAACGGCTGTAACAGCCTGTAACGGTTTTTCTTCTTTATAGAATATCTCAAAAAGTACTTGGCCGATCTTTCTGAAAATTAGCAGGTATGTTCATTATGGGTCACGGATGATGCCCGATGTTTTAGTTTACCATATATACCGTTACTAACGGCTGTAACGGCCTGTAACCCTTTTTCTTCTTCATGGGATATCTCAGGAAGTACTTGGCTGATCTTTGTTAACATTAGCAGGTATCTTCATTATGGGTCACGGATGATGCCCGATGTTTTAGTTTACAGTTATGGCCATTACTAACGGCTGTAACGGCCTGTAACATTTTTTTTTCTTTATGGAATATCTCAGAAAGTACTTTGGCTGATCTTTGTGAACATTAGCAAGTATGTTCACTATGGGTTACGAATGATGCCCGATGTTTTAGTTTACCGTTATTCCGTTACTAACGGCTGTAACGGCCTGTAACGCTTTTTCTTCTTTATAGAATATCTCAGAATGTACTTGGTCGATCTTTGTGAAAATTAGCAGGTATCTTCATTATGGGTTACGGATCATGCCCGATGTTTTAATTTACCGTTATAGCTGTTACTAACGGCTTAAACGGCCTGTAACGGTTTTTCTTCTTTATGGAATATCTCAGAAAGTACATGGCCGATATTTCTGAAAATTTGTAGGTATGTTCATTATGGGTCACGGATGATGCCCGATGTTTAAGTGTACCGTTATAGCCGTTACTAACGGCCCATAATGGTTTTCTTCTTTATGGAAAATCTTAGAAAGTTCTTGGCCGATCTTTCTGAAAATTTGTAAGTATGTTCATTATAGGTCACAGACGATGGCCGATGTTTACCAGAATAGCCATTACTAACGGTTACACCAGTCCAAGACGGTTTTTCCTCTTTATGGAATATCTCATGCGTATTCAGGATAAACTGGGAGTACGTTTATATGCTTTGCATCTTGTTAAGATTTGCCATGGTGAGTGGGGAGGAGAGTCACATACACGCACGTGCATGCACACACGCATGCACGAACGCACCCTTGCCCTCCCCCCTTCCCTCCCCGTTTTTGTACTCCCAGTTCTTAAAGAACAGGGAGTACTTTAGAATGGGAACGAAGAAATGCTGTCTGTGTGTGTGTCTGTCTGCGTGTCTGTGTGTCTGTCTGTCTGTCTGTGTGTCCGTGGTCAAAATGTGTTCCACTCGCTCCAGACAAAACTACTGGGTCGATCTTTCTGAAAATTTGTAGGTATGTTCATTATGGGTCAAGGATGATGCCCGACGTTTTAGTTTACCGTTACAACCGTTACTAACGGCTGTAACGGCCTGTAACGCTTTTTCTTCTTTATGGAATATCTCAGAAAGTACGTGGCCGATCTTTGTGAAAATTAGCAGGTATGTTCATTATGGGTCACGGATGATGCCCGATGTTTTAGTTTACCCCGTTACAGGCGTTATTAACGGCTGTAACAGCCTGTAACGGTTTTTTTTCTTTTTAGAATATATTAAAAAGTACTTGGCCGATCTACCTGAAAATTTGTAGAAATGTTCATTATGGGTCACAGATGATGCCCGATGTTTTAGTTTACCGTTACAGCCGTTACTAACGGCTGTAATGCCCTGTAACGCTTTTTCTTCTTTATGGAATATCTCCGAAAGTACTTGGCCGATCTTTGTGAAAATTAGCAGGTATGTTCATTATGGGTCTCGGATGATGCCCGATGTTTTAGTTTACCCCGTTATAGCCGTTACTAACGGCTGTAATGGCCCGTAACGCTTTTCTTCTTTATGGAATATCTCAGAAAGTACTTGGCCAATCTTTGTGAAAATATAGCAGGTATCTTCATTATGGGTTACGGATGATGCCCGATGTTTTAGTTTACCGTTATAGCCGTTACTAACGGCTGTAACGGCCTGTAACGGTTTTTCTTCTTTATGGAATATCTCAGAAAGTACGTGGCCTATATTTCTGAAAATTTGTAGATATGTTCATTGTGGGTCACGGATGATGCCCGATGTTTAAGTTTACCGTTATAGCCGTTACTAACGGCCCACAATGGTTTTCTTCTTTATGGAAAATGTCAGAAAGTTCTTGGCCGATCTTTCTGAAAATTTGTAAGTATGTTCATTTTAGGTCACAGACGATGGCCGATGTTTACCAGACTAGCCATTACTAACGGTTACACCAGCCCAAGACGGTTTTTCCTCTTTATGGAATATCTCACGCGTATTCAGGATAAACTGGGAGTACGTTTATATGCTTTGCATCTTGTATATACTTTGCCTGGGTCGCTGAGTGCAGGCTGCTGTCGATCTTATATATGAATCGTGTTTTTCTGTTGTTGTTTGTTTGTTTTCTTGAGAGCAACGGTTTGCTTGACTGCATCCTGTGGAGCGGTGCCCCGCTATCTCTCTCTCTATCTATCTTTCTATCTGTATATATGTATGTATGTATGTGTCATACTGTGCATAAGTGCATGCACACACTCAGCTCAGCATTCACTCCGTGCACACGCACTCTCTCCAAACAACCAGAAGGCGCACTGCAATAACTCTTCTTCTCCCCCTCCTCTCCGGGGAATAATTTACTAAACAATAATCAATTTTCCATCATATTCAACTGGTTTGTCTTCAAGGAATTATTTTTCATTCCTCCTCTCCAGTGGAGGTACAATCATTCCACAGATCCACTAGTTGGGACCAAATTTCACCTCATTATACATAATACTTCACAAATATATCTTTTACCGGTTTCTCCTCCTCACTGGAGAAACAATGTATATATTTTCAAAGAAAAATCAAAAGATGGCTTAAAATATAGTAGTATCAACTGAGTTCATCAGGGGAACAATAAAAAAAATCAGTATGGGTCAACATGACAAATGCTTTCTTTTCTCACAACTGGTGCAGTCGCTGTCTTCTACAGCTCGATTCTCCAACCCTGGAGACGATTAGGTGCTGCCGCAGCACTGTAGCCCAAATATTCGTGCGACTGCCTAACTGGTGCTGCCACAGCACTGGGAAGGGCTGAAACACGAATGAAGTCCGTGTAAGTAATCTATTTCAAAATCTGAATAATCATAAATTCTTTTCCCTTTTTCCCTTTCTTAACTTCTCTCTTTCTTCTCTCCCCATCTGTCTATACCTCACCTGGTAATGGTGAGTCGCAGGTGGAACTCGTTCTTCAAACAACCTGTCCGGTCAGTGTCCCCAAGCCATCTCCTTCCTATTCCTTATTTTTCCCTCCTGCGCTCTTTTTGAGTACACGTTCAGTGAGTACTCGTCTAACTCTACGCATTACCAGCCCATGGTTGCTGACCAATGGACAACGTCCGTCCATTCAACCAATGATCGTCCTACGTCTATAGCCACCAGCGACACCGACCACACCGGTCAGGCCATTCAAACTTTCTTTTCTTTTACCTTTCCTCTTCCCTACCTAGGGAAAATGCTTTATAACAAATAAGGGCGTACGCAACGGAACGTCACATGTCGCCATGTGAGGCTACATCACATGACACCCCCCATCCCGGGGTGAAAAAAAACTTTCGCCAAGAAATTTTTTTTTTAAATACACATACATATCTAATTAATATACAACTTCAGCCATCAATCATCAATTTTTTATCATTCAAGAGTTTCCATCAATGCATAGAACTAACCTTTATGAACATCATAAAGATCCAAAATCACATTCCAAAATCTTAGTTTGAGAAAAAAAAATACAATCCGTTTTGTTTAGTTTTTTAAAAACAAATTCATACTCCATCACCACAAATCACAAGTTACATAAACACGAAGAACATATGATACGGATTATTCCAAATGCAAAATGTAAATTTTTTTCTAGCCCATTGTCACATAATCATATGTCCCAACATCATCGCAAAATGAGAATTTCGTCATGACTCACTTGATGAAAAAAAAATTTGGCAAGTGAAAAGTCTTTGTTCAAGCAAAAATGTACAATATAACAGTCCACTCTAAAGTTAAACACTTTTTTTTCATTCTTCATAATAGACCGACGTGGAAAAAAAAACAAAAAAAACAACACTTGTAAGACATCAAATGAAGTACTCTGCACATATTCACAAAATAGCATCCTACAAAGAGCCAGCAATGCCAATACATATGCACTTTTGGGGAAAGATCAGGCACAACTACTTATCAATTCAGATTGACAGCAGCCCTGCCAAAATGTCAATAAAGTCTTTCCACAATGAAAACAAACAGCAGAATAAAAATAATTTGTGCTCAATGAAAACAAACAGCAGTTACAGCAGCACGAAGGATACTGTGCACTCACGCACGAGACAGAAAGTCTGCCATGACATTCTGAGTGCCAGGTAATGGCTCAATGTCAAACTTGAACTCCTGCAATGACAAAGCCCATCTCAACAGCCTGCTATTTTTGGTCTTGGACGACTGCAAAAACGTCAATGGCCTGTGGTCGGTTTGTAACCGAAACTGTCTTCCAGTCAGGAATCTGTCAAATTTCTCACAAGCCCAAACAATGGCAAGACACTCCCTCTCAATTGTTGAGTATTTGACTTGTGTGTTAGAGAACTTTTTACTTGCATATTGGACAGGGTGTAACAATCCATTCTTTTCCTGCAACAGTACAGCTCCCATGCCTTTGGAGCTGGCATCAGTTCTCAAAACAAAATCCTCTGAAAGAGAGGGCAAAAGCAACACAGGAAATGAATTGAGGATGTTTTGAACACATTCCAGCGCTTTCTGGCACTCATCTGACCAGACGATACTTTTGTTTTTTGTTCCTTTTGTTAAGTCACTCAAAGGGGCTGTCAAGGACGCAAAGTGCGGTACATATCTTCTGTAATAGGACAACAATCCAATGAGTGATCTTATCTGTTTCTTTGTACTGGGTCTCTTCAAGGCCAAGATCTTTTCTACTTTCTTTTCCTCTGGTGTCATTTTCCCAACAGAAATGACATGACCCAAAAACTCAAGAGTCTGGAATCCAGCACGAATTTTGGACGGTCTAGCCGTCAGACCAAAATTCCGGAGTTTACAAAAAACAGCTCTCAAGTTTTCCTCCAGATCATTCCATGACTTTGCAGCAAGCAAAATGTCATCAAAAAAACTTACTGCTCCACACTCATGAAGTTTTAGTGCGCGCATCATTCTGGCAAAAGAAGCTGGGGCGTTTTGTAAACCAAATGGCATCTTCGTCCATTGAAACAGTCCAAAAGGTGTCTGAAAAGCCGTTTTTTCCTTGTCTGCTTCAGCCATCGGGATTTGCCAATATCCTTTAGTCAAATCTATTTTAACAAAATATTTTCCTTCTGAGAGTTGACAAAGAAGTTCCTCAATGTCTGGGATAGGTTCTGCATCAAACACAGTGATTTTGTTTAACTTCCTGTAATCGATGCAAAACCGCACCGAGCCATCAGGTTTGTCCACCAAAACAACTGGTGAACTGTATGGTGACGAGGACGGTTCAATAACTTTCAACCTGAGCATGACTTGAATCTCTCTTTCGACAACCTGTTTTTTCGCAAATGGAGAGGGGTATGGTTTGACTCGGACTGGGTTTTCCGTACTCAAGTGAATAGTATGGGGTTCAATTGCTGTCACTGTCCCTGGGGTATCAGTCAGAACATCCTGAAAGTCCTTCAAAATACCTTCCAATTGTTCTTTCTGAATCAAAGACAAATCATCACACACAATGACATCATGATAAGTTTCCCCCTTGACAGAAAGAGTGGGCAGAGGTACAGTATCATCTATACTGGTAGACGTTAACAATCCCACATTTGTTGTTTGTACAGTCTTTGCTCTGTCTCTGTATGTAACATCAGGTACAAAATCAGAATCAATGATTTCTGTAACAGCCACATCTGCTTCAGACACTGGACACATCCATTCAATTGACTCATTAATGGCAACATTTGTACGTTCAACATACTTTTTTAGCATGTTTACATGGAACACCTTTTCAGTATTTGCCATTTTCACTTTGTAGTTTACTCCAGAAAGTTTTTCAATGACATCAAAGGGACCTTTCCACATGACACGGAGTTTGTTGTGCTCGTCTGTCAACAGGACAAGTACCTTGTCACCTACACTGAATGAACGTGCCTTTGCTTTCCTGTCAGCAAAGTCCTTATACAAATCAGTTTTCCTGTCAGCTGACTGTTGGGCAAGTTCACATGCGTCTTTTATTCGGTTATGTAGGTCATAGACGTATTGGTAAACGTTCTTGTCTTCAGGTATGTCTGTCTTGTTCGTCCACTGTGTGACTAACAGATCCAAAGGACCCCGTGGTGAATGTCCAAAAAGCAGTTCAAAAGGCGAAAACCCCAAAGTTTCGTTCGGCAGTTCCCTGTATGCAAAGAGCAATGCAGGTATAAAACGATCCCATTCTTGAGGCTCCCGCCTTGTGACTTTTCTCAACATGGACTTTAATGTTCCATTAAATCTTTCAACCATTCCATTGGACTGGGGATGGTATGGCGTGGTTGAAACAGAAGAGATCGACAGCAGTCTGTATATTTCCTTCATGAGGTCTGAAATGAACTGTGTCCCGCAATCTGACAGAATTTCCTCGGGAAGTCCTACTCTGGAAAAAATAGACAGCAGTGCCTCAGCGACAGATACAGTATCGATTTTCTTCAGGGGAATTGCTTCGGGAAATCTTGTCGCCGTGTCGACCAAAGTGAGGATATACCGATTTCCCGAGGAAGATGGTGGGAAAGGGCCGACAAGGTCAATGGCCACCTTCTGAAAGGGAACCGAAATTAGGGGCATTTTGTGCAAAGGTGCACATGGGACGCGACCTTTTTGAGTAGTTTTTTGGCAAATGTCACAAGAGCGACAATACTGTGTGACTTCTCTTGTGACCCCTGGCCAAAAAAATGAATCCAGAACTCTTTTTAACGTTCGCTTGATACCACAATGACCTGCGAATAATGCATCATGGGCCGTATGTAATACCGTTTCCCTCAGTGGTTTGGGAACCACAATCTGTTTGTTGTCTTGTCCAGGTACATGCCTATAGAGGATGTCAGAGTCCAGTATGTACGTCGGCTTGTCCGTTGGTTTGTCAGAGACACTCTGCTTTGCAGTAGACAGTACAGTCGTCAATGTCTCGTCGCTTCTCTGCATGGTCTTCAAAACATCTGGCGTAACTTTTAGTTCATCCAGTTTTGAAACCTTGAGTGGTTTTGTTGGTTTTCCCTGCTCTACGACTTTTGATCTTGTACTGATGAGACAAGGAACGAAAGATCCTCCGGCACCACCATGTACTGTCGCAACACCTGGTAGATTTCCCAAAATCAAATCGCAAACTGGATTCTCAATAACACAGGCGGTAAGTGACCCGGAGTAGTATGGTGTATCAACGGAAATTTTTGCAAGTGGAAAAGTTTCAATTTTTCCACCAAACGATCTGCATTTCTGAACACTGTCAAGATATTGGTCTGGTAGAACAAAACATTTCCTTACACCAGCTGTGGTGCAACCTGTATCTCGCAAAACAGAACCTTGTAAACCATTAATGGCACAATCCTCCAAAAGAAGACCATCAATGGACTGATCTGGTGCCAAAACAAGACCACCTTCACATGTAGTGGAAACAAATCCAGTCTTTGCTCCACTTCCTTTGAAAGGACAGTCCCGTTTCAAATGGAATTTGCCGTCACAAAAATGGCAACGCATGTTTTGATCGGTGGACAACTGGTTACCATTAGTCTGTGAACCTCGACCTTGTCCACGAGCTGGACCAAAGGGTCTTCGCGGTTGTTGTTCACCACGCCCTCGGAAAGGAAAAAGTCTTTCCGGTGGTGAGTATTCGTACTGACGGAAATCGCCAGAACCGACATGGCCTTGACCACAGAAAGGTCGTCGTCTGTTGCCAAAAGACGTGTAAGAGTGCGGACCTTGGAATGAAGCGCGATTTCCTCTTCTATAGTTTCCTTGTCCAAAATGCATCTGAAATGCCGCGTGAGACTCGAAAAGGGACGAATGTTCCTTGCGGGCAACACCTTTATCCGGATGAGCAATACAGTACTGATCCGCCATCTGACACATTTCGTCAACGCTATCGAACTGTCTTTCTTTAAGAAAAGTGGCCAAATCTTTACTGACGCTTTGAAAAAGTTGCTCTCGAAGTAGCAAATCTCGCAGTGATTCGAAAGTCTTACTCGTCTTTGTTAGTTCTATCCATCTGTCCAAACAATGACTCATTCTTATCAAAAAAGACGGAAATGATTTCTCCCTTGTCAGGACGAATGGATCGGAAACGCTCACGAAAACGGTCAGCTGAACACTGAAACTTCTTTAAGAGTTCTTCTTTTAACTGATCCCAAGTCAACCCTTCCTTAGCCGCAAGTGTGTGGTATAGTGCCAAAGCACTTCCCTTAAACAGCGACGCGATAAACAACGTCCATTTCTCCTTCGGCCAACCACAAGAAGTAGCGTGGTTCTCGAACCGAAAAAGAAAACTGTCAATATCGTCGGTTTTTTCTTCGAACGGCGGCAACTTCGGAATGTATGTTGACTTCGGATGAAATGTACTCGCGGAACCGACCGATGGAGGTGGTGGAGGCTCTCTCGATGCCTGTAATCTTTTAATTTCTGCATCAGTCTCTAATTCAAGTTGTCTCAGTTTAAACTGCCGTTCCTTATCCTTATCCTCTAACTCTAATCTTTTTTTATTTTCTTCCATCTCTTTCTGTAGTTTTTTCTCTTCAAGCTCTAATCTTTTTAGATTTTCTTGTCGTTCTTTATCTTTTTCTTGTCGTTCTTTATCCTTTTCTTGTCGTTCTTTATCTTTTTCTTGTCGTTCTTTATCCTTTTCTTGTCGTTCTTTATCTTTTTCTTCTAGTTGTCTCTGTTTTTCCTGTCTCTCTATCTCTCTATCTGCCCTATCCAGACATTGTTGGACATAGTTTGCCAATTTATCACCTTCAAAGCCTAAACGCTCGGCCTGTCGTACATATTCATCAAAATGTTCCATCATGAATAGTTACCACAAAGAAACAAGAAACAATGACTAAATATGATTTAAATAAGGCGATATGTGATGTTATATCCGTTTCCAACAAAAAAACAAAAAAAAAACACTTTGTTACAGTATGTACAAATAAAGAATTTAAATGCCGGTATAAACAGAAAAATTATTAAGGCTTACAAAAGAAAAGCACTAATAAGAATTGACAATGTGGTCTTTCCAAAAGAGATTTTCACCAATATTCTTTCCGAAAGGGAACAAAACAGCTAAGAAAATGAAATGCAATACTAATAACTCTTTTTTCCAGTGAAAAGAAAACAGACAAAATATAAAGTTTTTTCCCGGAAATAAATTCTTTATAATGTTTATGTTCTTAACTGTTCTTACTGTACTTGTTACTTTCTTACTTAGTTTCTTGGTAAAACAATAGATGAGTTCACAAAACAAATGAATCGCCTTAAACAATAAGTGAATACAAAATTACAAAACAAATGAATTAACGAACAATTAAAAAGAGGGGGAGAAAACGT
>CM065736.1:14020376-14022876 GCA_033310375.1 Conus canariensis | reverse complement strand
GATGAGAAACTTTTACTGACATCCAATACCGTCATTGGTTGGAGAGTAAAAGGAAAGTAAATATTCTTTGAATCAAGGTAATGTTTTAAGTGGCTGAGATCATTTTCATTGGACTTGTCATGTAATATGATTTTATCTTTGATGTTTGCAAAGTGGTTGTTTAACTGATTTGCAGATACGTCTGTAAGAATTTGCTGACTTCTTGATACTTGTTTATTATTCAACATATTGATAGCTTTCCAGATCTGACGTGAATCCTTTGTAGAAATTAACATCTTTTGGAAGTAATTGCGTTTAGATTTTCGTTTCATTGAGTTTACCTTATTTCTTTGTTTTCGAAATTCTTTACTTGTTCCGAAATTGCTTAAATGATTTCTTTTATTAATTTCTATATCAATTTCTTTTGTTATCCACGGTGGTTTTGTTTCTTGTTTGACTCTTTTCTTTATGAATGGAGCATGCTTGTTATATACAGAAGTAAATGTACTGATCCAATATTCAGCTGCTTCATCAGGATCTCTTATTTGATATATGTAGTCCATCTGTGCCGTGGCAAGGTCTGAAAGGAACTCTTCTTCTTTAAAGTTTCTAAAGCTTCTATAATATATGATCTTATGCCCTACCTTTGGAACTTTAACACGGGTTTTGTACCAAGTAAGACAAACGGGATTATGGTCACTACATCCAATGGTGGAGCACATACTTCAATAATAGGTTGTCTTGTGTTTGTGTAAATGTGATCAATTAAGGTGCTTGAATGTTCAGTTACACGGGTTGGTTTGTCAATAAGTTGTTCTAGGCCGTGTAAAGTGTAGTTTTGATGCCACTTGGGTTTGGGTTTCGTTAAATCTATATTAAAATCTCCCAAAATGATAGTTTCAAAACTTAACATCGTTACTTCATCCATAAGGACACTAAATTTGTCTTGCCAGTCTGTAGTTTCTGGTGGATTTCTGTATATAAATCCTATGATTAGTGGTTTACTGTTTTTCATGCTGATTTCAATCCATACAGATTCAATGTCATAATTTTCTAGATTATTCAGTTTTTTTGTAGTTTAACGAAGATGCAACATACAATAGTATGCCTGTGGTTTTGGGTTTATGTGGATCTAGTCGAATTATCTGGTATCCTGGCATATTCATATCAGCATCAGTTATTTGTGAGGACAAACGGGATTCTGCGAAACAAAATACATGAAAATTGTTACCATTGTTGTGAAGAATAGTTGCAATATCGTCTTATTTGTTGCATTGTTAATGTTCAAGTAGCCTATTCGAAGTCCTTGTTTTATTGGCCACGTATCTAATGTTAAAGACATGTTGCAGATCGTTTGGGAATAACTTCAATAAGTCTAGAAATTTTTTTTTTCAGTTTTAGAATGTGTATTGTGTGTGTGTGTGTGTGTGTGTGTGTGTGTGTGTGTGTGTGTGTGTGTGTGTGTGTATGTAATTTGTGGGTTTGTGTGAGCACACGTATCTGCATATAGGCTATATGTGTACATATCTGTGTGTACGTGTGTGTCTTTGTATGTGGGTGTGTGCGCATGCTGCGTGTGTGTGTGCATCTGTACGCTTATGTGTATGCGTGTGTGTGCGCGCGTGTGTCAGAGATCAGATGCTTCCGCAAGACCCTTGGCATCTCATACAAAGACCACATTACCAACTTGGAGGTCCAGACCAGAGTCAGGCAAGCAGCAATGGGACCACACGAAGACCTGTTGTCCACAGTGAAAAGAAAGAAAATGAGATGGTACAGTCATGTATCAAGATCATCAGGACTTGCCAAAACCAGTCTACAAGGAACGGTGCGAGGAGGCAGAAGGAGAGGAAGACAGAGAAAGAGATGGGAGGACAACATCAGTGAATGGACTGGCCTCACACTCAGCAGCTGCCTAGGAGCGTCTGAGAACCGGGAGGAATGGAGGACGCTAGTTGCAAAGTATTCTGTGGCGCCCCAACGGTCTACACGATTCTGGGATAGGTGTATGACTTCGTCATTAAGGGACGTTCACTTGATAATCATTCGCTGTCCAGTGTGCGGCGTTTTTTTGGTGAAAAGAACACCTCTCTCACTGTATGTCCCAGTCGAATAGCTGTTTTTGATTGAAAATTTGGGCCTACATGTTTGGCGACATCTGGCGGTGAGATCAGAGAAAAATCATTACGCGCTGATGAAGGATTTGAAACAATTTCAACAACAACACAAAATTGGCATATATGTAATTTAAAAAAAATATAATATATATATATATAAAAAATCACGGCTACAGACTAAAGCTCTATGTATTTCTCTTACTTCGTTTAAGAACTGGTTCTAGACTGATGTGATTTTGTTAATAGAGAAAAAGCGAATCCGAGCGAATGAGTCTGTGCATTTGTCAGTCTGTGTACTGCCTACTTGTCTTACTGCTGACACTGGCACTAGTTTGTCTGTTAGTGTAGTTCTTCGCCATTGCTTCATCTGTGCAGAATGACCATGCAATTTTCGGCTTGTATTA
>CM065736.1:13977876-14015376 GCA_033310375.1 Conus canariensis | reverse complement strand
GTTTTGAGGGATTTTCACCAACGAAATCACGCGCAATCTTCAAATACAGGACCTTCCCCTTAGTTGACAGCACATTTCAGGCCTTTGCACTCACCCGTGACCCTATCCTTGCGCCAGCTAGAAGCACCTAAATAGTCCCATTCCTTTGATTTTAATCTGTCTACTTGGATCCACCTGGCTTGTACCTTGATGGCCATATGAAAGATCATGAGGAGAATCAACGTTCAGACACAATCAAAATTCTCGACAATCGAATTGCGCCAGTCTATAAATACTCGAGTCCTTACGCTAGGCCTTGGCGCATTAATTTTTGGTGTGCAGCCTATGCCACACAGGAAGATTACAGCTATGGCCAGGCTGCACGCACGTTAAGCGGTCAGATCGTACAAATATCCGCCCTACGTTCACCACACAGAAGAGGGGTCCGCATGATAGTAGTTTAATGGAGGGTGGGTTGCGAAATCGTCGCGCCAGGACAGACTTTGCTAGCCAGTGCACCAGCCAGAATATACTCGTGGTCCATTTTCTACTTGAGTACAGTAGGCCCTAAGGACGCGGCCGCCGTAGACCCCCAGGTATAGATTGGTCCAGGCCATTTTATTCTCCCGTTTACTTGAAAAACAATTATACCCTTACAACCTTGAAAAAAAAAAAAAACCTTTTTCCCTGTGTGATCTGAAGTTCCGGGGTTAACAGTTCGAAAGTACACATTTCAGGATCCTGAAACTGACTCCGCTGCCTTGGCATTTAGACAGTACGAAGGCCGAGCGTAATGCATAAAACTACACACAGACACAGACATAGACACAGACCACATACACACACAAACACACACACACACGCACACGCTACACAAACACACTACACAAACCACACACACACGCACACGCTACACAAACACACACACACACTACACAAACAGACACATACACACACACACACACACACACACACACACACACACACACACACACACACACACACACACACACATTGAAAAGAACTATTCAAATTATTTGAAAATATACACAGACGGTTCGTGCATTGATAAACAAACAGGTTGTGCATTCTTAACACCAGACTTAAGAGTAGAGAAATCATTTTATATCGGAATTAACAAATCAATATTTACAGCAGAATTAACAGCGATACTCCTGGCTTTAAATTATCTTTTAAACTTTCCAAAAACAATATTTCAAATTCTGTTCTGTGTTGATTCTAAATCAGCTCTTCAGGCATTAAAAGTTTCTCAATTGCACACAAGACCTGAAATGGTCATAGAGATAAATTGTATGATACACATGTTGATTGCAAGAGGAACCCATGTAGTTTTTTGTTGGATTCCTTCACATTGTTCTTTTCATTATAATGAAAAAGTAGACGGGGCAGCTAAACGTGGAGCCAAAAATAGTTTTGGTTCAGAACTGTTTGATTTCCCCTTATCAGTACATGAACAGTGTAACTTTTTTTTTTAAAAATACTTTTTTTTATTTCGTTCCTCATTCTGTCTTCCATTCCACAGTTCCTTCTTTCTCTCTTCTCCATTCTTTCATCAACATGATCTTTCTCTTTGCTGTACATTTCCGGATGCAAATTATCACATATTTTTTGTTGTTAATCATATTTGTACATGTCTGACAATATTGTAGTAAATAATCCGTGAAACTTATTAGAAACGAGTTATCTTTTTTTCGGTTTGAATGGATTTGAGTGAGAGTTCAATGTATGCCGAGGAAAGGTTGTTTTCTTTTTGTTGGATATACACACATGCACAAACAAACAAAATTCACTAAGCACAATCCTCTGAGTTCTTACAAACTACAAGCACATAAAGGCAAACAAACACACCCGCTCACTCCACTCACACCCCCTCCCGTCCCTACCCACCCACACCCCCACTTTCTCTCTTCTTATGAATTAATAATACTTAAACAATATACATAATTATACAATTTATAATAATGAAGTAATGTTTTCTCCGTGTGGTACCATGTGATAGCTGTTGTATATAACGCATAACATAATTGTGTTCACTGTAATGATCCTTCAAAATATAGATTTAAACAGACTTAAGCATTTCCCAGCTGAGTGTACACACCAGCACCGAAATCCCGTCCATCGGTGTCTTTCTATTTCTTTAACAATCAAAAGAAAGTTAATTATATGTTCTTCAGCCCGCTACCAATATGACACCACTACCCCACAGCCGTGCCCCGCCGACCAACCAACAAGCCAACCTACCAGCTAAGTTGCCGATCGGCCTACGGGTCCCAGCCGCGGTATCGCCATGCCAGACAAGCAGCGGGCCACAGGCTACAACCACACTCAATGATATTTGAATACCTTATGAAATTATCCACACATCCTGAACATATCCTCTCATGCACGTATATAAATCCAGGTATCTTATGATTTTGATTATCAATTTTCAAATAATACTTCATAATTGATCCAATTAGTCTTAAATTTTAGCAGATTCAATTGTACAGTTGCTATGTATTTTTCAAGATTATATCTTCTCTTCAGTATTTTTAGAAATACTGTTATTGAAGGCTTACATTTGTTTATTTTACAACTAAAAATGTAGTGTTTGGCTATCAGAATTATAAGATCGAATGTAGTATCAGTTGTGGAATTGTCATCTGCTCCAAATATTATTGTGTTTTCAGTCAGAGACAGATTATTCGCTATTAAACACTTTCCTTTTATTAATTCTTGCAATGATTTCCAGAAATCATTGACGTGTGTGCATCTCCAGAATATATGTTCAATGCTGTCTTTTTCCTCTTCACAGAAACTACAGTTATAACTTTCTACTATTCCCATTTCTTTCAGAGCTACATTAGTTGCAATTATTCGATGCACTATTCTCATTTGCATCCATTTTAGCTTAATATCCTTAATTTGATTAATTTTTCTAAAGCATTTCTTCCAAGGTATCTGTCTATTCAGCTTCTCCGTCCATTTTGCACAACAGTTTGGTTCCCAGTTATCTTTTACTATAATTCTGTAATAAGTTTTGGAACCTTTATCTACAGAATATATTTTCTTTAGTGCTGTGTTGACTTCTGCTTCAATGTTATCTTTTATCTCATTCTCAAATCCTTGTTCTCTGATGTATCGTTTAATGGATAATATACATCCACCATAAGATAGGAAATCTATTTCAATGTTATACTTTGTTCTGAATTCCTCATGGGATAGTGAATCTCCATTTGCTTTAAACAAATCAGATACTCGAAATACATTTCTATTGTTCCAGTTTTTGTGTTTTATTAGTTTATTTCCTATTTTAAAATGTTCATTGTAAAGGATTGGTTCTGCAAGTAGTTCTCTAGCATCTTCTGGTTTTATTTTATAATAGAACTGCTTATACGACATGAATACATGTTTCCAGAAAACATTGTCTTGAGTGGTGACGCACAGATGATTTGGAGAGTACTTCTCAATGTTCTCAATAATTGGGTATGAAAAAATCAACATGTCTCTCCATCTGTGTGTTGTTTGTCTCAGCCTTTTTATCCATGTTAATTTTAAAGCAGTGATGAGAGCATTTATGTCAGGTAGATTCAACCCGCCATCCTGTACATCTTTAATAACTGTTTTTCGACTAATTCTGTCTTGTTTTTTATTCCATACAAACCAGTAACATAAGTCTTGTAATTCTTTAACAAATGTGTCAGGTGGATTTGGAAGCATCAACCACAGGTAAGTCAGTTTTGACAGAATTAATGATTTTAAGACAGCAATTCTTCCTAAAGGGGTAATGATTCTCTTTAGCCAAATTTTAAATAGTGCCTTCACTTCTATCATTCTATCTTTGTAGTTTCTTTTTTCCATGTGTGTTAAGTCCTGAGTAAACCAAATTCCTAATATTTTGAATTCTTTTGGATTCCAGATCATCTTTAAATGTTGCATATATCTTATTTCACTATGCTTTTGTCTTCCAAGCCAAATTACTTGTGTTTTCTCTTTGTTTAAGAATAAACCTGATGTTTTCCCAAACCTATCGAGAATCTCGACAGATTTTTCAAATGATTTCTTATTCCCTGTGTTCATCAGTTGAGTGTCGTCGGCAAATTGTGATATTTTGTGTTCTTTCTCCCCGATTTGTATACCTTCAATACTATTTTCTTCTTTGATCATTACGGATAATATTTCTGCACATAATACGAAGATATATGGTGAAACTGGATCTCCTTGCCTACAACCCCTTTCTATTGAGAACCATGATGATGTTTGGCCATTTATGATAACAGTAGACTTAATGTTTTTGTAGAATACTTCTATCCATTTACATATATCTTTACCTAAACCTACAGCCTCTAGCACTTTGTGCATAAAATCCCAATCTAACGAGTCGAACGCCTTTTCGAAGTCTAAATTAATTAGCATCCCTGGGATATTTTTTATGTTGAGATGGTGTATTATGTCATAAATTAACCTAATGTTACTACCTATGTATCTATTTGGGACAAATCCTGTCTGGTCTTCACTAATCAGTGATGGAAGGACCTTTTTAATTCTGTTAGCAATACAAGTGGAGCCAATTTTGTATATAAGGTTTAAAAGTGAAATAGGTCTCCAGTTTTTTACATATTCTTTTGGTTTTCCTTCTTTGGGTATACAGATTATAATACCTTCTTTCTGGGTGTTTGATAGTTCGCCTTCTCTGAAACTTTCATTTAGAGCTCGGGTTACAAACACGCCGATTTGTTTCCAAAAACATTTGAAAAACTCAGCTCCAAACCCATCCGATCCAGGGCTTTTTCCGTTCTTCATATTTTTCAATGCAATCCCTGCTTCTTCTATTGTTATTTCACCTTGTAATGATTTAGTCTGTTCTTCTGTTAGTTTCGGTATCTTATCCACCAAATCTTCAATATTGCATTTCACAGTTGATCTTTTTCGGTATAGATCCTCATAAAAATGTTTTACTGTAACTTTTATGTCTTCTGGTTTATCCAGTATATTACCTTGTCCATCCAGTAGTTTTACAATTTGTTTGCTAATAAAGTTACGCTTTTCTAAACTGCAGAAATATTTACTAACCTTTTCCCCATCTGCAACCCATCATGCTTTTGATCTTAGTAGTACACCATTCATAACCTTTTCTCTTAGTGATATCAGTTCTCTATTACTCTCTTCAATTGTCTTCAAATCCTCCTCTGATTTAAGTTCTTTACTCTCAATATCTTTAATAGTTTGCATAAGGCTGTTTTCTTTACATTGTGATTCTCTTTTTTTAATTGTGGCATACTGGATGGATTTTTCTCTTATCTTCATTAGTAAGAAGTCAAGAAAGACCCGATCAGACACTGTTAGTTTAGGGTCCGAGCTGTTCGACTGGTTTTCATCTTGGCTATTGTTAGCATTAATATCATTCCACTCATCTTTATCTGTGTATTCCTTTGTTATTTCTTCTATTAGATTATTTATTCCGTCTACATATTCTTTATCTTTTAGTAGAGATGTATTAAATTTCCAAAGAGTTTTGTGTTTAATCTTCTTTCCGAATTGAAGCTTTAGTGTAATCAGTGAATGGTCAGATCTATAGCCTGGTAAAATGTCAGCATCTTCAAAATACCAAATTAAATATTCTGACAGAAGGAAGAAGTCTAGCCTACTTTGTTGCAAGGGGGTAGGTCTACGCCATGTGTATCTCCTACAATCCGGGTTGTTTTCTCTCCATATATCTGCTAATGACAAATCTTGTATCATATCCTCAACTGCTTTTTTAGCTTTTGGGTTATTTATGTGTTTATAATTGTAACAATCAATTTCCTGTTCTAGTACCATATTAAAATCCCCCACCACAATAACGTTGTTATTTTTGTACGTTTTAATCTTATTTGTGAGTTCCTCGTAGAATGCTGGGTCGTCTTTGTTTGGTCCATAAACACTTACTAGCAACAGTTCCTTTTCATTTGTTGTAAATGATATGATGATAAAGTTACCTTGCATATCTG
Source organism: Conus canariensis (assembly GCA_033310375.1). Classification (NCBI taxonomy): domain Eukaryota; kingdom Metazoa; phylum Mollusca; class Gastropoda; order Neogastropoda; family Conidae; genus Conus; species Conus canariensis. The sequence goes on along the minus strand of CM065736.1, from coordinate 14,009,407 downwards.
TCTCCACCTCATTTATTTTGAATTCGAAATTATTGTTAAATAGTATTGCTACTCCTCGAGCATTAGATCTGTATGAGGAGAAAAAGCAGTCATACCCCATTCCGCTTTAATACACTTTTCCGTATCTTTTTCAAAATGAGTATCTTGTAGGCAATATATACAGTATTGTTTTTTTCTTAAATAATGAAATATATCTCTTCTTTTCTGATAATTCCCTAGACCTTGACAGTTTAATGATGAAATTGTTAACATGTTTGCCTTGTTACCTACTGAATCCATGGTGTTTTCCTTGTAGTCAAAAACATTAAATAAAAAACCATCATGTGCCACAAGAGGAATAAAAGCAACAAACAGGAATCCAGTTCAATGTCACAAGGGCCAGGCAAAAAGGAGTATACTTTACAACAGCATGCATTTAAACAATCATCGTAATCATGGCTTGCGTAATTACCCCGATGTGAATTAATACCGTCCATTTGGCTATGAGCTATACCTGCTATCTTTGTACCAGACAACATTCTTTGCGAGATGTCGATATTGCTAATGTATGTACCGACACGGGCTGTATACGTATAGCATAAGAAACAAAACGTGGAGAAAGTCTGAAATAAACCAATGATAACAATAAGAATTATAATGTTAAAAGTGTGCTCAGCACTTGAAGTCTGCACTTGAACGCCGTTCGTTGCCATTCAAGTCTTGAAAATTCACATTCAAATATATACAATGTTCTATATTATGTGCCAAAACGGACCAAAAAAGAAAAAAAAAAAAATCAACCAAAAAACATAAGAAAACACACACACACACACACACACACACACACACACACACACACACACACACCACACACACACACACACACAAAAGCAAACCCGCAAACCGCGAGCATAAAGAAGTACAGCATACAAAAAGCAACATTAGATTTATCGAACTGGAAGCCCCTCCCCTTTCTCTGAATGAACATCATCAAAACATCAAACATCATCAAATTCATGCCGCATCCCTCCCCTCCCACCCCCCACCCCCATCCCACCCGCTCGTCTGCAATACACCCCCCTCCACCACCACCACACCGCCCACCACCTCCTCTTCTCTAAACATCCACAAACTGGAGCAAAAAAAATCTGCCAGGCGAAAAATACACCTGTTTGATAGATCCGTATACTGAGAATACATCAATCAGTTTAGAGAATCTGCGCAGATAACGCAAACTAATGCCGATGATAAGCATGATAGTAGCGAAAACAGCAATAGTAGTAACAGCAGCAGCAGCAGTAGCAGCAGCAGCAGCAGCAGTAATGACAGCAGCAGCAGCAATTGCAGTAGTTGTAGTAGTGGTGGTAGTATCAGCAGAAGCAGCAGCAGCAGCAGTAGCAGCGGCAACAGCACTAGCGGTAGTAGTAATAGTGGCAGCAGCTGTAGCAGTAGCAGCAGCAGCAGCCGGCCCACTGGTAGTAATGTTTATGATCACAATAATAGTAATGATGATGATAAACAAATAAATAAGAGAGAGAGAGAGAGAGAGAGAGGGGGGGGGGGAGGAGGGAGAGAGGCGGGAGCCAGATAGCAACCACGACTGAGGGAAAGGGTAGATGACAGAATCTCCCGGAATATAGTAAGGGCCCATCACCCCACCTCTTCTATGGCTGTTTCGGGGGGGGGGGGGGGGGGGGGGGGGGGGGGGGGGACGGGGGGAAAAGGGGGGACAAAGGGCGGCCACTCTTCCTTACTATCTCCGCACCAAATTTACAAAATTGAGACACTCATTTTACGGAACTGCCACGTTGTGTGTGTGTGTGTGTGTGTGTGTGTGTGTGTGTGTGTGTGAATGAACAGTGTAACTTAGTTAAGTCGCATATCTGGAAAGCTTTCGAATATAGTATGGTAGATCACGTCTATAAAGAACAGTTTGATATTAAAAGAATCAAAGAGTATTTTAATCTTAATAGAAAATTACTCACAGGTGGAAACTTAATGCATTTAAAACAAAATATGTAAAAAACGTAGTTTGCGTATGTGGAAACAAAATTACTCCAATTCATATTGTTTCATGCAATGATATGAAAAAAATCATTCCAGTATTGAAGCAAAATACTGTGCAGGCCATTTTTCAGTCACCAGCTTTAACGTTCGAATTCTTTGTACACTTAGAGCGCACCCCTATTGGAAAATACTTATAATATTTTTTATTAACTTTATTTGCGGGGGATAAGAAAGGAAGGGGGGTGGGGTGGATAAAATGGGGGGGGGGGGGGGGGGGGGGGAGGGAGGGGAGGGGGGGAGCAAAGGATTTTGTTTGTTTGTTTATTCTTTTTTCTTTTTTTTCCCTTTTTTCTTTAGTACTGTCATCCGTTTTGACTTTAATTGATAAGTTAGTTGTTGGTTATAAGTATTTTGTTTCATGTTAATCTTCACTTATGACTTGTGTAAAGATATTCACACACTTACACATCCACAGCTCTCTCACTCACACACACAGGCACACATACTCGCACACACACGCACACACACACACACACGCACACGCGCGCGCGCACACACTCACACGCACACTCACATTCGCGTGCACGTGCACCCATACATATACACATACACACATTATGTGCACGCTCGCAATTACTTCCGTACACATTCACTTTTTTTTTTTGGTCTAATATCACGAATAGTGGATAGACGTTAAATGAAGGACACACACACACACACACACACACACACACACACACACACACACACACACACACACACTCCTATAGCAAAGTCACGGACCATTTTAGCTAGGCATCCAAACCTTCATGCCATGTTAATGTGCAAATCAGAGATGGCCAATTCTTACCCATTAAATCTTCTTCCAACCCCCCCCCCCCCCCCCTTTTTTTTTTATTAAAAAAAACAACTTATTTCTTCACTGACTCATTTATCTCGCTGCACTTTTTGCACGTTGCTGCCTCAGAGGCTAACAGACGCAGTGGTAGCGTACATAGATAAGTCCTAACGCAGCGGCACATCAGAATATAAACCAGTCAAGCGACTGAATGAGCAACCAGCCCATCGATCAATGAAACCACGCACACATTCCCACCCCACCCATCCCCATACCTACCAACCAACCATTTGAAGGTCTTAAAGAACAACAGCAACAATAGTAATGCTAAAAACAGTATAGAACAACTTTATTTCATAGATTCTTTCACCATGACAAAGAAAAATACCACTAAAAACGATGTAGAACAACTTCATTTAATGAATTCATTCACAATGACAATAGCAAGAACAGTAACACCAAGAACGACGTAAAACTACTTTATGCGTTCTCTAACAAAAAACAATAATAGTCGCATTTTACATCTAGCAATAAGGACAACAATGTTGATGATGATGATGTTGACAATACGATGACAACGATCTCGGCGATGATAATGCTGAGGAGGAAGATGGTCTCTCCAGACATTTGTCAAGAATGCAAGTTAGCTTCTCAACTTTTCCACCATACTGTCCCAGTCACTTTTTGTAGCTGACATTGATAATGGTGACAACGATGATGACGACGAGAAAAAGACGATGACGACGACGACAACGACCACAATGTTCAACAAATGATCTCCTCGTCCTACAGAGAGATTTTTAACGATCTTTCCGGTGTGTTTTTAAGGTTGTGTGAATGATTTTTTGTGTGGGTTTTTAATGTCTTGTGAGTTGATTTCAACGCTGTAGGGGGCCGGAACAGCTCAGAGGTAGAGCGCCGGACTGGTAATCTTGGTGATCCTGGGGTTGCGGGTTCGAATCTCCGCCGGGCCGTTTCGGTACAGGGGGGTTTTCCCCTTGGAGTTCACATTGGTTCTGACTCCATTTTCCATACAGTTCTTCGAATGAGAGTATAAACCGAGGTTCCGTGTGTGAACGCACGCATAACTTCTTGCACCCATGTAAAATCCCTTCAGCAACTTTCGGAAGAGAAGGCCAGTTTGGCCGTTGGCATGGATAACACGTTACACATAGCATGCACCTTTCCCGAAGTTGGAGTATGGCTGCCTTAAAGGCGGGATTAAAAGAAACGGTCATACACACAAAGATCCACTCCCTTTCTTGGGTAGATGGGATTAATCCTTGCCTGTCTATACAGGGTGTATCCGCAGGAGTGTCAAAAAAAAAAGAAAGAAACTTCAACGCGATGACAGCCCTAATATGGCCCTTTGCGGTCAGCCGGGCTGTAAGCAACATTGCCTTAACTCTCTCTTGCAGGCTTCTGCTCGGCTTCATGTTAGCCACGGGGCTTCTCTCCATGTGGATCACCAACACGGCCACCACCGCCATGATGACGCCCATTGCGCGTGCGCTGCTCGCACGCCTCTTCAAAGCGCAGCGCAAGCACAGGAACGAGGCTCGTCGTCTGCAAGAGCTAGGTTCGTGAGTTTTTTTTCGATTGGACCCAATCCTGTCCCCACCAAACGTCTGAAACTGAAGAATTTTTTTTTTCCCCCTTAAATTCTACGGAAGTGTGTGTGTGTGTGTGTGTGTGTGTGTGTGTGTGTGTGTGTGTGTGTGTGTGTGTGTGGTTACGTTTTTATCGCCATTGTTTTGTTGCTTGGTTTGTCTGCAAGCTTACACACACACACACACACACACACACACACACACACACACACGCACACGCACATACACAACACACACACACACACACACACACACACATACACACACACACACACACACACACACACACACGCACGCACGCACGCACGCACGCACGCACGCACGCACACACACACACACACACACACACACACACACACACACACACACACACACACGCACACGTACACAACACACACTCACCGGAACCCGTTTTAAGTTTAGTGGATAGAAAGACGGAATGTGTCCGAAGAAAAAACCCCAATGATTTGTTTTATACGGATCCATAGTACGGATGCGAATATGATAGAACCTTGACAGATCAGTCACGTGTTCAACATGATCATTGCGGCATTGATTCGGTAAAATGGACTTAACGATGGTATTGATCGGCGGACAGATCTACTTGGAATCCAAGAACAAACCTATTCAATTTTGATGTGGATCTACGGAACGGATCAGGATCAAATAGTGGATCCGGGATCTGTTCTGCAAGTTCATTAGTAATTTTCCACTAGACCTGATCACTGGCTTGTTGCTTTTACAAACTGATACCTATCTACGAGGTAATACATTTTCAAGGATTACCAACACTTTGTAGTAATACATACATTGACATTATTTTCCATGTTAGATTAAGTATAGGACACGGGAAATAAATCTTTCATTCCGTACCAAGCATTATCTCCCCTGGCAATATTTCGTTTGTTTTTCCCTCACACGTGAGTTGACTCGAACGGCGAATCCATTGTGGCGTGGCGGATGTCTGTGTTCTCCTTAGCGCCACCGCTGGCAAGCAGAACTGAACGTATGCTCACGGTTGCCCGACGTCGGGGGGGGGGGGGGGGGGGGGGGGGGGGGGGGGAGGGGGGGAGGGGGAGGAGCGGAAAAGAGAGGGTGTGGAGAAAGAGTCGGGGAGAGGGCAAGCCTCCCTTTTTTTTGGTAAATATATGTCTTGCAGCCGAACACGTATAACGTTGCTTCTAGTTAGGCCTTACACCCCTTATCCCTTTCCCGAGAAAACGCTGTGTGATAAACATTGAAAACACTTTTGAGTTTAAGTAAATGTCTTCTGCATTAGTAAATCCTGTAAGCTGACGAAAAGAAGACGTCGTCTTTTATTTCATGCTAGCTTCGCAAAATGAGTAAACTATGAGATGTTCTCCTGGTCCTCGCCGGTGGTTTCATTTTGTTACCTTTATTAGCCACCACGCGCGAAAAGACCCGTTGAGCGCGCGCGCGCGCGCGCGCGCGCGCTGTGTGTGTGTTATCATCAACTCTTACAATAAATGCCAGACCTGCTGGTTCGCAAAGTCTGTTATTTTTCCAACAAGAAAATAATTCTACACTTGAAACCTGAAAGTTCTGAATTATGATTGGTTACATACGAAACTGGAAATATCTTCAATAGCCAGGATCCAACTGCATTATGTATTAAAAAAAAGAAGAAAGCACGTTCAAAAAGACAACAACAACCCGTAACCCCCCCCCCCCCCCCCCACTGATCTATGATTTAACCATTTACAATAAGAATCGGCATCTAAAACAAACAAACAATAGCCGAAAAGCGCAGTGAAACGATACTGATGTTACAAAAGAATAGATACGGCAGAGTTTCGCAGCCCCTGACTAAGTAGCACTCTTTTATTAGGAGACAGATAACGCCAAACATATTGTCGTTTGCGTCGACCCAACGAAGAAAATGATTGAGTGGGGCAGATGTGTGAAGAAATAGAAGTTTGAATCATGTGTGGATGCAAATCTTACGGAAGAGAAAGGCTTGTCGTTTCTTTTTACCCTTGGAACATGGTTTGGTAGTTTATTGTATGAGCAATGCTTAGTTTCTTGCCGAGCTGCAGATCTAACTGGACGAAGTGAAGTGAGGGACAGTGCATGTGTTTGTCACTGTGATTACAGAACAGTTGCATTGACCTATTGGGTTGTCGGTTTTAGATCCAACTACAGATAGGATAATGTTGTAGGCTTATAGTTACAGCCTAGCCGACCGCAGAAGGCCATATTGGGCTGCCACCACGTTGAAGTCAACTGCCAAGTTAGGTTAATAAAAGATACACAGCTGCGTATGCCCTTCATTGCTTTGATCTATGTCTGCTTGGGGAACTTTATTGCACCAGTGGCGTTCTCGTTTTCTTCCAATGGGTGTAGGGACGTGGCAATATCGCGTTGATACCACTTCCTCGCCGCCCTTCTGCTCATGTAACCAAAAGAGTCGGTTGTTCGCCACAGGAAGACCTGACAGGAGTCATCACGTATGAACAAAGGAAGAGAAACGAAGGCAGCGTGACGTAGCCTAGTTGAAAGCGGTTTCTGCAAGCTGCTGTGCTCAGGCGAATTTTGTGCGGTTTTAAAGAAGTAGGAGGTTACTTCCAAATGTGCCTTCACATCGGCAGCGCGAAACTGAAAAAGGACGGGGCCGATTTTAGATCTTGTTAATGAAACTTGCTCTAGATTTTTCACTTTTGCAAGTATTTACCCGGTTTCTTGCGACTAACGACGTTCGAGCACACATTAATCTCACACGGAAAGTTCGAAGCGATGTGATGGCAGGTTAGGGGGATACGATGGCCATGGTAAGTCGATCTGTTTGTCACCTTTTGTCTGTTGTAATCTCTCACGACCTTGGATTTTTATTTATTTTATATATTATTGTTATTATTATTATTTTTATTTTATTTATTTTTTTTTGGGGGGGGGGGGGGGTCCTGTGACCCCCGTGTGTAAGTACTGTAACCAGACCTCGTTTTGCAATCACAGACCTCAGGTGCATTTCAGCTTCAAAGAAAAAGCTCCCCAAACAACAACAACAACAACAACAACAAAGACAAGAGAGAGAGAGAGAGAGAGAGAGAGAGAGAGAGAGAGAGGAAGGAATAAAAGGCCAGAATTAAATCACGAAAAACCTCGTAACTTTCTGTTCTGATGTACCGTATAATTGCAATTTTTGTTTGAATTCTATTTTATGTTATTTTGTCTTTTTGCTCTTCTGATGGGGACGTTCATTTTTAGACCTAGTGATATCACTTTTTTTCACGTCTCTAAAAGATGCGATCTACAACGGCAATGGTATGTTTACTGTGGTGTTGGCAGAGGAAACGGTGTTCACGTGGCCAGTAGGGCGCGAGGACCATGAGGGGGACGTGGCTACCCTGGAAAAAGAACTGGACCTGGAAAATAAAAGGTAGGTCTGCGCGGTTGCCGAGAGAGAGAGAATACGAATACGAATACGAAATTTAATGATTAGGCCTACAGCCCATATCATGGGAGTTGAGTTCCAAGTACAATATGACAACAATTATTGTGTAACATGTCGAACATTAGACACACTATCAGAACATGTTCACCAATGGGAAAGCAAAAGTACATGCTGGAATACCAGATGAATTGAAACTGGTTTGCAATTCTTTTAAATCAGGAAAAGCCGTCTCAATTGCAATGATTTGAATATAAATGTTGCTAGATTATTTATTACGATACTATTCTGGTTTGCCAAAAGCATTGATAATCTAAAACATGATGGGTATTTATAGAACTTGGTGGGAATATACTGTTCCCTTAGTTCCTTATATTTGGACATACTAAAATGAAGTGTATTTCCGTTTCTCTAACAAAACAAAATGGGCAGTTCAAATTTTCTCCTGAAACATTTTGACAATGTCGTAAACGATGAGGTCTCAATGATGAGACACCAAGTCTTAATCTAGTCAAAGCATTTCGCACAGGAACATGTTTTACTGTAGTTAGATAAAAACTAATAGATAACTCCGAATTGAATGAACAATAAAAAGAGAATCTATCTCTTGTTGTTATGTCAAAATGCCATTCCTGCTTATAACACTCTATTAGTCTATTTTTAAAGGTTGATATGAACAAATTGCAGTTTCGACACCTTGGCTTTCCCAAACGTGTCCAAAACCATAACGATATAAAAGATTCCGCATGGAGGACACCCAAGTTTCTTTATCTTGATTCTGCAGAGTTAGTAACATGTTATATGCTTTAAGTGGTAACCTGTTCAGAGGCATTCTCAGAATGCGTAACCAATATTTCAGGCATTTAACATAAACATTTACAAAAAGTGGATATCGTCCAGTCTCACCATAAGCTAGTATATTTGAAGAGTGTATTTTTATATTGAGAAACCTTTTTAAAGAAAAAAGATGAACAGATTCAATTTGCCGAGAGAGAGAGAGAGAGAGAGAGAGAGAGAGAGAGAGAGAGAGAGGTGTGTGTGTGTGCTTGTATGAGTATATCAAGATTATACACACATACACACACACACACACACACACACACACACACACATATACGCACTCACGCACACGCGCACACACATACACACACACACGCGCACACACACATGCGCACGCGCGCGCGCGTGTATAGCTGTCGATCTGTCTGTCTATATTTTATCTCTCTGTCTATATTTATCTATCTTAAAAAAAAAAAAAAAAAACAATAGTGGGGGAATACAAGAGCAGGCTAACAATTCCTGTCATTACATTAATGGTTTCTCTAGCGTGTGCTCCGCGGCAGGTGTCCTCCTGACGACCTAATCCTGACTGCTCACTGTCGACTGCAGGTGATGGGGCTGCGACATGTCTTCTCTGGTTGTGGCTTGTGCACGAGAAGCCGTAACTGAGTAGTGTGGATTATAATGCCGATGAGGGTGGCACGGAAATTGAACAGGAAAAAAAAAAAAGAAGAAAATTCTCTGTAAGATCATTCAGTCGTGGTCGGTGCTTCTTGCTTAATCTATGAACAGAGTTGATGAATTGCTCTTTTGTAATGAATCATGTTTTACTTCAAAATAGAGTCACACATTACAAATAAGGATTACAAAACGCATCCGGCAATAATAAGAACAACAAAACATAATCATCATGATCATCATCATAATGATCATAATCATATTCATCGCCATTATCCATTAATGAGCATTATATGCGTTTCTTTGTCTAATCCAAGACATATATAGGCATAGTAATAACCACAAAGGATAAACACACAGAAAAAAGTTAAATAATAAAAAACAAAATGACTGAAACAAGCAAATGAATTCATCAAACAGAGTAAACAAAACACCTGGCCGTTGCTATATCCATTTGGAAGCCTTCTTTTGTTTTTCGTTTCTTTCTTTTTTTCTTCTTCTTTTTTTCATGTACCTTTTTTCTTTTGTTTTTCTCATTTTTCGTGACCTCTCGGTAACAGTAGTTCAACCCTTTCATTTGAGCCCCCAGATACACAACCACACCCAAAGACACCCTGTAGCAGCCTTAGTAACGGCAGACGGCGGGGAACTAATTTATGTGTCCTGGCTTATTCCCGAAACCTGCGCCATAGCTGACACACCCCGTCTTCGACAGGTCGGATTAAGTTTTCGGGGAGGGGCTTCTCCCTTAGCTCAAGACTAAAAAGACCTACCCTGTGAGCACAGGGGAATGCTTTGTTCGCTTGGGTGTCCTTCCCCAGGGCTGAAAACTTATAGCGCAGCTCTTGATCGCATGATGCTCCTGCCATAGGACGTATGGGGTATTTCAGTGGAGATGACAGTGCCACCTGTTATCCCGCCCCATTCTTCTAGGAACAATGCGATTTGGTCCGGGACTGCTCATTCGACCAGCCAAACCTGACTTTTATTATCATAGCTGACCCTCATATCCGGGAGCACCCCCAATCCGCCACCCGGGGACCCGCCTGCTTGGGGATGGTCAGCCCTGCTCCAGGGACGGTGACCAGTCCACAGCAGAGTTACCACACTGCCCCCGAGTCACTTCGATTGTGCTCGACTGTAACTCCCGGTTTTCTGATCCAGAACCTGCAGGAAGGTGCCTGCTTTAGCGCTCCTCTGACACTGATACACCTGCTTCGTCGCATCACCGGCGTGGCGGAGTGTCGCCTTCCAGAGGGCGCGCAACCACGTCCTTCCGATGCTGGCGCCTGTGAAGCCCAAAGAACCAGGCAGTGCCGACGGTTTTGACGCGATCTGTGAAAACAGCATTTCAGATTTGTCTTGGATGACGAAATATTGGACCGGATGAGCTGGGAAAAAAAGCCAACTCAAAGAGAAAAAAAAGAAGAAGAAGAAGAAGAAAAAAAAGCCCAGTTTGACAGTATACTATCAAGATGACTAAGATTAGTTAATGGTAAAAGCAAAATAAAACAAAACAACCCTTATTCAGGGCTTAAAACGTGGCTGAGTACGTAAAATCAGAAGCTTAACTCATAAACGGAAATCCGTGACATCAGCAGTGAACCCGAAAACACGGAAGTTTAACACATCACACGGAACTTGTTTTCCAGTCTGATAATTAGGACAGCCGCTGGTCACATGTTACTCTTGCGTATAGAGAATTCGGTCGTTAAATATCTAGGGTAGCTGGGGAAGGGTGGGTCGGTAGTGGGATTTGGGGGGGGGGGGGGGGGGGGGGGGGGGGGGGGAGGGTAGAGACGGAAGAGCGTCTAAGATGGAAGAAATTAGCATGTAGCAATCAGTTCGTTGCGAGTGTGGCGTAGCAGTGGACTCCAAGGGAGAGGTGGCAGCTCTCCTTTGAAGGACACTGATGTGAGAGGTCAGTGTCGGGTGGCGTAACGATCCTTCCAGCCATATGGGTGACGGAGGGTCTAGCTTGTGTCGCCGGGGACAGCTCCTGGAGATGTGGGGCGATCGGCGATGGAGCGCTGCCTGACTACGATCACCGTGGCCTTGGATACCGTGTTCTGAGTCCCGCAGACATGGGGGCACTCCTTATGGGCTTGGGCTGAAAAATTGCCCTCTTGGCCGCAGTCTGCGTGTACCTGCCAAATTTTAGGGACTCGTGCGACTTTCGCCCTGCTCCCTCCTTGAGACGGCCTCACGCGGTACAGGACCATCGCCACCCGAGCACGAAGAAGGCCATCTGGTGGTGCTGAAGACAGCCTTTAGTTCGTGGAAAAGGGGGGAAATACACCGACGCCCATTGTCGGCCGACCAACAGCCGAAATTGAACCGAAGTTCGAGAGGAACAAGAGCATCGGAAAGAGAAATACGACAGCCTCACATGCAACTCGCCCACCAGAGCCTGCGACAACAGTTGCACCATGTCCTTAAGGGACTCGGGCCAATAGGACGTAAAACTCACCCACAAGCGAAAGCATGTAGCTCATAGTTTTGAATGACAAGATCACTGCATTTTTGAAAGGGTTAAAACGGGGAGGCAGTGTGTATTTCAATCTACTGCATAAAACGGAACACTTGTATGGCTGATATTTTGTTGATGATGATGAAAATCTTTATATGAAAAATCAAAAAGTGATAACAGTTACCAGTTCAGTTAACAAGTTTACCGAAACAGGAACATCAACCTTGGAGACGTCAGATCATCACCTTTGAGGAAATCACTTTAAACACTCGGTTCTGTGTTTAGAGAAACCAAAATGCACTACAATATTCTTTTACCAAAAAAAAAGTGTAGCTTGAAAATGTCATCACAAATGGGAAAACAAAGTAACACAGGATGTTAGCTGGAACGTGACATTTTTGTCACAAGATGGAAAAAAAATTATATTGCAGTGATAATTGTTTGATAATTGTTTCTAATCAGAATTGTTAATATGATTATTGGCACAAACACATCATTCAAAAGGGAATGTGGCGCAAAAAACAAAAACAAAACCAAAACCAAAAGTCGTTTCGAATCCATTGGAAAAAAAGGTCTCATGTCAATTATTTACATTGAGTGACATTATTGCTTTGTTTTCACCGCTGAATTTAAACACAAGAAAGAAAGAGGAAAAGGCGGCCCAACTGATGAAGTCTGACAATGAGTAGTCGATGACGATGGATGCATGAATCTTCGTGGGTGCTTGCTTGTGTGTGTGTGTGTGTGTGTGTGTGTGTGTGTGTGTGTGTGTGTGTGTGTGTGTGTGTGTGTGTGTGCACGTGCGCGCATTCCTTGTGCGTTCGTGTGTGTGTGCGCGCGCGTGCGTGCGTGCGTTCGTGCGTGCGTGTGTGCGTTCGTGCGTGCATATACGGAATTGCTGCACTTGTAATCTTGCGGTGATTATAGATTATTTGATTCACTTTCCCCCTCTCTCTGTGTCTGTCTGTCTGTCTATCTGTCTGTTTGTCTCGTCTTGAACACATATACACATACATGTCTATCTGTCTGTCTGTCTCGTCTTGAACACATATGCACACCAGCCTACACAAGCACGTATACACGCATGCTCAAACGCACGCTAATACACACGCTCTTACACACACACACACACACACACACACACACACACACACACACACACACACACACACACTGATTTAGCGGTTTGCCTGGAAAGGTTCGCCTGCGCGGGTCGGTGCTCAAGTGCACGCACACACGACCACGCTCGCGCATGTGTGCATAGACGCACTGGCGCGAACACATACAAAACGCACTCACACGGATAGGCCTACACTCACTCGCGCGCGCATCCCCCAATCCCCCCCCCCTCCCCCCAACCCCCCCTCCCACACACAAACGTGTGCCCGCACTCTCCCTCGTCCTTGTTTTCTGCTCCGGCTCATCCACAAACAATCGTACATCTTCCTCAGGGAAGTTCTGGTGATCTCCAACGAAGTGAACGGCCCGCACCCCACCAAGGATGACCACGACCACGACAAAAAGGACTCCGACACCCCACAGACACCCGAACCCAACAGCAAGCTGCCCCAAAAAGACAACGCCAACGTCGACGACGAAGACGACGACGACGACGATGATGACGGAGAAATCACCATAGACGTTGCAAACCTGGACAAACGCTCCGCCGATCTGGTGAAGGCGCTGTGTCTGTGTGTGTGCTACTCGGCCAACATCGGTGGGGTGGGCACTCTCACGGGGACGGGGCCCAACATCGTCTTCAAGAACTACGTGGAATCGTGAGTAGAACTGGGCCTTCTGTCGGTCGCCCCCCCCCCCCCTCTCTCCCGCTTCCTCCCCCGCCCTCACCGCTCCTTCTCTCCACCCTGCGCATCCACCCTGCTCCGCCCTCACTATCCCACCCCATCCCTCATCCAGGGAAGGTTATCTTTTTTTTTTTAAAATAAACTTCTGGCTACAACTAGCTCTCACGAGTCACAGTGCTACGGGAATGATATTAAATAGAGATGAAGAGAGTAAGCTAATGGAATTGACAATGATACAAGTTTAACGCATTGGTTAACCTTTTTTTTCAACATAGAAAACAACAAGAACAACAAAGCATACATACACATTAGAAACAGAATGTTACTCCCCCTCTCCTCCCTAAATTGTCATCGTCATCATCATCATCATCTTGACACATGGCGGAAATGGAGGGAGGAAACGAGAGAGACCAGCAGGGACGGGTGCAGGGGAAGAAGGAAATGGGGCTGGAGGGTTGAGGGGGGGGGGGGAGGAAAACGAGGAAGAAGTTATACAAGGTAATTGCAAAAAAGCAACAACAAAAAAAACCCCACTGTCATACATCGTCGATCATAACAGTAGAAACAAACACAAATGGCCGCCATGTTGATGGTAGTAAGCACACTGCGTAAGAGAATGAATACTGAACTAAGATATGCACACAGAGTAGCGGGTAATCACAAGAGTAATAACAATGATGATGATGATGATAACAATGATAGAAATAATGATAATCATGATAATAATTGGCAAGTTTTGAGATGCTTCGTGCTCATTCAGTGTTAACTGCATCTGCAGAAACTCTGTGCCAGTCTTTGCCTTCTTTGCTGTCACTCTTTTCGACCTACCCATTGAATTTCCAAAAACTCTTTGAACTGTCGTTCACTGTTTTTACAACCTTGTTCTTCAGTTCACGCCATCTGTCTTTCGTCTGGTAAATAGTTACACTTTGATTCTCCTGCTAGAATCTTGTTTAAACCGTGGCAGGGTTTTGTTGTAAAGTCAGTAACCTACAGGTGGTAGTACTGTAAGCCCACACAATGTCCGGAGTGGGCACCAGCTGTCCGTACGGCCGTGACTGTTGGCCTGTACTGGCGTTTTTCCTGTCGTTTCCATTTTTGTGTTCATCAATCTATCAAGCACTTTAATATTCATGTTCATCAATCTTTCAAACACCTTATTTACTCGTTTGTTTGTTTACTTTGGGCGTGATGCATGAAACAATGTACCCGGCACTCTCAGAACAGTTTCACCCGACTTAAATGATGTCAGCATGTCAGCGGGTATACTATGATTTGATGGAAATCATTCGCGCGCTTGCTTGTGTGTGTGTGTTTGTGTGTGTGTGTGTGTGTGTGGTGTGTAAGCTGTATGCGTGCACGCGCGCGCGCGCGCGGTATGTGTGTGTGTGTGTGGTAAAAGCTGTATGCCTGTGTTTGTGTGTGTGTGTGTGTGTGTATGTGTGTGTGTGATAAAGAGTGTTTTTCTTTTTTTTCTCTTTTGTATACGGTGACAGCGGTGAAAGGGCCTAGCGTGGTCGGCTGAGCTATGGTAACACTGAGATTGGTTTAGCTGTGCTTCCTAGGGCTACGGTACTCTGGGACGGAGGGGGGGTGGGGGAATAATGGGCCAAAGAATTTGAGAATAGGGAGTTGGGGTGGGGGCAGGGGAGAGGGTGATGGGTGTGGAAATCTAGCCCAGTGGATAAAGACTCGCCTTGAAAGCAAAAAAAGCACACACACACACACACACACACACACACACACACACACACACACACACCACACACACACACACAAATTCCGGGGTGTATGGTTTTAATCTTTCATGGGGCTCGTTTTTCTCTTCCTCTTTTCTTTCTTTCTTTCTTTGTTTTCCTTCAACCTCCTCCTATTGCACCACTTTTCTTTGTTTTTCTTTTTCCTTATTTCTCTCTTTTTTTTCAAGTGGGGCTTCCATCCTCTTATTTTCCCTTCACTTTCTTTTTCTTTTTTCTTTCTTTTCCACCGACACTCACCATGCAAATCCAAGTGGTTCTGTTGACTGATGGACATTCGCATGCAACGATTAATATTTTGGTGTTTGACATACGGCGTCTGGGTTTACTTCTGTACTGATGTTTGGTGTACTGACACTTTCATTCTGTTTGCATGTGACAGAAGGGATATATACATTTATACTTACACGCGCGCTCGCGCGCGCACTCAAGCACACACGCACGCACGATAAAAAGAAAGTTTGGCAAATAACAGCTTCGGAAATGCAAATGAAATGTACCAAAGTGTAGCAAACATGGAATGCAGTTATGACCATGATGAAAGCGTTTATGAATGTGAATATCCACACCCCTCGCTGTCGTGTCTTCCGCTTTTCCGCAAGACCTTCACTGGCAGTCTGGTTGTTAGTCCTTTGGAGGAGACGATTGACCGAGGTCCCGTGTGCCAGAATGAAATACCCCACAGCAACAAGGGAGGAAACTCTGTGCGATAATCCGCTTTTATAGCTAGACAATAGACAATTAAAAAAAAAAAAAGCCCCCCCCCCCCCCCCCCCCCCCCCACACACACACACACACAACCAAGTGGCACTGTACTGTGGCAGCACGCTGTCTCAAGGAGACAACAGCCCGAGGTTCAGACTGTGGTCGAGACGACGAAGTGATGCAGTAAGCATCCTCACCAACGAAGCACCTGCCGGGTCACTGAGCAGGACATCTTGATTCGCTCTGTTTCAGATTGCCCTTTCCCATGCATTTTGTCCCAGTGCCATTTTGTCTGGGGCTTATTCGCCCAGTCAGTGTTCTGGATGTCATTTCGGCCCCTCCTCCCCTCCCCCCCACCCCCTCCCACTGCCCGCCCCCGTGAGTCCAACATCTCCAAGAATGAACACACGATTGCCACGCCATGTTGTGAAGATACAGCCCGACACACAGGTTAACAGGTCTACATAAAAGGAACAGACATTACGATGTTTATGCATTCAGCTTCTTCCTGTTTGAAACCTGTGTACAAACTGTAGTCGTTCAGGGCTAAAGACTAGACACACCATCTTTTCCACTTATGGACAGCCGTTTGCTTTTTCACTCACGCCACACAGAAAGCGAAAGGTTGGAGTGAAACCGGTTGATGGAGAGAAACAACACAGAGTAGTTTGGGCTGCAGTAAGGTTACTTCGCCATGTGAGGCGAGTAGTGGATGTTAAGAAATCCACAGATGTAGAGAGAAATCTTTGTGACCCTGGGACAAACAAACTGCTGATAAATATTGCTCCAACTGCACGAACAATCGAAGCAAACACAGATTTAATAGGACTCCCCCCCCCCCCCCCCCCCCCCCCCTCAAAGCCAGCCACCACATCAACGCATGCATGTGTACAACGACTTTTGTCTTTGCTGCATTGAAAGTCAGAAAATGCAGTTGGTTCCATCCCCAGTTTCCGGAACACGTCTTTGAAGTGAGGAGAAATCGGAAGCTCGACTCCAGAGTGTTTTACATGACGGCAGGATTGATGGTGAAGGCCTTCATTGTAGTCATCATGCCATAAAGGCAGCCACGTTTTGTCTTGGGCGGAGAAGACACGTTTTAAGGGCATGCCCACGAGGCAGAAGGGCAAGGTGTGTGTGTGTGTGTGTGGGGTGTGTGTGTGTGTGTGTGTGTGTGATGCAGAGGGTAGGACGTCGTGGCAGATGGATGACGAGGATCCTAGATCCTCCTTGTACAGTCACATTCAGGATGATCTTGCCATTGTCCCAGGGCCAGCATTCCACAGGAAAAACTTACAATGTCAGGTTACCATAAGGCCAACTGTTTGAGGAGACCCAGCTGTGGTATTTTTCTATATTTTGTTTGCCGTTTCTTGTTTATTTTTTTTCCCCAGTGTTTTCTTTCCTTCCTTCTTTCTTTTCCCGCTTTTTTGTTTTTCTTTCCTTCTTTCTCATTTTCTTTCCTCGTTTGTTGTATTCTGTTGATTGTTTCTTCTCTTATTTTATGGTGCTGTATTTTTTCCATTTGTTTTGTTTTGTTTTTCTTTTTTTCTGTCTATCATTCCTTCACAGTTTCTGTCAACGTTTTTTGTATCAACCAACCATGGTGCTGCAATATGTTTTATTTGTCGATTAAGTTTTTTTTTTTTTTTTACATTAAGGTGCTGTTATACATTTAATTTGTTGATTCTCCCCACCCCCTCCCTTTTCTTTATATTTTGTTTCCTCTTTTATTCTTCCTTTTATAGGCTACACTAACTCACTCGCCTTTCACAGTGCTCTTGATGGGCACTTGGACAACGAGCTGCAGGTATCACATCCTTCAACCTGTTGTTTCTGAATGTTCACCTCGACAGATGTCGTCACCTACTTCTTTTGTGTCCAGACTGTCCAAAGGTGAGGGCCACGTGTCCTACGTGTCGTGGATGGCCTTCGGAGCACCGGTGGCGGCGGTGAACTTGGTGGTGGCCTGGCTGTGGCTGCAGCTCTTCTTCTTCGGCATCAAGAACACGCTGCTGTGCCGGCGACAAACGCGACCGGAAGAGGATGCGGCCCTGACACGTTTTCTGAGGAAAGAGCATCGCAAGCTGGGGCCCATGAGGTGAGGGAGACCACACACCGCAATTGAGAAACATTAACATCTTACTTAAACATTGTAGGCTTTCTGAGGCTGAACGGTGCTGGACTACGTAAGTGATTGAAGCATAGAGTTATAAATCTGGTTTTCTGGTTCGAGCCCACAACACCTAATGTTTAAAAAAGGCATTGTTGCTGTCCATCTCCAAACCCCAGTTCAGTGTTGGATAAGTCTCAGCCTGTCCGTCTCCCTCCCATCCATTTTCATTCTCCAAAGAGGATGATCCTTGTCAGCTACATCACATGGGTGAATGTGAGGGGTCAACTCTGAATGACAAAGAAGAAGAATAAAAAAAAAACCCAGAACGGAGGCATAGTATCTACCTTTTCAACCACCCAAAAGTTCAGCACCCCCAAAATGTGATTTCTGGATCCACGGGTCCTGAGTTCAATTCCGCTCGAGACAGACCTGTCAGAAGAGACTTTCCATCTTCCAAAGTCACTGTATGTTGCAAAACTCCAAACCTCGCTGAGTTCATTGGATGCAACTTTGAACAAAGGTCTCAGGTGTGAACACATATTAAGAGACAGCTAACATAACAGCAAACAAACATTGCCAAAAAAGCTCTCGCGTATGTTAAATCCCAGTCCATTTTTCGAAGAGTAGTAGGTTATTGCGTGCCAATGGGCGATAGATGAAAACAAGAAAAGAAACCACAAACGTTAGTGTCGTGTATAGACATCATCTCCAAAGACATGATTGTAACCACATAGTGAAAATAATGATGATACAGGAGGCTGGAAAAGTGGTGGTTGGAATGATTGAAATATTATAAAGTATAATGATGATATTAATAACTTTAGTAAATATATTATTTGTAATAGTTATGGAGTTGTAGCAACAGTTACATTGATGATCATAGTAATAAAAAAAAGAAATAAAAAAGGTAATAACAATGAGAGTAGTGATCATAATAGTGATGATAGTAATGATGATAATGGTGATGTTAATACAAGTTGAGCTAGTAATTTCATGTTTGTTTGTTTTTGTTTATGGTGATGATAGTGCTGATAATGATGATATAATGACAGTGATACTGATAGCAGTAGTAATAAAAGTGATACTGGAAATAGTGAAAGTTGGTGGAAAGGAACAGAGATGGTCAATGAGTAAAACTTAGCTGTGCTACTGGAGCAGGGAGAAGGTGGTGAGGATAAATAGACTTTTATAGAGCAATGTTAATAATGTCAACAGTAGGTGAAAAGGTAATAGGGATATCAATGAATGAAAGGTTAACAGTATTATTGGAGCAGGGAAGAAGGGGAAAGAAAAAACTTGGGGTTGGAGGGGGGAGGGGACTACGCACCTACACCTACACATAGACATACACTCACGCCTTTTTCTCTCTCTAATTTAGTTACTGTGTGTAAGCATTATCACTATTACTACAGCAACCTTCTGATGGTGATGGGATTAGTGATAACAGGACCTAGTAAATTATGTAAGCATAATGGTAGTGATAATAATGATAGTAACAGCAACAACAACAATGGCATCAGTAATAATGATAATGAGGTTGATGATGATGATAGTCATGATAATAATGATATGATGATAATAGTATAGCGAGTAATAATCGTTGAAGTAATCTTAGTAATGATTAGTTGGTGGAAAGGAATAGAAATGGTCAAAGAATAGAAAGTAAAACAGTACTGCTTAATGATGATGATAATGATAGTATGAATGATAAGTGTAGTAATATCAGTAATACTAATAGTGGCTGGAAAGGAATAGAAACGATCAATGATTAAAGGGCTGCCATTCCTATTGAAGGGGGAAAAAAAGGATTTTGCTGTTGTTGATGTGTGTTGTTGTGTGTGTGTGTGTGTGTGTGTGTGTGTGTGTGTGTGTGTGTGTGTGTGTGTGTGTGTGTGTGTGTGTGTGTGTGTTTCGCATAGCTACACCTACACAAACACATTTGCACAGATTGTTAAGAGGGATGAGGGAAGAGAATCTCTTGCAGAGGAGATAGTATCTGAAATTAAAAGAAACACCAGATGAAAAATAGGGAGTGGATAAGTATATGAGTGAACTATAGATTTATGTAGCAAATAGAGTGTAGCAAGAGGGCAAAGGAAGGTAGCTGTAACTTACGTATGAGGCAAATAGTGGGTGGTATGGTAGTGTGTGTGTGTAGGTCGAGGATACATTAGGATGATGTCGCGGTGGTGGAAAGGAACATGCTACTTTTGGATGTTGATGCTATGAGGATGGAGGGAAGAAGGGAGGGCTTACTGGAAATAAAAGATTAATTAAAGAAAAACGAACAAAAAATGGGAGGGGATGGAGGGAGGCAACATTTTTGTTTTGGTTTTTTATTTTGCTGTCTCATCTTCTATGCCATGTCAGTGGCAGTGCACCCGTGCCGCTCATTCCGACACCCCGTCCACAGCCAGACTGGGCTGGCCTGCCACAGCCCTGGCACCGGCAATTCACAGGAAGCAGTCAGTGTCAAGTCGTCAAGAGGCAACCCACCGGAGTAGACACTGCACTGCTGCCAAGTTACTTAGGTGGTGTTTAATGGTGCCTGTTCTGATCCAACATACGGAGGATTCCACCTGCTAAGCTCCCTACTGACAACAATAATTGCTTAGTTGCAGAGCCAGCGTGAATGAGCCCTCCCTCTGGAGGGAGCCACCACATGTCTGTCCAATGACAGCTCCCATGGACTTGCTGAACCCAGACGGAATCATACCAAGGCTATGGACATGGAGAGGACATTGAAACTGAGGTCACTATGAGAGCAGGGCATGAAGGGCCACAGAATTTGAGACTTTTTTATGCTGATCAATGAGAATAAGGATGATAAAGATATGCTTTGGATTTCTATTCTAGTCTGAGACTGCATGACAAGGATGTATTCTACGCTTGCTTTTATAACATATCCTGCTGCCAACCAGGCCCGAGAGATACAGACACTTGCAGAGTTGGTCAGAAAATTTGAGCAACACTCTCAGAGGCGAATCCATTAAGTGGATGAAACTGAACTGTGTGGTCCAAGACTTTCCAACTGAGCCCATAGCAAACTCAACTCTGGGCAGGAGCCGATCGGGGCAGAAAAATCCTGCATGACTCTGCTGGGAATCAAACCAGTGACCTCCCAGTCGGGACTCTGGGATGCTAACCTCTTCGCCATGGTGGCTGGTGAGGGCAACATACTTACATCTACATACATCTATGTACACTCACACACAGAAATACTTCTTTTATGTTGTATACAAGTATTACTACTATTACTACAGGTCTACAGTTAATGCTGACGATGGGATTTGTAATAATAAGACATAGTGATTATAAGTATAATGGTGGTGATGATGATAGTAATCACAACAACATTAGTAATAATGATTGTGGTGATGATGACAGTAATGATAATAACAATAGATGGTAATAGTAATGATGGTAATAATGGTAGAAGTAATGTTAATAATAATAGTATTTGATGGAAAAGTAGGAATGATCAATGAATAAACAGCAAACAGTACTGTTGGGTGATGATAATAAGGATTGTAACGATGATAAGAGTAGTGATATAGTAGTAATAATAATAATTTTGGAAATGATCAATGAATAAAATGTTCACATTGCAATTGGAAAAAAAAACGGAGGGGAAAAAAAGGTGGGGGGGGGGGGGGGGGGGGTGGAGTGAGTAGATTGTTGTAGCAAATGGAGAGACTTAGTATAGGGAGAGGGAAAAGGAAAATAGCTGTAACTTAAGTCTGAGGTAAACAGTGGGAGGTATGGTAGTGCGCATGTGTGTTGGTGGAGGATGTTCCGGGCTGGTGTTGCAGAGGTGGATGGGGTACATGCTACTTTTGAATGTTGATGCCATGAGGGTGGAGGGTTCCAATTTTGGCAGTAAGATCAGATTCCTTCATAAGACGCTCCAAGTTGTCATTCTGTAATTGCCAAAGTGCCAGGACTTGGACATGGTTAATGTTATTTTGGGCGTGGTTGAAGTGTAGAGCGATTGGTTTGGGCCTATGGTGGATGTCTGCCAGTTGTTCAGAGATGCGTGTCTCAAGTGTGCAGGATGTCTCATCTACACAGATCTTACCACACACTGGCTGTGGATGGCATACACAATGTTGTGGCTCTGGCAGGAGAAAGTGCGTTTAATAGTGAATGAGCCTCTGAGACCATGTAGGATGGTATCTGTTTTGGTGAGAGGGCAGATTTTGGGTTTAGAGCAGTTGAAAGTACCTGGTGGCTTAAATGAGGAGATGTTGTTCAGTTTAGAGTGCACTAGTACGTCTTTGAGGTTTTTGTCACTTTCGAAAGTGATCATAGATTTGGTCTTAAAGGCAGGTTTGTGATCTTCCGTTACATGCCAGTTAGGCTTCAGGATCCTGCAAATGGGGAGAGTGTGAGGATGGAAGAGGAGACAGGCGGTGGGTTTGTCTGTGTCTTCTAGAGGCTGGGTTTCCAGAGCAGATGTTCTGGATATAGCTGTGGTGCGGCTGAGAGCATCATTAATGACGGCGCTGGGGTATCTACGGTTGGTGAAAAACTCTGACATTTTGGCTGCCTATAGAGTGAAACCTTCATTGAATCAGAGTCTGCATAGGCGAAGGAATTTTGAATATGGAATGCTGTCTTTAGTGGATGGGTGGTGCGAAGATGTTTAGTCCAGGCATGAATGCGCATCAGTGGATTTATAGAAAATTGAGGTTTTGAGCAGTCCATCTTTGAGGGAGACGGTGATCTCCAGGAAGTTGACTGACTGTGAAATGGTGTAGGTCAATTTGATGGATGGATGAAGTCTGAATATCCTCCACCAAGACACATGCTCACTACCATACCTCCCACTATTTACCTCAGACTTAAGTTACAGCTATTTTCCTTTTACCTCTCCTTATACTCTCTGAGTCTCTCCATTTGCTACATCAATCTACTCACTGCCCCCCACCCCCTTTTTTCTCCTTTTTTTCTAAATAGCATTGTTAACCTTTTACTCATTGATCATTTCCATCCCTTTCCAGCTACTGTCATTATTATTACTGACATCACTACACTTATCATCGCTACGATCATTATTATCATCACCCGAAGTACAGTTTGCTGTTTATTCATGGGTCTTTTCTACTCTTTTCCACAAAACATTGTTACTGATATTACTTCTACCATTAATACTATCATTACTGTTATCATATTATCATTACTGTCATCATCATCACAGTCATTATTATCAATATTATTGATGTTGTTATCATTACTATCATTATTATCACCACCATAATACTTATAACAATCATATGTCCTATCGTTGCTGATCCCTTTGCCAGCATTAACTGTAGATAGTTAAAAAAAAGTGTGTTACTGTGTGTAAGTGTATGTATGTGTAGGTGTAAGTATGTTGCCCCCCCCCCCCCCCCCCCCCCTATTTTTTATTTTTTTTAATTCATTCTTTCTATCTACAGTAATCCTTCCCTTTCTTCCGTCCATCCTAACAGCATCAACATCCAAAAGTAGCATGTACCTATCCACCACTGCAACATCACCCACTGTCTCCTCCACCTACACACATATACTACCCTACCTCCCACTACATACCATATACATATGTTACAGCTGTCTTCCTTTCCCCTCTCACTGCACTCTGTCTATTTGTTACATCAATCTATAGTTTACTCAGATATTCATCTACTCCCTTTTCTTTATCTGGTTTTCAGTTTCATATACTTTTTCCTCTACAAGAGTTTCTCTTCCTACCCCCTCTTTCCTCGTGTATAGGTGTAGGTGTAGATATAGCTATGCAAAACACACACACACACATACACACACACACACACACACACACACACACACACACACACACACATGCACACACACACACACACACACACACACACACACACACACACACACACACACCAGCACCAGCACCAATAACAAAACAACAAGATCCCTCCCTTTTTTTTCCTTCAATAGGAATAGTAGCCCTTTAGTCATTGATCATTTCTATTCCAGGCACTATCAATAGTGATAATATTACTACACTTATCATTCATACTCTCATTATTATCATTATTCAGTAGTACAGTTTGATTGCCTTCTATTCTTTGACCATTTCTACTCATTTCCACCGACTAATCATTACTAAGATTACTTCAATCATTATTAGTCTCTTCACTATTATCATCATATCATTATTATCACGACGGTCATCATCATCATCAACCTCATTATCATTATTACTGATGCCGTTGTTGTTGTTGTTACTATCATTATTACCACTACCATTATGCTTATAATTACTAGGTCCTGTTATCACTAATCCCATCACCATCGGAAGACTGTAATAGTAATAGTGATAAAGCTTACACACAATAACTAAATTCGAGAGCAAAAAAGGTGTGAGTGTATGTCCATGTGTAGGTGTAGGAGTGTGGTCTCCTCCCCCCTCCGACGCCCCCCCCCCCCCTTTTTTTTTTTTCTTTCCCCTTCTTCCCTGCTCCAGTAATTCTATTAACCTTTGACTCATTGATCATCCCTGTTGCCTTTTCACCTGCTGTTGATATTATTCACATTACTCTATCCTCACCACCATCTCCCTGCTCTAGTAGCACAGCTAACTTTTACTCATTGACCATCTCTGTTCCTTTCCACCAACTATTACTATTCCCAACATTACTTTTATTACTATTGCTATCAGTATCACTGTCGTCATACTATTACTATCATCACCATAAACAAAAACAAATGAACAGAAAAATATTACATCCCCATTATCATCATCACTATTATCATCACTATCATTACTATATGGTTACAATCATGATTATCGTTGAAACTGTTAATAAATCAATAACATTCCATCCTTCCCATAAGTTTGTGTCCCCATCTTTGTCCTTGTCCTCTCCCTGCCCCTCCTCCTCTTTCTTCCTTTATTATTATTAATATTAGTACTATTATCATCATGATTACTATTATTGACATTTTCCTGTTGTATTTTTGTACTATTACATTTATGATTATTACTACTATGACCGTTACCGTTATTATTATTGTTGGTATTATTATTAGTATTATCAGAGTTATTATTGATACCACCATCATTACCATTATCACATTCATAACCATCATCATTGCCAATCACATTGTCGCCACGACAACCATGCTGTTGACAATCCTCTTACCCCTCTCCTTTTTCCCTTACTGCTATTGTCATATCATCACCAAAAGTGGTAGTAATCCTCTATGATTTTTACAGTATTTGTGTCATGATCATTATCTTTATTATTATTGATATCACTATTATTATCATTATCATTACTATTTTAATTCATAATATTTTTCTTGATGGACTCGTTTTCACTCAACGCCCATCTTGTGTTGAATTCAGTGTGATAAGTGATTGCTTGTTCTTTTCGTTGTCCTCAGTGTTGTTCATCTTGCCTGAGGTAGACTTAAGAGGTCGAAATTGCTATGTTCTGTCTTGTGATTCGTTTGTTCATGTTTGGAAGATACAGTTCTTAATTTTAGTGATATCTTCCCTGAAGAAGACCTAAGAGGTCGAAACATGTTGTGTTTTGTCTTGTGATTTGTTTGTCTACATTTTTTGGCAGTGTGCTATCACTAACATTGAAAAGATTTACTACTACAAAGTTGTGCGTGACCATAAGAAGTTAAAGATGTCAACCACCATCATCCCAACCGATCCCATGCGTTTGCCTTGCACACCCACACCTCCTGCCCCAGCTCCCGAGCTCTCACCACTCTCCCCTCCCCCTACTCCCCCTACCTCCCACGCCTGCACTCCCCCTGTCCAGTTCTCCCTTCAGAGGGTTTTGCCTAACAGGTTTTGTGTTGGCCCTGTGTTCAGTTTTGCGGAGAAGGTGGTGTTGGGCCACTTCATGTTGATGGTGGGGCTGTGGCTGACCAGGGCTCCGGGGGTCTTCCCAGGATGGTCCATCATCTTCCCCAACAAAAAGTAAGACCAATTCATTTATTTCTGGATTTTTTTTTGAATAATCGTTCTTGTTTTGTCTCTGTATGTTTAGCATCTGTATAGCCACGTCCATGGGCCTCTCCCTCTGTCTGTCTGTTTCACTCTGGATCTGGCTCTGTAGAGTACATTGCTGTTGCCACTTATGACATAACGCAACTGTGGGAGGAGTGCGCAGTCTAGCACTAGTGGCGCGCTGAGAGCCGTGCCTTGAAGCTCTCGACTGTTGTTGTCACCGTCGCCTCGTCCAGGTGGTTCCAGTCACGAACAGTGTTTATAAAAAAGGAGTTCCTGAACTGCTCAGTCTGAGCTCTGATGACTTGGAAAGAGCTTGAATTGTTCCTGACTCTTGTTTTTCTCCTCCGTCTCTCTGCCATCACACACCTGTGTCTTTGTGATTTTTCATGTGTTAAAATCAAAACAGACGACTAACAAACCTTTGCATGTTAGTGTAAACTGTGCGCTGTTAAGAGTTCTGTGTCTTTATGTCCGTATCAGTTTTCTCAGTCTCTGAATGAGTCCGTCTCTGTATGTGTGGGTGCTTGAATAGCTTACTCACCGCAGGCGTATACAATCGTACTGATGCACACACAGACACACATACACAGGCGCGAACGCACACAACAACAACAACAACAACAACAACAACACAACAACAACAACACACACAACACACACACACACACACACACACACACACACACACACACACACACAGAGCTTGCACACCAAAATGTACAACTGAAAACCACCAGCATGGAACACAAACTGTTCCTGCACATCTCCCTTTCCTTTCTATCGCGAGAGTAGCGCTTGAGCAGAACAAGAACAGTAACTCATTCTCCGCATCATTTTCCCAACTGGGTGCGAGCCGCCAACGGTTTCTCTTTTGAGAATATCCTTTACTGACACTCGGTCGCTGTTGCTACGGTAAATCCAAACGTTGAATGTGTGTTATCTATCGTGGAACTGGTACAGTTTCTCAGTTATATTTCTTGATCAGCACACACACACACGCACGCACGCACGCACGCACACACGCACACACACACAGTAGAGCCTCAGCGAGTTCGGAAGTGGTATAAGGGAGACAACGTTTGCCATATCTGTTCTGTTTTGTGCTACCAGAATGGTGTCGCTTGCCGCCGTCACTCCCGTTATTTCCTTTGTGTATTTTGACATAAGCCACTCACTGCATATATGTAATTCGCAAATTGATGCACTAAACAAACATTAAAAAAAAAAAACCCTCCAAATGACTGCTAACTACGACACCAAATCGCTTAGCAGAAATGACAGTACAGAGCACACGGAACAAACAAGGAAACATCCCCAAAAAAGGATGCTCCAAGCTTGCCCATATACCCTGTACCGAACACATCTACACAGCAACAAGACCTGACGAAATGAACAAATATAAATTAACTTGTATTCAAGACTGGCACAGCCTTTCAAAACTTGAATATAGTCAGACAAGTACAAAGACGAACAGTAACAAATACAAATAACCTCGATTAAATTCAAACGAAAGTAGAGGCAGGGAGCAGTAAACAATAAACAAAATACAAGTAGGGTAACTATATTTTTCCTTATTTGTTCTGTGTGCTCTGTGCTGTCATGTCTGCTAGGCGATGAATCGGTGTCGTAGACTTTGGAGTTATGTTTTCTTGTGAGAGCAAGAGTTACCTTACTTGTTGTTGTGTATTCTTTACTGTTCTCTGCATTATTTCATTTTACTTTTTTTTTTTTTTTTCAACAACAAAAAAAGTTTATTTTTCTTTGTAATTATTTGATTTTAACGACAGAAGAAATTTGCAACAACGATTTGATTGACAAAATGTTATAAATCTAATTTACAGCTACCATTGCATTAATGTAAATGATTTTAGTCGGTCAGGCACGATTTTTTATGATGCGTTGTCAGGTGTTTTTAACGATCGCAATGTTAGTTATCATTTGCTGTCGAACAGAGATAGTGATATTAGTATTTGTGATCTTAATCTATTATTGACACAACAATAACACCATTTTCGCGTCATCCTTTCGACATATTCTACATTCTAGTGGAAATCAATCGCATCTTAAATATAGTACATTCATATATATTTCACGAATCTGAGGATGAGATTGATCACCCAGATTCAAATGACGAGGCTGCAGACAGCATTGTTGAAAATTGTTGCGCGGCTACAGAGAACGTTGCATTTCACGACGCTATACAACCCACACCACCACGCAAGAACACTATAGACGTGCAATACTTCATATGGTTTTACATGTACAGGCTTATGCGCTAGCCCCCCCCCCCCCCATGACCATTTGCTGAGACGACCGGAACAGGTCAAGATCCTTCCGCCTCTTCGCCTGCTCCACCACAAATTATACCAGTGGGACGGCACCTAACGCAGTGTGATATTGAATATATGCAGCTCCACCGGAACAGGTCAAGATGTTCCGCCTCTTCGCCTGCTGATAATGATGGTGTATAATGATGGTGTATATACCACCAGTGGGACGGCATCTGGAGAGAGTGGAATGTATAATATGCAGCTCCAGGGACGGCACCTTGGCTTCCACTGCATATACAAAACATTCCACTCTCTCCGGGATACAATCGTACTGATGCACACACAGACACACATACACAGGCGCGAACACACACAACAACAACAACAACAACAACAACAACAACAACAACACACACACACACACACACACACACACACACACACACACACACACAGAGCTTGCACACCAAAATGTACAACTGAAAACCACCAGCATGGAACACAAACTGTTCCTGCACATCTCCCTTTCCTTTCTATCGCGAGAGTAGCGCTTGAGCAGAACAAGAACAGTAACTCATTCTCCGCATCATTTTCCCAACTGGGTGCGAGCCGCCAACGGTTTCTCTTTTGAGAATATCCTTTACTGACACTCGGTCGCTGTTGCTACGGTAAATCCAAACGTTGAATGTGTGTTATCTATCGTGGAACTGGTACAGTTTCTCAGTCATATTTCTTGATCAGCACACACACACACGCACGCACGCACGCACGCACACACGCACACACACACAGTAGAGCCTCAGCGAGTTCGGAAGTGGTATAAGGGAGACAACGTTTGCCATATCTGTTCTGTTTTGTGCTACCAGAATGGTGTCGCTTGCCGCCGTCACTCCCGTTATTTCCTTTGTGTATTTTGACATAAGCCACTCACTGCATATATGTAATTCGCAAATTGATGCACTAAACAAACATTAAAAAAAAAACCCCTCCAAATGACTGCTAACTACGACACCAAATCGCTTAGCAGAAATGACAGTACAGAGCACACGGAACAAACAAGGAAACATCCCCAAAAAAGGATGCTCCAAGCTTGCCCATATACCCTGTACCGAACACATCTACACAGCAACAAGACCTGACGAAATGAACAAATATAAATTAACTTGTATTCAAGACTGGCACAGCCTTTCAAAACTTGAATATAGTCAGACAAGTACAAAGACGAACAGTAACAAATACAAATAACCTCGATTAAATTCAAACGAAAGTAGAGGCAGGGAGCAGTAAACAATAAACAAAATACAAGTAGGGTAACTATATTTTTCCTTATTTGTTCTGTGTGCTCTGTGCTGTCATGTCTGCTAGGCGATGAATCGGTGTCGTAGACTTTGGAGTTATGTTTTCTTGTGAGAGCAAGAGTTACCTTACTTGTTTGTTGTGTATTCTTTACTGTTCTCTGCATTATTTCATTTTACTTTTTTTTTTTTTTTTCAACAACAAAAAAAGTTTATTTTTCTTTGTAATTATTTGATTTTAACGACAGAAGAAATTTGCAACAACGATTTGATTGACAAAATGTTATAAATCTAATTTACAGCTACCATTGCATTAATGTAAATGATTTTAGTCGGTCAGGCACGATTTTTTATGATGCGTTGTCAGGTGTTTTTAACGATCGCAATGTTAGTTATCATTTGCTGTCGAACAGAGATAGTGATATTAGTATTTGTGATCTTAATCTATTATTGACACAACAATAACACCATTTTCGCGTCATCCTTTCGACATATTCTACATTCTAGCGGAAATCAATCGCATCTTAAATATAGTACATTCATATATATTTCACGAATCTGAGGATGAGATTGATCACCCAGATTCAAATGACGAGGCTGCAGTCAGCATTGTTGAAAATTGTTGCGCGGCTACAGAGAACGTTGCATTTCACGACGCTATACAACCCACACCACCACGCAAGAACACTATAGACGTGCAATACTTCGTATGGTTTTACATGTACAGGCTTATGCGCTAGCCCCCCCCCCCCCCCCCCCCCCCCCCCCCCTGACCATTTGCTGAGACGACCGGAACAGGTCAAGATCCTTCCGCCTCTTCGCCTGCTCCACCACAAATTATACCAGTGGGACGGCACCTAACGCAGTGTGATATTGAATATATGCAGCTCCACCGGAACAGGTCAAGATGTTCCGCCTCTTCGCCTGCTGATAATGATGGTGTATAATGATGGTGTATATACCACCAGTGGGACGGCATCTGGAGAGAGTGGAATGTTGTATAATATGCAGCTCCAGGGACGGCACCTTGGCTTCCACTGCATATACAAAACATTCCACTCTCTCCAGGTGCCGTTAATAAAAACAAAAACAACAAAAAAAAAACTGTTTGCCTTGTTCATTTTTTGGTCGTGTGCGGACGTTTGCTTAATTGTTTGTCTCTTCAGGGAGAGAATGATGAATCCATCGGTGCTCAACCAATCATGACTGCAAATCCCAAACGGACTATGAACATGGACCAAATGGAATATCCATGTGTCTGTGGAAAGCGTTTCGCTACCACCCGTGGCATGAAGATCCACAGAACAAAGATGGGATGTGTGAAGACTCATCTGAATGAGCAGCAGCGCACTGCATCAGCAGATAAGACGTCGGAAGACCAAGGCCAGGATTTAAACCACAGTGCCAAGGACATCCACGCTGTTGGTTCGGATGAGGAATTTGCACAGGCCCTCGATGCCAGGCGCCTGAAACTCAACCTGCCACGAGCAAACGAAACTGAAGATTGGGAGAAACTGGATGCAAAAATCGTCCAAAGACTCGATGCACTGATAGGGAAAAGCACCCTGGAACACAAACTAGCCACATATGGGGACATTGTGTATGCCACATGTAGAGACGCCTATGGAGCAAAACTACCCAAAGAGAAAACACCTCCAAAGAAATCCAGACGCCAAGAAAAGATGGACAAGATCAGGGTCCAAAAGAAAAACCTGAAGATGCAAATGAAGACCGCACTGCCAGCTGAAAAACAAGGCTTGGAAAAACTGTGGAAAGACCTGAAAGAAAAACACAGCGCCCTCAGCAAAGCGGAATCTGCGAGGAA
>CM065736.1:13897868-13977776 GCA_033310375.1 Conus canariensis | reverse complement strand
AGTCGTATGCCCATCCTCCCATCCAATCCATTCCTCGCATCGCCAGTGCCCCACGTGCGTCAACGCGCGCGCACTTGTGTGCATGTTGTGTGTGTGTATGCGTGTGAGATCGATAGATCGATTGATAATCTTTGTACCGAAGGGTAACTGATAAGCATGAAGACGCCTTTTTTTCTAATCAGGCTCTTGCCCCTTCAGGGACCAAGGATACACGTGAACACTGTTACAAAACAGCGGTGATTCATGCAGGCATAAAGGAAAACAATACATTCACATCAAAAGTGTCTGTCGCGCGCGTGCACGCACACGCACACACACACACACACACACATGGTACATCAATGTTCGTTTGTCAAAAGGGGGATACAAGAAGTATCAGTCACGGAAATAGTCATCAACATAGCCCGCGGACAAATGAACAGTGACGTAGAGGCAGTCACGTTTAGGTAGACTAGCACATTCTTGTTCATGTGTTAGAGAGAGACGAGACAAGACAAAATTCTTTATTTACGAGGATAATAGATAAGCACTGATGTGCTTTTTTTTTTACACCAGTCCTCGCCCCGAGTAGGGTCAACAATGCAAAATAAGATGAGGTAACAAAGGAAGCATGCAAAAGGTGACTAGAACTACAATACAATACGGAATTAAAAAAAAAAAAAATGAAAACAGAGAGAGAGAGAGAGAGAGAGAGAGAGACGCAGGAGCGAAAAGAGTGCAGGGAAAGGCTGTAGAGAGAGAGAGAGAGAGAGAGAGGGGGGGGGGTGTGGGGGGGGGGGGGAGAGAGAAGAGGCGAGAGTGGGTGCGATAAAAGAGCATGTTTATAACAATCTGACAATCAAAAAATTCCAAAGAGATAGAAGACAATCGATTTTGAAGCGGGGGGGGGGGGGGGGGGGGGGGGGGGGGGTTTAATATTAAATCTAGCAACTATAGAACAACCTATCATCATCACGAACATCTGATGTTTTTGAAAACTGTAAGAGCACCAGGCGGCAGACCAAACCAAATTATGAGACGTAGGAGTGACGTTGGGGAAATAAGGGCAAACGGTATGTCGATAGACATGTCGGCCCTCGCCGGTGAGTCAGTCGACTCACTGAAAAGGGGAGAAGGGTTGTGAAACAGCGCGATCTTCGTTTTGTTCTGTCTGGTGAACAAAAATATTAAGAGTGGTCCCTCACTTCCACCGTGTAATCGAAAACCCTAGTTGACATTCACCCTTGAACTGGTACAAAAAATGAAGTGGACTCGAAACAAAAGAAAGTGAACTCCCCTGTCTGAAAAAATGGTCGAACCCGAAGGGAGTGTGTTGGGACGCCTTTCGCTTTGCGGCTTTGGTTTCCGATTGTCATTCTTATTTTCAGTTCCGAACACAGATTGTTTCCAGTTTCGAACACTGTGGCATTAGCTGATTTGTTGTCACAGCAACAAAGAAACAAAACAAAACCAAGAAACTGACAGAACTATTTAAAAAAAGAAAAAAAAAAAAGAAAATCGAACATACATACACACATGAACACATGGAGGCTTCCCCAGCCGGTCATAACAAGCAGTGGTGACAAGTAGGCTCACGTGTGTGTTTTGTTTCAGCCAAGGCCGATTCGTTAAGGTCTGGTCTTCTTATTGTTTTCAGCACAGTGAGGGAAATGCTTGATGGAATGTGGCGTTGCCCTTCAGGATGGAATGCCCTGTGCAAGAAAAAAAAAAAAGAATTGAGGAGAGAGAGAGAGAGAGAGAGAGAGAGAGAGAGAGTCAAAATCATTATTACTCAGGAATGTAGGTTTTAGGCGCACACAGTCTTCTAATCTTTGTGTGTGTGTGTGTGTGTGTGTGTGTGTGTGTGTGTGTGTGAGAGAGAGAGAGAGAGAGAGAGAGATGTGATGATGATGATGATAATCTTTATTTCCAAGGGTAACAGATAAGCAAACACATGCTTTTTTTCATCCGGCCCTTGCCCCGTTAAGGGACTAAGTGTGACTAGCGACTAAGACTTACAAAACTTTTAACAAACACACATATCTTCACAACATTAAAAAGTTCATCCATGAACTTTTAAGGCGTAGATGACTTTAAAGGGAAAAAAAAGAAACGATTGAAACAACAAACAAGAATAAAGAAATTGATTACAAAGAAGAAAAGAATCAGCACACACAGATATGGAATAAGCGATCTTCCTTTCGAAGGGGGTGAGGGGGGGGGGGGGGGGGGAGAGAGAGAGAGAGAGAGGAGAGAGACATTCCTTTTGTAACAAAATTAACATACTACAAACTGCTAAGGATAATAATTAGACAACTACAATGCATCAATACTATCAACATTTTTACTTTCTTTTACATTTACATGATGTGGTTACAAGACAAAATGAGAACGAACGGTACTGCAATCAGTTATCAGTAAGCAGCAATGAATTCCTGGCATCAATATTCATAACACTTATTTTTCATGATGAGTGTGCGTGTGCGTGTGCTGTGCATGCTTTCATGTGCGCGCGCGTGTATGTATTGTGTGTGTGTGTGTGTGTGTGTGTGTGTGTGTGTGTGTGTGTGTGAGAGAGAGAGAGAGAGATACGGATACGGAAAGTTTAATCATGTTTAGGCCATTGCCCCTCATGAGAGAGAGAGAGAGAGAGAGAGAGAGAGAGAGAGAGATGCCATTATAATTTACCTTCCCCCTCCATCTTTTTTGTTTTTTTTCTTGACCATTCAAACACTACCCAAAACTATAATTATTAATTAAGTGACAATCCATCGAAACGCAGCCGTAATTAACGAAGAGAGGAGAGAGAGAGAGAGAGAGAGAGAGAGAGAGAGATTATAATTCCATTTTTCTATCCAAAATATCACATGCTAAAATTACTATAATTTTGAATAAAGAGCAATACATCAATATGATCAGCAGTAATGCGGACACACATTCATCACCTTGTAGTTACAGTGCTCCAAGAAATCAAAGTATTAAGACATCAATCAATTAGTGACAATGCACCAATAAAAACCAGCGACCACAACAGTCATTCATCATGATATAATTATAATCATTAATAAAAACGATAGTAACATTATCTTTCATTTATCATTTTCTGGTTTTAAAAACGTCGGTGGAAAGGAAACGGCGTATCAGTTTAATATGCAGCAAAACAGAGGGTGTGCCCTGGTATATGTATTTTGTCCCTAATAGCAATGGTCTCCTGTGAAATGTGTAATTAGTTTTTCCCTGAAGGATTCTGTAATTTGAGTACAACGGAAATGTAGTGGAAGTGAATTCCAAACCACACTACCTGAGTAAGATAAGCTTGATTTAAATAGATCTATTCTAGGTGTGGGAACCTGGAATTTTGTTGAATCCCTTGGGTTTATGCTAAACTTAGACTGAAGAGTTTGTGTTGCTAAACCTGATGCAATTTTTTGCATTAGCAGACATTTGTTGACAGCAAACATTTCTTTTAGAGAGAGAGAGAGAGAGAGAGAGAGAGAGAGGCTGACCGGTCGTGATTAGAAGCAGAAATGATCGTGGTTGTCTGTATTGTAATACAGGATATTAGGCATCCAGATTCACGTCTAGAAACAGCACCGACAGTTCAGAACTGTAAAGGGGCAACAGAAACCAACGCACGATTGATTTACTTCCTTGTTAGCGACATCAAGTCTAAACACGGTAAGGCCTGCGCCTTATGGAGACCTTGGTCCAGTATACTCTGGAAATTTCCGTTGCTCAGTCGAACTAACGTGATTTTGGCAGACTTTATCCCCCTAATTTGGTCCTGTTTCGACTGTGTTAGAAAATGAGATTAAGCAACTTACTGACATCGATACCTTTGATTAATATGAATGTTTTTTTAAACGGCGTGGTGACTATGCTGAGAAATAAATGGCTTCAAACGAAGAGTCATGTTCCTTTAACCTTGACCTTGATTTGTTTGGTTTTAGTCATTCGGCATCACCTACTAACTTCTAATTACCAAAATGGCGTACCTTAATACGATGCACTCAGTTATGATTTCCATCCATTGGAACCCAATGAGAATATTGTATAATCATGATGTAACAGGGGGTGGGTGGTCCGACAAGAATGAACAACACGCGGCCTCAACTAATGGCAGTAACACGGATCATAATAACGATCACGAACTTACTATAAATAACGATGTGGATGACATCTGGGATGATGATGTGGAGCCCTTGAACGAACCAGCCAGAGTGAACAGGGAAACATCGGTAAGCATGTTAAACGACACCAACGAAACCGAGCGCGATATCAATGATATATTTTGGGATATACAGACCGCCAACTTCACACGCGTTGAACCACCACGCGTTGAACCACCACACGTTGAACCGACCGTCTATTCATTTATAATTATGGTATATCGGGCTCCTGATTTCCTGTTTATTCGATTCATTTGCATTTGTTTTAATGGCGGTGTTTCTACCCTTTTTTTTTTTTTATTTAGCTGGATTTTATACAGCCCTGATTTTGTCTCAGTGGTAGGGTGGGCTTACAGAAACTTGATAACAAAACAAGAGGAGCTGAACGAGGCTTGAGTGATCGGACTTCTAAAAAAAAAACAAAAAAAAAACGAAAAC
The DNA here is from genome assembly GCA_033310375.1 of Conus canariensis. Classification (NCBI taxonomy): domain Eukaryota; kingdom Metazoa; phylum Mollusca; class Gastropoda; order Neogastropoda; family Conidae; genus Conus; species Conus canariensis. The sequence continues at coordinate 13,973,190 of CM065736.1, read as the reverse complement.
AAAACAAACAAAAAAACGGACCCCCCAACACAAAAAAAAACAAAACAAAAAAACAACAACAACAACAACAACAACAAAAACCCCGCAGAAATGTGGTTGAGTGAGGTATGAAGGTACGGCATTTTGGTCACCAATTATAAACGATAAACATTCCCTTGCACCTGCCTCCGTGGACAATTACTTAGCGTCGCGGACTCCCGGCTGGGAGGTCATTGGTTCGATTCCCATCAGCACCATTTATCTGCGAGATTTTTCTGCCCTGACCAGCTCCTACCCAGAGTTGAGTTTGCAATGGGCTCAGTCGGTAAGAGTTGGACCACACAGTCGAGTTTCATTCAGTTGATGCACACTTCATGCAAGTGTTGCTCAGATTTCCTGAGCAGCAGATTTCCTGAGCAACCGATGCAGGTGTCTGGCCTGTTTGACGCTGGAATATATTATGAAAGTAAGTTTAGAGCACAGCCCTGTCAAGCAGTCTCAGACCAGAATGGAAATCCACAGGATTATCTTCATCATTCTCATTCTTATCGATCTCTTCATGATCTGGTCTCAGGGTGACTTAATAGCCGGAATAGCTCAGTTGGTAGAGCGCCGGACTCGTAATCTTGGTGATTCTGGGGTTGCGGGTTCGAATCTCCTCCGGAGCGTTTCGGTACAGGGGGATTTTTCCCTCGGAGTTAACATTGGTTGTGACTCCATTTCCCATACAGTCCTTCGAATGAGACTATAAACCGAGGTTCCGTGTGTGAATGCATGCATAACATCTTGCACACACGTAAAATCCCATTACCAACTTTCGGAAGAGAAGGCCAGTTTGGCCGTTGGTTTGGATGACACGTTACACATTGCAAGCACCCTGCGTGAGAAATAGAAAGAATGAAGGAAGTAAGGAAATTGAGTGAACGATATTGAACGATATTGACTGGATGACACGGGAAACGACTGAATGAAGCGCCAGCTGGCAGCTCTTCAGTCGGCACTACCCAGGTAGGCAGCCCGTTTTGTAAACGAGTGTTGATTGTAAAGCGCTTAGAGCTTGGTCTCTAGCCGATAATAGGCGTTATATAAGTATTCATCATTATTATTATTATTACTTAAGTTTCGATTTTCTCCCTACGTCTATGCTCTTGCTGAATTCGTGTCGGGCTAACCAGTATTGGTAAATTCACGGGAACTATCGTTTGACGGACGTGGTGGTGCCCTCCAGGGAGAGCCCACTCCTCTGCTGAGTCAGCACTGGGCTTAGCAGGTGGTTTCCTGCGTGTGTTTGGTCAGAACAGGCACCTCTGAACACCGTGGAAGTGACTCGGCGGCAGTTCAGTGTCTCCTCTAGTGGGTTGCCTAATGACGACATCGCCTGCTACCAGTGGATCGCCGGTGTCTTGGCTGTGTCGGGAAATGCCAGGCTGGGGCTGTGGACGGAGAGACGGAATGAGCGGCGTGGGTGCAGTGCTACTGGAATGGCACGGAAGAAGAGACAGAACACACACACACACACGCACACACACACACACGCGCGCGCGCGCGCACACACACGCACACACACGCACACGCACACACACATAGACGCACACACACACACCTTCCACTCATTCCATCTTCCCGTCTACCCTCCCCACAGCTCTACAACCCTTCTTCCCGTCCATCTCATCCCCACCATCCCACCATACCGCTTCTTACCTATAGACAGCTTCCTGTCCCACTCTTCTTCCTTCGCCAGTAGCTCTATTACTCCCTTCCCCCCTCTGAGCCCCCTCCCACCCTCCCTCTCATTCACTCCCTTGTACCAGGTCTCAAACCCAATGTCTTTTTTTTGTTTTTGCACCCCAGCTATGGTTCTATGTAACTAACCAAATTGTTTCAAACATGGGACTGAATGTTAAAATTTTTGTAGCATTAGCTACAAATCTTTCCTGAAAACTCCAAGAAAACCATTGTCATCGGCTGAATCGGAAATAATATGATTTGACCTTGTTAAAAAAAAAAAAAAAGAATTGTTATTTATTCAAATCGGGGAGGGGTGTGTGTTTCGAAATTCAGGAAATTTTTCTTTTCTTCTTCTTTTCCTTTTATTTAGTTTTTCTTCTTTCTTTCTTTTCTTTCTTTTTTCTTGTTGTTGCAGATCTTGTCAGGAAGTATCCCCGAACTAATCTTTCACTTTCTCAAGGATATGGAGTTTGTTTTATATACCGATTGGTTGATTTGATTGTGGTCATCTACGCATTGAAAGGTCCCACGGCACAGGCGATGTGGTGTGGTCTATATGAACTAATCCGTTCGGGGTGATGCTTCTTTGACGATGTGAAACTGGCATGTTGATCGAAAACAGCCCTTGCGCCATGTCACCACACTGATTTTAATCAGTCAGTTGGATTTGAAATGAGTCCTTTTCTGTTCTTCCCCCACTCCCCCATTTTTACCCTGCCTTTGGTTTAATTCTTTTATATCTTCAGACACAAGTTTAGCGCTTAGCCGTCGGCCGAGCTATGAAAGCTGCGACTGTCTTTGATTTGAATTCAGCTCTGGCGTCATCATCAACCGCACTCTCCATTTTTCATTCACTTTTTCGGAGCAAATTCATTTCTTTCGAAAAATTGATATAAGTTCGGATATTTCAGATCTCTTTCAAAATGTGTACACTAAGGACATATATCTGAATACATCTTGCCTCTCTTGTCTGTTGGTCTCTCTTCTGACTAATGATGGAGTCGGACATCAACCACGCAGACACCTCCGCCAAGAAGCAGCTATGACATGGATGGTCTTAAAACTCGTACATGGAGCTGCATATCGAAGAGGAAAGAAAAAAAAAATTGACACTGTACACTAGAACCACGATGCCTGGATTCAAGGCCCTATAGCTTCTTCGTTAGTGAAAAAGTATAGCACCAGTGTTTCCCGTATTATGAGTAGCAACATTCATCACGTGAAGTGCGTGGCTAAAATAAGGATACTAAGCTTACTTCTTTTGGGAATGCGAAGGGCTATATTTCATCTACGCTTGAATCTGGTCTTCTCCCATCAGTAGTTCATCTCGTTCACATGCCGGAGGAACATTAGCCTATTGCTTTCCTGTGAGATGAGTTGCGTCGGACGTGCGTGCGTTTGTGCGTTGTGTATGAAAATTTTAGTCGCGTCCGGTTGGCCTGAGAAAATGCTGTCTCTCTGTGTGGCTGTTGCTTCCTTTCGCTGCCATTTTCATTTGTGCATACATTCATGCATCCATGCCCACGTACACTAATACACAGAGATGCTCTCTCTCTCTCTCTGTCTCTGTCTCTCTCTCCCTCACACACACACACACACACACACGCACACGCACACACATGCATGCACGTGCGCTCGCACGCTCTCGCGTACGCATGTACGTGCGCGTGCGCGCGCACACACACACACACACACACGGACACTCACTAAACACATACATTCTTGTCTGCCTATCTCTTTCATACATACATCACATGCAAATAGCCGCACGTTCCTGCTTCGTACACTCCTCAAACCACAATTCTGCAGATTTGTTCAATCACTATGAGGTGATCATTTAAATCCAAGCTTTATTTATTTATTTTATTTTTTGTGAATAGTAAAGGCGGTTCAGTGTGTGGTTGCACACGGCTTGTGTATATTGGATTATCAGTAATCCCTAGGTATATTCTTCGTATCTGGCTCGGTCCCTTTGACACCATCGGACATATTCTAGGATGTTTTCTGGATGGCAGGGGCCGATTAGACAGATGTGTGAGTGATCAGTGTTATCATATCGCCGATGTCCTCGTCAGCCTTGTCGCTATCATTGTCGATGTTGTTTTGGACTATAGCCACACTACAGACTGCGCTTTCTGTCAGTGGTACTCGACCTTAAGCGATGACGATCGAATTGCGAGCTGGTGGTTTGTCAGCTGCATGCCCGTAGAAAAAAAATCGATGAGAGCTCCGTCTGGCTTCGCTCTAAGCGGCCGCGGCCAGTGTGGCTGCTTTCGTGCCACTCGTTTGTCATTGGCGCGTGCTTGGTAGCAGCCAGTCTACTTCCAGAGAGTCCAAGCAGGGACATAGTACTGAGTGACCAGACGTTATCGCAGAGGGGGGAATATGAATACGAATACGAGAGATTTTTTCGGGAGTGAAGCAAATCAGCTGACAGTTCCTTATACTGCCCCTAAATAAAGAAAGGTCATGGCCAAGAAAAGCAAAACCTGATTTTAAAGGAAATAGCGGGGGTTCTATGTCGCATAATTAACCAGAATTGTTCACTTAGTGCAACAAGCACAATACTTTGGCATATTGTTCTTTACAATGTTATAATTGATATCAGATTTGAAGCTACTTCAAAATCGTTTTTTTTTTTAATTTTGAGAAATAAATAAAAAAGATGAGCCAAAATTGCAGACGATTTTCTAGCGCGAGGTGCCCGCAGTGAATATTATCAAGCAAAATGAATGTAAGCTAAAATTATTTTCTAATGATAACATGTTGGATAATGATATATCGTGTATGAAAATACATATGTTTATCAAAAAAATTGCTGGCCTTATTTTGTTTCCTTAATTTTTTATGACTTTTTAGACCCGCAGCGGAAAAATCAAAATGGCCGCTTCCGATCGCGTGTCCGCAATTTGTCGGTGAAAAGTTCGTCTTTCGAGGTGAATCATGGATTTACAGCTCTTCAGATAGTCTTGAAATGTCATTCTATCATTTTATTGTTTTCTGAAGCGTACTAATACTATCCTTTACCGTACTCTTTAAATACGTTGCCTATTGTGTGTGTGTGTGTTTACAGTGTTTTCCCTACACTTTGGAGAAGTTCGTTTATATAATTAATATATATATATATATATATATATATATAAAATAAATGTCTTTGAGGATTCTCAGGAGAGTAAAAAAAAAACACAACAGGAAAACAGAGCAAATATTGACAACGCGTGCGCGTGTGTGTGCACGTGTGTGTGCCTGCGCGCACACGTGTGTGTGTGTGTGTGTGTGTGTGTGTGTGTGTGTGTAATGGGAAAAAGGAAAATTCAGTGTCCAATCCCATTTCACCTCGAGGAAGAAGAGAGGCAGATAGAGGGAAAAGACAAACAGAAGCAGAGATAGAGAAAAGAGACAAAAACAGAAGCAGAGATAAAGAGAGAGTGGTAGATGAGTCGTATGTTTGGAAGGGGGTGCTTGAGAGTGTGTAAAAGAAAGTGAAAGAGTGGTAGATGAGGAGTCTTATTCTTGGAAGGGGGCACTTGAGGGTGTGTATGAGGGGAAAAAATTATATACATAAATATCTATGCATAAAGATTGTTCACATGTGTATGTGTCTATGAGTATGCATACCTGGATGGTGGAGATGGTGTTTGGGGTATATATATTATGCTCTACATGTGATGTTATAGATATGCTATATAATAATGTACATGGGGTGTGCATAAGAATAAGGTGGGATGGGGAAATTGGGGGAGGGGGTGTAGGGAGAAAGGGATGGAGGAAGGTAGCGGGAAAGGAAAAGAGCTGGAATGATTCAAACTAAGCCATCAATCATCAATCATTTTCCTTTTTCCACCCCCAACCGGCATCATCACACCAATCCAACCATATTAACTCACTTACGACAGTGATCATCATCCTGTAGTTCTGTAGATCTCACTTATGATAATGATCATCATCCATCAGTCATAGATCAATTCCTCTATTTCCCCAACTGGCATTAACATACTAAGGCCAGCACATTATTCCACTTTTGTAAATGACCATCATCCCACACTACTGTGAATCACACTCACACCATGACAATAAACATCATCCATCAATCGTTGTTTACCTCCTTCATTCCCCCAACCGTCATTATTACACCAATGCCACAACATTATCCAAGTTATAGAACAATGGTCATCATCCTACAGTACTGTTGATCTCAAATGATCCATGATCATCACCCATCAGTCATCGACCCCCACCCCCACCCCCATCCACCTTCTTCCTGAACCGGCAGTATTGTACTAATGCCACCACATTATTTCCCTTATCACAATGACCATCATCCTACAGTATCTCCCTTATGACAATGATCATCAGCCACCAGTCATTGATATCTTCCTTTATTCCCCCAACTGGCACTATTGTACCAATGCTACATTATTCCACCTACATGACAATGACCCTCACCCTATAGTACTGCTGATCCCAAATGTTCACCATCCATCAGTCACTGGAAATACTGTCATCCCATGATCGCCTTCATACTGCAATATATGGCAATGAGGAAGCTGACCATTTGGCAAAGGAAGGAGAACAGCAGCCCCAACTAGAACAGGAAGTCTCCTTTGAAAAAATCAAAAGTATTATCAAGGAGAACCAAAAACCAAAAAGGCAGATGGCTTGAGCAGCACCCTACTTCAACAAGAGGGATGGACACTACCAGATGCCCAGATCAGACCTTTATGAGACTGAGGACAGGGCACTCCAGACTGAGACATCACATGTCCACTATATTCCACAATGGCAGGTCTTCAAATCATCCATGCAGTACAGCCCAACACACCTGCCAACACACCGATGAAGGGAAAGCCCTATTGACCACTGGAGGGCCTTTGCCATACAGCAGCCTCCGCCAATACCTCCCGGGTTCCTACCTAAGTGAACAAGGAAAAGACCTTCCTACTGTACTGTTGATCACTAATAATTATCACCCATCAGTCATTGACGCCACCCCACCCTCCCCCAAGAATGATTATCATCCTGTAGCACTGTTGTTATCAAATGGCCATTACCCAGTAAGCTTTATTGTCATTATTTATATATTTATTCAAAACCCCCTTTGTGTGTGTGTGTGTGTGTGTGTGTGCGTGTGGATGTGGATGAGTGTTTGTACATAATATATACACAATGTACACTCACATATTTGTGACGAGATGAGTAAGTGTTAGGTAGGTCCTCTAGGGAAGGACTAGGGATAATTTCTCAATGAGAATTACCTTAACATTTCACCTACACCCTCTCTCTTACTAGTGGTGGAAGGAGCAACTTTCCGGTACTAGTCATCAAAGAAATTTTTATTTTATACCGGGACTGGGTAAAATACTTGACAGTGGCTCTGAGATAGTTTTCCTTAGGCCTGTACTCTTCTAAGTACTTGTAGCTCCGAGAGACAGAATTGAAGAGAGAAGTTCAAACATTCAGCATTTGATTGAACAACAGAGAACTGACACAGGTTAAGTGCAATTTCACACATCAACTTTTATTGCTTACACATAGGTAAGTTTGGGCATGTCGAGTTCATAGGCTAGGATTTAGTTCTTATTGGACTACCACAATGAGGGGCCCTCCCTCACTCCTACTTTACTTGCTTGCACTCAGTGCAGCAAGCTTAAGCTGGCATACAGGGGGTCTCCCTGTTTTTCTTCATCAAGTGAGGGCAAGGGTCTGATGGTTTCGAGTCCAGGTGGTAAGCTAACTTAGCTTTGCTTCGGAGAGGGTAGTTGATCTCTCCTGTGGTTGGTGACTGCCCCACTGGTGTAGATTGGTTGTCTGGTGTCGCCCTGGTGTTGGGCGAAGTCCCAGCTTCTGGTCCAGCCGCAATGTGTAGCGTGGCCAGGATAGCGTGACCAGGATCCCAGTTCTGCGATAAAGAGAACTTGGTCTGTAGGTGAGAATCTGATGGCTGGTTTGTTGAGTGCACACATTTACCCTTGTTTACTTTCAGTACAGGTGTGAAACTCAGCCAGCCAAGTTTTCTCTATGGTAGAGTTTCTGCTATAACTATTAATCTCCACTTTTGTTTAAAGGCTAAGGTAAGCTTACAAAAGGGTAGGAGACAGTAATACAATGTTGCATAGTTTAGTCAAACAAGTCTTCCATGTTTCTTATGAATTAAATCACACTGACTTGGGCTACACTTAGTCCAAGTACACATGTGTGTAGACTTAAAGTCATACACTACAAATCATTCCAACAATCACCAGTATTTATAAATCAGGGTAGCAGTTCTTAACCTAGCACAGGCATACTGTTTTCCTGACCAAAATTAATCGTTTAATTATTATCTTAACAGACAGAATTGCCTACTGGCAAAAGTCAGGGTGAATACAAAGAACAGTGATCAGATAGTTAACAATGAATCATAACCACTGGGAGAGAGCTTTTGCCATATGATGGCAAGCAAACTCCTACACAGAATAATCATTCATCAGTTTGATACATGTTGCTAAGCATTTGTACAAATCTACAATGTTAACACACACAGCATTAACAGTGAATGACTGGAGATCAACGAGGTTTCCAGGATTGTCCCACGCCTTCTCTAGTTGTCTCTTTGGTCTTCCTCTGGTCAGGTCTACAGGCAGTCTTGAGGGGTCAGTGAAATTGCACCCCTGTGCGGCTAGTATAAATGTATTCTAACTGCGGAATTCGGTTGTGACAACCTGTCACTCACATATCAGGGGTGAGAGGGGGAGGGATCTGTTCTTAATACCAGTCGCCTCGGAAACCGTTTGAACCTAATCGGCACAGCTCACTGACTTCAGCGGCCGGTTTAATTTATGCGTCCGTATAGACAGACTCTCATGGAGAAACTCCAGTGACATAATTCACCAGTTCAGCCAGTGCACGGACTGTAGATATGAAAGGGGGGGGGGGGGGGGGGGGGGGGGGGGTCACGGCAGTGGCGTCGCGCCTTGTTTCATGGGATAGAGGGGGGAGGGTGTGTGAAGCTAGTGCCGGGAAGGGGGGGGGAGGGGGGGGGGGTTGGGGGTAGACGGGCCATTGCCACAATGAAATTGAAATTTTACTGTGTCGTAGCTACTCAGAGTGGGGAAGGAGAGTTTTTTTTTTTTTTTTTTTGCTGTCCCAACCTCTGCGCCACCTCAGAGGCAGTGCACCCACGCCGCTCATTCCGACACCCCGTCCACAGCCACAGCCCGGTCGGCCCCGCCGCAGCCCCCGGCACCGGCAATCCACAGGGAACAGTCAATGTGAAGTCGTCAAGAGGCAACCCACCGGAGGAGACACTGCACTGCTGCCGAGTCACTTCGGTGGTGTTCAGTGGCGCCTGTTCTGATCTAACATACGCAGGACACCACCTACTAAGCCCCTGCTGACGACAATAATTGCTTAGTCGCGGAGCCGGCGTGAGTGAGCTCTCCCTCCGGAGGGCGCCACCACGTCCGTCCAACGACAGCCCCCATGGACTCGCCGATACCGGTGACCCCGACGGAACCAAACCAAGGCCACAGACGTGGAGAGGACATCGAAACTGAGGTCACCATGAGAGCAGGGCATGAAGAGCCACAGAACTTGAGACATTTTTTAATGCTGATCGATGAGAATGAGGATGATTAAGATGATGCTACGGATTTCCATTTCGGTCTGAGACTACATGACAGGGCTGTACTCTACGCTTCCTTTCATAATATATCCTGGCGTCAACCAGGCCCGAGAGATACAGGCACCTGCAGTGTTGGTCAGGAAGTTTGAGCAACACTCTCAGAAACGCATCCATTAAGTGGATGAAACTCGACTGTGTGGACCCAGTCTTCCCAACTGAGTCCGCAGCAACTCAACTCTGGGTAGGAGCCGGTCGGGGCAGAAAAACCCACATGACTTCTGATGGGATTCGAACCCACGACCTCCCAGCCGGGAGTCCGCGACGCTAACCACTTCGCCACAGCGGCTGGTGGGGAAGGAGAGTTGAGGGGGGGGGGGGGGAGGGGTAGTAGAGACGAGGCGAAAGGTGTCACGGGTTTATCGTGATGCACGTTTTTCCTTTGTCATGGATCGTGTCTGCCGGGCGATTCGCACCATCCTAAGCTTGGGGGGGGGGGGGGGGGGGGGGGGGGGGGTGTGTGTTTGAGAGAGGAGAGTGGGCATAGATTTGAAATCTATTTTTTGGTTTGGGGTTTTAGTGGGACTGATCGGATGGTTTTGTCAAGCGTTTCGTCACAATATTATGTGTGTGTACACGTGTGTGTGTGTGTGTGTGTGTGTGTGTGTGTGTTGATTTCACCTATGACAACGGTCACTATTCATCAGTCATTGATCATTTCCAATTTTCTGCTCAATTGGCATTATCATACCAATGCTATCATGTTATATCACTCATGACAATGATCAACATTCTTATAGCATTGTTTATCCCACTTATGACAATGATCATCATCATCATCATATATATATATATATATATATATATATATGTATATGTGTGTGTGTGTGTAGTGTGTGTGTGTGTGTGAGAATGGAAGTGTATGTGTGTGAAAACTCCCCACAGTTAGTCTCATTATGACCATAATTCACCCATAATACCCGACCCTCTCTCCCCCCTCCCCACCCCACCCCCACCCCCCTTTTTTTCCCCCCAACAACACTATTTGCATGAATTTCTCACCCCCCACACACCCCATGCATACATTTGTGTGGGAGGAGAGATATGAACTCTTTCTCTCCCCCTTCCCAGTTACCCTCTTCCACCCCCCCCTCCATATTCTGTCCCCCCCCCCCCCCCCCAACGATATCTTACCACCCATTGATCATTTCCATTCTCTTCCAATCATTACTATCATTACCCACACCCCCACATACAACTACCCACACATAACTACTATCATCACCATCACCACCCATTAAAATTTGTTGATTGATTTATTTATTCATTTATATCTTTTATATTCTTTATTTATTTCTTTTATCTTATTTCATTTATTTATTCATTCATTTATTTATTATTATGATTTTTATTCATTTAATTTTCTTTTTTTTAAACTTATTTGGTGTTATGGGTGAAAATGAATGAATTGCAGCATACGACTCCCCTTTTTGCTGGTGGCCATCTTGGAAATTGCTCAAATACACAAATTTTCCTTTTTTAAAAAAAATAGACCTGTATCTGATTATGTTCAGGGCATGAAATTGTCCTTCTCAGCCAGATTTGGTGTTTGTAACATTAAATGAACAATTATTATGCAAAATATATTCCAATTTTTGTGTCGGCCATTTTGAAAAATGCCCCCAAAACACGTTTTTACAAATTTTTCATGGTGGCTGTAAATCAGGTTTTGTTCAGGACATAAAACTGGCCATCTCTGCCAAATTTGGTGCTTGTTGCATGAAGTGCATGATTTTTCGAATAGAACCCCCGCTAAAAGCTGTGTACTTTTGTGCTTGAACGTTGTTTGAAGTTTTTGACGTGAACACTCGTAATACACAGACAGACAGACAGACACGTACGCATGTAGGCTACGCGCGCGCTTGCTTGCACACACACACACACACACACACACACACACACACACACACACACACACAACGCGCGCGCGCGCGCACATGTACACACACACACACACACACACGCACGCACGCACGCACGCATGTACGCACGCACAAGCACGCGCGCGCGCGCGCACACACACACACGCACACACACACACACACTCTCTCTCTCTCTCTCTCTCTTTGTACTCCCAGTTCTTATAGAACAGGGAGTACATTATAATGGGAACGAAGAAATGCTGTCTGTGTGTCCGTCAGTGGTCAAAATGTGTTCCACCTGCTCCAGACAAAACCTCTGGGGCTGATCTTTCTGAAAATTTGTAGGTATGTTCATTATGGGTCACGGATGATACCCGATGTTTTATTTCACCAGAAAAGCCGTTACTAGCGGCTACAACGGCCCAAAACGGCTTTTCTTCTGCATGGAATATCTAGAAAATGATAACGCAAACAAAAATGACGTCAAAGCTTCTTTGCGTCAAAAGCCGAAGTGACGAAATACATTATGACGTGTGTTTGATTGTGACGTCGTATTCAAGATAAACTGGGAGTACGTTTATGCTCTGCATCTTGTTGTACTCCCAGTTCTTATAGAACAGGGGGTTCTTTACAATGGGAACGAAGAAATGCTGTCTGTGTCTGTCTGTCCGTCCGTGGTCAAAATGTGTTCCACTCGCTCCAGACAAAACTTCTGGGCCGATCTTTCTGAAAATTTGTAGGTATGTTCATTATGGGTCATGGATGATGCCCGATTTTTTTTTGTTTTTGTTTTTGTTTTAACCAGAATAGCCGTTACTAGCGGCTATAACGGCCCCAAACGGTTTTTCTTCTGTATGGAATATCTGAGTGACGAAAAACATTATGACGCATGTTTGACGTCGTCATACATTATGATGTTTGATTGGGACGTTTTTAAGCTTCCTCACCCACACGTATTCAAGATAAATTGGGAGTACATTTATATGCTTTGCATCTTGTTCTCTTTCATACGCATTCAGACAAACTGACAGACAGACAAACACACACACACACACACACACACACACACACACGCACACACACACACACACACACACACACACACACACATGTGTATGCACGCACACACACAACTCTGAAAGAGAGAGTGCGCATGTGTGTGTGTGTGTGTGTGTGTGTGTGTGTGTTCAACAATCTCTTTTGCCGATGGTTACTTTTGAGAGAGAGATTGAGAGAGAGGGAGAGAGAGAGAGAGAGGGGTGTGTGTGTGTGTGTGTGTGTGTGTGTGTGTGTGTGTGTGTGCCTTGCCAAAGGATGATCTGCCCCTATCCTAAGGCTTTCATACAGTACCGACGGGATGAATAACTGTAGAGTTAAACAGTCTTGAACTGTGTGCAGTCTGGCCCTAGGGCGACACCAGGCTGACGGACTTCACATCTGTGGGCATTGTCTACATGCATAGACATGCATTGCCCTTCCCTGACATGAGGCTTTATCAGGGCGACGCTTATGCTTCCTCAACGCAAAGAAGTCCATTTTGTGGATTCTCAGTCTTTGTTTCGCTTTCGCCCCGGAACCCTCAGGTGCAGGCAGGCTTTGGGACGTAAAATTGGACCCCCCCACCCCCACCCCGCAAAGCAACATTTGGTGTAGCGAAAGAGGTGGGAGAAGAAGACAGGTTTGGAGAGTAACAAAAGCTGACAGAATATCCAAGGAATACTTCAGGATTTGCACTTGGAACTGCTGCAGCACTGAACAGAGGATCACAACTATTGAAAAACCAGCACACGACTTTTTGATGTTTTGTGTCAACAAGAAACAAGAAGTGCCACCCGCAGATCATTACATTTGGACCGGATCGTCATATTTCAAGACCATTAAGGACGAGGACGAGCAGTGATGATAAGGAACAACTTGAAAAACAAATGGTCCAGGACAGACGCTGAAATATGGTGTAGCAGCACATGTGAACTTAATGGGTGTGCGACTAGAAAGACCTGATGGTAATCAGAAAAGCCTTTTACTCGTCAGTGTATACACACATCCAGAATCCCATTCGTCAGAAACAGCGTGGACCTTTTTTTGTTCTTGAGAAAATAGAACTTAAGTTTGGAGACTTTATAATAGTACTGGAGATCTTAATTCATGGTACAAACTGTGAGATCCGCATGGTACCAAAACTCAAGGAATTGCCTCGGAAGAAATGAAGGATGGAGTGCATCTATACACACTAACAATATCATCTCCAACGCACATGGAGAGGCAGGGAAGTGCTGACAGCGCCATTGACTAAGCACTCACAGCGTCAAAATTCACTGCAGGCATATGAGTGCGGAAATACTTCTTCATCATAGAAGTGACCGTTTTCCTATCGTATTCAGTTTACAGAACCCTCCAAGAGGAAGATCATTGAAACAAAATGACCTTTTTCAATTGGACAACAATGAAAGAAATATCAAGGAAAGTTAAGGAAGGAGGAGAAAATGCAAAAAGAAACAGTGCTAAAACTAACGAGTCGATCAGCCCCTTTGCTGGAACAGAAAGCCTGGGAGGAGAAACACAAGGCCGTGAGACTTTAGCAGAGAGAAAGAAGAGGACCTAGCCCTGATACAGACACTGGAAGAGACATGAATCAGCCTGAACGGTCGAAAATAGTTGCTGAGGAAGCAAATTAAACTAGATGGCAACAGTTGTGGGAGGCACTTAATTATGACACAAAACTCCCTCAGTTTCGGCAGTTTTATCGTTGGATGGCAGAAAAGATATTTTAGACGCTGATATGACCGTACAACTCCAGACCGGTAGGGAGAAAGGGTTGTAAGGAGACATAGATGAGCGTGATCAGAGGAATTGGGAAGAAAAAAAAAAAGCTCTGTGACCAAGTTAAATCATTGTCTAGCTCAAACTGGCATTTATGGTGGTATCACAGCACCTGAACTGGATGCTTTGATTGAATACTGACCTTTAAAACTCGTGTTGAGAATATTGTACTCAAATGTAAAAAAAAAAGGCCCGTCTGCCATGAAAGCGATGACAGCTGAAGGCACTGAACAACACTCGACTGCGTCAGTATCAGGCAGTTGTACACAGTGTGATTGATCATGGATTAGAGCTTAAATCTATTTTCCAGACTTTTTGAATTACAAAGAATTCAAAACGAAGCAGTGGGACTAATCTTGGGAACTACGTAGGACACTTAACTTTAAACTATGTGTTATCTGCTTGACCTTTCTTCAGTGCAGGTCAGACACAAGCTAGAACGGGTGAAGGCATATTGCAGAGCACTTAAATATCCCACAAACACACTACATGGGACATTCAAGGAAAGAAAAGGCACTCGTCTAGGATGTGGAATCTTTTGGATAGGACAGACAGAAGACAATATTCGTCATGTGTGCCAGTTATCAGAACTCGAAGAAATATAGGAATGGGAAAAGTATCCAGGCCATTTTCAAACACCTCTGCCAAACTGCCGTCGCACCACAGCTTGGAAGACACTTTTGAGAATGGCCTGAGTTCAAAACTGACGCAGAAATTCTGATGCACGTGGAAAAAAAAACTTGGCAGAAAAGAAGCAGATTCAGTAACAAAGGTAAATCAGGCTGGTACACACACACACACACACACACACACACACACACACACACACACACACACATATATGTGTGTGTGTGCGTGTTTGTGTGTGTGTGTGTGTGTGTGTGTGTGTAGGCTTGGTGGTTGAAGATTATGGAAGAAGTGGCCCACGTCAACTGTAGGCACATTCGTGGCTGACAAGGCCAATGCAAGATAGGCAGCTTGGCCACAGCGGCTGCAAGTATGACTCTTTCTCTCGCGCCATTTTTCCTCAAGGGTAGCCCTGCGGGCGATTTTGAAGGAGGAGACAGCTTTGTTAATGGTGTTACGCTAGGTGTTGCGATCCACAGCTAGGGAGAACCACTAGTGATGGTCAATATGACAAGCACCGAGAGTTATTTTCAAACAGTCTTTGCATTCCTTCTTTGGTGACCGTCTGTAGCGATAGCCTTAGGAGAGGTCGCCATGCAGAGCGATCTCTTCTTCCTTTGTACGACCAACATCATTTTGCTGATGGTTTTGTCGTATTTGGGGAGATTGCCGAAGATTGCGCTGTTGTGAGGATTTGAAAAAAAAAAAAAAAAAAAAAGGGGGGAGGGGGGGGGGGGATTTTAGGGAACAGTGGTCAGGAGGAGGGTAAGGGAGGGTTGGGTGGTGGGGAAGGGGGGGGGGGGGGGTGGTTGTTTAAGGTTCTAAAGATGGGAGGCCAGCCTGGACTTGAAGCAGTCCAGTGACTCAGCTGTCTTGGGCAGGCAATAATCCTCCATCCTGGAGATGTGCCCTGGCAGCATAGCTGGCATTTCAATAACACGGTCTCGATGCTATCAGGTTGGCCGGGCGTGTATGTGGTTCTGAATAACTATCGTTAAGCCGGAGACTCCCTTCGTCTTGATGAGAACGTTACTCGCCGCTCCCTAGATACACGGGGGACAACTCCTATTCCCAAGTTACAAAACGTCTACGGAGTTGTTTCCCTTGACATCTCCGCCCCCCCTCCCTCCCCCTTTTATAAAGGTTTTCCTTTGTTGCAAGAACATTTAAATTATTTCCCAAATGTTTCAGCTAATTTGCCTAACAACATGCATAAAAGAGTCGAGCAATTATCAGTCTCTGCTTAACTCTGAATTTGAACAAACAAACTGTCATTATTTAGCAATATCAAATCAGTATCCAATTCAGTGATGAACACCATCAAAACTCTTCAGTCTATCTTGCAGGTTTTTTGATAGTGCGTCCAAATCGAGAAATGTTCTGGTTATGAACATGCACTGGTGAATTCCTGCTTGGTTCTTGAGCAGCTGGACTCATGTCATCAGGGTCATCAGGTAGATCCACCTCCGGCTCTGGCAGCATATCTGGTAATTCTGGAATCTTCTGGAGATGTTTACGGTTGCGTCTGATGATACCATGAGAATAGTCAATGAGATAGGATCTTCTACTGGAATCAGCGGGACCCAGAACTTGCCCATAGTCTTGCCAGTTTGTGTCACGTTCTGTTTTTATGCGAACTGCATCATTTGGCTGAAGTTCTGGCAATGCACGCACACCATGTCTGTTATCATAGAATTTTTTTGTATCTCTGTTTTGCTTTCTGGTCAGAAATGCGAATGTCTCTGTCCTTGTGTGGCACAGGCTGAAGAGGCATCGGAAGAACTGGTACCTTGGTCCGGAGTTGTCTTTTCATCAGCATGACGGAAGGACTAGTGCCAGTGGCAGAGTTGATCTGTAGGTCATCAATGCCGAATTTGGATCTGCTTGGGCAAGAATTTTCTTTGCAGTCTTCACAGCAGATTCGGCTGCACTGTTGGCTTGTGGAAAGTGTGGGCTTGATGTATGGTGGTCAAAACCAAACTCTTTGGCAAATTCAGCCATGTCATAAGAGTTAAATGGTGGGCCATTGTCGCTTACCACAACATCTGGTATTCCATGTGTGGCAAAAATCTGCTTGAAACGTAGAATGACTTCCGCGCTGGCCAGTGATGTGACTTGCTTAATCTCAATCCATCTTGAGTAATAGTCAGTCACCACCAGGTAGCTCTTTCCTTGAAATTTGGCAAAGTCAGCTCCAAGTCTTGACCATGGCCGTTGCGGAAGTTCAGTCGGACGTAGCGGTTGGTGTCGCTGTGCTGGCTTGTTTTCTTGACAGATTTGACAGTTTTCCACGAGGCGCTTCAAATCACCTCGGAGACCTGGCCAAAAGACAGTCAGCTTAGCAAATTCAAGGCATTTTGATAGACCTTCATGGCTTTCATGGAGTTTTTGCAGAACCTCTGCACGCTGGCTTGCTGGAACCGTGACTCTGTCTTGATAAACCACCAGTCCATTTACAACAGAAAGGTCACTCTTGACCTTTTCATACGGTCGCAGTGTCGATGGAACCTGCATAGGCCAGCCCTCCTGAATGAACTCAATAACTTTCTGAAGATTTTTATCTTCATCAGTTGCAGCTCGCAGTAACTTCAATCTCTGATCAGTGATTGGCCACAATGACTGTACCAAATCAATGTGTAAGTCAACTTCAGCAGCATTTTCCATGTCTTCTTCTTGCATTGGTAAAGGGCTGCGACTTAGGCAGTCAGCAACGACTAAGTCCTTGTCTGGTACGTGGCGTACAACTGCGTTGAAACGTGCCATCTTCATAAGAAGTCGTTGACACCTTGGGAGTGCTTGGTCTAAATCTTTTGTGGACATCAGAGGAATGAGTGGTCGATGGTGAGTGAGCAGTTTGAATGAACTTTGTCCCACTAGGTACTTGTAAAACTTTTCACAGGCCCACACACTTGCTAGACATTCTTTCTCGATCTGACTGTATTTCTGTTCTGATGATGTCAGTGTACGAGAAGCGAAGGCAATGGGCTGGAGTTCACCTTCGTCGTCTCTCTGAAGAATCACTGCACCCAGCCCGTAGGAACTTGAGTTGGCACTCACTACAGTGGGACGTTCAGTGTTGTAGAAGTTCAGGGATGGAAGAATGCTGATAATCTTTTTCACAGCATCAAATGCGTCACCCTGTGGACTATTCCATTGCCAGTGGACATCCTTTTTCAGGAGATCTGTGAGCGGCTTCATTGTTGTTGAGAGAACCTTTGTACATCGGCCAAGATACTGAAGCATGCCCATTACACACTTGAGCTCGGTCACATTCTTTGGTGGCTCCAACTTCATGATGGTGTCGACCTTAACAGGATCAGGTCTGATGCCTTTGGCACTAATCAAGTGACCAAAGAAAGACACCTCTGACTTGCTGAAGTGTCACGGTTCAGCCTTAGTCCCAAGTTCTCAATTTGATTTAATGCCTGTGACAGTCTCTCATCATGTTCTTTCTGTGTCGCACCGTGGATAATGATATCATCCATGACTTCGCAGCCTGGAAGTCCATTCAGTGTCTCTGACATCTTGTGCTGAAATTCTTCACTCCCAACACAAACTCCCATGGGAACACGCAGGAAACAGTAGCGTCCATAGTTTGTAATAAACGTGGTTCAGATGTGCACTGTCAGGATGTAAAGGCACCTGCCAAAATCCGCTTGAAACATCAAGCGTGGAAAATATTTTTGAGCCTGACAATTTGTGGGCTATGTCCTCCAGACTGGGCAAAATCAGATGTGGCCTCTTGACGTTCTGATTTAATTTCTTGAAATCAACACATAAACGAATTTTCCCGTTCTTCTTCTTAACTGGGATACTAGGTGCACAATAGTCAGTGGCTGTCGTTACTTTCTTAATCACGCCATCTCTCTCCATTCCATCAAGCTCCTCCGTCACTTTTGCTTGTAATGGAAAGGGGATACGCCTGGCTGTGTGAAGGCAGTAGGGCTTTGCATTCTCCTTCAGTACTAGCTTCACCGGCTCTGTCTTGAGAAGTCCTGTTAAGCCAAATATGTTGTCATTGACTCTAGTTTCTTAAAGAAGTTTCACTAGTCCCATGGCTTCTGAGACGGATCTTGCCAATAAGTTGCACCCACCGATGTTGGTACCACAATGACACAAAAACAGTACATCACACTCTTACGATCCTTATTTCTGTTCAATCTAGCCACAAATTCTCCTACAGTGTCGGCTTTCCCACCTGGAGAATTCAAGTATGGAACTGAGGATGTAGACAAGGGCGGTTGTCTTGGCAACTTCTAGAAGTCACATTCTTTCAGGATAGTCGCATCTGCACCTGTGTCAATCTTAAATAATACAGACTTGCCATAAAAAGGCAATTCCACTGTCCAAACACTGCGCTTTTCTTGGACATTGACTGTAGCAGCATCCAGGAAATACTCGACATCAGCTTCTGGTTCATCCACCAAATTCACGGTTGACCTCTGGTTCTTATACATGCGACCAAAATGATTGCGACCTCGACCTCCACAACATCTGCAGCGCTGGCCCTTGGCTGGACAAGTTTTGTCTCCATGATCATAGCCACACTTCTCACAGTTTCTTGCTGTGATGAACTGATGGGGTATTATCAGTAGCATGGTTCCGCCCTCGGCTACCAGTTGTGGTCCATGCTCAGCCACGCCCTCCACTGTAACCTGAGTCACGATGGAACCCTGTGCCCCGATGGCTGCTCGTCTCTTCTGTATCAAGTTTTTCAAACTACTTAGTCTGCTCTTTCATCTGCTGCTTAATTTGCTCCTGTTGACGTGCTATGGTGACGGCTTTTTCCAGAGTGAGGTCACTATGTAGCTGTAACTTTTCTTTCAGCTGACGATCACGCAAGCCTATCACGAGTCTATCTCTGGGTCAGCATAGTTACAATGCTTCACTAAAATGTTCAGAGCTCTAACAAATTCTTCCACAGTTTCACCTTCATGCTGTGACCTTGAGTTGAACATCGAACGATCATGAATAATATTACGCTTAGGCAAAAAATGTTCTGTGAACTGCCTTATCAATATGTCAAAGTCAGTGTCACTTTCTACTGGGTTATCCTCTTCGTCAACTTCCCACTTAAAAGTAGACATGATCTGTACTACTTGCTTAATTTGTTCCCATAGCATACAGAAGTGAGTCTCTTTGAACTTCACCATCCTCTATTTGCAGTTTTGTAGCTCGGCGAAAACGTAGAAACTCTTCGCTCCATTCTTCCCAATCCGCTGCACGGAAGGAGACACGTTGTGGGGGATCGTAACGATACATCGCCATTTCTTCTCTCGACTTACGATACACAGATAATAAAAACGATGCTCGAACTGATCAGCAAGCAAAGTCAGTCAACCAAACTCAAGTCAACACTTACAGGCGTTAAAATCATCACTTCTGACACCATATCAGGTTGGCCGGGCGTGTATGTGGTTCTGAATAACTATCGTTAAGCCGGAGACTCCCTTCGTCTTGATGAGAACGTTACTCGTCGCTCCCTAGATACACGGGGGACAACTCCTATTCCCAAGTTACAAAACGTCTACGGAGTTGTTTCCTTTGACAGATGCTGGTGAGCTCCACCTGTTTGAGGACTTAAGTGAAGTCACTCCAGTGAATATTGAGGATGGGGCGAATGCAGCGCTGATGGAAGCGCTCAACTAGTCTCAGGTGCTGACAGTAGGTGACCCACGACTAAGAGCTGTACAGGAAGGTGGTAAGTGCAGTGGCTTTGTACACTCGGATCTTGGTGCCGTGCCCTTCTTCGAGACATTTGTTGTTCCACACTTATTTGTATAATCCACCAAAAGCTCTGTTTGCCTTTGCCAGTCAGTTGTCGATTTCCCTGTTGATCTTGGCGTCTGATGAGATGATACACCCCAGGTAGGTGAACTGATGACTGTTTTTAGTTCAGTCTCGTCAATGTTGATTTGGGGAGGATAGTATTCTTCCTGAGGTGCAGGCAGATGGAGGACCTCTTGTCTTCTTTAAGCTGACTTCTAGCCCAAAGAGCTGGGCAGCCTCTGCAAAGCAGGCTGATACACAATGCAAGGCTCTCTCTGTAGGGCGACAAGGGCAGCGTCGTCAGCAAAGAGGAGGTCTTGGATTAGTTGCTACAGGATGTTTGTGTGAGCCTCTAGTTGTCTGAGGCTGAATAGGCTGCCATCGAGACGAAATCTGATGTAGACTTCATCTTTGTCATCAAGGTCTTCAGTGGCTTGTTCAAGCATCATGCTAAAGAATATGGTAGAGAGAGTCGGTGCCAGGCGTTAACCCTGCTTCACTCAGTTTATGATAGGGAAGGGCTCTGAGAAGTCACTGTTGAATCTGACTTGGCCGTGCTGATCTTCATGCAGCTGGATGACTGCTGAGGAACTCTGGGGCACATCCAAGTTGCTCCATGATCTGCCACATTCCTTTTCTGCTCACAGTGTCGAACGCTTTGGTTTGCAAAACGAACGTCAATACAGTCCTTTGCTTTGCTCTCGGCACTTCTCTTGTAGTTGCATGAGAACAAAGTTAACACTTGGCTCTGAAGCCACACTGGCTCTCTGGCAGGTGGTCCTCAGCTATTGTGGGGACCAGTGTGTTCAGTGATATCCTTGCAAAGAAATTTCCCGCGATGGAGAATAGAGTAATCTCGTGATAGTTGGAGCTGTCTGACTTTTCCCCTTTGTTCTTGATCAGGGTGACTTTATGGTAGTTTGCCCCGTTTCCAGAAGATGTATTTAAAAGAATTGTGTGAATGAATGACTTGTGAGTTGATTTTAACGTGGTGACAGCCCTGATATGGCCCTTTGCGGTCGGCTGGGCAATAAGCAACATGACCTTACCTTACCCCGTTTCCAGCAGCAGTTTTGCACGTAACTCCGGACTTCTATGCTTCCAAACCTCTGGTGGAGTTCCATGGACTCCTGCAGCCATACCACACTGTATCTGCTCTATGGCTTTGGTGGTCTCTCTGATGGTGGGCAACTCATCCAGTTCCGCTCTTAGTAGTTGTTTGAGAATGCGAAGAATTGCTGATTCATGGAATGAAAGGTTGGCGCTGAAGAGAGGCTGGAAGTACTTCGTCCAGCGGCTTAGGATTGATACCTTTTCTGTGAGGAATGCCTGGTCATCTGAGATGCGTCGGGGGCTCTGGACCTGAAAAGTTGGACCGCACACCACCTTGAAGGCATCATAGAACCTACTGAGATCATTCTTGTCCCCGCACAGCTGAGTTTTCTTTGCGATGTTGATCCACCACTCATTCTGGATCTTTCGAAACTTGCGCTAGAGGTTTTTGCTTACATGACGAAGGCGGCTTTCTTCTCAGGACAAGACGGCTGAGCCAAGTGAGCCTGGTGAGCGGATCTCTTCTTCTCCGGCAAGTCTTGAATTTTCTTGTTGTTTTCGTCGAACCAGTCTTTGTTCTTCCTCGTAGTGAAGCCAAGGACTTCCTCAGATTTCTTGCACAATGGGGATACACGGTGAAGCAAAATGGCCAAAGAGACCAGAAAGACATTGGTACTACATACAGCTTAACAACGTCAAGTCTAATAATGGAGGCAAAAGCAGTGACACAAACGCTCTACTGTCATTCATCCACAGACTAGCTTCGAACTCGACAAACTGTGTAAACCAGCTTCAAAAGGTGGAATTGGAATGGGAGACGTGTAGTCTTCCTTTGGGGGAAAAAAACTAACTCATTCATTTACTGCCCAGGACATGCAGGTGTCGAAGGAAATGAGAGACCAGACAAGGCAACAATACGAACAGAATTACAGCATGGCCAGTCTGATGTAATACGGAATGCAAAGAATCATCTCAACAAACAACTAAGCCATTATATAAAAGACCATTTTGCAGAACTCAAAGTTTAAAGAGGAAGTGGCCGCATTTCAAGACTAGAAGAGCGAGAAACCAACCAAGCAAATATTGGACCTATGTCAAGAATAATACTACGAAGATTCATAAAGAGTGGGGCAGACTCATGCTGGACCCTTTCACTGGAAGATGCAAATGACCAAATACACATCAAATGAGCTAAGAGATTTTGAATCTCTCAGGATACCCTGTTTTATTTACTGCAGACGTAACTTGAGCTGGTTAGTGTGCATTAATGAAGTGATGCAAGTGTTTGATGTGGAGTGTCCAAAGATGTGAGTGTGTGTGTCAGTATGTACGCGCGCGCGTGCATGCGTGTGTGTGTGTGTGTGTGTGTGTGTGTGTGTGGTGTGTGTTGATTGTATGTGCCCGCTCAGCACGTGCATGTGTGTGTGTGTGTGTGTGTGTGTGTGTGTGTGTGTACACGTGCGCACAAAGTGTGTTGTGTGTGTGTGTGTGTGTGTGGTGTGTGTGTGTTTGTGATATTGCGTGTGTGTGTGTGTGTGCGTGCTACAGGTGGGAACATTTAATTGCATTTGGGTATCAATTGTCAAATGTATTGATTTGTGTGATTATTCATAAATATTTAACGGGTCATGCGTTGGTGGTATGCCACAAATTCGTGGGGACCTCAGCTTTGTAACCCTAACGCTTGTGGTTGTGCATTTGTGAGTAGAGAACTATAAAATAGGCATTCTGGCTCACCCAGCTCCGCCCAGCTCCAACCGGCTAAAGCCGGTTTCGCTGTTGCTCCGCCGGCTTACCCAGAATGCCTATTTTATAGTTCTCTAATAGTAAACACTTTACAAACATACATAATGTGTAGGATTATCTGTTTTTAACACTAATTTAGAAAACTTTTGTGACTTAAGTTTTTGCTTAATCCTTCGTTTTTCTTGATCGTTTTCAATAACATCGTTTTCACGCATACATTCATCAAATGCGTCTCTATCTTTCATGTGGAATAAAACCACTGTCTTTAATTGCTCTCTAAAGTCTTTTAAAACTGAGTTATATTTTTGACATAAAATCCACACACTTATCCCAGCATGTCTTCCACTGAAAGCTAGTTTTGATAAAGTATTTCTTTTTCTAACTATGTCTCTTTCTGCCGAACAGTCATCTATAATAAATAGTGTCTGAGTTCCTTCAAACTGTCTATAAAAGTGTTCTAAGCACTCGCTAAGTTTATTGCTGGGATCAATCAAATAGATTTCATCATCCGTCCATATAAACCTTCTGTCGTGATATGCTTTGTTCCACTTTAATGTTGGACAGAAAATTACAATATGATCAAAATTATAACTATAAACTGTTTGTAATAGGTCGAGGACAAATATTGTTTTTCCACAACCAGTCTGTCCACAAATCAATGAACAATGAGGGGTTTTTGTCATAAAGTTTAACATCGGCATTGACACCAAAGTCGTCTGCTCCATAGTTTTAAAACATAATTTAATCTAATCCAGTTATTGTTTTTATCATACTCTCTGTCAAAACTTGTTCAGTATAATAAAACCCTATAAGGTCCAAATGTGTAAGATTAATCCAGTTCAGTTCTGTAAGATCGTTTCTATTTAGACTAATATCAATTTTGTTGCTTGTTGTCATGACCTTAATATCCTCGCCATTGTAAAGAACAACGACAGTAACTTTAAGTTTGTCAACGTCTAAGTTTTGCCAGCTAATAAGAATTCCTTTCATAAGATTGTCACTGACGCCCAGAGCTCCATTTCTTGCCTCATCTTTTAAGACAGAAATTTTAAATATCATTGTGAACGTGTCTCCTAATTTTGTGCGTGGAATAAACTGTAATTTTGTAGAAGCTTTCTTTAAAACCGATTCTCTTCTGTGGAGGATGTACTGTTTGTCCCCAAACGGCTTTATTTCGATCTCTTTCCGACTGTTGTCCTCTGGCATAAGACTTACATGTAAAGGGCCAGAGTTCAATGCTTTTCTGAAACTTTTTTGACGGTCAAAAAATGTAAATGGGCTTAAGAATTCAAATTTTATGTCCCATTCTAAATATGGTTCTAAGTGCCATTTGTTGTCAGTTTTTCGAACTATTTTATATTCATACTGACCCGCATTATTTGCTTCTACATTGCGTAGTTGTTCTAGTTTAGGAAACCTTTGTTGTCGTCAACCTCTTTGCGTTTATAATAACCATCTTTAGTGTACTCAAAACCATACAAAGTGCCTATCTCACCGTTCTGTTCAAAGTCTTCAACGTCTGCAAGGTCTTTTAATTCTAAAGTTACACACCTCTCAGGCGCTAATGTAACTCCTGATTCTTCTGGCCCACGAGACATTATTTTTAGTACACCTTATTATTTTATTTCTAAAACAATGTGCAGGTTATCACATTTCACGACTTTCCCTGTTTTATCTGTGATCTTTATATTAAATGATCTGACCCTCCCACAAGCTAATCTTTTAAACTGTAAATTAGGGAATTGTATAATTTCATAATCGCAATATGCAGCTTTCCCTGATGGAAGAGCTCTTAAAACAGTTGAGGGCCTTCCATCATATAAGTTTTCATCAGTGCTCAGCTCGTCCAAATGAACATAGAGTAATGAATGTAATGCAAGATTGAGCGGATATTCTCCCTCATAAGTAGTATTGTCTGGTGTAACTATAAATCTATGAATGGCTTGATTGTCAGTTGCAAAGCCTAACATTTTAGCTAGCTCTCCATCAAAAAGGTATTCTACTTCTTCTTCTTCTTTAGGTTTGAATGTCACATTATTTTCAAATTTGCATTGTTAGTTTGAGAGTAATGTCGAAGATACTCATTGCTTCTTTTAGCGAGCAAAACCCGTAATAACCATCAGGTATGGTTAACTGTCTAGCTAAGTTACTATTATCAAATTTTACAATCTTATTATTCTCCTTGGATTCAGTTATATTAAACCATACGACTTTGTAAAAAATTTCATGGAGTGCAACCCTTCGGGTTCCGCATTCATTATCAATAGCATATTCTAAAAACGAAGGACTGTCTTGAGTTGTTATTGTTACAAACATTTTTAAAACAAATTTAAAAATGAGTGCATTCAAATATACTAATGCAAAATATTCTGTTGGGCCGCACTACAATCTTAAAAATATAACAACTGACACCCTCGACATTTCTGTGACTCAGTCTGACGCCTTTCAAGTAAAGGTTAGTACTCCATTGAACAGATATCTTAACCCTCCTATTAAAAACGACTACATCCCGAAAGTGTGGTTTAGTCATCCGATGCAGTTTTATCAGAACCAGTTAAACTTTGCTGTGTTTTGTGCATCAACTGGGTGTGGAGTATCGTATGCTGATCATTTAAATCATCCTGATCCTTTGGTGAGGTCAGTGTATAGATTTCATTTTTATTACACCTTCAGACGTATTTTATCTGAACTGCAAGCGCCATTACCAAATGACAAAACGTTTAATCCATTCAGCAACAGAATAGATTACAAGGCTTTTGAAAGGATCTGTAACGAATTTGATATTGACCCAAAGACAGACTTTAGACAAAAGTTGGATCGCAATCATGGTTTAGGCACCCTTTATTTTTGGGGCGTGCACAGAAAGTATAACTATGATTGGAATCCTCCTTACACATCTTTTTCTTCAGGCACAACTGTTCACCTCGGGTCCATAGAGCAAGAGCATAAAACAGCATGGACAACATTTATTTTGGATACTTCTAAGGGCCTAACAAAAGCAGGAATAGAACGAATAAACGACTCTATTCGTACTTATGTTTGGTGTTTGCTAGGTTCGCAAGCACAAACGAGATCAAACATAATTGATCCTTCTACTGGCTTTGACGCCCAAAAACAGTATTTAGCAAATTTAGAGGACTCCATTAATTCTGCAGTTGATTTACCTTCAAGTATTAAAAGGTACCAAAATGTTTTGCAATACGCAAGATCGAAAGTAGACTTTGCTGTCGGCACTGGTTTATACATGCTGCCTTCCGACCTCAGACTTCAGATAGGAACAATAATAAACTATAATAATGAAATCCTTGTGGCTGGCAATGAAGAGAAGGTCGGAAAAAACGACATAAATTCTAAGCCAGCAATAGCAATAAAAAAAGAAGCCCCACCAATCCCCGAGCCCCCTCAAAACCCCATCCAATCCCCGTGGCCTCAAAAAATAATGACCATGAATATGAAAAGACGGCACTTGTTATTGGATTAACTGCCCTAGGATTACTTGGTCTTTATCTTACTATAAAGTAACCCAACTATTAAGACAACTAATGTCCATAAGTGCTCGGCCATAAAGCCAACTACTTTGCTTGCAGTAGACAAAAGCCAGCTAACGATCCCACCTATTATACCAGGCAAAGAGTCTATGGCCTTAGTGGCTAATTTTTTTAATAAACTTGCAAGATGATCAAGTTGTTTTTTTACCCATGATTTATCTGATGGTGGTCCTGGTGGCACTGCTCCCCACCACCGCCGCCTGTAATAGCCATCACCAGTGTACTTATTGCAAATCCTAAGGCTGTTATAACACTTGCTAATGTGACACCTTGCTCTCTAAACAGTGTTCTTATTCGTTCTGCTAGCGTCGTGTCTTCATACAAAATTCTTTGGATAGTTTCTCTTATTCTGCTCACTTGAGTTCGTAATTGTTCTCGGTTATTAGACAACACTTCTAGTCTTGCTGATCTCTCTTGTTCAAGATCTTTTAGTCTTTGTGTTATTCTTTCTTTAACACCAGGTCCTAAGTTGTGGTCATCAGCCTCAACTAGTTTTTCTTTTTCTCTTTTTATATGCTCATCTAGTTCACCCAGTTTTGCTAAATTGTTTGTTAATTCGCCTCTGATGCTTCTCAAAGCATGATCAAGGGCCGTTATTTCTCTCATAGGTAGCGGCGGATCGTTTATAGTTTTTAATGCTGTTTCTTCTGAAAAACTGGTTTCTGCTTGTATTATTTCGTCTGCTGTTGGGCTTAAATCTTTAAGTTCCATGTTTTGTATTTGGTTATCTGTTGGGAGTTCTTGTAGTGTGTTTTGAAGTTTAGCAACTGCTTCCCTATCTAATTTTGGTTTAGTAATGCCAAGGCGATTTTGTTCGCTCACACTGAGCCTTTGTCTAATTGTAGTCTTTGCTAAAAACTTAAATGAGTTTCGTTTATCTGTAAGCTGAAAAAGTTCGCCTTTATCATTTTTAAAAAACAAGTGATCATTTTTTGTTTCAAAATCATTAGGGTCTATAAAATCAGGAGGTTCTTGACCTAAACTTTCGTAAAATGATCTGACCTTACTTTCTGTTAATTCACGCCGCAATGATTGTAATGGATGTGTTAAAGGAGTCATTTCACTCATGTCGTCTCCAGGATCAAAAACATCATAATCTTCAATGCCTGCCATGTTTTAAAAATAATTAACTTTTTATTTTGTTTTATAAAAAAAATGTCACAAGCATATGGCTCAATTCTTGACCCGCATAGAAGACTGAAAGAGCCCTTTGGCGTGAAGGGAAATAAACAGAATATTATTGTTCCAATAATCCATCTACTATTGATTCAGATCAAATTCTTACTGTTAAATTTCCAGACCTAGGAGCAGATGAAGTGATTGTGCCGGGATCTGCACGGCTTACTTTCAAAATAGAACTTGATTCAGCAACAGACACAAGCAGGACAGTTGTACAGAATCTGGGACGGGCAATCGTTAAGAAAATTTCTATAAAACTTGAGGGGCAAGAAATATTTTCTTTACACAATGCAGACATATTTCTAATCTATTCTGATCTATGGCTAACCGATAATGAAAGGGCCGATCTTGCGTTTCAAGGAATCGAAAATAACGAAGCACTAAAACACAGAATAGACACCGAAGACGCTAAAGCCGGCAACAAGTATGAAGCTGTAAGTTTTGCTTATGGAAATCGCTTTTCTATACCCTTAGATTTTGAGTTGTTAAAAGCGCATGCGCCATACTTTCAAGGAGCATTAAAAGACAGATTGTCATATGAACTAACTTTTAATGAATACAAACGTGTCATTAAATCTACAGACACTGATTCCAAGTACAGCATTTTCGACATCTCGTTAGAGTTTGACATTGTTAGCAACCCTAACTTAGCAAGGCTGATTGAGCAACAATATCAGTCAAAATTAGCAATATATTACGAAAGAGTGATTCATCATTCAAAATATCCTAAAAGCAGGGCAGACACTATATGGAATTTTAGTTTTAGCGCCACAGCACGATCACTTAAAGGTATTTTATTGCTGTGTGAAGATGATAAAGAACCATACGAAAGACAAAGTGAAAAGTTTATCAATCCTAAAATAACGAAAGTACAATGTTCAATTGAGGGTAGTCCTAACCAAGTCTACGGTAGTGGGCTTAAACCTTATCATCATTTTGATGAAATAAGAAAATTGTTTGGAGGCGGGAGGTCTAGAAGTCCAACAGTAGACCTTGTGTCTAAAGATCTACACCTTCACAGTGTTAGACTTGATGAATATTTAACAACGAAATACGGTTTATGGATTGACCTAAGGTCAACAGAAGATAATCAGTTGCATGGGAGTGGGAGAACAGTTAAAGACGTAATAAACATTCAAATTGATAAAGAAAAAGAGAGTGATAAACCGCTTAATGTACATTTGTTTTTAATATATGATGCGCAGCTGAATATTCAAGATAACAGATTAAAAGATATCCAATACTAAATTATTTTTATTTTAAAAAAGCATGTCTGTTCAGGTTTATCCAAAAGTGCCCAAAGAAGAGAACTCTGTTGCTGTAGACATAAAAACTTTCAGATTAACAAACATAACACAAATGCAAACCCAACTAGAGCAGGACCTTTCAAAATACAGTAAAACCAAACGAAGGTATTCTGCTGTCTTTAATGCTGTTACATATGTTAATACTGGAGCATCGATCACTAGTGCTCTATCAGCAGGAACAAGTGTAGGTCTCTTAGCAACAGGCGTAGGTGCACCGGCAGCTTTACCTCTAGGTGGTTTGTCTTTAACTCTTGGCCTGTGTTCATTGGCTGTAAGTGCTGTCAGCAAAAAAATAAAAGCTAAACTCCAAAAGCACACAGCTATGGTTCAACTAATAACAGCTAAACTTAGTTCCTTCAAACTGATAATTGATAAAGCACTTGCTGACTCGAACATCACGGATGAAGAATTTAGTCGCCTACAGGCTGATTTTGAGGACTACAAAAGACAAAAGTTTGATCTTCAAAGAAAGGCAAGGGCAACTTTTTCTCAACAACCAGACACCGACCAATAAAAAAGGAATGTTTAAAAAAAGTAAACGAAACATTAAACTCTGTTCTAAACAGCTCACATTAACAACCCCAAAGGGCGTTTATACTTTAGTTTATGAGTCCAAGCACAAAAAGACCGTTGATATTGATTCTGATTAAGTATTTTTTTTTAAATTTAAATAAATATGTTGAGTTAGAAAAGAAACTCAGCATGGATAAGATATATGACAGTTTTGACTCTTGGTTAGATGCAATGGAAGAGGAAGAGCGTTTGTCAAAAGCTTTAAATGAGGTCGTTTTAGAAGTTATTGATCCAACAAACGTGCAGGCAAGCGTTGTACATGCTATTTCTCAAGTTCCAAGTAAACTAACAATAAACCCTCCAGTTAAAGTAAGGTTAGTTGTTTTAATCGACTATATAACAATAAACGAAGAAAATCTAGAAGTCTGGGTCTCAACTAAACAGCAGACTATTCTTTCTTATAATGACTTAACACCCGGTTGGGCAGATCAACTTCTTACACAGTTTAATGAAGCCTCTGAAGCAGCTAAAATGAGAGGCTCTGGTTGGTCAGAGGGTGAAGTCCTAGACATCAGATTAAGACAGGCTAAGTATGAGCCAATTGTAGGCAAGTCTTACATTCCACTGCCTCCAACATTAGTTGCAAAGAAAGCAGTTCTGAACATAAAGAATTCAGACGACGAATGTTTTATGTGGTGCGTTCTTGCTAGGCTGCATCACGTTGCCAAAAATGCAGAGAGAGTATCTAACTATTTACAGTGGGCCAATGATCTTAACTTTAACGGCCTTGAATTTCCTATGGCTGTAGACAAAATTGATCAGTTTGAAAAACAAAATCCACCAATAACTGTTAATGTCTACACATGGTCTGAAGAAACCAACCTTCTGCCAATTAGAGTGTCAAAGAACAGTCCAACAATAGGCGAACCAACCAAACACCATGTAGACTTACTCCTAATGCAAAGCCTTAATGGGTTGCACTACACTCTAATACGCACAATGAGTAGATTACTAGTGCATACTACAAAACAACATAGCAAACAAGAATTTTGTAGAAAATGTTTAACAAGAATTCCGTCTGTTCAAGCAGCGAGTGAACATGTAAAACATTGTCTTAGTCCAGTTGACTGCAATACAGAACTAATTATGCCAAGAGAAGGCAGTAAGGTTAGTTTTAAGAATTACAAAAAACTCCAGAGGTCTCCATACGTTGTTTACGCAGACTTTGAATCGCTTATTGTTCCTTATGAAGGACCTGCTCCAAAACATTTACCAAAAACAGTTATAATGAATAACCACCAGATTTGTTCATTTGCCTTCATTGTTGTCAGGTCAGATGGTGAACATTCAAAGCCAGAATTATACAGAGGACCACATGCAGCAAAACATTTCTTAAAACGCATGCAAGAAGTTCGTAATGTCTGTTCTAATAATCTAGTCCTATCCGATCTTAAGATGACCCCTGAAAATCAAGATCGCTATGACTCAGCCACTCACTGTTGGATTTGTGGTTTAGAGCTAACACCTAAAAGTTTAAACCCAACAGTAAGAGATCATGATCACATTAGCGGAGAATTCAGAGGAGCAGCACATAACAATTGCAATCTTCAACTAAAGTTTGATCCTAGGACTTGGAGACTTCCTATATTCTTTCATAACTTGCGAGGTTACGATTCTCATCTTATATTGCAAGCAGTAACTAGCGCCTTTAGGGTGTCATGCATTGCGCAGTCATCAGAAAAGTACATGTGTTTCACTTTAAATAATTTATCTTTTTATGACTCTATGCAACACCTGATGGGATCATTAGAGTCACTGGCTGTGTCCTTAAAGTCCTGCCCAATAACGGAAGAATATTTTGACCCAACACTCGTTAGAAAGGGCGTTTACCCTTATGAGTACATGAACAGTTGGGAAAGGTTTGAAGAGCCAGCCCTTCCGCCTAAAGGTGCGTTCTTTTCTAGTCTTAGAGGAAAAGACATCAGTGATTCTGATTATTCTTATGCTCAAGAAGCGTGGCAAAAATTAGACTCTAAAACAATGGGAGACTATCATGATTCCTATTTAATGGCGGATACTTGTTTGTTGGCGGATGTTTTTGAAAATTACAGAAAGACCTGCATGAAACATTATAGTCTAGATCCTGCACATTATATTTCTGCGCCTGGGATGAGTTGGGATTCCTTTTTAAAATTTACTGGTGTACAGATTGACCTGTTGTCTGACCTACCAATGCTTCAGATGATTGAAAACGGATTGCGTGGCGGAATTAGTATGGCGTCTCACCATTACTGTAAAGCAAACAACAAATACTTAGACAACTATGACCCAAGTAAAAGGTCTAACTATCTCATGTATTTAGATGCAAACAATCTGTATGGTTGGGCTATGAGTCAATCACTTCCATTACGTAACTTTAAAATGTACACAGGAGGTGTAAAAGACATTCAAAAGTTTTTAAAATGGCTTCAGAGTCTAGAAGCTGATCAACAACGGGGCTTTATTCTAGAAGTTGATTTAGAATATCCTCATGAACTTCATGATTACCATAATGATTACCCATTAGCAGCAGAAACCCTAAAAGTGTCAATGACAGAACCACCTAAACTTGTGCCTAATCTTCGTGACAAAAAAAATTATGTCTGTCATTACAGACTTCTCCAATTTTATTTAAGACATGGTTTAAAGTTAACAGCAGTTCATCGTATAATTGAATTTGATCAAGAACAGTTCATGAAACCATACATCATGAAGAACACTGATCTCAGAACTAAATCCACAGATGCTTCAGAAAAAGACTTTTTCAAGTTGATGAACAACAGCTGTTTTGGAAAGACTATGGAGAATCCGCACAAGCGTAAAGATGTTAGATTGGTCACCAGAGAGAACGATGCAATTAAGCTAACTTCAAAACCTAATTATCAGGACTTCAGAAGATTTCATGATCAGCTTTTTGGCATAATGATGAAAAAAAAGAAAGTCAAATTGGATAAGCCCGTTTTTATTGGGTTTACTGTTTTAGAGCTGTCGAAGCTTTTGATGTTAGAATTTCTTTACGACTACTTTAAACCCTTGTATCCTGAGTCCAAAGTACTTTACACAGATACAGATTCCTTTGTAATCGACATCCCTACTAAAGATTTTTACAAAGACATGGAATTAGAAGTAGCTAAAGGGCATGCCGGATGGTACGACACATCTGATTACCCTAAAGATTCACCTTTGCATTCAGTTATTAATAAGAAGGTTTTAGGTAAGATGAAGGATGAATTATCTGGAGGTGTGATCAAGGAGTTTATTGGTTTAAGGTCGAAAATGTACAGTCTTTCAAGCCAAAAAAAAGTTGTCAAAAAAGCAAAGGGAATATCTCGCAGTGTTGTGCAGTCAAACATATCACATGACAATTACAAAGAAGCATTGTTCAATAAAAAGACTTTTCATCATGACAATTACAAACTACGATCTAATCTGCATGAGATTAACACAACTGTTGTAACAAAGAAGTCATTAGATAGAACAAACACTAAACGAGTATTTGTTAATCCAGAGTATTCATATGCAATTGGGCACTGGAGGACATTTGGTCAAGCGCAATTAGATACTCAGTAATTTCTTTATCCAGTATAGCTGGATTATTTGTGGTTGTTGTTTCAAGATTTTTGATTTTTTCATAAATATTAGGATCAATGGGTAGTTTATTCTTTATCATTGTTTTAATAATAAATCTATACGCAAATAATTTTTTTTGAGCTTCCATTTTAACTCAGAAATGTATTTGCCTAAATTAACTAAGCGACTGGAACTGTGTCTGGCGGGATTATCTGCAGTTCTTCCTTCACAAAAGATCTTCGGGGGGCTGGTCGCTTTGTTGTGTCAGTTTCTCGTAAATAATACAC
This sequence comes from Conus canariensis, assembly GCA_033310375.1. Classification (NCBI taxonomy): domain Eukaryota; kingdom Metazoa; phylum Mollusca; class Gastropoda; order Neogastropoda; family Conidae; genus Conus; species Conus canariensis. Next base: position 13,939,503 of record CM065736.1, on the reverse strand, counting down.
GGGCGGATTCATTTTCACAATTTTTTTTATCTCATATGGATCAACACTCCAAACTGGATCTGTTGCCCTGATGCGAGTGTCCCCTTCCGCTTCTCCCGGTAAATAAAGGTACCTTACTTTCAAACCAAATGGTAATAGTTTACTGGATGAACTGGAGTCTCCTTCAACAACATTTATTGTTTGTTTTCTGATTGCTTGTACTGGTTTTAGCCCTTTAAATTCTTCATTATTCATTGCGCGCAAAACTGAGGGCAGTCTTTTTACCCATTCTGTGTTGCGAGAATTGTCAATCAGCTCTCTGTGATACTGGTAGGAGAAAAGTCTTTCAGATAACTGTTTGTTAAAGTTTTCAACCAAACCCTGTGATCTGTGAACACCCGGAATGCCTCTTTTAATGGTAACTCTATGTTTTAACAATAATTGATTCACTTGACCTTTAAATTCTTTTCCGTCATCGACTTGAATCATGCGAGGATAAATTAAGGGTCCTCGTTGGTATATCAGTTGTAAAGCGACAGCAACAGCAGAAGCACTCTTTTGTGTTAATGGTTCCGCATCTTTGTATCTTGAAGCTATATCAATGACTGTAAGCGCGTACTTAAATCTTTTTCGTCTAATCGTATCATGGGGTAAATATAGAAGATCCATTTGATGGGTGTCGTTTGGAGTTATATTCACAAAGTGTGGTCTCTGTATTCGTTTAGGCGCTGGTAGATAAATTTGCCAAATCGCTTGTTTAGATAACCATTCCTTTGCTGTTTGTTCACTGACACCCGCTGCTTGGCTAAGCTTTTTAATTGCCGTGATTCCCTTCCAATATCCTTTTGGTGAATAATAGATCTTGTTCATTTTTTATTCAGCCAATACTTTGTGCAACAAAATACACAGCGGTCATGCCAAAGACAATAAACAATATTTCTTGCATCTTTTGTTTTTCTGATGGTTGATAGTAATCGCTGAATTTTGGTGGGGGCAATGTTTCAACTTGTTTGCCTGTTACTAGAAAATATTCTTTTATTGCCTGGTCAACATCTTTAAATGTGTAAGCTGCATGTCCCTGTTGTTTAAGTCTGTCGTTAATAAAATCTAACTGCTCCATTCTTTGCTTTTCATAGGTGTCTTGTGCAGCGGCTAGTTGCTCCATAGCTCTGTTATGTCTTTTTCTCTCATCGTTATTTTGTAGTTTACTAAACGCGTAATTACTTCCGCTGAAAGCAAGCGCGTTGACCACTGCGCCGCCTATCATCATTACGAGTGAAGCCATTTTTATAAATGTATTTTTTTTTACATATTTATATTTTCTGGAATTATTCCTTGCTTAACTAGAAAATCTTTCATGGCAAATGAAGCTGTAATGACAGCAATCAACTTTGCTGAGTCTTCAAAATCTAGCTTGCCAAGATCTGCTGGTTTTATTCTTAACAAGCTTTTACCAAGCATTGTGTATCCTACACTTAGACCTCCAATAACAGCAGAATGGTATACGAGGTTGGCAACAGTTTTTTCGGTGCTCATTTTTAAAAAACAAAATAATTATAATTAATAAAAAACATGAACAGCGACGATTTACTACAGCTGCAGGGCAGCCTAAACGTTCCTGAACTTATGATTACAAATAATCAAGTTGATGACCAAGCTATTATGCGCCAAAAGGAAAGGCTGTATTCTTTGGCGGCGTGTGGAAAAACAAAACAGTACCTTGGAAATGAATTCAGCATAGAACAGATTCAACAGATGTCGCCGCAAGACATTGTAAAGTATCACAACAGGTATGAAGCGCAACTGGGGTCAAGAATGGTCAAAAGTGTCGGACAAACTGTTCTTAGTTTGTACACTAAACTCGTTAGTAGATTTGCGCCCATTGATTCCGAACAAGATTTTATGTATGATTTAACGCAGGATCCAGTTTTAACAAAGTCATTAGAGTCTCTAGGATGTGATCTATATTACAGATTTGGAACATTATTGTCGCCAGTAATCATGGGATTAATTACGTTTAATCATATAGATTTTATTTCTCTTAAAAATGACCGAGCAGAAAACGTTGATGGAGAAAGTGACCCGTGAAAAGAATCCTGGGCGCGTTGAAGCAGGGAAAAAATTAGCAGAGTGGAACAAAAAAGAAAATTAGAGTTACAACATATAACTCATAATGAAAAAACACCAGTTGTGCCAGAGCCACAACAAGAACAAGTTGTTCCCGCAACATCATCATGGATAATTTGGATTAAAAGAGTTGGCATTTTTGGCGTCATTGCTGTTGGTGGGGGTGGTTATTACGTTTATAAAACATATAAAGAAAGACAGCAAAAACCAAAGCAGCCCAAAAAATCACAGCCACTAAATACAAAATCTGAACAAAAAAGAATACCAGAACTGCCAACAACAAAAGATCATTTTGATCCATTTGATATGCAGTAATATTTCAAGAACTTAATAAATAATTATAAGTGACTTGAATAAGAACTTGATAACGACTTCATGACGACTTGATGAAAACTTAAATAAGAACTTGATAAGAACTTGATGACGACTTGATAAGAACTTAATGACGACTTGATTAAGAACTAGATTAAGAATTTGGGGTAACTTGATTAAGAACTTGGGGTGACTTAATTAAGGACTTGGGGAAACTTAATTAAGGACTTGGGGTGACTTAATTAAGAACTTAATTAAGGACTTGGGGTGACTTAATTAAGGACTTGGGGTGACTTAATTAAGGACTTGGGGTGAAAAGTGGAACTGGTAGGACCACTTGTCATTTGATATGTCAGCCACTTGCTTTGTGACTGAACAGGATGTGCGTGGGCGCTGTGCAGTGATTCGTTGTCGGGCTGGCCTGCAACTACTAGTTAAGCGCGATGAAGAACAGAGAAAGAGGCAGCTCACGCTATAGCAAAGAACGTGTTAGCGCACGCCCGCTGTGCGGACAGACCTATTGGATTAATAAACTAAGAACTCTCAAATTGACAATTTCTATTACACAAGCCATCGCGTTGACGCCAAAGATACATGCTGCTCTAAAAACCCACGCCGGTGTGGCAGCTGACTGGATGTGAAGAAGGTATGTACATTGTCAACTGACTGACTGTGTGCTGTGTTCTGTGTAAACAAAGGCCTCTTGTCTGTGTTAAGTCGTAAACCCCACACCAACAAACCGACACGCACACTGAAAACAGCGAAGTGGTGGCTTCCCATTCGAGAATGTTCAAGAACATTTGTGACAAAGCGCGCCGCGAGCCCGGTGAGAAAAGAAACGCAGTAGGCGCGCGAGGCGTGTTTTAACACAGTTTGTAAACAGGACGCTCGGCCTGCTGACTTACTGCGTCGTTATAATTGTGTTGTCTTGGTCTTGCAAAAAAGCTGACAGTCAACCGACTGGTAGTACAGACTGTTTGGGGGAACGCAGACACTATTTATTATAGATGACTGTTCGGCCGAAACTAGCTTTCAGTGGAAGACATGCTGGGATAAGTGTGTGGATTTTATGTCAAAAATTTAACTCAGTTTTAAAAGACTTTAGAGAACAATTAAAGACAGTGGTTTTATGTATGTTTGTAAAGTGTTTACTATTAGAGAACTATAAAATAGGCATTCTGGGTAAGCCGGCGGAGCAACAGCGGAGCCGGGTGAGCCAGAATGCCTATTTTATAGTTCTCTTGAGTGGATAGTGAGAATGCGATTGTTGTCTGGGCTACGATTCATAGGCACACGGTGGTGGTAGAGTGTTGGTCAATAAAATGCATGTCATGTATTGCACGTGCTGTGGTGGAGGGAGGGCGGAGGGGTGTGTGTGTGAAAAATGGTTGCGCGCGCACACACACACACACACACACACACACAATTTACACGCGCGTGCACGCACAAACGGAAACACACACATACAACTTCGATAATGAGGCAGACAGCGTTAGACAGGTACGCACGGTCAGCAAGCGCCTTGGGCTTTTGCGCTGGTCATCTTAGTTATTAATTGGTTTATCCATCAGCGGTAAATCGAGGTCTCGTAGATTAGCAGATGTGTGTAACGTATTGGACTTGTCCGCACGCAGTGACACATCAGTCAAACTGAAACCGAAACTGCAGGACAGCTTGATCAAACTGAAACCGAAACTCTCTCTGTGTCTGTCTGTCTGTCTGTCTCTCTCTCTCTCTCTCTCTCTCTCAGTCGATTGTTCTCTCAATTTTCATGCGATTGATAGAGAGAACCACCGGCGTTCACGTAGTATTGAAGCGTACCGGAGACAAAAAGACGTATCCTGGAGATTTCATGGAACGCGAGGTGTTACCAGATTACCTCCCTTGCAGATTTCTGACTATGGCCTAGTCATGGCCTTGTCACCGTGTAGCTCATTTCGGAGATTTCCGTTTGCTTGATTGAGATCTTGCCGGACAGAAATTGGCTGATTTTTTGTTTTTCCGGAGTTCTGCCCTTTTTAAGAATTTGCCCGGAAAACAGCGTTAAACAACAAACTGGCACGTAGTCTTCTTGGTAGTACCCGCAGATCGCCAACCAGCTCAACGACCCCACAAAGGAGCAAACAGTATTTGACGAGGAGTGATCCAAACTTCACCTTCATATCAGTTAGTTTGGTATTAGTCACTCGGTAGGTTGAGTACTTACGTGGTGTTAGATGCCTAACTTCGATGCTATGCGTTCGATTGCTGTCTCCCTCATGTTTGAGCGGATCTCAATGAATTTATTGCATGATAGAGGTCCCGGAAATGACATTTGGTTGTGGATATTTGTAGATGGCGGTAGAATTTATCCACCGCAACCATTAGTAATGAATAACGTAATTGACCCCGCAAACGAAGACATCTGGGACGATGACGATGACGATCACGCTGATGTGATACCAGCACGAAGAGACCGAGAGGCACCGGAAGGGCCAATGTCTGACGAAGACGAGTCCGACATTAACGAGGTGTTTTGGAACATACAGACCGCCAATCATTCCGAGGTTCCACCACCTCCACCAGTCCCACGGCAATCAGAGTACTTGATAATTGGTATATTTGTTTACTTTCCGATCAATTTTGGCTATGAGACGTTTTTCGTGGGACTGTGTCTGTTGATTGGGCCTGCAGAAAATGCATAATAACCATCAAAAACAAACGAAGAAAACATATGCGTAATCTTTTTTCTTTAAAAAAAAACGACACACACGCACACCATTTTTTTTATTTAAAAAAAAAAAAAAAAGCATGTGGAAACGCGTGCAAGGCAACGAACGGGCCTTGAAGTACGGCATTCTAACCACCAACAAAATACAGATATTTTAATGAATACTCTCTCTCGCGCGCGCGCGCGCGTGCGCGCGTGCGCGCGCACACACATTCACACACACATGCACGCTCGCATGCACTCGCACACACATGCACGCACTGACTCACACATCGGCGCGCGCGCGCACGCACGCACGCGCGCGCACACACACACACACACACACACACACATCTCTCTCTCTCACTCACTCACTCTCTCTCTCAGAGCACAAGAGCAAAACCTATACTGTTTGGCACTTGTCTAGCGAGCATGTCCACACATTAGCAGAAAGTAGACAACGGGGTATCTGTCTACTGTGAACGGTCGTGAAGTGGAAGCTTTCGGCCCTTGAGACACCCAAGACTATGACCTGAATGGGTGTGATGACTGCTTTGTGACAGGTACGTGAGTGACGCGGTGCCGGCAGTCCTGGTGTCGCTCAGCCTCTTCGTGTTCCCCAAGGAAAGGCCCGCCATCTTCTGTTCCAGGAGAAAGGGAAACAACGAACGCTGTAGGTGACACCGAGCCGACATTGACCGTTCTGAGAAGTAGTGCACACCTGCAGTTCGCTTGCTTTGACTTCTCGTGCTAATGAATTATGTATAGATGCATTGATGAATGATCACAGCGTCAACGCAGAGGAAAGAAGGGGGGAGGGCGTAAGGGAAATGGGGGTTAGAGAGAGGGCATGGGAGGGGAGGACGGGTGTGGAGGGGACCCTAACAATCTGATTAATGTTGGCAAAGAGGAATGAGAAGAAATTGTATGAATGCATGCTTTAAGGAATGAGAAAAAATTGTATGAATGCATGCTTTAAGGAATGAGAGGAAATGGTATGAATGCATGCTTTAAGGAATGAGAAGAAATGGTATGAATGCATGCTTTATCATGTTGGGGAACAGAGGCGATAAAGGACATGTTGAAAAAAAAAAGTATTGTAAACGTATTGAGTCAGAAAGCAAAAACCAATCGGTGATGGATTTTTGATCGATCACTACCGTCCACTACTGATGGCCCCGCAAATGTCTGTGTCGCTTACAGCATTCAGTGTGATGAAAAGTGCGCGCAGAAGCAGAGCATGGTTTCACCCCTCGTTGCACCGAGATAAAAAAAAAAAAAGTCCGGCGACTTTCGTGGACGCTGGCCCTCGTCAGACTTGATGACATCCGTGACTCAGCCATCGCATTAGTTGAAAAAGAACAAGTTTCTTTTCAAGAGAAACTTTTCTCCCTCTTCAGCGGCGGTAAAAATGTCTTGAATCATCACTGGGAGTACTGACACAACACACACACACACACACACACACACGCACACACACGCACGCACGCACGCACGCACGCACGCTCTTTCTCTCTCTCCCTCTCCTCTCTCTCTCTCTCTCTCTCTCCTCTCTCTCTCTCTCTCTCTCTCTTCCGCGTGGGGTTTGACGGCAAGCGAAGCATTATTCACTGACCAACAGACTAAAGAAATATGGACATATGCTGAATTCTTGTGATTGATGTGCAAACATATTATCTCCGATCGTCTTTAAGTGGCAGTGATCATACAAGACAAAGGTGGGCGGGATGTGTGTGTGTGTGTGTGTGTGTGCGTGCGTGCGTGGTGCGTGCGTGCGTGCGTGCGTGCGTGCGTGCGTGCGTGTGTGAAAAGCTACGGTGATCAAACTGAGTTATGGTGATCAAAGTGTATGAATGTGTTTTTTAAGAGGTTACTGTCAGGCAAAATCACTGAACGTATGAATTTACATTTTTAGCACTATGAAAAATTGTGACTATATGGGGTGAAAATCCATGGGGCGAAAGTAACACACACACACACACACACACACACACACACACACACACACACACACTCTCTCTCTCTCTCTCTCTCTCTCTCTCTCAAACATGCTCGCATGTATGCTTTCATTCCCTTTCACACACGCCGGATGTGGTGTTTTTGTTTGTTTGTTTGTCTGTGTGTTTAGTTGTTTGTTTTACCATTCTCAGATGTCCCTCTTTCTCTGTAAACCCCGTATTTTGTTTGATTGTTTGTACGTTTGTCCATTCACACGTCATAAAATTACAATTTTTCGTTTTTGTGTTTTTTTCCTTTGAAGAACATGTGGTTCAAAACATCGCCTTTTTCTTCACCTCGAGTGTATTCTTCCTCTGTGTGTGTGTGTGTGTGTGTGTGTGGTGTGTGTGTGTGTGTGTGTGTGAAGCCACGGGGATTAGATTTAGTTATATATTGTTGGCATAGTTCATATGACTGTCTCTTGTATATACAGTGAGAGCTGCTTGCCTAATTAGGACCAAAAGATAAAGGGAAGGACAGAGAGAGAGAGAGAGAGAGAGAGAAGAGGAGAGGAAGCGAGGAGAGGCGACGGAAGGGGAGATGAGCGGAGGGGACGGGAGAGCAGACAAGGAGAAGAGAAGAGAAGAACAGAAGAGAAGAGTAAAAGATAGAGAGCACAAAGGAGGGAAGGGGAGGAGAAGAGAAGAAGGGAAAAGAAGAAGAAGAGAAATAACAGATGACAAGAGAAGGAAAGAGGATGGAAGAGAAGTGAAGAGCTTAGAAGAAAAGTGAAGAGGAGAACAGATGTAAAAAAAAAAGATGAAGAAAAGAGGAAAAGCTAGGAGAAGAAGAGAAGACGACCCCCCCCCCCCCCCACCCCCCCCCCCCAAAAAAAAAAAAAAAAAAAAAAAGCGAATGAGAAAGGAGGGGAGATCTGAAAAGAAAAGAAAGAAGAGTAGAGAGAGCAACCATAACAACAACAACAGCAGCAAAAGGAAAATGAAAATAAAGAAAGAAAAAAAAAAAAAAAAAAAAAAAAGAAAAGGAGAGGAGAGCAAAGAAGCTGAACACAGAGCACATGATATACACACTGTGTGTTTGAAACGGCTGTAGCGGCATCGTTTACAGTGCTACGTGCCTGCAGCTTTAAAATCGTTCTGTGGCCATTCGAGAGGAGACGTACCCACTGGCCTCCCCGAGAGGAGACGTACCCATTAGCCTTCTGGAGAGGAAATACCCATTGGCCTTCTGGAGAGGAGACGTACACATTGGCCTCCTGGAGAGGAGACGTACCCATTGCCCTCCTGGAGAGGAGACGTACCCATTGGCCTCCTGGAGAGGAGATACCCATTGGCCTTCTGGAGAGGAGACGTACCCATTGGCCTCCTGGAGAGGTGACGTACCCACTTCCCTCTTGGAGAGGAGACGTACCCATTGGCCTCCTGGAGAGGAGATACCCATTGGCCTCCTGGAGAGGAGACGTACCCATTGGCCTCCTGGAGAGGAGATACCCATTGGTCTTCTGGATAGGAGACGTACCAATTGGCCTTCTGGAGAGGAGGCGTACCCATTGGTCTCCTGGAGAGGAGACGTACCCATTGGCCTTCTGGAGAGGAAATACCCATTGGCCTCTTGGAGAGGAGACGTACCCATTGGCCTTCTGGAAGGAAATATCCATTGGCCCCCTGGAGGAGATACCCATTGGCATTCTGGAGAGGAGACGTACCCATTGATCTTCTGGAGAGAAGACGTACCCATTGACCTCCTGGAGAGAAGATGTACCCACTTGCCTTCTGGAGAGGAGACGTACCCATTGGCCTTCTGGAGAGGAGACGTACTCATTGGTGTTCTGGAGAGGAGTCATACCCATTGGCCTCATGGAGAGGAGACGTACCCATTGGCCTCCTGGAGAGAAGTACCCATTGGCCTCGTAGAGAGGGGACGTACCCATTGGCATCCTGGATAGGAGTCGTACCCAATGACCTCCAGGAGAGGAGACGTACCCATTGACCTCGTAGAGAGAGGACATGCCCATTGGCCTTCTGGAGAGGAGACGTACCCGTTGACCTTCTGGAGAGGAGAGGTACCCATTGGCCTCCTGGAGAGGAGTCGTACCCATTGACCTCGTAGAGAGGGGACGTACCCATTGGCCTCCTGGAGAGGAGAGGTACCCATTGACCTTCTGGAGAGGAGTCATAGCCATTGACCTCGTAGAGAGGGGACGTACCTATTGGCCTCCTGGAGAGGAGAGGTACCCATTGACCTTCTGGAGAGGAGACGTACCCATTGACCTCGTAGAGAGGGGACGTACCATTGACCTCCTGGAGAGGAGAGGTACCCATTGACCTTCTGGCGAGGAGACGTACCCATTGACCTCGTAAAGAGGGGACGTACCCATTGACCTTCTGGAGAGGAGTCGTATCCATTGACCTCCTGGCGAGGACACGTACCCATTGACCTCGTAGAGAGGGGACGTACCCATTGGCCTTCTGGAGAGAGAGGAGTCGTACCCATTGACCTTCTGGAGAGGAGTCGTACCCATTGACTTTCTGGAGAGGAGTCGTACCCATTGACCTCCTGGAGAGGAGTCGTACCCATGACCTTCTGGAGAGGAGTCGCACCCATTGACCTCCTGGAGAGGAGTCGTACCCATTGACCTCCTGACGAGGAGACGTACCCATTGACCTTCTGGAGAGGAGTCGCACCCATTGACCTCCTGGCGAGGAGACGTACCCATTGACCTTCTGGAGAGGAGTCGCACCCATTGACCTTCTGGAGAGGAGTCGTACCCATTGACCTCTTGGAGAGGAGTCGTACCCATTGACCTTCTGGAGAGGAGTCGCACCCATTGACCTCCTGGAGAGGAGACGTACCCATTGACCTCCTGGAGGGGCGTACCATGACCTCCTGGAGAGGAGCGTACCCATTGACCTCCTGGAGAGGAGTCGTACCCATTGACCTCCTGGAGAGGAGTCGTACCCATTGACCTCCTGGAGAGGAGACGTACCCATTGACCTCCTGGAGAGGAGTCGTACCGATTGACCTCCTGGAGAGGAGTCGTACCCATTGACCTCCTGGAGAGGAGTCGTACCCATTGACCTCCTGGAGAGGAGTCGTACCCATTGACCTCGTCATTTGCGTCTGTTGATGTGTCAGTCTGCAAGTCAGCACTAGATGACAAAAACCACGGAACCGACTTTAAAGAAACATGGTGCAAAGATCAGCCGTGTCCAAAGAACACATCCGTTACATTTGAGTGTTGGTTGCTAGTGCTGATCTGGATTAATTGACGGATCTAGAGTCCTTGGACCTTGTGGGGGGGGGGGGGGGGTGTCTGTGCTCTCCCTTATGCTCTTCTAGTTCATTTACGCTGGTTTAGTTAGTTTGTCAGTTTATCAGTCATTGACTTGTCTCTTTTTATTATTGATCAGTTCATAAATATTTTGTAGGACAGCAGATTGACCGGTAATGCGACTGTTGGTTTGTTAATTGACAGACAACTTACAACAGAAAATAAAAGAGGTGGGTGGGTTGGTGGGTTAAAGAACGGTGACCTGTTTCTTTCCACTTTGTGTGTTTTTCTTACATTATTTCTTTCGTTTTGTCTTGGTGTCATCAACTTTACACACCTGACAATGGATAAAAGACGACACAAGTGTGTGTGTGTGTGTGTGTGTGTGTGTGTGTGTGAGAGAGAGAGAGAGAGAGAGAGAAAGAGAGAGAGAGAGAGAGAGAGAGAGAGAGAGAGAGACTTCACTTAAAGGATGTTATTTTGCAGACGTCAGTTCCCCTTCGATTTTGCAGTGGTCTTCCCTTAGCCGGAAGTTTCCTTGGGGAGTACTCTTGCTGTTAGGAGGAGGTTTTGCTTTGGCTGAAGCGACCCAGGTGAGTGTGACGTCACAAAATGGAGGTGAAGAATATTGGTGAGATGGGTGTTTGTTGTGTGGGTTCCACACCCGCGTTTGTATACATCGATTTAGACGGTAGTTTAAAAAAAAAGACGTTCATGTTTTCTTCGTCTGTGGTTGTTTGGTTTAGATATGTGAGGTCGGATGGATACGCACACACTACACACACATGTGTCATACATGCGCAAGCACGCATGCTGACACATACATTTTAATATGCTAGCACACACACACACACACACACACTCGAACACACACACACACCACACACACACACACACACAACACACACATGCACGCGTGTGCACACACACTCGCACACGCACGCAAGCCACAGATCACTCATCCATCCAAAACTCGCTCCAACTGCTCCATTCATGTCCAGTTCAGTAAAAGATGTAATATTTTCTTGCGTATATCTACCCTCCTATCCATGCCTGAATTATACGCTTGAGTCCATTTGTTCATTGGCTTTTTCCTCTATGCATTGGTCAGTCATTGGACTGTCCACCGTCATTGCTGACCAGCTGATGGTCATCGGCACTTTCACCCCAATCAGACTGCTGTGTGGGTTGTGCAGGTGTCTGGACTGTCCACCGTCATCGCTGACCAGCTGATGGTCATTGGCTCTTTCCCGCCCTGGGCCGCCTGCATCATCGTCGTCCTCGTCACCTCCGTCACCACCGAGATCACCTCCAACACGGTCATCGCCACCCTCCTCCTCCCCATCCTCGCCCAGGTGGTATGTAGCCCACGTGCTAGCGGACTCGCCTGTGAAAGGATGTGTCGCGAACGGTTAGACTGACGAACACACTTCTTTTGTCAGACACGCATGAGGACAAACTTGAAAGTAAAATTGCTATGCCGCCGAACTAAAATAAACAAACAAATTACAAGATAAACACGACGCGTTTCGACCTCTTTGGTCTTCTTCAGACAAGGCAAACAACACCCAAGACAGGGAAAACGAAGAACGAACTGTTACATATCTCCTCAAACCTGGCGCAAAATGGATATGGAATGGAATCGAGGGAAGACAAATGATAAAACCTACAGAACGAGCACAACACAAACCTTTCAGACCAGTCGGCTAATTCTGTTCCACATGCATTTTGCGCCCAATTTGAGGAGGTAAGTGATCGTTCGTTCTTTGCTTCCATTGTCGTTTGTCTTCCTTGAAGAAGACCAAAGAGGTCGTTTTTTTTAATCTTGTAATTTGTTTGTTTCTTTCGTTCGGCGGCATGGTAATTTTTCTGTTAAGTTTGTTTCAGTTTCTGCCTGCAGACACCTCGCTTTGAAACTATTGCATAAAGGCCTTCCGGAAATAGATGGAGAAATACTAACCTCTGACCAGTCCGTGCTCTTGTGGTTCATACTGACATGTGCGTAGGAAAGCATTTCTAGGAAACAGACACTGTAGAAAGTATCGGCACAGACCATGCATACCCGCGTTTGCTGCGGACCAGTTCTAATTTGATAGGACAACAGTAGGCTATATGAGATGTAGGAGCAGGCTGTATACTGTTGACTTCATCGTTCAGCTCCCGAACAGGTAAACTATTAGCATTCAGCTTATATGATTACACTACATGCAGCGCTCCGGTATGATCACCTGAGCTGAGTTACTCAGTCACTAACTGAGTATTATGCTTTATCTTGTAGTGTACACACTTTAGGTAAGTACATAAGTACACTCATAGTTTTAACGATGGTTTGAAGGTTAAGTATAAACCTAACCACCTGGACCTAATTCCTGACTTTGCGCGTAATACGTTTCTATAATAGTAACAAACAAAGAATAGGCAGCAGCGACAAAAGTACAGTACCAACATTGACTGTGACAGTAATAGCATGAGAAGAACACTACCACTGTCGCTACTCTTGCTGCTGCTGCTCCAGCTTTGTTCTGTACGGCTGTGGAACTCACTGCCGGGTGCCATCAAGATTGCCACAAATGCAGCCTCATTTAAAAAGCAAATTGATATGACAGTTTTGAGATCTGCATATTGACGATCTTCTATTTTAACTTCCTCAGATATTTTATGGTTACCTGGGCCTGAATCTGGCCATTGCTTTTAACTTTTTGAATATCGTGTGCGACCCCTTGTTGCCAAATTTTGCTCCAGGGGCCAACAGACTGAGTCGCACTTTATTTTATGTTATTTTATTTTACTTTTTAACATGCGCGCTGGTGACCTACTCGTTTTTGAGTGAACCAGTATTTTAGGAAGAAGAAGAAGAAGCTTATACTACTGCTTTTACGCAACTTACAACGCTACTGCTGCTCTTTTCTTTGTGAGCACGTTTTTAATTTCACCCTGTGCACTCTCTCGGTGGCATTACATCTACACCGCATACGCCATGATCTGACGTCACTATACACATCCAATCCAGACACGCCTTATGTACTGTCGCAAACCACAGGGAGCTGTTGACATGAGGTCATCAGCAGACAACCCAAAGAGGACTGACAGCACTGCTGCCCAGCGATTTTGATGGCGTTTTGTAGAACCTACTCTGATCCAGCTTACAGGGTACGCTCCCAGTCAAGTCCCCTGACAGCGCTTTTCCTTCTCTGTGTATTCGTGGATGTCGGCGAATTACAAAAATGAGAATCTGCAAGAAAAACAAAATAAGGGGAAAAAATCAGAGGAGAAGAAAGTAAGTGGCAGCGGAATCGGCGGAGCGCGTTCTCGGCATGCTGGCAGACAATACTGGCATCAAGAAATCTCGTTTAAGCTTTTCCACAAGAGATGGTAGTCGCTATTTTATTTACCCGGCAAAAGGCAACCACGGACACGAGGCATCAGCGAGACACAGCAAAAGTGAAAACAGACAGGCAATAGCTGTCTAAACCAAGGCTCTGGGTTGTGTGATTGGATCATGAATTATTAATGAGTACTGATACAGCGCTCATCCTCAGTTAGGAACCAAGCTCTACGATACACACCATCATTTACACCGTGGGCTGCCTACCTGGGTAGAGACTACCGAAGAACTGCCTGCAGCTTTATATTCAGTTGTTTCTTGAGTCATTCAGTCAACATCAGTCACTAAGCCTTCCCCCTCCCTCCTTCATTCTTTCGATTTTTCAAGTGGAGGCACGAAAACTATGTTTATCTATGTGTAACATGTCATCCATGCCAGACTGGCCGTCTCTTCCGAAAGTTGGCCTTGGGATTTCAGAAGAGTGCAAGATGTTAAGGCCTGCTTTCCCACACACAACCTCGGTTTAAAATCTCAGTCGATAAACTTTTCAGGAAAAGGAGTCGAAGTCAATGTTAACTCTGAGGGAAAAAATTCTCCAGTACCTGAAGGGCCTGGTGGAGACTCGAACCTACAGCCCAGGATCACCAGGACTATGAATCTGGCGCTGTACCAGCAGAGCTATTCTGGCCTGAAAGTGGACAATGAAAGTTTTAATTCTTTTTTTTTTTTTTCAGGGGAGGGGGAGCACGCAGTCCGACCCCATCCCTTCCTCAAAGAATCACAGCGATTTTAGCTTTTCCTCTGTGAGAGCCCTGCCTTCTGTCAGTAACAGTTGCTTGGTCGAGGAGCCAGCCTACGTGAACATTTCCCTTCGGAAAACACTACCCCATCTGTCCAACGACATCCTCATGATTTAGCTGACATGGAAGATGACACCAGCAGCTCACTACTAGCATGGATGTAGAGGTAAATCCAAACCAAGGTCACTACGACAGCAGGGAATAAAGGGCCAGGGAATCTGATACATTTCAAACATTTGAAACAAAAATGACCAACATTGAAGAGGATGATCAAGATGAGGCTCATGAATTCCATTTGAGTGTGAAGCAGACCCAAGAAATACCTACACCTGCAGTGTTGAATCAGAAATTTTGAGCATCACCTTCAAAGAGACATCATGTTAGTGGGTGAAACTCGACCGTGTGGTTCCAGTCATTCCATTCGAGCCCATGGCAGAAGCAACAGCTGTGAGTGGGAACTGACTCGCGGGTGAAACAATCTCACAAATATAAATACCCACAGTCTCCCAGCCACAGATGGTGGCAGCACAATCATATACTGGGGTTCTGTTGTTGCTGGGTTTTAAAGAAATTGGAACTTGTGTTAAAAAATCTTCAACCACACCCCATCTCTCCTTCACAAATTCGAAAATGAGCACATTGACTGTATGCTACTCTGTTAAACAAGGTGCATATTTTGGCATTTTCTTCACGTAATTCATCGTGCTCACCACTGTTGGTCAGAACAACAGCAACAGCAACTGGTTCTTTTATTGCTGCCGCTACAGCTGCTAATGAATGATTCAGGGACGTTGCATACTCTTTTCTAGTTTCTTTTATTCCAAGAGGCATCATTGTGTTACCTTTAGGTTACTCATCAACACCTTTGACTACTTTTGCAACTGTGATGCGACTCAGATCAGCTGGGCTACAGATATCGTGATTTGACAGTGACCAGTTTGGTGTTGTATATTTATTTCCAGGCACTTCTTCCCCCATGCCTTAACCTTCTACACCCCCTACTGACCCATCCTCTGTCCTCTCTTCCTTTCCATCTCTCCCTTCACCCCCTACTCGCCCTCAGTCCCCATCCACTGAACAAACAACAGTTTGTTTTATTCAGTGTGTCACTGTGTGGGACAGGTAGTGTATGACATAATTCAGTGTGTCACTGTGTGGGTTAGGTGGTGTATGACTTCATTCAGTGTGTCAGTGTGTGGGACAGGCATGTGTGGGACAGGCGGTGTATGACATCATTCAGTGTGTCACTGTGTGGGATAGGCGGTGTATGACATCATTCAGTGTGTCACTGTGTGGGACAGGCATATGTGGGACAGGTGGTGTATGACATCATTCAGTGTGTCACTGTGTGGGTTAGGTGTATGACTTCATTCAGGGTGGGACAGGTGGTGTATGACATCATTCAGTGTGTCACTGTGTGGAACAGGCAGTGTATGACATCATTCAATGTGTCACTGTGTGGAACAGGCATGTGTGGGACAGGCAGTGTATGACATCATTCAATGTGTCACTGTGTGGGACAGGCATGTGTGGGACAGGTGGTGTATGACATCATTCAGTGTGTCACTGTGTGGGACAGGCATGTGTGGGACAGGCGGTGTATGACATCATTCAATGTGTTACTGTGTGGGAGTAGGGCAGTCTATGACATCATTCAGTGTGTCACTGTGTGGGATGGGCATGTGTGGGACAGGCGTGTATGACATTCAGTGTGTCACTGTGTGGATAGGCATGTGTGGGACAGGCAGTGTATGACATATTCAGTGTGTCACTGTGTGGGACAGGCATGTGTGGGACAGGCATGTGTGGGACAGGTGTTATGACATCATTCAGTGTGTCACTGTGTGGGACAGCATGTGTGGGACAGGCAGTGTATGACATCATTCAGTGTCTGTGTGGGATCAGCTGTGTGTGACATCGTCAGTGTGTCACTGTGTGGGACAGGCAGTGTATGACATCATTCAGTGTGTCACTGTGTGGAACAGGCAGTGTATGACATCGTTCAGTGTGTCACTGTGTGGGAAGGCAGTGTATGAAATCATTCAGTGTGTCACTGTGTGGGACAGGCGGTGTATGACATCATTCAGTGTGTCACTGTGTGGGACAGGTGGTGTATGACATCATTCAGTGTGTCACTGTGTGGGACAGGCATGTGTGGGACAGGTGTGTATGACATCATTCAGTGTGTCACTGTGTGGGACAGGTGTGTATGACATCATCAGTGTGTCACTGTGTGGGACAGGCATGTGTGGGACAGGTGTGTATGACATCATTCAGTGTGTCACTGTGTGGGACAGGTGTGTGTATGGACATCATTCAGTGTGTCACTGTGTGGGACTAGGCATGTGTGGGACAGGCGGTGTATGACATCATTCAGTGTGTCACTGTGTGGGACAGGCATGTGTGGGACAGGTGGTGTATGACCATTCAGTGTGTCACTGTGGAACAGGCATGTGTGGGACAGGCAGTGTATGACATCATTCAGTGTGTCACTGTGTGGGACAGTGGTGTATGACATCATTCAGTGTGTCACTGTGTGGAAGAGGCAGTGTATGACATCATTCAGTGTGTCACTGTCTGGAAGCGATGGGACGTGTGTATGACATCATTCAGTGTGTCACTGTGTGGGACAGGCAGTGTATGACATCATTCAGTGTGTCACTGTCTGGGATAGGCATGTGTGGGACAGGCAGTGTATGACATCATTCAGTGTATCATTGTGTGGGACTGGCATGTGTGGAACAGGCAGTGTATGACATCATTCAGTGTGTCACTGTGTGGGACAGGCATGTGTGGGACAGCATGTGTGTGACATCATTCAGTGTGTCACTGTGTGGGATAGGCATGTGTGGGACAGGCAGTGTATGACATCATTCAATGTGTCACTGTATGGGACAGGCATGTGTGGACAGGTGGTGTATGACATCATCAGTGTGTCACTGTATGGGACAGGCAGTGTATGACATCATTCAGTGTGTCACTGTGTGGGATAGGCATGTGTGGGACGGGCAGTGTATGACATCATTCAATGTGTCACTGTATGGGACAGGCGTGTGTGGACAGGTGGTGTATGACATCATTCAGTGTGTCACTGTGTGGAACAGGCAGTGTATGACATCATTCAGTGTGTCACTGTGTGGGACAGGCGGTGTATGACATCATTCAGTGTGTCACTGTGTGGGACAGGCATGTGTAGGACAAGCGGTGTATGACATCATTCAGTGCGTCACTGTGTGGGACAGGTGGTGATGACATCATTCAGTGTGTCACTGTGTGGGACAGGTGATGTATATCATTCAGTTTGTTACTGTGTGGACAGGTGGTGTATGACTTCATTCAGTTGTCAGTGTATTGGGACAGGTGGTGTATGACTTCATTCAGTGTGTACTGTGGGACAGGTGGTGTATGACTTCATTCAGTGTGTACGTGTGGACAGTGGTTATGATCATCGTGGACTGTGTGGACAGTGGTGTATGACTTCATTCAATGTGTTTCTGTGTGGGACAGGTGGTGTATGACATCATTCAGTGTGACACTGTATAAGACAGGTGGTGTATGACTTCATTCAGTGTGTCAGTGTATGGGACAGGTGGTGTATGACTTCATTCAATGTGTTACTGTGTGGAACAGGTGGTGTATGACATTCAGATGTTACTGTGTGGGACAGGTGGTGTATGACTTCATTCAGTGTTTTAGTGTATGGGACAGGTGGTGTATGACTTCATTCAGTGTTTTAGTGTGTGGGACAGGTGGTGTTTGACTTCATTCAGTGTGTCAGTGTATGGGACAGGTGGTGTATGACTTCATTCAGTGTGTCAGTGTATGGGACAGGTGGTGTATGACTTCATTCAGTGTGTTACTATGTGGGACAGGTAGTGTAAGACATCATTCTGTGTGTTACTGTATGGGACAGGTGGTGTATGACTTCATTCAGTGTGTCACTGTGTGGGACAGGTGGTGTATGACATCATTCAGTGTTACTGTGTGGGACAGGTGGTGTAAGACTTCATTCAGTGTGTTACTGTGTGGGACAGGTGGTGTATGACTTCATTCAGTGTGTTACTGTGTGGGACAGGTGGTGTATGACTTCATTCAGTGTGTTACTGTGTGGGACAGTGTGTGTATGACTTCATTCAGTGTATCAGTGTGTGGGACAGGTGGTGTAAGACATCATTCAGTGTGTTACTGTGTGGGACAGGTGGTGTAAGACTTCATTCAGTGTATCAGTGTGTGGGACAGGTGGTGTATGACTTCATTCAGTGTGTTACTGTGTGGGACAGGTGGTGTAAGACTTCATTCAGTGTGTTACTGTGTGGGACACGTGGTGTATGACTTCATTCAGTGTGTTACTGTGTGGGACAGGTGGTGTATGACTTCATTCAGTGTGTTACTGTGTGGGACAGGCGGTGTCCATGAACATCCACCCCATCTACTTCATGCTGCCGTCCACTGTGGCTGCCTCTTTTGCCTTCATGTTGCCAGTGGCCACGCCCCCTAACGCCATCGTCTTCGCCCATGGCGACGTCAGAGTGGTTGACATGGTGGGTGTCCATGTTTTCAGGAAAAAAGAATGCGAGTGTGTGCGTGCTTTCACATACACATGGATACATGTGCAAGTATACCAGCACAGCATTGGTACCCATGCTCTGCCACCCTGCAGCCCATCCAACTGCTTCCAACCTCATAGTGCAGTCATAAACAGATGTCCTGTATATAAATGTGCACACGGATGTTTGTACACACCCATACACACATGCATACTGGGGTATGCATGCACGCTTTCATGCATACACACACACACACACACACACACACACACACACGCACACACACACTCACTCACTTGCTTCCATACATTCTCGCTCACTTGCACCACAAACACACACACGCACACACACACACTCACACACACACACACACACACAATCTCTTTCACTTTTACTCTCTCTTGTCTGTCTGTCTGTCTGTCTCTCACATACACACACACACACAAACACACACACACACACACACACACACACACACACACAGAGAAAGAGGAGGAAAAGGGATCTTGTTTTCATACAAGAGAAATGTGTGCATATATTATGCAGCAGCATCCAAGTCATGTGGGCCAGCTGTGTCCATCGTCGTCACATATGCCTGTGATCTCAGGCCAAGTCATATAGGCCCATCATTTCCATCTGAGTTGCATTGGCCCATTAATTCAGTCGGAGTCCTACATGTCTGTCATTTCAATATTTTTCACAAGATGTAGACTTTTAATTTTCTATTGGTAATGGATAAATAGTTTTCAGGGGATTTCCAAGTGTTAAAAAAAGATTTTTCAAGTCCATCACACAATTTACATTCTTTCAGGTCTTTGCAATAAATCATCATACCAACAGTTGATCTCTTGGAGTATGTTTAACACATGAAGTGCGTTCTGTCTGTGTGTGTGTACCTGTCTGTGTGTCTGTCGGTCTTCTTTTCCATTTACAAATCCACAGTTACCATAAAATCTCCAAATCTGGGGTTGTTTTTCATTAGCTTACCAGGCTGATGAAGTGTCAATCGCTTTTGTGCAAACAAGTTGCTTCAGTTGCATTTTCAGTGCAAGCGGAAAAGCAAAGAGATGCTGGGGGGGGGGGGGGGGGGTAAGAGGGGTGAGGGCAAAGTGAGGGGGTGCCGTGCAAAATGCAGGGGAGGGGAGGGGAACGTGCGGACAGGGAAAGGGAAGTGAAAGGATGGGGAAGAGGGGAAGAGGAGAGGGGACCGGGATTGGTGGATGGGTTGTGGGATAGGGGACCAGGGGTGGGGTGGGGTGGGGGAACAGGAAGGATGGGAGGGGGGGGGGGCGGCTAGTAACCTATATGTGATGCCTTTCTTGTGGCAGTGAATTTGAAGTTTTCACTCTTCAGGAGTAAGTATGTGTGTGTAGGCGTTTCTTTTTCCTTCTTCTTCTTGTTTTTCTTTTGTTGCATGCCAGCAACTACCAATCACATATCATTTCTCATATGCAGATCAAAACGGGCGTGGCCCTCAACGTCATTTGCATAGCGGTCGTGACACTGGCCATCAACACTTTTGGCACTGCCTACTTCCACTTGGACCACTTTCCTGATTGGGCCGCTCAGCTGGCGCCGGCCACGCCCACTACCCTACAGAACGTGACGAGCGCTCTGCTGAATGGCTCCACTCCTCTCATGAATATGCATGAGTCGTCAGCGATGCCGAGCTTGGCAACGAATTTCACCGTTTTATACTGAAGGCTAGGCGTGTTTGGAGAAAGACTCGTATTGCACATGTGTTGTTAAATGACATCGGTTTTAGGGACCAGCTTAAAGATAGACACGGGCAAGTACATATGCGTAAGCCTTTACATCAGTCATAAGGACACGGGCAAGTACATATGCGTAAGCCTTTACATCAGTCATGAGTACAACATTCAAACCAGAAAGACATATGACAGTGCACAAGATCTTAATGAGCTTAAAAAGTTCTTGCAACTTCAATGAAACCCTGTCCGATTCCATCGTATTTACCTTAATGTATCTACAAAACTACCACAGACACATCAGAACTGTTGAACCTGACTGATTTCTTACTGTTGCAGCAGCTACACTTTAGTGGTAATTTGAAGTTATGCTAAATTGGTTACTGTGAATTGTGATGTGACTGAATGAATATTCCACTGCCGTCCCCCCCCCCCCTCATCATTCCATCATGTGAATGATATTTTGCTCATTGGATCTGGGTTGTAGTTCAAGCCAGTATTGACATCAACGCATGTAATTGGCCTTTTAACAATTTTTTTAGAAAATGAGATCCATGCCTTAATTTGTGAAACATTTACGAAAATATTGAGAGCGCCTTGTCTTGCTGTATAAAGGAAAAAAAAAAAATCCAGAATCTGTCCTTTGGTCTGGATTAGCATGTAAATTTCATGGATTCTTTCCTAGACCACATCTATCTTTTCACCTAGTTTCGCTTAAATCAGTTTAGTAGTTTTGCGTAATCTGGTAGATAAAGTAAAGGACCCCAGGTGAAAATGCTTTTTGCAGCGTTTAAAAAGAAAAAAGCAAATACATCAGGCATGCATTAGGACATCGAAAGTGTTAATATTACACGAAAATATATATTTGTACATAGATATAATTTTGTAACGGTAATTTCACAGTAAATATGCTCAGTGAATAGTTTGTGATTGTCCTATAATTGATCTGAACAGACCTCGGCTTATCACGTCAGGGGAAGTAAGCAGGTATGAACTAGGTATGTTCTGAAGAAGTTATTCCCCGTGTACTTTTTAATCCTGCCGATTCATTTGGGAACCGTTCCTTTGCCCTGGGCCCGCCACTGTGCATACACCCCAGAATGCATGGGGTTTGACCCTGAGCCAAATGCCCTCTTTTGACGAGATTTGATGGAAAGAGGTTGTGTCGTTTTTGCGTGATCACTCTACCAACAAATAGAGACACTAGAACGGCACTCGATGGAATGCAGCCATCCATGTTTAAACAAATCGTGTATTCTCCCATAGAGTCGGTTTACACAGGAAAAAAAAATTGTGCAAGGGAAAGCATTTATTGGTATGGTTTGGAGGAGTTTCTTCCCATATACTGTATTTTAATAAATACACCAATTACGAAATAATAACACAAGGAACTATCAACAATTTACGAAAAGGTGTAAATTTGTGGATGAATAGCAGTTCTTAACAGTCATCTCAGAGAGCATGTTAAACAGATATTTTGAAATAATATTTTCAACATGGTGAGAACCTGTATTCATCTTTTGCACCCTGCGAAATACTGACGGCTTTCGGTGAAAAGGTATCTCCATCTTGTGTACGTTCAGTGGTTCTAACTTCCTCCTTTTTTGTTAACCACTCTCGTTGCCTGCGCCCTGTCTGTCTTTCATTACAGTCGTCTCCTGTTTTTCTGTCAATGTGGCCTGTTTTCTTGCCCTTGTTCTTGAAACTTTTCCGCTGTACTGTTTTAAAAAAAAAAGTTAATAGCATGCAATGCGTTTTGTTGTTGTGATTGGTTAGGTAATAAAAATGTCCCCACTGGCCAGGGGACACTAACTGCCCATTCTGTCTGTCTGCCTGAGATGGTCTTTTCATGTATTTTTACTATATTTATAGCCTCTTCATCGATTTCATTTTGCTTTAAAAAAAAAAACAACTCTGGATGTGCTACTGATGTATCTTTGCCGCTTGTTTCTTTCGCAGGATTAACCTTTTTTTTTGTTGGTCCACTGCGTATTGACAGCCGCTAGAAAGCCACTGTATGGTGGGCCGAGTTCAAATATCAAAAAAAATTTTTTTTTTTTTTTCACACCATGGAAGTAACGAGACATGAACTAGGGACGCACTGAGGCAGTTATTCCCCCTCTACTTTAAAATCTTGCAGAACGATCTAGGGTCTGTCTTTGTCACCCAGATCTGCGCCTTAGCTCCATCTCAACGTTGGACGCGTTCGTTCGTGAGGCACAACTCCAGTTGACCAAGGCTGGTTAAATTAGGTTCTGTAGATTTTGTACAACCTTGCTAACGCGTAAAGGAAGAAACAAAACGACATAAACAAAAGGAAATAGAAATGTATACCATTGTCAGAAGAGGTAAACAAATCCGACAGACGCCAGGTGAAAAACACTGACCCCCATGGTCGGTGCTTAACAGTGACGAGCAATGAAAAGGAAAGCTTGGACTGAATGATCTCTGGTTCGCTTCTCGTCTCTCAGAATCCTGTCATCTTCATCAAGGAAAGCTTGGACTGAATGATCTCTGGTTCGCTTCTCGTCTCTCAGAATCCTGTCATCTTCATCAAGGAAAGCTTGGACTGAATGATCTCTGATTCGCTTCTCGTCTCTCAGAATCCTGTCATCTTCATCAAGGAAAGCTTGGACTGAATACTCTCTGATTCGCTTCTCGTCTCTCAGAATCCTGTCATCTTCATCAAGGAAAGCTTGGACTGAATGATCTCTGATTCGCTTCTCGTCTCTCAGAATCCTGTCATCTTCATCAAGGAAAGCTTGGACTGAATACTCTCTGATTCGCTTCTCGTCTCTCAGAATCCTGTCATCTTCATCAAGGAAAGCTTGGACTGAATGATCTCTGATTCGCTTCTCGTCTCTCAGAATCCTGTCATCTTCATCAAGGAAAGCTTGGACTGAATGATCTCTGATTCGCTTCTCGTCTCTCAGAATCCTGTCATCTTCATCAAGGAAAGCTTGGACTGAATACTCTCTGATTCGCTTCTCGTCTCTCAGAATCCTGTCATCTTCATCAAGGAAAGCTTGGACTGAATACTCTCTGTTTCGCTTCTCGTCTCTCACAATCCTGTCATCTTCATCAAGGAAAGCTTGGACTGAATCATCTCTGATTCGCTTCTCGTCTCTCAGAATCCTGTCATCTTCATCAAGGAAAGCTTGGACTGAATGATCTCTGATTCGCTTCTCGTCTCTCAGAATCCTGTCATCTTCATCAAGGAAAGCTTGGACTGAATACTCTCTGATTCGCTTCTCGTCTCTCACAATCCTGTCATCTTCATCAAGGAAAGCTTGGACTGAATCATCTCTGATTCGCTTCTCGTCTCTCACAATCCTGTCATCTTCATCAGGAAAGCTTGGACTGAATGATCTCTGATTCGCTTCTCGTCTCTCACAATCCTGTCATCTTCATCAAGGAAAGCTTGGACTGAATACTCTCTGATTCGCTTCTCGTCTCTCAGAATCCTGTCACCTTCATCAAGGAAAGCTTGGACTGAATCATCTCTGATTCGCTTCTCGTCTCTCACAATCCTGTCATCTTCATCAAGGAAAGCTTGGACTGAATCATCTCTGATTCGCTTCTCGTCTCTCAGAATCCTGTCATCTTCATCAAGGAAAGCTTGGACTGAATACTCTCTGATTCGCTTCTCGTCTCTCAGAATCCTGTCATCTTCATCAAGGAAAGCTTGGACTGAATACTCTCTGATTCGCTTCTCGTCTCTCAGAATCCTGTCATCTTCATCAAGGAAAGCTTGGACTGAATACTCTCTGATTCGCTTCTCGTCTCTCAGAATCCTGTCATCTTCATCAAGGAAAGCTTGGACTGAATACTCTCTGATTCGCTTCTCGTCTCTCAGAATCCGGTCATCTTCATCAAGGAAAGCTTGGACTGAATACTCGCTGATTCGCTTCTCGTCTCTCAGAATCCGGTCATCTTCATCAAACACAACACAGATGATGTCCTGAAGGGCCAGCACTCGGGGAGGAAGCCTTGTCCAGTGACGCACAACAATTCTCTCCAAGCACCAAGAACAGTAACATTGTCTGATTGGTTGACAGAGTGATCGGGATTCTCACTGTCCTCCATTGAAATGAGGACACGACAACAGAGAAAGTCCTGTCGTGTCCACTCGGTTGCACTGTGCTCACAATGAGCCATCAACCAGATAACAATTAAGGACATCATGTTTTCAGAATTCTAGTTCTGATTCTAGTTTTCCCCCACCACTGTATACCAGGACAGCCAACAAGAAAAATACTGATCACTTTTCCATTGAGGACTCCTCCTCCTCCTCCTCCTCCCCCCCCTCCAGTTTGAATATGTTTCTAAACAAGAGGAACATCCAAAATCGACACAGATCTTGCTCTCTACCATCTAATCTCTGCACAACTGAAAGTTGTGTCCCATTGTGGGATAGTTTCGTCTTGCTCGCGAACAGTATTTCACATGAGGGAGAGGAAAGGGTTGGGGTTGGGGATGGGGGGTGTAGTGTCAGTTTTGGATTCAGAGATGGCTAGTTTTCAGGACTGTAGATGCTAACACTGTGAAGTTGGATAAAGGTTCTGGCCACTGGGTTTGAGTTAGTGTGTGAACAGGCTTAACACCCACAACTGAAGTTTTGATCCTATGTTGAAACGGTTGCAAACCCACGACTCCGGCCTTACGCCGCTAGTGATGTCCAGTTCACCTAACACGCAGGTACAGACTCGAGGCGCAGAGAACACACTGATCAACTTCCCCGACTAGGTGAAGAGATTCTGCTAGCGGCCTTAGTTTGGATTTATGGGCTTGTAATTGTTTCACTATGGGAACGAAGGTTTTGTTTTCTTTACCATTTACAGTTGAAGTGTTCCAGACTTACGTATGAAGTTTTGAATATAACGGAATATATTGTGCAAACGGCAGGTGTCACTAGTTTTATTATCATAAGGTAGTTCATGGTTTTACGTGAAGGAAGATTTAAACAAAATGATTGTGCTAACGGCAGGCGCCGGTAGTTTTCTTTGCGATTCACTAAAGTCCATAATATGTCGCCTTACCTGCAAACGTGATGTCTGACAAACTGTAATCAGGTTTTGATGATGACCGATCCTATTTTGACCACTTTGTTTTCATGCAGCATCCGATTTAAACTTTTTATTATTATATCATGTCCGGATCGAAGTGGGAATATTTCAGAGTCCGTTGTATACGGTATACTCTCTTGTCCTCAATCATGGCATTAGGACGGATATATGTGTATTTCGAGAGAGAGAGAGACATATGTGTATGCATTGGTGCACAGTGTCTGCGCTTGGTAGTGTCCATACGCGAGCAGTAAACAGGTCTTTTAACATGTGTGTACACATATATTATGTTCTTAGTTTGCTTGCGTACAAATGTGTTCTACGTATTACAGAATTAACTATTTGATTATAACAATTAAGAAAAGACCCGAGATGAATTGTGAACATATGTTGTTCCTGACGACCCGTCAGACAATTTGAAGAGGCAAATGGTGAGTGAAGAGACAAACACAAACATACAGGCACTCGGCATAACATTTTTGATCGCATACAGGTGCATGCACAGACAGACGTGCAGTATGCACAGGAGTATTTGCTTGCAAATTCGCAGAAATATTAAAACACACACACACGCACGTGCGCACGCACACAAGTGTGCGCGTGCACACAGGTTGATGCATGACGTAAAAAGATGCAATTTTTCACTTTGCAGTTTTATTCTTCTCATTCATATACACACAAAAACAATTCACAGGTTTGACTGCAATTTACTTTTAGTAGTATGTTGATAAACGAGATGCCTTTAATTAAAAGTGTTAATGTATTGTGACTGATGTATATATAAGGAGATGTCCAATAATTGTTAACTAAATCAATGATTGTAAACCGTCTGCCTTAAAAATTGCTTTTAAAAACATCAAGTTAACATGAACGTTAAAAGAATGAAAGTTTTAATGTATTAATGCAACGAAACGTCAAATACACATACTCTGAATATACACATATAGGTACAATGCAGAAAAATACACGATTTCTTTCAATTGCTCTCTCTCTCACTCACTCTCACACACTGTTTTCAAGTTTTCTCCAATATAAATGCATGTTCATGTATACATGCAAATCTGCACATAACCAGGAACGACTGGATTCCAGATAATGATGTTGTTTCACTGGAGAAAATAAGATCTTAACTTCTCGCACAGGCAAACGAGCTCCTGATTTTTCCTCATGGCAAGTCTGGTATTTTCCCTCGCGAACATTCAAGATCCAACACCGTTAATAGTAGAACAGCTAAATGACTCCTGAATAGTGGATACAATCGAATGCTGCAAACAGAATGCATCTCGGCATTATAGCTACAAACAAAACCTTCATTCCAAATCTGGATTTGACGTGTTTTCGAAAGAGAAAAAAAGTTGTACAGTCTCCCTTTGCAACTTTGAGAATTGCACGCTTCAGCTCGGTATGTGAAGAAAAAAGATGATTAGCTTTTCATGGGTTTTCCATGATCAGATAATTTTCCATGCTGACTGAATTTTTAACTGCAAAACATGGGCCTGAAAAGACAGTACCCATCTTATGAAAAGATGCATACCACACGAAGTTCCAGTTGGAGCTGGTTAATACACACATGCCCAGATTAAAATGAAGCTGATTAAAACACTTATCAAGATTTTCATCCAGTTACAGTTAAAACCACTACGCAAAGATCGCCGCAACAAGTTTAAAATTCTCACCTGGATACAACAGGTGCTAAGCTGAGCTGCCTCAGTATACTGAGTTCCAACCATAGACAATCCAAGGATCAGAAAAGGTGCACTCGATTAGATAAAATCGTTACTCAGATTACAAAAAAAAAATTTGATAGAGCGTCGACCTTAATGTAAGCGTAAGACGTTTAGCACTCAGCATTAAAAAATAAAATCTGTTTTTTTTTTTTTTTTTTAGCATTTTCTCAAGATCTGCAGTCTTTTTCTTGACTGTCGAAATATTAAATCATGAAATGGTTAAAATGATCAGAACTGAATATCGACGATGTATTTGTTCAACAGCCCCTCTTATTCTGCCATAATGAAGCTTTCTTTTGATTTCCGAGTTAACCAAATGGACTCATTCCCAAACTTACCATTGGCTCATTTTCTCTACCGCAAGAAAGGGATGTGCCAAATTTGAGTTTGATCCGTTACGATAAACGAGGGTGCATCGGTTTTCTAAAAGACCAGTCAAGCTTTCAGAAAGACATGACAAGCCGAGAGAAGACAGTGTGAACTTGCGTACACCTCCGTACCATCAGAAGCGAACCAGTTCGATCCAGTGGTTTGCTTAAACTACTGCCGACGTCAAATTAGCGTCAGCTTGTTGGAGGAGATCACCAACCCTCATCATTTAGTTACGCGATCTTGGTGATCGTGTCATTGTCCTGAATTACGCGATCTTTTAAGTTCGCGATCCAGGATCGTCGAGTAACGCGTCAACCGGCGATCCTAGTTTCGCGGCGGATATGAGATCGCTTAGGATGCTCAGGGAAGTAGCCTCAGCAAACGTCCCCTGTGACTGGAATCGATTCGAGATTGGCTTGTCTGAATTCAGTGGCCTACTCTCGATTCGTGGGTAGGTCTTCATTCGGTGCAACCGTAGCATGCAAGTTCACCAGTACTTTGGAAATCAGAAATCGACATTTTGTGCAACGTGCTCTTTAAATAGATCTCAAACAGTTCAAGCTCAGTAGGCCTAATGATCTGTAAGTCAAAGCACCAGCGAGCAGTTGTTTGCCGGCTGTATCTTTTCACACAGCAGAAAAGATCGTTCATCTGAAAGATCGGAGGACTGTCGCAACAAAGTCACCTGTGGGAACAAGATCGTGGATCGGAAGAGTTCTATTCAGAAAGAAACAAGGATTGTCCGCGATCTACTGAGGCGGATTAATGCTAGTTCGTTCAGTTCAGAACAGCCATTAATATGAACAGCCATGAAAATTGTCATCTGAACAATGTTGTCTGTACAAAGGTAAGATGCTCAGGTTTACCCCCCCCCCCCCCGCTCCCCCCCCCCCTCCCCCCCTTAAGATATTCTTCATGAAAAATGTTAACTGTCCTGCCCCCATCCCCTCCCCTCATTCTGTTACATCTGTCTGTTACACATATTTAAGTTCTCTTTTTTTTTCTTCTGTAACATGTGCAAGCTATACATTGATTACGATTAGTTCCGTATTTGCCTTTAGATTTGTATAAAAAAAAGAGAAAACTCCACCAGCTAAAACAGCTCTATGGGAGCGCAGACCTCCACAGTCAAGGTTGAAGGGATCCCCTGATCTGCACTGACGCAGATTGGCACAAACATTTCAAGGGGTCGTACTCGGGCCACTTTCCATACACATTTTGTGCAAATCGCTTCGATGGTTTTTGCGTTACTGTGCTGCATGGGTCATGGATCTGCCCTTGGCACCACAGATCCTCACCAAACTCTGAAAGAGTGCGTCCTTACGACATCATTCCACTTAACTTGGTCGAAAATTGTTCGGGTAATTGGTGATAAATTAAACCGACAAACAAGAGCCCGGACTGGAACCTCCTCGGTGGAGGGAGGAAAAACGAACTGCTAATACTTGTACATGGTCTACACACACACACACACACACACACACACACACACACACACACACACACCAGTTAACAGCTAATACGGGATATAGTGGTAGGTGCAGTAGCAACAACTGGAATGGAAGGTGGTCGTCGTAGCGGCAGCAACAGTCACTATAGTGCTATCAGTAGTAGCAGCAGCAGTGGCAGTAGTAGCAGCAGAAGTGGTAAGAGTGGGGCAAGAAAGTTCCCAAGCTTTGTTCTTCTGGCCCCAAACAGCTTCAAGGCAGTGGTGAAGACGGCATGCTGTTCGGTTATCGTTGACTGTTGGCTCCATACAGACCACTACAAAGGTGATCACAGTTTGCCACTTTCAGGTGTCTGGAGTGGTGTGGCAAGCTGAGCAGATGTCCTGGTTGTCTGTGCACACAGTGCCACCTTGAAAACCAAAATGACGACGACGAAGATGACAGTATCTATGACTTACCAACAAGGCTGCTTAATAAGAGCAACGAAAGCAAAGTGAAGACAATGATGGTGATAATGATGATGATTCGAACATCTCCACAATAATATTACAACGGTGAGGATGCCAGTGTGCGTTTCAAAACAATAACATTATCCTAGTGAAGACATGATCATAATGGATGGTCCTGATGGCAGTGTCTCAGAACTCTAAAGTTGTCGCGATGGTAGTGAAAATATCAGTATCACACAACACCATCACCACATTGACAACGACACCAAAGTTGATGGAGATGACAATTATGCCTCAGGCATTACCATCACCATAATGATGAAGACAACTTCGACGACAATTACAGTTAACTCCCATCACCATCACAACTATGACAATGGTCTCAAAAGTGATTGTGTCAACGTCTCGTGACATCATGGCTACTACGACTACTGCTCCTACTACTAATGTAGCTGCTTTTGCTATGTAAGCGTTTACCTCCTGCACAGCAAGAACAGTGGCAGTAGAAACTGCAACAGCAACAGTACAAAACTATTAAGCCACGATCACAATCTACTACTACCCCTGTTGGTGTTATGGTGGGTGTCATTGGGTGGTCTTGGGGATCCATAGGCAGTGGAATTATGATGTGAATCCAACCTTCTTGCTCAGTTACAGACTCACGTAGCAGCAGCACATTAATTCAGTTTTCTTATAGCTCAGCCATCCCCACCAGGGCTGGACGAGGGAGGCAACAGGGATGGAGAGGGGGAGGGGTCCAGGGTTTCAAGCAACATCGTCACAGTCGCACAGAGACGGCATTCACACACACACACACACACACACACACACACACGCACACAGTTGAAAATTCACCCCCCCCCCCTGTCCCCACCATCTTCCTCTCCGCCCATTCCACCTCTCCCCTCTTCCTACCCCGTCACATGAATATTTTCCATCAAATGCCTTCACCAAAGATAATTAGCCTATCTTGTCGTACCATAGGGTATTGACATTACTATTTCTTCTCCATCACGCACAAAGAGTGAAAGACCTTTCGCGGGCGACAAGTTCAGAAGCTGATGATTTTCTGTGGACAAATCATGAACAGATTCCCCAGTTGAGACCAGAGTAGAGAACCCACCACTGTAGGTGTTTGAAAGGCTGGATATAACGAATTTTTCACCAGTCTGCAATATACATATTGTTCGTCTCGTAGGGGTATGGCATGGTACTGAAAGAAGCAGCTGGCTCTACAGGAATTTGATATTCCTGGTAGGCTACCCACAAAATCATCTGCTTCTTCTCTCGATCCTCTTGTATTCCAGGCTAACCCAATATTTTTTTTTTTTTTTTTCAAATTTACGTTCACTTTGGTAAATCGTTCTAAAGACCGCATAATTGATTTTTAAACTCACCTACACTTGTTTTCGTGTAATATCAAGCTGTTCAGGTAATAATTTGGTCAGCAATGGAGGATAGCATCTCCTTTATTCTATTTCATATTCCTAAAATTGTAGAATACTTTGAGACTTAATGTTTCTTTCGTTTCATTACATTTTGCTCGTTAGGGACGGCCTGCTGGGGATGTGTTGAAAGCTAACAGTTCCAGTCATCTTTTTCCTATTGACTGTATTCATTGGGTCTCAGTGGCCTCCACACATATCTGCCACTTACCATGCCTACTGATGAGGCGTTAAAGCCCTAAGACATGTGTACAACCGAGGCTAAAATTTATTAAGAATAGAAGCGTTCATACGCCCATGTATTTGTTACCCTTGTAGGGACTTAGCGTGATATTGAAAGAAGCGTCCGTCTCCAAAGGACATCTGATGTTCGTGAGAGGCTACCAACAAAATCATTTGTGATTTTCTCTTTCTCTTGTACTCAAGGCTAATTCAATTTGTTAAAAAACGTTTTCCTTTCACTTTGGTAAGTCTTTCAAAAGGGCTGGAAGGCTGATTAAATTCACCTGCACTTGTTTTCTTCTGATATCAAGTTGTTCAGTTTACAGATTAGTCAACTGTGGGGAATTCCATCTCCAGCTGGTAGATCCAACCATGGGATTCAACAGTCCTTTGCCTTGACACACTGGCGTTGGAAACTCAGTGAATGTGACCAATTCATTGCAGTTAATTACAAATTAAGTGTGGTCCCACTTTCCATATTCATATTGCAGTAATGATGATGGGGCTTAACAACAGGAATATAGCAATAATGATGATGGGGCTTAACAACAGGAATATAGCAATAATGATGATAGCGCTTAACAACAAGAAGAATATAGCAGTAATGATGATAGGGCTTAACAACAAGAAGAATATAGCAGTAATGATGATGGGGCTTAACAACAAGAATATAGCAATAATGTTGACGGGGCTTAACAACAAGAATATGGCAATAATGTTGATGGGGCTGAACAACAAGAATATGGCAATAATGTTGATGGGGCTGAACAACAACAAGAATATAGCAGTAATGATGACAGGGTTTAACAACAAGAATATAGCAATAATGTTGATGGGGCTTAACAACAAGAATATAACAACAGTTATGATGAGGATTAACAACAAGGCTACAGTAACAATGAGAATGGGGCTTAACAACAAAAATACAGCAATAAAGATGATGGGCTTAACAAGGGTATAGTAACAATGATGATGATGATGGATTCTCCCGCCATGTCCGACAGATTAGTAGGCAGGCAGGTGATCTGCTGATGTGGGTCCTCATGTGGGAATGACCAATTCTTAAGGTACAAAGTCTTCCACAGATGCTGCACAGAATGGAGTCCTGCAAGGATGGGCCCCGTTTACTCCGATTCCTCCTTTCCTGGATGGCAGGTGCTCTGTTGCGCTCAAATGTCTTTGTGCCCTGGGTACATTGTTGTTTCCATTGTGTTCTGTCAAAGGCGACATCTTCCTGGGAAGCAGTGTCGATGCTGCAGCTTCTGAGCTTAGCCTTCAACGTGTCTTTGTATCTCTTGAGAGGCCTTCCTTGGTCACGTTGTCCTTCCTTCAACTGTCCATAGAGCAGCTTCTTTGGAATTCTGCTGTCCTCCATACGGACAACGTGTCCTGTCCATTGGAGCTGGCTAAAGATGAGTATACACTCAATGCTGGGTAAGCCACACTTCTTCAGTAACAACTATAATGGGGCTTTACAACAAGAATATAGCAATAAGGATGATGGGGCTTAACAACAAGTATATAGCACTAAGGATAATGGGGCTTAACAATATGTGTATAGCAATAAGGATGATGGGCCTTAACAACAAGAATATATCTAGTTGCAAAGTGAGACGACTGCAGGCGGAAATCTAAACAAATCTTAAATAAATGTTAGCGAACCGCCAAGAGAAACGTGGACACACGAGTCACATGACAAAACACGACGCGTTTCGACTTCTTAGGTCATCTTCAGGCAAGACACAACCAAATAGGACAACGGAAATGAACGAATTTGTTACTTAGCTTCGATCTCTTCACTCTTCAACGCAAGTTAGGCAGGCGTTAAAGAGTGAACAGTGCCTGCCTACCTTGCGCTGAAGAGTGAAGAGATCTAAGCTAAGTAACAAATTTGTCCATTTTCGTTGTCCTATTTGTTTGTGTCTTGCCTGAAGAAGACCTAAGAGGTCGAAACGCGTCGTGTTTTGTCCTGTGACTCGTTTGTCCACGTTTCTCTTGGCGGTTCGCTAACATTTATTTAACAAGAATATAGCAATAAGGATGATGGGCCTTAACAACAAGAATATGGCAATGATGATTATGGGGTTTAACAACCAAGAATATAAGCAAGAATGTGAACAGGGTTATCTTTAGTGGTTTTTATCATTATAACCAGCTGACCACACTGGGCCTCTCCAGGGTTGTCATCACGCAGGAGAGAAGCTACGTGTTGAAAAAAGCAACAACCAGCAAAGCTGAATGGCATCAACGATCGACAGACACATTAAAGTCACACGGTAGCTCATCTACTGACATCCTAAAGGTGCTTTCACATCAAGTCCAGCCAGCTGCCGCCACCTGCCGTCAGTGAATCGTGCGCACGCCATTTTCCTCTCTTCCACCATGAATTATGACGACGTCCATTCATACTGAACACACTAAAACATGCTCACACTTTAGAAAAAACTTTGTGAGTGGATGAATCCCACATTTATGGCTCGACCTTCCGTCGTTTCGACACTAATGGTACGCCATCGCGATAATGTTACTACCTTCCCCGAGTGCTTACGATGCAACATATTCTACCCCACTCACTTTGGTCAGTAGCACTGACCAGTGACATTGGCCGAATATTTAAACTTGACCAACCAATGTATTCCCTTTGTTTGACTGGCTTAATTGAGCATTCATATGGTATGAATTCTGAAATTCTCTTTCTTAATGCTCTGAGCACTAACGTTGTCAGCTTGTGTTGTGACGACATACTAACTGAACGACGGGCGATCTGCTTTGGTTTATGTTGTGAGTATTACAGTCGACATTAGTTGGCTTGATACTTTAGTTTTTTTGTTTTTGTTTTTGCTGTGAATAACACAGGTTCAAGTTTACTGAAAGGACATTTAGTATTTGATATGTATTTTGCCCTGGCATTCACTGCCATTCCCAAAGAATTTTGTCACAGAGGCAAGATCTGTCCTGGTGTAGTTGTCATTTGAGTTTCATTGTGGTTGAACTGTAACAATTGATCTACCATTTAAATTCGGACTCTGCGTGCGATAGCTAAAAAAAAAAAGAGAAAAGAATCTTAATACACTAATGACGACACAATGTAGGGATCAAGGGATGAAATATCTTTGACTCCCAGTATTTGTGACGTCATAAAGGCTTGCTGGCATCGTGTCAGTGCATCAAGACAGCGGTATTGTTTATTGGCACTTGCATTGCATGTCCCGTAGTTCTCTCTCCCTTCAACTCCCCTACCCTCCTTTCCCCGTGTGTTCAGTCGGTTTAGTCTATCCTTCGTTTAGTTAAGGTCTGATATTATCGAACGGGTCGTTATAGTGTTTTATGGTTTCATGGGGTGTTGTCCACACCAGCTTCTTTGACGCATGGCGTATACAAGATCTCAGCTGAGCTTCTAACTCATAGAGGACAGCCAGTAATTGACGTCCTGCATGTAGCCATCTGCAACTAAATATGGGAGACCAGCGAGTGGCCTTCATCATAGGTTCAAATCACTCATCAATACCCATCCCCAAAAAGGCAATCTCCAACCGTGCCAAAACTGCTCACCTTAAGCCTCATCAGCCATGCCAGCAAAGTGATGCTTCAGATAGCCCTGGATGGACTGTGACCACAGGCAGAAAAGATAAATCGCTGAACAGCTGGCAGGATTCCGCCATGGCAGAAGCACCACAGAGCAGATCTTTAATCTGCGGATTCTCTGAGCAAAAACGCCTCTAGCACCCAAAGAACTTGTACAACGTCTTCATGGATTAAAAAAAGCCTTTGTCAGAGTATGGCATGAAGCATTCTGGTCAACAATGAAGAAATCTAACGTCAGCAGTGAACTCATCTCCACTATTCAACAGCTTTACAATAAAGCAATGAGTGCAGTTTCGTTATGAGGCACAGCAGATGAGTGGTCCCACACCTCCGTCCAAATTGTCCAAGGCTGTTTGCTGTTCCCTATCCTATTTAACAGCTTTCTAGTGGACATCATGAATCTTGAACAGGAAGACCACCAGGGAATCATCAGCATCAGAGGCAGGACCATCACAAACCTCCGTTTTGCACATGATGTCGGTGGTGAATTCGTTAACCTTGTTCTAAAGCTTGATGATGCCTCAGCTAAATTCAGAATGGAGACCACCACTGAAAAGACCAGTCTGATGACCAACAATGAAATTATAGGCAGAGACATTTTTGCACAGTGGCAAAAGCTAGAAACAGTCGGCCTGCTTAAATGCATCGGTGCAGTCATCAATGGTGAGGGCAGAAATGCAGAAGTGCTAGCCAGAGCACCCAAACAAACTCAACTCTCATAAGGCTGAAGACAACATGGAGAGAAGGAGACACATTACCATGAAGCACAAGGTCAGGCTTATATAGCATGCCCTTGCCCTCACCATTTTCCTCTCGGCATGCGAATCATGGACACTACAGCAGAACTACAAAGGAAGATCCAGACCACATTGATGAGATGTTCTTGTAAGACCCTAGGCATCTCCTGCATGGATCGTGTCACAAACGGGCATGTGTGAAAGTCGGTCAAAGAACATACAGGAGAACTGAAGACCTGACAGCTGTCGAAAGGCACCAGATAAAATGGAATGGCCACATCACGAGATCCGACGTGCTAGCTGAGATGATCCTCCGAGGGACTATTGAGGGAAAGAGACAGAGAGGCAGCCGAAAGAAGAAATGGGCGAACAACACTGAGGAGTGAGACTTGTGCAGAAAGACAGGTCCTCGCACACAACCGACAGGAATGAACCGAGCTGGTGCTGCAGCCTGTTCTGCAGCGCCCTATAACTCTTGCCCGAGTTTAAGGACCAAGGCAAGGCAAGTCGAGGCGATATAGTTGCCAGCATAATACATTACTGCTTTTTTGAATCATGCATCATGCATGCTGTATGTGCACTTTTGCAGTGAACTAGTTTGTGTTTGGGGGGGGGGGGGGTTAGTTTCAGCAATCACTATTAAGAAGTGTGCTATGCTAGCGTGATTGTTGGAAGAAAGATTTGTTATAAACCACAAAGAGAGCACATCCATCTTTAGCTGTTAATGAATAAATATCATGACAGATCCATAGACCGTGAGTTCCACGTGTGGAGACCAAAAACGCCACACACAGCTTTAGGTATGTTTAAAGCCACTCATGTGACAGACTATGATGATACAGTATATTTTCCTTTGAATACTGGAAGAAAAAGGGTGCACCAGCTGATGATTATTGTCGGTTGACAGTATTCGAGAGACTGAATTATCGTTACTGGAAATGTGTGCCTTTGTACAGGATAATTGTGTGTGTGTGTGCACTACGTAGAGGAGCCTTGTCGCATTATAGGAACATGCAGCGACTCGCTGGCTAGTCTGCTTGGTAATGTGAAGAAAATGGTGTAGGCCCAGTCACTGGTTGTGCCTCATATCTCTCTCTCCCTCTCTCTCTCTCTCTCTCTCTCTCTTTCACTCTCTCTGTGGCCTTACGGTGTATTTGTTGTGTACTGGCACTGCTACACATAAATGTGCAGACTGTACTACTAACCGGGCGTTTCTTGGAAACATTCCTTAAGATTACTTAAAACAGTCGAAATGAAAAGCTCTTTGCGATCACTGGATGACACCATCAAGAAGAAAAGCAGGACAGATAGAATATCACATGATATTTGCGCTTTACGACATGTTTTCTACATACAGTAACATTTGTTGAATGTCTGCTAACTGCTCAAAGTCGTAATTAAAGAATCTTTCACCTGTTGGTGACTGAGGTAGATATGACATAGACAGTTCATGTTCCATGGTCACAGTGGATGGAGGCCGCACAGAGAGGCTGGTCGATCGGACGTCTGATCCAATGGACCTCCTAGAAAGAGATCCTGAAGGAAACGTAACCTTAATCAAGTCTCTCCTTTCCTTCCTTTACAAGCCCTAAGGAGCAAAACACTCCTCTTTGTCATCATCACTCGCTACATCACAGCTGCCTTTTTTTGCCTGTCACGTGGAAACACTCCTTTAAATGCACTGTCCCCAACTTTGCCACCTCTGCCACTGCTGTGCCTCTGCTGACTGAAAACATTTCTTAAAATATAAAAAGAAGAACTGTCAAAATGAAATGCTCTTTACGATTTCTGTACGACATCAACAAGAAGTTGCAGATCGCATGATATTTACCCTTTCAGACATACTTTCTGTGAAAAGTAAAATCTGTGAATGTCGAATAATTGCTCAGAGTCATACCGAAAGAATGTTTGACCTGTTGGTGGCCGAGGTAGATATGTCGATGGGTTGTGTCTCATGGATGTAGCAAACAGAGCTGGCACTGAGGATGGTCGATCTACCACTTGATCAAACTGGAACCAGGAAGAAAGAGAAGCAAAAAGAAAGCGATGCTGAACAGATTTGTTTTCTCGGAAACTTTCATTAAAAGATCTGAAAATGTGACAATTTGTGTACGCGGAATTTCCAAGAGAATTGGTGAAACGTTCTGACGGAGATCGGCCTGTTTATTTTGGAGTTCCTATGCTGACATAGAGAGAGAGAGAGAGAGAGAGAGAGAGAGAGAGAGAGAGAGAGAGAGAGAGAGAGAGAGAGATTCGTCCACGTGCACGCATATTTGCATTCAACACACAATTGATAGGAAGAACTAAGACTAAAATAAAGAAATGGTAGACCGAGGAGGGTTAGACTAACGGGAAATCAGAATGCGGACAAGATGTAAGAAGAAACGTGATTTTGACACACGTGTGACGACTGCACCCCACAGTTAAATGTAACAGAAGGACGAAGGGCGAAGAGTGGACGGCAACGTTGTTAGGGGGGAAGTGGAGAGAGGGGACTGTTTACAACAACCTTGACTTTTCCAATGCAGCATGGGCACATAGTTCAGCCAATGTTCTAGTTCCAACAATGAACTGGCTCGCTCAGCCAGAATAGCGAAAGCCAGCAATGAGTTCCCCTTTCATTGTTTGACAGGCCTTCCATCAAGTTTTTAGAGCAGGATTCTAAATACATGGCACAGCTCACATTGATTGTCATACATGTGACGGTTTTTTTTTTTTATATGATGTAGCTTTGGATTTTTTTCCCCGCACAATTATGAATTTAATGTGTGTGATTTGAATGAGAAACATAAATTTATTATGGTTTTTTTTGTGGTGTAATCTGTTGAACTGTTGTAAAAGAAGAATGCAGGAGCACTCATGTGGGTTCTCTATGAGCCGCCATCAGTTTGAATGGTGATGTCCAAATCCTGGAGGAAAAAAGACTGAGCAAACTCTCCTTCCCTACCCTGTACGAACCGTAAGGAGCGAAACGTGATCATCACTCGCGACATCCCAACCTATTTGCCGCTCTCTCTGTGACATGGACATGCTCCTTTAAAGGTACTGTCCCCGACTTTGCCACCTCTCCTCCGCTGCTAAAAGGAAACATTCCTTAAAATAGCGAAAAAAATGTCAAAACGAAATACTCTTTGCAGTTACCGTACGACATCCTCAGGAAGAAACGGAACCTATAGCATGTCACATGATATTTACGCTTTAAGATAAATGAAAAAAACCCCTATAAAAACAGTGAATGTCTGCTAACTACTCAAAGTCGTAAATAACGAACTATTCACCTATTGGTGGAAACAGGACACATGGCATGTCACATGATGCTTATTATTTAAGACATGTTTTCAAAATAACAAGAGGAAAAAAAACTGTGTTTGTTTACTAACTACTCAAAGTCATAGCTAAAGAATGGTTCACCTGTTGGTGGCTTAGATAGATATGGTGCAGATCTTTCATGTCTCCTGGACATAGCAGATGGAAATGACGTCACGGCTCGTCGATTTAACATCGGATGAAACTGACCTGGAAGAAAGATGAACAACAAGAAAGTGACACTGAACTGATTTGTCTTCTTAAGAATATTCAATCAGTTGATCTCAAAAGGTCTCAGGAGGTGACCACTTGCGTACATTAAAATTCCCAAAGAATTATTAAAACTTAGTGAAGGTGTGATTATTTTAGAGTTATCTTGCAAATATAGAAAAAAGAAGAGAGAGAGAGAGAGAGAGAGAGAGAGAGAGAGAGAGAGAGAGACAGACAGACAGACAGACAGACAGACAGACAGAGAGAAGTTCACTTAGATGAATATTACACACACACACACTCACTCGCTCGCTCGCTCGCACACACACACACACACACACACACACACACACACACACACACACACACACACACACACACGAAACAACGAAGAAAAAAGGAGAAAAAACTTGACAGACTGACTGAAAAACACCAGACTATCAGAAAATCTGGCTAAGGACAAGATGTTAGAAGAAACTTGTTCTGACACACGTGTGACAAATCCACCCTGCAGGTGTATGTAATGGGAGAATGAAGGGCAAAGAGTGGGAGACAGGGTTTTCAGGAGGAAATTGGAGGACAAGATCGATTACTACAATCTTGACTTTTCAACTGCAAAATGGGCACATTACTGCCAATGATCGACTTCAGCAAGCCCATTGCCTTGACAGCCAGAGAAGCAAAAGCCAAATTGTGTTCCCCTTTCATTGATTGACAGTCCTTTCATCGAGGGTTTAAAGCAGAAAGCTAGATTCAAAACCCGTTCACACTGATGGTCACGCATGTGACTGTTACATGTGCTTTTGGATTCGTTCACAATCAATAGTTTAATGTTTTTGATTCGGATCACAAACACAACTTTGTTACCTTTTTTTTCCTGTAATCTGGGTAACTGTTATAGAGGAACTAGGTACAGGCATTCAAGCTGCTCTCTCTTGTCAAAAAGCCTGGAGTAAAAATGACGTTGACCGAACTCTTCCTCCCTTTACAACCAGTAAGGACAAAACACATCTCCTATACCATCATCACTCGTACTGTCGCAGCTGCCGTTGCCGCTGCCCACGGCCTGTGTTACATGGAATTGCCACTTTAAACGTACTGTCCCCCAACTTTGCTGCCTTTGCCACTGCCCACGGCCTGTGTTACATGGAATTGCCACTTTAAACGTACTGTCCCCCAACTTTGCTGCTTTTGCCATCTGTCTGCCTCAGTTTATTGGAAACTTTCCTTAAGATAGAAAAAAAACTACTGTCAAAATGAGATACTCTTTGTGACATCATCAAGAATCAAAGATGACATGTAGCATATCACATAATTTTTACCCCTTAAGACACAAATTCAATTAACCGTAAAAGCTGTGAATATCCACTAACTGCTCAACGCCATGATTTAAGAACATTTCACCTGTCAGTGGTTGAGGTGGATATGATGTAGATGTTTCGTATCTCTTGGACATAGCAGATCGGTGTCGCGCCCTGGCTGGTCTTTCTAATATTCCGCCAACTTCATCTGAGCACAAGAGAAGCAATGAGAAAGCGATAAAGAACAGATCTGTTTTCTTAGAAAAAAATTATCAATTGATCTCAAAAGAATGTGACAACTTGTGTACATGGAATTTTCAAAATGAATCGCACACACGCGTGACAAATAATTATACCCTAGAGTCACAAGCTACTTGAGAAAGGGCAATGGAGAGGTGGCAGGGTTGTTAGAGGGACAATAGAGACAGGGGCCTATTCACAACCACGTTGAGTTTTCCAATGGAAAAGGGGCACATATACTGCCAATGGTCAGGTTCCAGTAAGCAATTTGTACAGACAGTCAGACCGACAAAAGCCGACTTCCATTTCCGTTTCATTGTTTGACAGGCCTTCCATCAAGGGTGTAGAGCAGACTTGTAAATATCCGTTACCAGCTCAAATTGATGGTCAATTTTTCTTTACGTGGTTTTATATCCCACCCCCCACCCCCCTCATAATTAGGATCTAATGCGCTTTCATCCAGGCCACAAGTGCAAATTTACTTCGTTTTCTTGTAATCTGGACTGCTGTTCAAAGGAAGTAAATGAGGAAATTAAAATTGGTTTTTCATTAGTCGTTCTGTTTGAATGAGAATGTTTAAATCCCGGAGGGAAAATAACCTTGACCAAACCCTCCTTTCCTTCCTTTACAAACCTCAAAGACCAAAACATGTGTCCTCTGCCTTCACCACTCCTGACATCGCAGGTGCCATTGCCACTGCCTCTGTTAAAGGCAAACACTCCTTTAAATGGACTGTCTCCAACTTCGCCACCTGTCACTGCTCTGCCTCTGCTTACCGAAAGCATTCCTTAAAACAGGAAACACTGTCC
>CM065736.1:13872868-13892868 GCA_033310375.1 Conus canariensis | reverse complement strand
ATTTCACCTGTTGGCGGTTGAGGTAGATATGATGGAGACGGTTCCTGTTTGATGGACATAGCAGACAGAGGATGCACAGAGGCTGGTCGATGGAACATCTGATGAACTTGACCTGGAAGAAAGAGAAGCAAAAGGAAACGGTTACCGAACGGTTATTGCTACTTTTAATGTACTGTGGCCAACTTCGGCACCTCTACTACCTCTTTGCCTCTGCTTATTGAAAACATCCCCTGAAATCAGATAACGATGAGAACGCAATACTCTTTGTGATTACTGTATGACACTGTTAAGAAGGAAAAAAAGACGGTAGCATATCACATGATATGCCCGCTTTCAGGCATTAACATTGAGCTTTTGTGAATGTCCACTAAATCCTCAAAGTCGTAATCAAAGAAAATTTCACCTGTTGGCGGTTGAGGTAGATATGATGGAGACGGTTCCTGTTTGATGGACATAGTGGACAGAGGATGCGCAGAGGCTGGTCGATGGAACATCTGATCAACTTGACCTGAAAGACAGGGAAGCAACAACAAATGGTTACAGAAGAGACTTGTTTTCTCGGACAATTTTATCAGTTGACCTCAGGTCTCAGAACGTGACCAGTTGCGTGCACTGAATTTCCAAAAGAATTGAATTGGCAAAGCTTTTCAAAAAAAGATCTGCCTGGTGTTTTTGAGTTACCTTGCTGTTATACAGACAAAACAGGCAGTGTGTGTGTGTGTGGGGGGGGGGGGGAGATTTATTTTAACACATGTGTGACAAATACACCCCCCGATTACACGTCACAGGTGGACGTAGGGCAAAAGATTCATAGCAGGATTGTTAAAGGAAAGTGGAAAGAGGGGACTATTTATAACCATCTCGAGTTTTCCCAGCAGCTTGACTACATATACTGCCAATGATCTGGCTCCAGCGAGCATTTCATTTCATATGACGTGTTTTGCATTTTCCTCACAGTTATGGACATAGCGTGCTTAATTCAGACCACAAATGCAAATTCACAAAGTTTTCGCTTAATCTGGGTAATGAATATAAAGAAAGCAGTTAAGTGGCACTCAAAGTGCTCTGTCAGGAGTCGTCCTCAGGTTGAATGACAAGAGGAAAAGTTACTTTGACAAAACTCTACTTCCTTCACAGACTGTAACGAGCAAAACGGGCCTTTTTGTCGTCATCGCTCGTGACCTCACAGCTGCCATTGCCACTGCCTCTGCTACGTGGAAATACTCCTTCAGTTGTACTGTCCCCAACTTCGCCACATCTGCACCCTTTCCACCTCTGCTTACTTGAAACATTCCCTAAAATTTTAAAACTGTCAAAATGAAATGTCTTTGCGGTTTTGGGTGAAAGCACACGTGTGTGTGCATGAATGGGCAAGGCACTGGCCCATGAGTGTGCAGTATATGTGGTACCTGTGTGCGTGTGTGTGTGTGTGTGCATGCACGCGCGAGTGTGTGTGCGCGTGTGTATGTGATCTGTTGGCGTGTGTGAGCATGCTCCTGCATGCACGTATGTGTGCACAGATGTGTTAATGCATAAGCTCCTGTGCAAATGGGTGTACATGCATGTGTGCGTCTCCTTT
This sequence comes from Conus canariensis, assembly GCA_033310375.1. NCBI lineage: Eukaryota > Metazoa > Mollusca > Gastropoda > Neogastropoda > Conidae > Conus > Conus canariensis. Next base: position 13,891,289 of record CM065736.1, on the reverse strand, counting down.
GTCATTAACGCTCGTGACACTGCGACTGCCATTACCACTGCCTCTGCTACATGGAATTGCTCTGTCAATGTACTGCCCTCAACTTTGCAAACTCTGCTACCTCTCCGCTGGCTGCAAACATTCCATAAGATAAGAAAGGTGCCAAAATGAAATACTGTTTGTGATCACTGTATGACACCATCAAGGGGGAAAAAGAACATGAAGCATATTACATGATGTTTATGCTTTAAAACACATTTTCAATAAGATGTAAAAACTGTAAATGTATATCAACTGCTCCAAGCCATAATTAAAGAATATTCACCTGTTTGTGGTGGACGTAGATAAGATGTAGAAGTTTTGTATCTCTTGGATGTAGCGGACGAAGTTCGCGCAGCGGCTGGTCGACGTAGCGACAGATCAAGTGGAGCTGGATGAAATAGAAGCAATGAGAAAGCAATATTTAACAGATTTGTGTTCTTAGACAATTTGATCAGTTGCTGTCAAAAGGCCTCAGAATGTGACAATTGGTGTACACAGACTTTTCAAAAACAATCCTGCACATGTGACTAACGCACGTTGCAGTGATACGTGACAGGGGGATAGAGGGCAAAGGATGGGTGGCAGACCAGGTGGGAGGAAAGGAGACCCAGGGGATTGTTCACGACCACGTGGAGTTTTCTCGTGAGAAACAGGCATGTTACTGCCAATGATTTGGCTTCATCATGGTTTTAGAGCAGAATTGTAATGGTACGTTACCAACGGAGAAGGATGGTCAAACATGTAGCTTTATTAAGTAATGTGTTTTTAGACCCCCCCCCCCCCTATTGTCATGGATTTATGTGCTTAATTCAAATCACAAATTAAAATCCATTTCGTTTTCCGATAATCTGGATATAAAGTCTGTAATAAAGGGCATTTTAAGAGCTCTTTCATGAGTCGCCCTTAGTTTGAATAATAACGTCGAAATCTTGAAGGAAAAAATAATGATCTTGATCAAACTCTCCTTTCCTTCCTTTATAAACCGTAAGGAGCAAAACATGCCTTCTTTGCCATCACTGCTCCTGACATCACAGTTGCTATTGCCATTGCCCATGTTACAAGGAAATACGTCTGTAAATGTACTGTCCCCACCTTTTCCAACTCTGCCACTGCTCCGCCTCTGCTTACTGGAAACATTCCTTAGACTGTTAAAATGAAATTCTCTTGTCGATTACTGTATAATTCTATGATGAGGTAGAAACTGGTTACATTGCCTGTCACATATTACAAATTCTAAATGTTAGTGATAGTGTACCGCCAAAAAAAACCCCGTAGACAAACGAATCACAAGACAAGTGTTTTATCTTGTGTTTCGTTTGTCTACGGTTTTTTTTTTTGGCGTTACGCTATCACTAACATTTAAAATTTGTTTAGATTTCCACCTGCAGTCCCCTCACTTTGCAACTAGACATAACATTACGCTTTGAGACACATTTTCAGTAAACTGTACAAACCGTGAATGTGGAGAGGTGTCAAAACGAAATACTCTTCGCGATTATACGACACTATCAAGAGGAACAAAGGACACGCAGCATATCACATGATATTCACGCTGTAGGACGCATGTTTAATAACTCGTTAAAAACTACGAATACCGACCAACTGTTCCCAGCCATGATTAAAGAATATTCACCTGTTTGTGGTGGAGGTAGATGTGATGTAGATGCGTCATGTCTCCTGGACATGACAGATGAAGTTCGCGCAGCGGCTGGTCGACGTAGCGACAGATCAAGTGGAGCTGGGCGAAACAGAAGCAATGAGAAAGCAACAGTAAACGAGGTTTATTTTCCTAGATAATTTGATCAGTTGCTGTCAAAAGGCCTCAGAATGTGACAATTAGTGTACACAGACTTTTCAAAAACAATCCTACACATGTGACTAACGCGCGTTGCAGTGATACGTGACAGGGGGATGGAGGGCAAAGGATGGGTGGCAGACTTGGTGGGAGGAAAGGAGACCCAGGGGATTGTTCACGACCACGTGGAGTTTTCTCGTGAGAAACAGGCACGTTACTGCCATAATCTGGCTTCCGTCAAGGTTTCAGAACAGAACTGTACAGGTACGTTGCCAACTGAGATGGATGTGAAAAGATGTAACTTATTCATGTGATGTGTTTTTTAATCCCCCCCCCCCCCCCCACAATTATGGATTTTATGTGCTTGATACTGATCACAAATTAAAACTTACTTCGTTTTTATGTAATCTAGATGATTGTTATACATAGGGTGTAATTAGGGAAAATTCAGAGTGCTCTTCCATGAGACGTCCTTAGTTTGAATAATAATGTCGAAATCCTGACTGGAAAAAAAGGAATGAGCTTGATCAAACTCTCCTTTCCTTCCTTTACAAACCGTCAGGAGCAAAACATGCCTCCTTTGCCATCATCGTTCGTGACATCGCAGCTGCCATTGCCATAGCCTATGTTGCAAGGAAATACGTGTGTAAACGTACTGTCCCCAATTTTGCCACCTCTGCCACTGCTACGCCTCGGCTTGCTGGTAGAATTCCTTAAAATAAGAAAACTGTCAAACGGAACATTCTTTGCGCTCACTGTATGACTGCAATGCAGAAACAGGACATACGGTATATCACAAAATATTTACGCTGTAGGACACATTTTCAATAAACTGTAAAACCTGTGAATGTCTACTAATTGCTCAAAGTCATAATTCAAAAATATTTCACATGTTGGTGGCTGAGGTAGAAATAATGAAGATTTTTCATGTCTTCTGGACGTAGCGGATGGAAATGGCGTCAATGCTCGTCGACCACACACGGGATCAAATTGCCCTGGAAGAAAGAAAAGCGATTAGAAAGCGATACTGTACAAATTTGTTTTCTTAGGAAATTTCATCAGTTGATCCCAAAAGGTCTCAGAAGGTGACCACTTTTGTGCATGGAATTTCCAAAAGAATCGTTAAAACTAAACGATCTGCTTGATCATCTTGAACTGATCTTGCTCTGAGATATTATGTATATGTCAATTGATACACCACTTTCTGTGTGGATATGATCGTGTGTGCACACGTCAGTGCATGTGTGTGTGCGAGTGTGCGAGTTCGTGAGCGTGTGTGTGTGTGTGTGTGTGTGTGTGTGTGTGTGTGTGTGTATGTGTGTGTGTGTGTGTGTGTGTGTGTGTGTGTGTGTGTGTGTGGTGCGTGTGCGAACATGTGTGTGTACTTGTACGAGTGTTAGTGTTAAAGTGTGTGTGTGTGTGTGTGCGTGTGCGTGTGTGTGTGCGTATGTGTGTGTGTGTGTGCGTTGTGTGTGTGTGTGTAAGCGAGAGAGAGAGAGAGAGAGGGAGGGTGGGAGGGAGAGAGAGAGAGAGAGAGAGAGAGAGGAGAGAGAGAGAGAGAGAGAGAGAGAGAGAGAGAGAAATTCGTTTACAAGCATACATATCAACATACAGAAATGTACACAGACGTGATAGAAAGTACTGAGAGGAAAGAGAAAGCTTACACCAGCAGGAGAGCAGACTATGGATAAGATGTAAGAAGAAACTCCTTTTGACACATGTGTGACAAACACACCCCACAGAAAAAGGTATGTCACCGGTTCACATCGATGGTTAGACATGGGTCTTTTTTATGTCTCCGCCTCCAAACAATTATGGATTTACAAACACAAACTAATTACCTTTTTGCGTATTGTGGGTAACTGTTATAAAGGAGGTAAGTACGAACATTTTAGTTACTTTTTTACGATTCGTCCCTAGTTTGAACGACAATGTCCAAATCTTGGAGGAAAAAAGACCATGACCAAACTCTCCTTTCCTTCCTTTACAAACTGTAAGGAGTAAAACATGTCTCTTTTCCATTATCGCTCATTCGAATGCAGACTCCTTTCACACTGCTTCAATTACAGCGAAATGCTTCTTCAAATGTACTGTCTCCAGCTTAGCCACGTCTGCTACCTATCCGTCTCTGATTACCGGAAACATTCCTTAAGAAACGAAAAGTGTCAAAATAAAATACTCTATGCATTCACAATATGACACCATCAAAAATTAAAAAAGAATAGGTAGCACATCACGATATTTACGCCTTAAGATACATTTTCAATCAACCATGAAGACTGTAAATGTCTTCTAACTGCTCGAAGTCGTCATTAAAGAATTATTTACCTGTTAGTGGTCGAGATAGATAAGATGTTGACGTTTCGTATTTATTGGAGGTAGCAAATGGAGGTCGTGCAGAGGCTGGTCGATCTACCATCTGACCAAATTGACCTGAAAGTAAAAGAAGCAATAACAAAGCGATACTGAACAGATTCGTTGCCTTGGTGAATTGTATCAGTTGATCTCAAACGGTCTCAGAAGGTGACAGCTTGTGTGCACAGAATTTTCAAAAAGAATCAGTACAACTTTCTGAAGACTGCCTGAGAAGTTTGGAGTTACCCCGCTGAGAGAGAGAGAGAGAGAGAGAGAGAGAGAGAGAGAGAGAGAGAGAGAGAGAGAGAGAGAGAGAGAGAGAGAGAGAGATGCATTCTGTCGTCAAAACCCATAAGCAAAAATGACCATACTCTCTTTTCCTTCCCTCAGAAACCATAAAGAGTGAAAACACGTGTCCTTTGCCATCGTCACTCGTGACAACGCAGCTGTCTCTGTTACACGGAAATGCTCCTTTACATGTGTTGCCCTCAACTTCGCCGCCTCAGCCACTGCCTCTGTTACACGGAAATGCTCCTTTACATGTGCTGCCCTTAACTTTGCTGTCACTGCCAATGTTACATGGAAATGCTCCTTTACATGTGCTGCCCTTAACTTTGCTGCCACTGCCCTGTTACACGGAAATGCTCCTTTACATGTTCTGCCCTTAACTTTGCCGCCTCTCTGCCTCTGTTACACGGAAATGCCCTTTACATGTTCTGCCCTTAACTTTGCTGCCACTGCCTGTTACACGGAAATGCTCCTTTACATGTTCTGCCCTTAACTTTGCTGCCACTGTCCTGTTACACGGAAATGCTCCTTTACATGTTCTGCCCTTAACTTTGCTGCCACTGCCCTGTTACACGGAAATGCTCCTTTACATGTTCTGCCCTTAACTTTGCTGCCACTGTTTCATGGAAATGCCCCTTTACATGTTCTGCCCTTAACTTTGCTGCCACTGCCAATGTTACATGGAAATGCTCCTTTACATGTGCTGCCCTTAACTTTGCTGCTTCTGCCAGTGTTACACGGAAATGCTCCTTTACATGTGTTGCCCTTAACTTTGCTGCCACTGCCAATGTTACATGGAAATGCTCCTTTACATGAGCTGCCCTTAACTTTGCTGCCATTGTTACATGGAAATGTTCCTTTACATGTGCTGCCCTTAACTTTGCTGCTTCTGCCAGTGTTACACGGAAATGCTCCTTTACATGTGTTGCCCTTAACTTTGCCGCCTCTCTGCCTCTGCTACATGGAAATGCTCCTTTACATGTTCTGCTCTTAACTTTGCTGCCACTGCCACATGGAAATGCTCTTTACATGTGCTGCCCTTAACTTTGCCGCCTCTCTGCCTCTGTTACACGGACATGCTCCTTTACATGTGCTGCCCTTAACTTTGCTGTCACTGCCAATGTTACATGGAAATGCTCCTTTACATGTGCTGCCCTTAACTTTGCTGTCACTGCCTCTGTTACATGGAAATGCTCCTTTACATGTGCTGCCTTAACTTTGCTGTCACTGCCAATGTTACATGGAAATGCTCCTTTACATGTCTGCCTTAACTTTGCTGTCACTGCCAATGTTACATGGAAATGCTCCTTTACATGTGCTGCCCTTAACTTTGCTGTCACTGCCAATGTTACATGGAAATGCTCCTTTACATGTGCTGCCCTTAACTTTGCTGTCACTGCCTCTGTTACATGGAAATGCTCCTTTACATGTGCTGCCCTTAACTTTGCTGTCACTGCCTCCTTTACACGGAAATGCTCCTTTACATGTGCTGCCCTTAACTTTGCTGTCACTGCCAATGTTACATGGAAATGCTCCTTTACATGTGCTGCCCTTAACTTTGCTGTCACTGCCTCTGTACATGGAAATGCTCCTTTACATGTGCTGCCCTTAACTTTGCTGTCACTGCCTCCTTTACACGGAAATGCTCCTTTACATGTGCTGCCCTTAACTTTGCTGTCACTGCCTTTGTTACATGGAAATGCTCCTTTACATGTGTTGCCCTTAACTTTACTGCCTCTGCCACTGCCTCTGTTAAACAGAAATGCTTCTTTACATGTGCTGGCCTTAACTTTGCTGCCTCTGTTACATGGAAATGCTCCTTTACATGTGCTGCCCTTAACTTTGCCGCCTCTCTGCCTCTGCTAACATTCCAGGGGATAAGAAAACTGTCAAAATGGAAGACTCTTTCTGATAACTGTATAACCCCATCGCGAAGAATAAAAAGGACATGACACATATCCCATGATATTTTCGCTTTAAAACACACTGTCAATAAATTGTTAACGCTGGCAGTCTTCTAAGAGCTCATAGTCATGATTAAAGAATATGACACCTGTTGGTGGCTGAGGTCGATACGATGTAGATGTTGGATGTCTGTTGGGTGTAGCGAATGGAGTTCGCGCCATGGCTAGTTGATCTAACATCTGATCACCTTGACCTGACAGAATAAGAAGCAACAAGAAAGCGATACTGAACAGAGCTGTTTTCGTAGAAAAGGTTATCGGTTGATCTTAGCAGGTCTCAGGAGACTTCGTGCGTGCATGCAATTTCCAAAGGAATCAGTACAAACTTAACGAGGATCTGCCTGATCATTTTTGAGTTATCTTGATAACAAGCAGACAATGAAAAGAGAGAGAGAGAGAGAGAGAGAGAGAGAGAGAGAGAGAGAGAGAGAGAGAGAGACAGAGACAGAGACAGAGAGAGAGAGAGAGAGAACACTAATTAAATGTTTGCTGGAAAATCGTGCTGGGTGGGAGCATGGTGTGTGTGTGTGTGTGTGTGTGTGTGTGTGTGTGTGTGTGTGTGTGTGTGTGTGCGTGTGTGTGTGTGTGCATGTGTGTGCATGTGTGTGCGCATGTGTATGCGCATGTGTGTGCGCGCGTGTGCGTGTGTGTGTGTGTGTGTGTGTGTGTGTGTGTGTGTGTGTGCGCATGTGTGTGCGCATGTGTGTGTGTGCGTGTGTTGTGTGTGTGTGTGTGTGCGCATGTGTGTGCGTGTGTGTGTGTGTGTGCATGCGTGTGTGTGTGCATGCGTGTGTGTGTGTGTGTGTGTGTGTGTGTGTGGTGTGTGTGTGTGTGTGTGTGTGTGTGTGAGATATGTAGAGAGAGAGGGAGAGAGAGAGGGAAGAAAGACAGAGAAAGAGGGAGAGAATGAGACAGAAAGAGAGAATGACAGAGAGAGTGAGATATATTCGTTCACATACATGCATATTAGCGTACAGATGTACACACACACACACACACACACACACACACACGCACACGCACACGCACACGCACACACACACGACAGTAAGTACTAAAGAAAAACGAAAAATGGGTAGCCTGGCAGAGAAAAGACCAGACTACCAGAAAATCAGACAAAGGACAAGGTGTAAGAAGACACTTGTTCCGACACACGTGTGACAAATCCACCCTGCATGTGTATGCAATGGGAGGGTGAAGGGCAGACAGTGGGAGGCAGGGTTTTCAGGAGGGGAATTCGAGGACAGGGACTGTTTACGACAACCTGGAGTTTTCCAGTGCAACATGGGCAATGATCGGGTTTCAGCAAGCACTTTGCATGAACAGCAAGAGGAGCAGATGCCAAACTAAGTTCCTTTTTCATTGTTAGCCAGGCTTTTCATCGAGGGGTTAGAGCAGAATGGTAAATGTACATCGCCAGCTCACATTGAAGGTCATACATATGACTTTTTAAATGTCCTTTTGGGTTTTTCCCCCACAGTTACAGATTTAACGGGCTCGATTCGGATCACAAACGCAAATTTATTTTGTTTTTGTGTAACGTGGTCACTGTTATAAAAAATAAACCATTCAAGCAGTTCTCTCTTGTCAAAATCCTGGAGAAGAAATGATCTTGAACAAACTCTCCTTTGCAAAACTTAAGGAGTGAAACACGTCTCCTTTGCCATCATCACTCGTGAGCTGGCAGCTGTCTTTGCTTTTGTCTCTGTAACATGGAAATGCTCCTTTGAATGTACTGCCACTAACTTCGCCACCTCTGCCGCCTCTCTGCCTCTGCTGACTGGAAGTACCCCTTGAGACAGGAAAGGTGTCGTCATGAAATACTCATTGTGATTACTGTATGACACCATCAAGAAGTGAAAAGGGCATGGAGAATGTTTCATGATACATACGCTTCACGACACATTTTCAATAAACTGTAAAAACTGTGAACATCTGCTCACTGCTCAAAGTCACGAGCAAAGAATGTTCACCTGCCGGTGGCTGAGGTAGATAGGACGTAGATGTTTGATGTCCATTGGGCGTGGCAAATGAAGTTCGCGCCGCGGCTGGTCGGTCTAACATCTGATGAACTTGACCTGAAAGAAACAGAAGCAATGAGAAAGCAATACTGAACACATATTTTTGTTTTCTGGTCAATCAGTGGAGATTGCATCTCTTAGGAGATCCAAGTAAAGGTTGTTCTGTACAATTCTTAGCCACTTACAATGCTTGGGTTATTGAACAGCAGAGCTGACCACTCAGACTATTCCACATCTTTTGATCTCCCTTGTATCCTTGAATGGATCCTCAAGCATAGGCTCAAAGATTGTCCCCTACATCTTATACTGTGTGCATAATGCTTTTAGTCTTTCAGCAACTTTTTTCCTCTCCACATTTTTGTTTCGTTCCATTTTGCTACCCTTCGCTGGCCGCTTCGGGGGTGCTGTTGCATTCTCTTTTGAACCCTTGGTGGTGAGAACACCACAGAATTATGGACTGTGGTGTGTCTCTATTTGACACCAAGAGCACAGACACAATCAGCCGTGTCTCCCTGATGAGTCCGATCCAGCGGACGAAAGGCCTAGGAGCAGGCAATACAAATAGATGTGCCTTCGAGAGGGATTGCGGTGGTTCCCTCAGGCGGCTAGTGAAGGGTTTCTCATATTTATAATATATTCCCCCCATTTTCTTCATCCATTTTTTTTTCTTTTTCTTTTCTAAAAGTTCAAATCTTTGCCAAGTCATTACTATAATGACTGAAGAATTGTTAGCCTGCACTTGTTTTCCCCCACTACTTAATTGTTCAGCATTATATTTTTGTTTTCTTTGAAACCGTTATCAATTGATACCAAAAGGTCTCAGAGTGGGATAACTTGTGTACACAGAATTAAACAAGAAAAAAAAAACACACACATACACGTGTGACAACCTTCCAGTTAAATGTCACAGGAGGATGAAAGGTGAAGGATGAGTGACAGGGGTGATGGGAGGAAAGTAGGGGGGGGGGGGGCTGTTCACAACCACGTTGCGTTTTCTCACGGTAAAAGGGCACATGTACTGCCGATGGTCAGATGCCAGCAAGGACTTTGCCTGGACAGTCGGAGTAGTGAAAGCTGCTCCCAGTACCCCTTTCATTGTTCGACAGTCCTTCCATCAAGGTTTTAGAGCAGAGTCCTCCCACCAAGGTTTTAGAGCAGAGTTGTAAATGTACGTTACCACCTCACGTTGATGGTCAAACCTGTACCGTTGTTTTTAGATGATGAGGTTTTAGATTTCTTCCACAATTAGTGATTTAATGCGCTTGATTCGGATAACAAATGCAAAATGAGTTGTTATGTAACTGGGTTTACTGTTATGCAAAGGAAGAAATAAAGGGCCTTCAAGATGCTTACTCATGAGTTGTCCTCAGTTTGAATGCTAATGCCCTTGACCACATTTTCCTTTCCTTCCTTCACAGACCATGAGCAGCAAAACATGTCTTCTTGTCATCATCACTCGTGACATCACACTTATCATCACTCGTGACATCACACTTGTCATCATCACTGGTGACATCACACTTGCCATTACCACTGCGTCTGTGACATGGAAATGCTCGTTTAAATGTACTGTCCCCAACGTGGCCACCTCTGACACTGTTCCACCTCTGCTTACTGGCAACATCCCTTGAGATAAGAAAACTGTTGAAATTAAATACTCCGCGTTAACTGTAAGAGACTTTCAGGAAAAAAAAATGGACATCTGGCATATCACATGATGTTTGCATTTTAAGACATATTTTCAATGAATTGTAAAAACTGGGAATGTCTACGACCTGCTCAAAGTCATAATTGAAGAATCTTTCACCTGTTGGTGGCCGAGGTAGATATAATGTAGACGGTTGACGTCTCTTGAACGTAGCGGACGGAAGTGGCATCAAGGCTGATTGATCAAACATGCGATCAAAGTGACCTGGAAGAAAGAGAAGCAATACCAAAGTGAGACTGAGCGGATTTGTTTTCTTGGGGAATGCTATCAGTTAATTTCTAAAGGTCTCAGATGGTGACCACTTGTGGATACATAATTTCCAACCTAACCGGCCCATTAAATGTTCAGTTTTCACTGAAAAAAAAACCGGTTGCTACGCCACTTTGTGTGTGGACAGCAGCATGTGTATATATGTCAGTGTGTGTGTGTGTGTGTTGTGTGTGTGTGTGCGCGTGTGCGTGCATGTGTGTGTGCAGCAGAGAGAGAGAGAGAGAGAGAGAGAGAGAGAGAGAGAGAGAGAGAGAGAGAGAGAGAGAGAGAGAGAGAGATTCGTTCAGCTGCATGCATATTAACATACAGAAATGCTCACACACAGACGTGACAGAAAATATGAAGAGAAATAAGAATCGGCAGACTGGATGGGGAGGACTAGACCAACAGAAAATCAGACAAAGGACATGGTGTTAGGAGAAACTCGTTTTGACACATGTGTGACGAACCCATCCCCAAATCATCTGTCACAAAAGGATGAAGGGCAAAGGGTGGATGACAGCGTTGTTAGGGGGACAGTGGATAGAGGGGACTGTTCACAACAATCTTGACTTCTCTAGTGCAACATGGGCAGACACAACCAATGATATAGTTTCAACAAATATTTTGCCCAGCCAGCCAGAGTAGCAAAAGACAGCCTCTATTCCCTGTCCATTGTTGGACCGGCCTTCCATCAAGGGTTTAGAGCAGCATGGAAAAGGTACGTCACCAGCTGACATTGATGATCAGACATGTGACCTTTTTTCATATGATGTAGTTTTGTCTTCCTACAAATCACAATAATTATAGATTTAATGTGCGTGACTTTGAATATAAACGCACACTGATTATGCTTTATGTGTAATCTGGACCACTGCTGTAAATGAAGTGGGTAAGGGTATTGAAGTCATCTTTTCAGGCGTCGTCCTTCCTTTGAATGATGATCTCCAAATGTTGCAGGAAGAAAGACCATGACCAAAGTCTCCATTTCTTCCTTTACAAACCCTAAGGAGCGAAACATGTCTTCCTGCCATTATTGCTCATTTGATTGCAGCTGCCTTTGCCACTGTCTCCGTGACATGGAAACACTCCTTTAAATGTACTGTCCCCAACGATGCCACCTCTGCCAGGTCTCTGTCTCTGCTTACTGGAAACATTCCTTAATAAGACAAGAAAGCTGTCTTCTTCTTCTGCGTACGCAGGCTGATACTACTGCGGACACTCTCTGTATGGACAGGCAAATATTAATATCTACCCAACAAAGGGAGTGGAGTTTTGTGTGTATGACCGTTTTTCATCCTGCCATTAAGGCAGCCATACTCCATCTTCGGGGAAGGTGCATGCTATGTGTAACGTGTCATTCATACCAAAAGCCAAACTGACCTTCTCTTCCGAAAGTTGGTGATGGGATTTTATGTGTGTGCAAGATGTTATGCGTGCGTTCACACACGGAACCTCGGTTTATAGTATCATTTGAAGGACTGTATGGGGAATGGAGTCAGAACTAATGTTAACTCCGAGGGAAAAATCCCCCTGTACCGAAATGGCCCGGTGGAGATTCGAACCCGCAACCCTTGGATTACGAGTCTGGCGCTCTACCAACTGAGCTATTTCGGCTCCCAAGAAAGCTGTCAAAATGCTCTTTTTGATTACTGTATGATTTTATCGGGCAGAAAAAAACGATGTAGCATATCACACGATATTTACGCTTTAAGACACACTTTCAATAAAATGTAAAAACTGTGAATGTCTCACTAACTACTCAAAGTCGTAATGAAAGAACGGTTCACCTGTTGGTGGCTGAGGTAGATATGATGTAGATCTTTCATGTCTCGTGGACGTAGCAGAGGGAAACGGCGTCAATGCTCGTCAATCTGACATCGGATCAAACTGACCTGGAAGAAAGAGAAGCAACAAGAAAGCAATAGTGGACAGATTTGTTTTCTGAGAACATGTTATCACTTTATCTCAAAAGATCTGAAATATGTGACATGGTTTGTGGCACAGCATTTTCATAAAGCGCCAGTACAGCGTTTTGAAGATCATTTTGTAGTGACCTTGCTGACAGACATAGAGAGAGAGAGAGAGGAGAGAGAGAGAGAGAGAGACAGAGACAGAGACAGAGAGACAGACAGACAGGCAGACAGACTGAGACAGAGAGAGAGAGAGAGAGAGAGAGAGAGGAGAGAGAGAGAGAGAGACAAAGACAGAGACACACACACACACACACACACAACACACACACACACACACACACACACACAGAGAGAGAGAGAGAGAGAGGAGAGAGAGAGAGAGAGAGAGAGAGAGAGATTCGTTCAAGTTCATGCATATAATACATAAGTATGCACACAGAAATGACAGAAAGTAGTAACAACAAAAAGAAAAAAAAAAAGAAAAAAAAGAAAAACTGGCAGTCTGGCAGAGAAAGACCAGACTACCAGAAAATCAGACAAAGGACAAGGTGTAAGAAGACACTTGCTCCGACACCTACGTGACAAATAACACCTCCAGTCATACGTCATGGGAAGGATGAAGGGCAGACGGTGGGTGGTAGGTGTTTTTTTTTTTTTTTTTTTTTTTAAGGAGGAAATTGGAGAACAGGATTGATTTACAACCATCTTGAGCTTTCCCGTGCAACATGGGCACATAACCTGTCAATGATCTGGTTACAGTAACCATTTTACCTGGACAGTCAGAGTAGCAAAAGCCGCCCTCAGTTTCCGCTTTCATTGTGTGACAGGCCTTCAATCAAGGTTTCAGAGCAGAAAGGTAAATGTACGTCCCCAGCAGTTCACACTGATGGTTACACGCGGCGTTTCTTTAAATACGATACAGATTTTTTTTTCCCACAGTGACGGATTTGATGTGCTTGCTTGGGATCACAAACGCAAATTCATTACGTTTTTACGCAATCTGCTTTAATTGTTCAAAGGAAGTGATCAAGGGCGTTGAGGTTGCTCTTTCATGAGTCGTCCTTGGTTTGAATAACATTCAAATCCTGAGGGAAGGAGGAGGTGGGGGAGGGGGGGGGGGCTTTGACCAAACTCTCCTTTCCATCATTTACAAACATTAAGGAGCAAAACAAAACATGTCTCCTTACCATTATTGCTCATTTGATTGGTGCTGCATTTGCCATTGTCTCTGTAACATGGAAATGCTCCTTTAAATGTACACCCCCTAACGTTGTCACTTCACCCACCTCTCCGCCTCTGCTTACTGGAAACATTCCTTAAGATAGCTATTAAAGTGAAATACTTTTAAACTGTCACTGCACTACAAAACAATCAAGAAGAGGAAAAAAGACAGCAGAATACCACGTGATCTTTACGTTTTACGACGGCATTTTCTATCAACTGTATAGTATGTGAATGTCTGCAAGCCACTCAGAGTCATAATGAAATAATATTTCACCTGTTGGTGGCTGAGGTAGATGTGATGTATACGCTTCATGTCTCGTGGACGTGGTGGGTGGAGGGAGGGTGGGGCTGCGGGTGGTCAGTCTGACATGTGATCCGTTTGGCCTGGAAGAAAGAGACGCGATAAGAAAGCGACACCGAACACATTTGTTGTTTTAGAAAATGGTATCAGTTGATCTCAAGAGGTCCCGCAATATGACAACTTGTGCACACGGAATTTTAAAAAGAATCAGAGAGAGAGAGAGAGAGAGAGAGAGAGAGAGAGACATTGACACTGGTTTAATTGTGAAGGCCACTGGCCCATACACAAAAGGGATGATGGGGAAGGGGGGGGGGACCAATGGGTGTGGGGGGAAGGTAATAACTGACATGAACACGGATAATTGCAGGGTCAAAAACTCTTACATACATTACAATAATGTATGGCATAAGTGAATAACAAAATTGAAAATAATCGAGCAACAAAAGGATTGAGCAAGTGGTTCATCGTGGACTGGCGAAAAGCAAACTCACATACATTTGAATGAAGGAGACGAATGACTGAGTACTAAGGTAAAGTACATTTATAAGTATCCCATAAATGACAGGTACCAAAACTAACCTGTCAGTTAACTTTTTCAAACATAACGGATTAATAAAATAAACAATCAACAATTGATTCACACACACACACACACACACACACACACACACACACACACACACACACAAGAAAAAAGCGAAAGGAAACAAAAGACCCTTTAGTAAACACAAGATCTGCTCTACAGGCATCTACGCAATACAGGCATCACAGCAATGATTCATCACCAAGTTTTAAATTGTAATATGTATATATTGCCAGATTTCTCTGGAAGCTACAGCATGGGCTTCGGAAAAATGGGTCAAAGTAATATCGTTCAAATTTACAAGTTCTGGGACATACTTCAGTTGAATGTTGACGTACTTAGGGCATATCAGAATGAATTAAAAGTTCGACTGCCAACACGCCGGGACAAAATGGACAGAATCGATTCATGTCATCACTTTGAAAATCTTTCATTTATGCCAAGTTCGATTAAACCAAGTTGTAGTCTTATCAAAGTATCTTTAAAACGTTTAACTGTAATGTTATTAAGACATAGTTCGGGGACCAAAAAAAAAGTTTTGAAAGATCGATGTGCAGAATACCTATCACTGCTGGAATGTTTTGCGAACCAGTCTGCTTTAAACTTATCTATCATTTTGGAAAGATATTTCATTTGCAGTGCCCTGGTTTGCCTAAGCATCATGGAAGGCATAGAGTTCTAAACATCCTATCTTGCGCTGAAGTGGATGAAGATAAGTCACTGCTCGTTCATTTTCCTTGTCCTGATTGTTTTGTTTCTTGCTGAAAGAGACCTAAGAGGTCGAAACGCGTCGTGTTTTGTCTTGTGATTCGTTTGTCCACGTTTCTTCTTTTTTTTTTGGCGGTGCGCTAACATAACTATTTAAAATCTGTTTAGATTTCCGCCTGCAGTCGCCTCACTTTGCAACTAGATCTATTGATAATTTAGTTGAAGCTTTTGCATTTTCAAGTGCCTACTAAAGTTTGTTTCTGTCTATGGTGTCAAAAGCTTCGCGGTAGTCTATAAACGCAGCATATACTTTTCCTCCTCTTTTATTGCCGAGTTTATTCCTCACTGGTGATGTCATAGTAAAAATATGGTCAATGATCGAATAATTTCTTCTGAAAACTGTTGTTCCATGCTGATAATGTTTTCTTTTTCCGCACAGGCTGTCAACAGTCCGGCCACGTCCATCCGGGCAGAGACTGGACAGTTGAATGTGTCCGATGAAACATCTTTGGTGGCAGAGGCGCACCCAGACCAAGCTGCTGGCATTACATCTGACTTTTACGACCACAATTGACCCAAGACACGTAGTAAGTCACGCCAGACCAGCCTGCTGGATCAGTTTCAGCATGTACCCCGTGTCAACGAAAAAGAGAAAAAAATAGGACACTGGCCAACGCCCATACACAAATTTAGATAGTTATGAATTTAAGATAACATTTGCCTCACTCAATGTTCAAAATTAAGCAGCAACACTAGGCGAATCAGATTTTGTAAGTTTTGTGAAGTCGTTCGATGTCTTTCGTGCTGTAGAGACATTTGCAACATTTCACTTCGATAGCTGTATCCATTTTGAGAACTATTATTGTTTTCAAACTCCTGCAGTTAAAGTGTCTGTTGGAGTCTTTCGCGTTGGCGCGGTGACAGGTCAGCTGACACTCTGATGTCCGACTGCCGAGGACTGTTTCTCAGTTCATGGTCTCTGAGGATGCGTAGTCTGTAGTTCGCGTTCCGGAGGGTCACGATCAAAGGTCTTGTCGATGACTTTTTTTTTCTTTTTTTTTTTTTTTGCCTTTTGACCAATTCTATAAGTATGCTAAAAGTCAGTGTTTTTCCAGGCCGGTGTTGTTGAATGAGTACTCAAGATCGCGGTGATTTCGTCGATATCAGTTGAACCTTCTTCTGGATCCGCATCACAGACAGCCAAAATTTCAGTTTTCTTCCCTTGCATATAATGTCCTGGCGATCCATCTTTGTTCCAGCATGTTGACGTGCTCATAAACAAAACCGCTGTTCTATTGAAGCTGACTGGTATCAGATCTATCGTCATGAATGTCCACCTTCATCCGTTTCAGTTCATCTTCAATTTTCCTCAGAGAGCTCTCAAGACTGTGGAAGTGATCCAACATTTGTCTGCTAAGATTCGCTTCTGCACGAGCACACTATGGGAGATTTGTGACCGTTCCAGTTCCAGATTTGATGTCGCTGCGCGAACAAAATTTTCACCATCCATAGGCCCAGGACTGAGTTCAACGTCGTTGCACTGCTTCAGCATCACGACAGCAGAGAACAGCCAGGCTGATCACATGAACCACGAGAATAGCTCACTTCTCACACACTGTTTCAAACGCCTGTGATCACTACCGACTGTCCTTTTTTTCTTCTCTGATTTCTTCCTGGACATCTCCATTGCCACAGGATAGAATGATCCTGTCCCAGTTCTGTGGTCAAGAGCCGTGCTCAGCATGGCTGACAATAACGTCCACACTGACCTTGAAATTTGGGGAAAGAAAGAACGTGTGGGAGTTGGGAAGAAAGGGGATGGCTGGAGAAGTGTGGGGGTAGTGGAGGGGGGGGGGGGGCGGTGGGGGAGGAAATGAGGGGTTAAAGAAAGGGAGGTAGGTAGTGGTGAGGTGGGGGATAAAAGAGTTGAAAGCAGGACTTCCTTTTGCCCCCCCCCCCTTTTTTTTTTCTTTCGGCAGCAACTTATTTTACAGTATCCATCCATTTATGTATAATAATTGAAAATACAGCGACAGTCGTTAACTGCCCCCCTCTGTATTACAGGCCTTAATCAATTAACCAATTAAGCGAAAAGATTGAAGAAAAAGGTTCTTTTGTATTCAGTGATTGGTTTAGGATTACCGTTTGAAGTCAGTATGTTGGGGCCAAGAACACCTCTGTTTAGACCCTCAGAAAACAGTTACAGGTGACGATGCTGGTGAATGAGAGTCCAAACTTGCCCTCGTAGTACATTCACTGGTGGACAGAAGCTATGCAAATGCTGTGGAGAAGAGTGTCCAGGAGGAAATCTTACTGTTCGCTGGTTTCCTCTCTGTCTCTCAGTAGCTTTCTCTCGTTCGCAGTACCCTAAAAAAAGCTTGCTCATCTGACGAACGTTTTGTGCGGGTGTTACTCGACACACTCGATAAATCGTAAAGAAATGTTCTCTGTCCCCTCGTGTTAAGCCGACGACAGGAGTCCACCACGTGCAGACAAAGCGCTGAACGCGGCGTGTGGTGACAGTGCCTGGGGTGAGCGATTGTTTCAGACGGAAAAACACGTCAGTGGGAGTTCTGAATTGACAAGTCTTCACTCCTCGGTGGTCGGCAGTCAACGAAAGAGAGAGAGAGAGAGAGAGAGAGAGAGAGAGAGAGGAGAGGGAGGAGAGAGAGAGAGAGAGAGAGAGAGAGAGAGAGAGAGAAGGTTACTGCTAGTAAGCTATAAGCCCATTTAGCAAATCGGCGCGATGTTCACTGACAAAATACGACACGATCTCATTGACAGAAATCACAGCTTTTTTTTCCACACCACATGACAAAGTCGTGAATGGCAAAGTGTCCCTAATGTGTGTGCACAATCCGGTCAGTTGAGAGCAGTCATCCCAGGTAGAACTGGACCAGGCCGAGGAGAGCGTGCAACCGCCGTAGAGCACGTGCTTCAGACTCTGCGTGTTTTGTGTTTTCTGGCACGTCTTCCTTTCCGCAGGTTGGCTAATTCAATGCGTTCTTCTGATGACATGTTCCTGTGTTCCTGCTCCACGTTCCAAAATGCATATTCGTCTTCTGAACTCGGATCGCAGCAGTATTCTACAACAACGTCATTCGACTCTCGCGGCAACACATCCACACCATCTGTCTGATGAAGCACGATCTTTCTGAATGCCAAGTTTCTGTTCTTATCTCTCAACCGTCTCTGAACCTGTCGATCAGTCAGTGGCAACATAGTCCTGCTCCACTCCCGTGTCAAACCCTGCCACTGTTCTGACTATTGAATGCTCAATGCCTGTGT
>CM065736.1:13825368-13867868 GCA_033310375.1 Conus canariensis | reverse complement strand
AAAAATTTTTTCTTCCGATTTTTGTTTTTTTTTTGGCAGATGAAGAGGACAGTGTGAAGCACCAAAAAATGAAGAGGTGGATTTCGGCCTTAGGGAAAAAAAATTCACCGCCTTATGTGCTCCAGTGATCCGATAACTGATGCCACAAAAAAAAAAATCGTCCAAAGGCGCTCTGTTACCTGTAGTCACAGTAGATGTTGCCTTTCTCTTTGAATTTGGCGGTGCTGGGGAAGAGATGTCAGGTGTTCCTGAAATCTATTGTCAGACTGTTTAGCATCTCAGATAATCGAACGTTTCCTGGAAAACACAATCGGTTTGATGTGCCGTTTTTGTGTGCACATGTGAGCACCTGTGTGTGAATATACGTGATATGGCGTTTGTTGTGTGTGTGTGTGTGTGTGTGTGTGTGTGTGTGTGTGTGTGTGTGTGTGTGTGTGTGTTGTGTGTGTGTGTGTGTGATGTGTGTGTGGTTGTGTGTGTGTGTGTGTGTGTGGTGTGTGTGTGTGTGTGTGTTGTTGGGTGTGTGTGTGTTGTGTGTGTGTATGTGTGTGTGTGTTGTGTGGTGTGTGTGTGTGTGTGTGTGTGTGTTGTGTGTGTGTGTGTGTGTTGTGTCAGTGTCGTGTGTGTGTGTGTATGTCAGTGTGTGTGTGTGTGTGTGTGTGCGTGTGTGTGTGTATAAGGTGCGTGCAGAGTCAGAGAGAGTTAGAGAGAGAGAGAGAGAGTGAGAGAGAGAGAGAGAGAGAGAGGAGAGAGAGAGAGACAGAGAGACGTACTGACGAAATATTGAAATATGTTCACATGCATAGTCTACATATCACTACAAACACACACACACACACACACACACACACACACACACACACACACACACACACACACACACACACAAGTAGGAAATACAGGTATGAATGTACTAAAAGGAAGATTGGCAATCTATTCAAGAATCTTTCCCTTTTTTGTGCATCATTGTAAGGAAAACAGAAACGCACTTGCGAACAATCCTACTGTTCAACATCATGAACAATTCATCAAGCGTCTGTCTGTTACCTGCAGTCACAGTAGATGTTGCCTTTCTCTTTGAAGTTGGCGGTGCTGGGGAAGAGATGTCAGGTGTTTCTGGAATCTATTGAAAGACTGCTTAGCATTTCAGACAAACATTTGCAGGAAAACACAATCGATTTGCTATGCCTTTTGTGTGTGTGTGTGGTGTGTGTGTGTGTGTGTGTGTGTGTGTGTGTGTGTGCGCACGTGAGCACCAATCGGTTTGTATGCGCGCGCGCACGTGTGTGTGTGTGTGTGTGTGTGTGTGTGTGTGTGTGTGTGTGTGTGTGTGTGTGTGTGTGTGTGTGAGGAGAGAGAGAGAGAGAGAGAGAGAGAGAGAGAGGTACTAAAGAAACACGTTTGCATGCGTAGCCTCCATACCACCACACACACACACACACACACACACACACACACACACACACACACACACACACACACACACACAAGTAGTGAATACAAGTATGAAGTAAGGAAAAGCAGGACAGACATGCATTCAAGCATCTTTCCCTTTACAGGTCATCATTATAAGAAAAGGAAACAGAAGAGAAAACAATCCTGCTGTTCAACATCATCAACAATTCGTCCAAAGGCGGTCGGTCTGTTACCTGTAGTCACAGTAGATGGTGCCTTTCTCTTTGAAGTTGCCGGTGCTGCAAAAGACATGTCAAGTGTCCTGAAATCTATTTTCAGACTGTTTAGCATCTCGGATAATTTTAACGGGTGCCAGAAAAAAAAACAAACGATCGGATAACGATGCCTTTTACGTGTGTGCACACGTGAGTACCTGTGTGTGTGTATGTGTGCCTGTGTGCGTGTGGTGTGTGGTGTGTGTGTGGTGTGGTGTGGTGTGGTGTGGTGTGGCGTGTGTGTGTGCGCGCGCGCGCGTGTGTGTGCGTGCGTGCGTGAGTGGTTGCGTGTGTGTGCACACGCATGCTGGCGCGCGCGCGTGCGTGCGTGCGAGCATGTGTGCGTGTGTGTGTGTGTGTGTGTGTGTGTGTGTGTTGTGTGTTGAGAGAGAGAGAGAGAGAGAGAGAGAGAGAGAGAGAGGGGGGGGGCATAGTCTGGATATCATCATAATCTCTCTCTCTCTCTCTCTCTCTCATACTGTAAAAATATGATGAGAAAATGGAGAAAAGATATAGAGACTAAGAGAAAACAAGATATAAGGAGAAGATATTTGATCAAGCCTGTTTTAACACACACGACGAATACACTCCACAACTATATTTAGCGGGAAGAGAAAAAGGATCGATTGGAAGATAAGGTTATTAAAGCGAAAGTAGAGCGAGGAGGCTGTTTATGTCACGTTGTGTTTATAGCAATGCCAAAATGGGCACATGCACCGCCAGTGATCCTATTTCTGTACACGCTTCAACCTGAACAGAGCAGCAAAACCCACACTTGGCTCCTCTTTGATTAACCGACACGCTTTTCATCAAGTCCTACAGTGAAGAACTGCTGTAAATGTTCCTCCTCCCCTTTGTACCTCAATGATCATACAGCTGACGTTCAGTTTTAAAGGAGAAAGATGGCGCCGGAATAGCTCAGTTGGTAGAGCGCTGGACTCGTAATCCATGGGTTGCGGGTTTGAATCTACGCCTGGCCGTTTCGGTACAGGGGGATTTTTCCCTCGGAGTTAAGATTGGTTCTGACTCCATTTCCCACACAGTCTTCGAATGAGACTCTACACCGAGGTTCCGAGTGTGAACGCACGCATAACATCTTGCACACACGTAAAATCCCATCACCAACTTTGGGAAGAGAAGGCCAGTTTGGCCGTTGGTATGGATGACACGTTACACATAGCATGCACCTTCCCCGAAGATGGAGTATGGTTGTGTTAATGGCGGGATAAAAAACAGTCATGCACACAAAACTCCACTCCCTTTGTTGGGCAGATGGGATTAATACTTGCCTGTCTATATAGAGAGTGTCCGCAGGAGTATCAGCCTGCATAGCAGAAGAAGAAGAAAGGAGAAAGTTTAGATGCTGCCACAAATTATGGATTCTGTTTGCTTGGTTCGGGTCACATACGCAAACTTATTGCATTTTTGTACATGACCGGAGTACAAACTGAGGCCACTGGGAGTGAAACATGTCTCCGTGCCATCATCGCTTGTGACATTGCAGACGGCTTCGACACTGTTTCTAATACAGGGAAAATGCTCCTGTCATGTATTGTCACCAAATGCCAATGTTCTGTCTCTGTTTAATAGAAACGTTCCTTGAAATAAGAAAACTATCAAAATGGAAATGTTCTTTGCACCCACTGCATGATGCCATTTAAGGCAAAAAAGGGACATGTTGCAGATTAGTGAATATTTGAACTTATCACACATTTTCAGATAAAAAAAGATAAATAAACAAAAGAAAAGAAAACCTATAAAGTCTGTGAATATACAGCAGCTGATCACATTCATGCAGGAATATATTTCACCCAGCACTGGCTGAGGCAGACATGACGTCGAAGTTTCATGTCTCTGAGACGTACCAGATGTAGTTGGCGTCGAGGCGGGTCCATGTAACGTGTGATGAGGAAGACCTGGAACACAGACAAGCAATAAGAACGCAACACAGAATTTTTTCCTACAGAGTTTTTTTTCAGTTGACCTCAAAGTGTCATATTATGACGGTTTGTGTACACCTGACATATCAAAAGAATGGGTATAACTTTATGAAGATCCCCTTCATCATTTTGGAATTGTTTCACTGGTTGAGTTTAAATTTCAAGTTCCAATGACTATACCCTGCCAAGCACACCCAACCTTTTCAGGGCTGTCAAACTCACACACATAAAAAAACTGCATCAGAAAACAAATCAGATCACAAGTACAACATGCAGTTATGACGTGGAAGTTGAACTCCTGATAAGGGTGGATGGCAGTTATTCAGGGGGAAACTAGAAGAAAGGGTGTGTGTTACACATTTTGAATTTTTTCAATGCGAAATAGGCACGATGATTGCCAATGATCTGGTTTCTGCGAGCACTTTGCCTGAACAGAGCAGCAAGAACCACCATTGATTTCCTTTTCAATACTTGACAGCCAATCCATTAGTGCTAGAGAGAAGAATTGTTGGAAACGTCCGTCACCATTGTACTCCAGTGATCAAACAGGTAACGTTCTGTTTCAAAGGGGGCCAGAATAGCTCAGTTGGTAGAGCGCCGAACTCGTAATCCAAGGGTTGCGGGTTCGAATCTCCGCCTGGCCGTTTCGGTACAGGGGGATTTTTCCCTCGCAGTTATCATTGGTTCTGACTCCATTTCCCACACAGTCCTTCGAATGAGACTATAAACCGAGGTTCCATGTGTGAACGCACGCATAACATCTTGCACACACGTAAAATCCCATCACCAACTTTGAGAAGAGAAGGTCAGTTTGGCCGTTGGTATGGATGACACGTTACACATAGCATGCACCTTCCCCGAAGATGGAGTATGGCTGCCTTAATGACGGGATAAAAAACGGTCATGCACACAAAATTCCACTTCCTTTGTTGGGCAGATGGGATTAATACTTGCCTGTCTATACAGGGAGTGTCTGCAGGAGTATCAGCCTGCGTACACAGAAGAAGAAAGGAGAAAGTTTAGATGCTGCCACAAATTATGGACTCTGTTTGCTTGGTTCGGGTCGCATACGCAAACTTATTCCATTTTTGTGCGTGACCAGAGTACAAACTGAGGCCATTGGGGATGAAACATGTCTCCATGCTATCATCGCTTGCGACACTGCAGTAGCTGGCTTCGGCACTATTTCTAATACAGTGAAAATGCTCCTGTCATGTACTGTCACCAAATGCCACTGTTCTGTCTCTGGTTAATAGAAACGTTCCTTGAAATAAGAAAACTATCAAAATGGAAATGTTCTTTGCACCAACTGCATGATTTCATTTAAGACAAAAAGGGACACGTTGCAGATTAGTGTATATTTGAATTTATCACATATTTTCAGGTTAAAAGGAAATAGATAAATAAACAAAAGAAAAGAAAACCTATAAAGTCTGTGAATATACAGCAGCTGATCAAATTAATGTAGGAATATATTTCACCCAGCACTGGCTGAGGCAGACATGACGTCGAAGTTTCATGTCTCTGAGACGTACCAGATGTAGTTGGCGTCGAGGCGGGTCCATGTAACGTGTGATGAGGAAGACCTGGAACACAGACAAGCAATAAGAACGCAACACAGAATTTTTTCCTACAGAGTTTTTTTTCAGTTGACCTCAAAGTGTCATATTATGACGGTTTGTGTACACCTGAGATATCAAAAGAATGGGTATAACTTTATGAAGATCCCCTTCATCATTTTGGAATTGTTTCACTGGTTGAGTTCAAATTTCAAGTTTCAATGAGTATACCCCGCCAAGCACGCACAGCCTGTTCAGGGCTGTCAAACTCACACAAGAAAAAAAACTGCATCAGAAAACAAATCAGATAAATCAGATCACATGTAGAACATGCAGTTGTGACGTGAAAGTTGAACTTCTGATAAGGGTGGATGGCAGTTATTCAGGGGGAAACTAGAAGAAAGGGTGTGTGTTACACATTTTGAATTTTTTCAATGCGAAATAGGCACGATGATTGCCAATGATCTGGTTTCTGCGAGCGCTTTGCCTGAACAGAGCAGCAAGAACCACCATTGATTTCCTTTTCAATACCTGACAGCCAATCCATCAGCGCTAGAGAGAAGAATTGTTGGAAATGTTCTGTCACCACTGTACTCCAGTGATCACACAGGTAACGTTCTATTTCTAAGGGGGCTGGGAATAGCTTAGTTGGTAGAGCGCCGGACTCGTAATCCAAGGGTTGCGGGTTCGAATCTTCGTCTGGCCGTTTCGGTACAGGGGGGGGGGGGGTTTCCCTCGGAGTTAACATTGGTTCTGACTGCATTTCCCATACAGTCCTTTGAATGAGACTCTAAACCGAGGTTCCGTGTGTGAACGCACGCATAACATCTTGCACACACGTAAAATCCCATCACCAACTTTGGAAAGAGAAGGCCAGTTTGGCCGTTGGTATGGATGGTGTAGGCATCCTTCAGTGTCGGAAGACTATGGAGTTGCGCTCTAGGTGTCTACTCTGGTACAGCGGCGGGTGTGGCTGGCCAGTCCGACACGGGAATGACAGTCCCTGTGGCAGAGGGCACAGATGAAGTCTGACGCTGGTCTGTCTGCCTGGGCTGCAGCCTTTCTTCTCATTCTCTTTTCCCTGTGCTGCTGAGCGAGTGTCTCTTCGAACTTGGAGAGACTTTTCTGCACAGTCTGTCTCCAGGCTGACCGTTCGAGGGCTGTTGCTTCCCAGTTGTTCTGGTCGATGTTCAAGGCTTTTAGGTCCCTCTTGCACACGTCTTTGAATCGCAGCTGTGGTCTGCCTGTGGGACGTTTTCCCTGCACAAGTTCTCCATAGAGGAGGTCTTTAGGGATCCGTCCGTCATCCATGCGCACGACATGGCCGAGCCAGCGCATACGTCTCTGTTTCAGCAGCGTGTACATGCTGGTGCATCCAGCTCTTTCCAGGACAGTGTTGTTTGGGACCTTGTCCTGCCAGGTGATGTTCAGAATGCGTCGGAGGCTACGCATATGAAAAGCATTGAGCTTTTGCTCTTGTCGGGCACGCAAAGTCCAAGACTCGCTGCCATACAGGAGGGTGCTCACGACGCAGGCTCTGTAGATCTGGATCTTTGTGTGCTCGGTCAGCTTGCTGTTGTTCCATGCTTTCTTTGTCAGTCTGGTCATGGTGGTAGCTGCCTTGCCGATGCGCCTGTTGAGCTCTGCGTCAAGTGAGAGGGTGTCTGAGATAGTTGAGCCCAGATAAACAAAGTCATGGACGACGTCCAGTTCATGGTCATTGATGCTGATGACTGGGGGAGAGTCAACATCCTGTCCCATGACCTGTGTTTTCCTCAAGCTAATGGTAAGCCCGAAGTCTTGGCAGGCATTGCTGAAGCAAGTCATGAGCTGCTGTAGGTCCTCGGCTGAGTGGGCGGTTACTGCTGTGTCGTCTGCAAAGAGGAAGTCACGCAGGCACTTCAGCTTGACTTTTGTCTTGGCTCTTAGTCTGGAGAGGTTGAAGAGCTTTCCGTCTGTCCTGGTTCGGAGGTAGATACCTTCAGCTGCAGGACCAAATGCGTGTTTCAGCATCACAGCAAAGAAGATTCCAAACAGGGTGGGAGCCAGGACGCAACCCTGTTTCACTCCGCTCCGTATGTTGAAGGCAGCTGATGTTGAGCCGTCAAAGACGACAGTGCCTTTCATGTCTTCGTGGAAGGATCTGATGATGCTGAGAAGTTTGGGTGGACATCCAATCTTGGGGAGGATCTTGAAGAGGCCATCTCTGCTGACCAGATCGGAAGCCTTTGTGAGATCTATGAAGGCAATGAAGAGTGGCTGCCTTTGCTCCCTACATTTCTCCTGAAGTTGTTTAAGCGAGAAGATCATACCTATAGTGGATCTGTTGGCACGGAAACCGCACTGCGATTCAGGATAAACTTGCTCTGCAAGTACTTGGAGCCTCTTCAGTACTACTCGTGCACAGACTTTCCCAACGATACTAAGGAGGGATATGCCACGATAATTATTGCAATCGCTTCTGTCACCTTTGTTTTTGTACAGTGTGACGACGTTAGCATCCCTCATGTCTTGTGGCACTTCGCCTTCACTCCAACAGAGGCAGAGAATTTCATACAACTCGGTGATAAGTGTCTCTTTACAGCACTTCAGTACTTCGGCGGGAATACCATCTTTCCCTGGTGCCTTGCCAGAGGCAAGAGCGTCCAGGGCTTCGTTGAGTTCCTCTATGGTTGGTTCTCTGTCAAGCTCTTCCAGTTCTGGTAGGCGCTCTATGGCATTCAGGGCATCTTCTGTGACTACATTTTCCCTTGCATATAGCTCAGTGTATTGTTCTACCCGGCGCTCCATCTGTTGTTCTCTGTCCTGAATCACCTCCCCTGTAGCTGATCTCAAAGGGGCAGTTTTCTTTTGTGTTGGGCCCAATGCCTGCTTGATGCCATCATACATTGCCTTAATGTTGCCTGCGTCAGCTGCGATCTGAATCTGGGAGCAGAGCTGAAGCCAATAATCGTTAGCACATTGCCTGGCACACTGCTGGACTTTGCTGCGAGCAGCACGGAGAACCTGAAGGTTCTGCTCACTAGGGTTAGTTTTGTATGCTGTCAGGGCATTTCTCTTGGCCTCGATGACTGGTATCATTTCTTCTAAATGGGCTTCGAACCAGTCAGCTGACTTGCTGGTCTTTTTGCCAAAGGCGGACATGGCGGCGTTGTAGACAGCATCTCTGAAGTGTTCCCATCGGTCTTGGGCATTTGCAGTGGGTGGGCCAGGGAGAGAATCCTCCAACACGCGTGCGAACTCCTCCACTTTTCTTTGATCGCGTGTTTTGCTGGTGTCGATGCGAGGCCGGCCCTCCTTTTTCGTACTGTGCAGTCTCTTTGCGCGGAGCTTCACTTTGCTGCACACCAAAGAGTGGTCAGTGTCACAGTCGGCGCTCTGGTAGCTGCGAGTGATCTTGATGCTGGAAAGGTTGACACGTCTGGTGAGGATCAGATCGAGCTGATGCCAGTGTTTGGATCGAGGGTGTCTCCAGGAGACTTGATGCTGAGGCTTCGTGTTGAAGAAGGTGTTGCTGACGCACAACCCATGCTGACAGCAGAGCTCTAGCAGGCGCTGGCCATTCTCGTTCATTTTCCCAGTGCCGAACTGACCCAAGCAAGTGGGCCAGGAGTTGTGATCGACACCTACTCTGGCGTTGAAATCGCCTGCGATGAACAGTAATTCTCTGTCGGGAATTCTACTTATAGCAGCACTGAGGTCGTCATAAAACTTGTCTTTTGCTGTGGATGCCAAAGTTGGTGCGTAGGCACTAATTAGACTGACTGGTCCCGACGATGTTTGGAGTCGGAGAGACAGGATTCGTTCTGTTCCTTCTGCTGGTGGGGTTATGGACTCCAATAATCGGTTTCTAACTGCGAATCCCACGCCGTGTTCTCTGACCTCGTCTGATGGTTTGCCCTGCCAGAACAGGGTGAAGTCTCTCTCCCTCACAGATCCTGTTTCTGGGAGCCTGGTTTCTTGAAGGGCGACGATGTCCATCTGCAGTCTGCTCAATTCTCTGTCGATGACGGCTGTCTTGCGAGCATCGTTTACTTCCTGCAGGTCGTCAGAAAAGCCTGGAGTCATTGTCCTTACGTTCCACGTACCCAATTTCAGGGCGGAAGTTTTCATTTTTCTGTTGCCTGGTGCATAGTTATCGATCCGCATAGTATGGATGACACGTTGCACATAGCATGCACCTTCCCCGAAGATGGAGTATGGTTGTGTTAATGGCGGGATAAAAAACAGTCATGCACACAAAACTCCACTCCCTTTGTTGGGCAGATGGGATTAATACTTGCCTGTCTATATAGAGAGTGTCCGCAGGAGTATCAGCCTGCATAGCAGAAGAAGAAGAAAGGAGAAAGTTTAGATGCTGCCACAAATTATGGATTCTGTTTGCTTGGTTCGGGTCACATACGCAAACTTATTGCATTTTTGTACATGACCGGAGTACAAACTGAGGCCACTGGGAGTGAAACATGTCTCCGTGCCATCATCGCTTGTGACATTGCAGACGGCTTCGACACTGTTTCTAATACAGGGAAAATGCTCCTGTCATGTATTGTCACCAAATGCCAATGTTCTGTCTCTGTTTAATAGAAACGTTCCTTGAAATAAGAAAACTATCAAAATGGAAATGTTCTTTGCACCCACTGCATGATGCCATTTAAGGCAAAAAAGGGACATGTTGCAGATTAGTGAATATTTGAACTTATCACACATTTTCAGATAAAAAAGATAAATAAACAAAAGAAAAGAAAACCTATAAAGTCTGTGAATATACAGCAGCTGATCACATTCATGCAGGAATATATTTCACCCAGCACTGGCTGAGGCAGACATGACGTCGAAGTTTCATGTCTCTGAGACGTACCAGATGTAGTTGGCGTCGAGGCGGGTCCATGTAACGTGTGATGAGGAAGACCTGGAACACAGACAAGCAATAAGAACGCAACACAGAATTTTTTCCTACAGAGTTTTTTTTCAGTTGACCTCAAAGTGTCATATTATGACGGTTTGTGTACACCTGAGATATCAAAAGAATGGGTATAACTTTATGAAGATCCCCTTCATCATTTTGGAATTGTTTCACTGGTTGAGTTTAAATTTCAAGTTTCAATGAGTATACCTTGCCAAGCACACCCAACCTTTTCAGGGCTGTCAAACTCACACACATAAAAAAACTGCATCAGAAAACAAATCAGATCACAAGTACAACATGCAGTTATGACGTGGAAGTTGAACTCCTGATAAGGGTGGATGGCAGTTATTCAGGGGGAAACTAGAAGAAAGGGTGTGTGTTACACATTTTGAATTTTTTCAATGCGAAATAGGCACGATGATTGCCAATGATCTGGTTTCTGCGAGCACTTTGCCTGAACAGAGCAGCAAGAACCACCATTGATTTCCTTTTCAATACTTGACAGCCAATCCATTAGTGCTAGAGAGAAGAATTGTTGGAAACGTCCGTCACCATTGTACTCCAGTGATCAAACAGGTAACGTTCTGTTTCAAAGGGGGCCAGAATAGCTCAGTTGGTAGAGCGCCGAACTCGTAATCCAAGGGTTGCGGGTTCGAATCTCCGCCTGGCCGTTTCGGTACAGGGGGATTTTTCCCTCGCAGTTATCATTGGTTCTGACTCCATTTCCCACACAGTCCTTCGAATGAGACTATAAACCGAGGTTCCATGTGTGAACGCACGCATAACATCTTGCACACACGTAAAATCCCATCACCAACTTTGAGAAGAGAAGGTCAGTTTGGCCGTTGGTATGGATGACACGTTACACATAGCATGCACCTTCCCCGAAGATGGAGTATGGCTGCCTTAATGACGGGATAAAAAACGGTCATGCACACAAAATTCCACTTCCTTTGTTGGGCAGATGGGATTAATACTTGCCTGTCTATACAGGGAGTGTCTGCAGGAGTATCAGCCTGCGTACACAGAAGAAGAAAGGAGAAAGTTTAGATGCTGCCACAAATTATGGACTCTGTTTGCTTGGTTCGGGTCGCATACGCAAACTTATTCCATTTTTGTGCGTGACCAGAGTACAAACTGAGGCCACTGGGGATGAAACATGTCTCCATGCTATCATCGCTTGCGACACTGCAGTAGCTGGCTTCGGCACTATTTCTAATACAGTGAAAATGCTCCTGTCATGTACTGTCACCAAATGCCACTGTTCTGTCTCTGGTTAATAGAAACGTTCCTTGAAATAAGAAAACTATCAAAATGGAAATGTTCTTTGCACCAACTGCATGATTTCATTTAAGACAAAAAGGGACACGTTGCAGATTAGTGTATATTTGAATTTATCACATATTTTCAGGTTAAAAGGAAATAGATAAATAAACAAAAGAAAAGAAAACCTATAAAGTCTGTGAATATACAGCAGCTGATCAAATTAATGTAGGAATATATTTCACCCAGCACTGGCTGAGGCAGACATGACGTCGAAGTTTCATGTCTCTGAGACGTACCAGATGTAGTTGGCGTCGAGGCGGGTCCATGTAACGTGTGATGAGGAAGACCTGGAACACAGACAAGCAATAAGAACGCAACACAGAATTTTTTCCTACAGAGTTTTTTTTCAGTTGACCTCAAAGTGTCATATTATGACGGTTTGTGTACACCTGAGATATCAAAAGAATGGGTATAACTTTATGAAGATCCCCTTCATCATTTTGGAATTGTTTCACTGGTTGAGTTCAAATTTCAAGTTTCAATGAGTATACCCCGCCAAGCACGCACAGCCTGTTCAGGGCTGTCAAACTCACACAAGAAAAAAAACTGCATCAGAAAACAAATCAGATAAATCAGATCACATGTAGAACATGCAGTTGTGACGTGAAAGTTGAACTTCTGATAAGGGTGGATGGCAGTTATTCAGGGGGAAACTAGAAGAAAGGGTGTGTGTTACACATTTTGAATTTTTTCAATGCGAAATAGGCACGATGATTGCCAATGATCTGGTTTCTGCGAGCGCTTTGCCTGAACAGAGCAGCAAGAACCACCATTGATTTCCTTTTCAATACCTGACAGCCAATCCATCAGCGCTAGAGAGAAGAATTGTTGGAAATGTTCTGTCACCACTGTACTCCAGTGATCACACAGGTAACGTTCTATTTCTAAGGGGGCTGGGAATAGCTTAGTTGGTAGAGCGCCGGACTCGTAATCCAAGGGTTGCGGGTTCGAATCTTCGTCTGGCCGTTTCGGTACAGGGGGGGGGGGGGTTTCCCTCGGAGTTAACATTGGTTCTGACTGCATTTCCCATACAGTCCTTTGAATGAGACTCTAAACCGAGGTTCCGTGTGTGAACGCACGCATAACATCTTGCACACACGTAAAATCCCATCACCAACTTTGGAAAGAGAAGGCCAGTTTGGCCGTTGGTATGGATGGTGTAGGCATCCTTCAGTGTCGGAAGACTATGGAGTTGCGCTCTAGGTGTCTACTCTGGTACAGCGGCGGGTGTGGCTGGCCAGTCCGACACGGGAATGACAGTCCCTGTGGCAGAGGGCACAGATGAAGTCTGACGCTGGTCTGTCTGCCTGGGCTGCAGCCTTTCTTCTCATTCTCTTTTCCCTGTGCTGCTGAGCGAGTGTCTCTTCGAACTTGGAGAGACTTTTCTGCACAGTCTGTCTCCAGGCTGACCGTTCGAGGGCTGTTGCTTCCCAGTTGTTCTGGTCGATGTTCAAGGCTTTTAGGTCCCTCTTGCACACGTCTTTGAATCGCAGCTGTGGTCTGCCTGTGGGACGTTTTCCCTGCACAAGTTCTCCATAGAGGAGGTCTTTAGGGATCCGTCCGTCATCCATGCGCACGACATGGCCGAGCCAGCGCATACGTCTCTGTTTCAGCAGCGTGTACATGCTGGTGCATCCAGCTCTTTCCAGGACAGTGTTGTTTGGGACCTTGTCCTGCCAGGTGATGTTCAGAATGCGTCGGAGGCTACGCATATGAAAAGCATTGAGCTTTTGCTCTTGTCGGGCACGCAAAGTCCAAGACTCGCTGCCATACAGGAGGGTGCTCACGACGCAGGCTCTGTAGATCTGGATCTTTGTGTGCTCGGTCAGCTTGCTGTTGTTCCATGCTTTCTTTGTCAGTCTGGTCATGGTGGTAGCTGCCTTGCCGATGCGCCTGTTGAGCTCTGCGTCAAGTGAGAGGGTGTCTGAGATAGTTGAGCCCAGATAAACAAAGTCATGGACGACGTCCAGTTCATGGTCATTGATGCTGATGACTGGGGGAGAGTCAACATCCTGTCCCATGACCTGTGTTTTCCTCAAGCTAATGGTAAGCCCGAAGTCTTGGCAGGCATTGCTGAAGCAAGTCATGAGCTGCTGTAGGTCCTCGGCTGAGTGGGCGGTTACTGCTGTGTCGTCTGCAAAGAGGAAGTCACGCAGGCACTTCAGCTTGACTTTTGTCTTGGCTCTTAGTCTGGAGAGGTTGAAGAGCTTTCCGTCTGTCCTGGTTCGGAGGTAGATACCTTCAGCTGCAGGACCAAATGCGTGTTTCAGCATCACAGCAAAGAAGATTCCAAACAGGGTGGGAGCCAGGACGCAACCCTGTTTCACTCCGCTCCGTATGTTGAAGGCAGCTGATGTTGAGCCGTCAAAGACGACAGTGCCTTTCATGTCTTCGTGGAAGGATCTGATGATGCTGAGAAGTTTGGGTGGACATCCAATCTTGGGGAGGATCTTGAAGAGGCCATCTCTGCTGACCAGATCGGAAGCCTTTGTGAGATCTATGAAGGCAATGAAGAGTGGCTGCCTTTGCTCCCTACATTTCTCCTGAAGTTGTTTAAGCGAGAAGATCATACCTATAGTGGATCTGTTGGCACGGAAACCGCACTGCGATTCAGGATAAACTTGCTCTGCAAGTACTTGGAGCCTCTTCAGTACTACTCGTGCACAGACTTTCCCAACGATACTAAGGAGGGATATGCCACGATAATTATTGCAATCGCTTCTGTCACCTTTGTTTTTGTACAGTGTGACGACGTTAGCATCCCTCATGTCTTGTGGCACTTCGCCTTCACTCCAACAGAGGCAGAGAATTTCATACAACTCGGTGATAAGTGTCTCTTTACAGCACTTCAGTACTTCGGCGGGAATACCATCTTTCCCTGGTGCCTTGCCAGAGGCAAGAGCGTCCAGGGCTTCGTTGAGTTCCTCTATGGTTGGTTCTCTGTCAAGCTCTTCCAGTTCTGGTAGGCGCTCTATGGCATTCAGGGCATCTTCTGTGACTACATTTTCCCTTGCATATAGCTCAGTGTATTGTTCTACCCGGCGCTCCATCTGTTGTTCTCTGTCCTGAATCACCTCCCCTGTAGCTGATCTCAAAGGGGCAGTTTTCTTTTGTGTTGGGCCCAATGCCTGCTTGATGCCATCATACATTGCCTTAATGTTGCCTGCGTCAGCTGCGATCTGAATCTGGGAGCAGAGCTGAAGCCAATAATCGTTAGCACATTGCCTGGCACACTGCTGGACTTTGCTGCGAGCAGCACGGAGAACCTGAAGGTTCTGCTCACTAGGGTTAGTTTTGTATGCTGTCAGGGCATTTCTCTTGGCCTCGATGACTGGTATCATTTCTTCTAAATGGGCTTCGAACCAGTCAGCTGACTTGCTGGTCTTTTTGCCAAAGGCGGACATGGCGGCGTTGTAGACAGCATCTCTGAAGTGTTCCCATCGGTCTTGGGCATTTGCAGTGGGTGGGCCAGGGAGAGAATCCTCCAACACGCGTGCGAACTCCTCCACTTTTCTTTGATCGCGTGTTTTGCTGGTGTCGATGCGAGGCCGGCCCTCCTTTTTCGTACTGTGCAGTCTCTTTGCGCGGAGCTTCACTTTGCTGCACACCAAAGAGTGGTCAGTGTCACAGTCGGCGCTCTGGTAGCTGCGAGTGATCTTGATGCTGGAAAGGTTGACACGTCTGGTGAGGATCAGATCGAGCTGATGCCAGTGTTTGGATCGAGGGTGTCTCCAGGAGACTTGATGCTGAGGCTTCGTGTTGAAGAAGGTGTTGCTGACGCACAACCCATGCTGACAGCAGAGCTCTAGCAGGCGCTGGCCATTCTCGTTCATTTTCCCAGTGCCGAACTGACCCAAGCAAGTGGGCCAGGAGTTGTGATCGACACCTACTCTGGCGTTGAAATCGCCTGCGATGAACAGTAATTCTCTGTCGGGAATTCTACTTATAGCAGCACTGAGGTCGTCATAAAACTTGTCTTTTGCTGTGGATGCCAAAGTTGGTGCGTAGGCACTAATTAGACTGACTGGTCCCGACGATGTTTGGAGTCGGAGAGACAGGATTCGTTCTGTTCCTTCTGCTGGTGGGGTTATGGACTCCAATAATCGGTTTCTAACTGCGAATCCCACGCCGTGTTCTCTGACCTCGTCTGATGGTTTGCCCTGCCAGAACAGGGTGAAGTCTCTCTCCCTCACAGATCCTGTTTCTGGGAGCCTGGTTTCTTGAAGGGCGACGATGTCCATCTGCAGTCTGCTCAATTCTCTGTCGATGACGGCTGTCTTGCGAGCATCGTTTACTTCCTGCAGGTCGTCAGAAAAGCCTGGAGTCATTGTCCTTACGTTCCACGTACCCAATTTCAGGGCGGAAGTTTTCATTTTTCTGTTGCCTGGTGCATAGTTATCGATCCGCATAGTATGGATGACACGTTGCACATAGCATGCACCTTCCCCGAAGATGGAGTATGGTTGTGTTAATGGCGGGATAAAAAACAGTCATGCACACAAAACTCCACTCCCTTTGTTGGGCAGATGGGATTAATACTTGCCTGTCTATATAGAGAGTGTCCGCAGGAGTATCAGCCTGCATAGCAGAAGAAGAAGAAAGGAGAAAGTTTAGATGCTGCCACAAATTATGGATTCTGTTTGCTTGGTTCGGGTCACATACGCAAACTTATTGCATTTTTGTACATGACCGGAGTACAAACTGAGGCCACTGGGAGTGAAACATGTCTCCGTGCCATCATCGCTTGTGACATTGCAGACGGCTTCGACACTGTTTCTAATACAGGGAAAATGCTCCTGTCATGTATTGTCACCAAATGCCAATGTTCTGTCTCTGTTTAATAGAAACGTTCCTTGAAATAAGAAAACTATCAAAATGGAAATGTTCTTTGCACCCACTGCATGATGCCATTTAAGGCAAAAAAGGGACATGTTGCAGATTAGTGAATATTTGAACTTATCACACATTTTCAGATAAAAAAAGATAAATAAACAAAAGAAAAGAAAACCTATAAAGTCTGTGAATATACAGCAGCTGATCACATTCATGCAGGAATATATTTCACCCAGCACTGGCTGAGGCAGACATGACGTCGAAGTTTCATGTCTCTGAGACGTACCAGATGTAGTTGGCGTCGAGGCGGGTCCATGTAACGTGTGATGAGGAAGACCTGGAACACAGACAAGCAATAAGAACGCAACACAGAATTTTTTCCTACAGAGTTTTTTTTCAGTTGACCTCAAAGTGTCATATTATGACGGTTTGTGTACACCTGAGATATCAAAAGAATGGGTATAACTTTATGAAGATCCCCTTCATCATTTTGGAATTGTTTCACTGGTTGAGTTTAAATTTCAAGTTTCAATGAGTATACCTTGCCAAGCACACCCAACCTTTTCAGGGCTGTCAAACTCACACACATAAAAAAACTGCATCAGAAAACAAATCAGATCACAAGTACAACATGCAGTTATGACGTGGAAGTTGAACTCCTGATAAGGGTGGATGGCAGTTATTCAGGGGGAAACTAGAAGAAAGGGTGTGTGTTACACATTTTGAATTTTTTCAATGCGAAATAGGCACGATGATTGCCAATGATCTGGTTTCTGCGAGCACTTTGCCTGAACAGAGCAGCAAGAACCACCATTGATTTCCTTTTCAATACTTGACAGCCAATCCATTAGTGCTAGAGAGAAGAATTGTTGGAAACGTCCGTCACCATTGTACTCCAGTGATCAAACAGGTAACGTTCTGTTTCAAAGGGGGCCAGAATAGCTCAGTTGGTAGAGCGCCGAACTCGTAATCCAAGGGTTGCGGGTTCGAATCTCCGCCTGGCCGTTTCGGTACAGGGGGATTTTTCCCTCGCAGTTATCATTGGTTCTGACTCCATTTCCCACACAGTCCTTCGAATGAGACTATAAACCGAGGTTCCATGTGTGAACGCACGCATAACATCTTGCACACACGTAAAATCCCATCACCAACTTTGAGAAGAGAAGGTCAGTTTGGCCGTTGGTATGGATGACACGTTACACATAGCATGCACCTTCCCCGAAGATGGAGTATGGCTGCCTTAATGACGGGATAAAAAACGGTCATGCACACAAAATTCCACTTCCTTTGTTGGGCAGATGGGATTAATACTTGCCTGTCTATACAGGGAGTGTCTGCAGGAGTATCAGCCTGCGTACACAGAAGAAGAAGAAAGGAGAAAGTTTAGATGCTGCCACAAATTATGGACTCTGTTTGCTTGGTTCGGGTCGCATACGCAAACTTATTCCATTTTTGTGCGTGACCAGAGTACAAACTGAGGCCACTGGGGATGAAACATGTCTCCATGCTATCATCGCTTGCGACACTGCAGTAGCTGGCTTCGGCACTATTTCTAATACAGTGAAAATGCTCCTGTCATGTACTGTCACCAAATGCCACTGTTCTGTCTCTGGTTAATAGAAACGTTCCTTGAAATAAGAAAACTATCAAAATGGAAATGTTCTTTGCACCAACTGCATGATTTCATTTAAGACAAAAAGGGACACGTTGCAGATTAGTGTATATTTGAATTTATCACATATTTTCAGGTTAAAAGGAAATAGATAAATAAACAAAAGAAAAGAAAACCTATAAAGTCTGTGAATATACAGCAGCTGATCAAATTAATGTAGGAATATATTTCACCCAGCACTGGCTGAGGCAGACATGACGTCGAAGTTTCATGTCTCTGAGACGTACCAGATGTAGTTGGCGTCGAGGCGGGTCCATGTAACGTGTGATGAGGAAGACCTGGAACACAGACAAGCAATAAGAACGCAACACAGAATTTTTTCCTACAGAGTTTTTTTTCAGTTGACCTCAAAGTGTCATATTATGACGGTTTGTGTACACCTGAGATATCAAAAGAATGGGTATAACTTTATGAAGATCCCCTTCATCATTTTGGAATTGTTTCACTGGTTGAGTTCAAATTTCAAGTTTCAATGAGTATACCCCGCCAAGCACGCACAGCCTGTTCAGGGCTGTCAAACTCACACAAGAAAAAAAACTGCATCAGAAAACAAATCAGATAAATCAGATCACATGTAGAACATGCAGTTGTGACGTGAAAGTTGAACTTCTGATAAGGGTGGATGGCAGTTATTCAGGGGGAAACTAGAAGAAAGGGTGTGTGTTACACATTTTGAATTTTTTCAATGCGAAATAGGCACGATGATTGCCAATGATCTGGTTTCTGCGAGCGCTTTGCCTGAACAGAGCAGCAAGAACCACCATTGATTTCCTTTTCAATACCTGACAGCCAATCCATCAGCGCTAGAGAGAAGAATTGTTGGAAATGTTCTGTCACCACTGTACTCCAGTGATCACACAGGTAACGTTCTATTTCTAAGGGGGCTGGGAATAGCTTAGTTGGTAGAGCGCCGGACTCGTAATCCAAGGGTTGCGGGTTCGAATCTTCGTCTGGCCGTTTCGGTACAGGGGGGGGGGGGTTTCCCTCGGAGTTAACATTGGTTCTGACTGCATTTCCCATACAGTCCTTTGAATGAGACTCTAAACCGAGGTTCCGTGTGTGAACGCACGCATAACATCTTGCACACACGTAAAATCCCATCACCAACTTTGGAAAGAGAAGGCCAGTTTGGCCGTTGGTATGGATGGTGTAGGCATCCTTCAGTGTCGGAAGACTATGGAGTTGCGCTCTAGGTGTCTACTCTGGTACAGCGGCGGGTGTGGCTGGCCAGTCCGACACGGGAATGACAGTCCCTGTGGCAGAGGGCACAGATGAAGTCTGACGCTGGTCTGTCTGCCTGGGCTGCAGCCTTTCTTCTCATTCTCTTTTCCCTGTGCTGCTGAGCGAGTGTCTCTTCGAACTTGGAGAGACTTTTCTGCACAGTCTGTCTCCAGGCTGACCGTTCGAGGGCTGTTGCTTTCCCAGTTGTTCTGGTCGATGTTCAAGGCTTTTAGGTCCCTCTTGCACACGTCTTTGAATCGCAGCTGTGGTCTGCCTGTGGGACGTTTTCCCTGCACAAGTTCTCCATAGAGGAGGTCTTTAGGGATCCGTCCGTCATCCATGCGCACGACATGGCCGAGCCAGCGCATACGTCTCTGTTTCAGCAGCGTGTACATGCTGGTGCATCCAGCTCTTTCCAGGACAGTGTTGTTTGGGACCTTGTCCTGCCAGGTGATGTTCAGAATGCGTCGGAGGCTACGCATATGAAAAGCATTGAGCTTTTGCTCTTGTCGGGCACGCAAAGTCCAAGACTCGCTGCCATACAGGAGGGTGCTCACGACGCAGGCTCTGTAGATCTGGATCTTTGTGTGCTCGGTCAGCTTGCTGTTGTTCCATGCTTTCTTTGTCAGTCTGGTCATGGTGGTAGCTGCCTTGCCGATGCGCCTGTTGAGCTCTGCGTCAAGTGAGAGGGTGTCTGAGATAGTTGAGCCCAGATAAACAAAGTCATGGACGACGTCCAGTTCATGGTCATTGATGCTGATGACTGGGGGAGAGTCAACATCCTGTCCCATGACCTGTGTTTTCCTCAAGCTAATGGTAAGCCCGAAGTCTTGGCAGGCATTGCTGAAGCAAGTCATGAGCTGCTGTAGGTCCTCGGCTGAGTGGGCGGTTACTGCTGTGTCGTCTGCAAAGAGGAAGTCACGCAGGCACTTCAGCTTGACTTTTGTCTTGGCTCTTAGTCTGGAGAGGTTGAAGAGCTTTCCGTCTGTCCTGGTTCGGAGGTAGATACCTTCAGCTGCAGGACCAAATGCGTGTTTCAGCATCACAGCAAAGAAGATTCCAAACAGGGTGGGAGCCAGGACGCAACCCTGTTTCACTCCGCTCCGTATGTTGAAGGCAGCTGATGTTGAGCCGTCAAAGACGACAGTGCCTTTCATGTCTTCGTGGAAGGATCTGATGATGCTGAGAAGTTTGGGTGGACATCCAATCTTGGGGAGGATCTTGAAGAGGCCATCTCTGCTGACCAGATCGGAAGCCTTTGTGAGATCTATGAAGGCAATGAAGAGTGGCTGCCTTTGCTCCCTACATTTCTCCTGAAGTTGTTTAAGCGAGAAGATCATACCTATAGTGGATCTGTTGGCACGGAAACCGCACTGCGATTCAGGATAAACTTGCTCTGCAAGTACTTGGAGCCTCTTCAGTACTACTCGTGCACAGACTTTCCCAACGATACTAAGGAGGGATATGCCACGATAATTATTGCAATCGCTTCTGTCACCTTTGTTTTTGTACAGTGTGACGACGTTAGCATCCCTCATGTCTTGTGGCACTTCGCCTTCACTCCAACAGAGGCAGAGAATTTCATACAACTCGGTGATAAGTGTCTCTTTACAGCACTTCAGTACTTCGGCGGGAATACCATCTTTCCCTGGTGCCTTGCCAGAGGCAAGAGCGTCCAGGGCTTCGTTGAGTTCCTCTATGGTTGGTTCTCTGTCAAGCTCTTCCAGTTCTGGTAGGCGCTCTATGGCATTCAGGGCATCTTCTGTGACTACATTTTCCCTTGCATATAGCTCAGTGTATTGTTCTACCCGGCGCTCCATCTGTTGTTCTCTGTCCTGAATCACCTCCCCTGTAGCTGATCTCAAAGGGGCAGTTTTCTTTTGTGTTGGGCCCAATGCCTGCTTGATGCCATCATACATTGCCTTAATGTTGCCTGCGTCAGCTGCGATCTGAATCTGGGAGCAGAGCTGAAGCCAATAATCGTTAGCACATTGCCTGGCACACTGCTGGACTTTGCTGCGAGCAGCACGGAGAACCTGAAGGTTCTGCTCACTAGGGTTAGTTTTGTATGCTGTCAGGGCATTTCTCTTGGCCTCGATGACTGGTATCATTTCTTCTAAATGGGCTTCGAACCAGTCAGCTGACTTGCTGGTCTTTTTGCCAAAGGCGGACATGGCGGCGTTGTAGACAGCATCTCTGAAGTGTTCCCATCGGTCTTGGGCATTTGCAGTGGGTGGGCCAGGGAGAGAATCCTCCAACACGCGTGCGAACTCCTCCACTTTTCTTTGATCGCGTGTTTTGCTGGTGTCGATGCGAGGCCGGCCCTCCTTTTTCGTACTGTGCAGTCTCTTTGCGCGGAGCTTCACTTTGCTGCACACCAAAGAGTGGTCAGTGTCACAGTCGGCGCTCTGGTAGCTGCGAGTGATCTTGATGCTGGAAAGGTTGACACGTCTGGTGAGGATCAGATCGAGCTGATGCCAGTGTTTGGATCGAGGGTGTCTCCAGGAGACTTGATGCTGAGGCTTCGTGTTGAAGAAGGTGTTGCTGACGCACAACCCATGCTGACAGCAGAGCTCTAGCAGGCGCTGGCCATTCTCGTTCATTTTCCCAGTGCCGAACTGACCCAAGCAAGTGGGCCAGGAGTTGTGATCGACACCTACTCTGGCGTTGAAATCGCCTGCGATGAACAGTAATTCTCTGTCGGGAATTCTACTTATAGCAGCACTGAGGTCGTCATAAAACTTGTCTTTTGCTGTGGATGCCAAAGTTGGTGCGTAGGCACTAATTAGACTGACTGGTCCCGACGATGTTTGGAGTCGGAGAGACAGGATTCGTTCTGTTCCTTCTGCTGGTGGGGTTATGGACTCCAATAATCGGTTTCTAACTGCGAATCCCACGCCGTGTTCTCTGACCTCGTCTGATGGTTTGCCCTGCCAGAACAGGGTGAAGTCTCTCTCCCTCACAGATCCTGTTTCTGGGAGCCTGGTTTCTTGAAGGGCGACGATGTCCATCTGCAGTCTGCTCAATTCTCTGTCGATGACGGCTGTCTTGCGAGCATCGTTTACTTCCTGCAGGTCGTCAGAAAAGCCTGGAGTCATTGTCCTTACGTTCCACGTACCCAATTTCAGGGCGGAAGTTTTCATTTTTCTGTTGCCTGGTGCATAGTTATCGATCCGCATAGTATGGATGACACGTTGCACATAGCATGCACCTTCCCCGAAGATGGAGTATGGTTGTGTTAATGGCGGGATAAAAAACAGTCATGCACACAAAACTCCACTCCCTTTGTTGGGCAGATGGGATTAATACTTGCCTGTCTATATAGAGAGTGTCCGCAGGAGTATCAGCCTGCATAGCAGAAGAAGAAGAAAGGAGAAAGTTTAGATGCTGCCACAAATTATGGATTCTGTTTGCTTGGTTCGGGTCACATACGCAAACTTATTGCATTTTTGTACATGACCGGAGTACAAACTGAGGCCACTGGGAGTGAAACATGTCTCCGTGCCATCATCGCTTGTGACATTGCAGACGGCTTCGACACTGTTTCTAATACAGGGAAAATGCTCCTGTCATGTATTGTCACCAAATGCCAATGTTCTGTCTCTGTTTAATAGAAACGTTCCTTGAAATAAGAAAACTATCAAAATGGAAATGTTCTTTGCACCCACTGCATGATGCCATTTAAGGCAAAAAAGGGACATGTTGCAGATTAGTGAATATTTGAACTTATCACACATTTTCAGATAAAAAAAGATAAATAAAAAAAGAAAAGAAAACCTATAAAGTCTGTGAATATACAGCAGCTGATCACATTCATGCAGGAATATATTTCACCCAGCACTGGCTGAGGCAGACATGACGTCGAAGTTTCATGTCTCTGAGACGTACCAGATGTAGTTGGCGTCGAGGCGGGTCCATGTAACGTGTGATGAGGAAGACCTGGAACACAGACAAGCAATAAGAACGCAACACAGAATTTTTTCCTACAGAGTTTTTTTTCAGTTGACCTCAAAGTGTCATATTATGACGGTTTGTGTACACCTGAGATATCAAAAGAATGGGTATAACTTTATGAAGATCCCCTTCATCATTTTGGAATTGTTTCACTGGTTGAGTTTAAATTTCAAGTTTCAATGAGTATACCTTGCCAAGCACACCCAACCTTTTCAGGGCTGTCAAACTCACACACATAAAAAAACTGCATCAGAAAACAAATCAGATCACAAGTACAACATGCAGTTATGACGTGGAAGTTGAACTCCTGATAAGGGTGGATGGCAGTTATTCAGGGGGAAACTAGAAGAAAGGGTGTGTGTTACACATTTTGAATTTTTTCAATGCGAAATAGGCACGATGATTGCCAATGATCTGGTTTCTGCGAGCACTTTGCCTGAACAGAGCAGCAAGAACCACCATTGATTTCCTTTTCAATACTTGACAGCCAATCCATTAGTGCTAGAGAGAAGAATTGTTGGAAACGTCCGTCACCATTGTACTCCAGTGATCAAACAGGTAACGTTCTGTTTCAAAGGGGGCCAGAATAGCTCAGTTGGTAGAGCGCCGAACTCGTAATCCAAGGGTTGCGGGTTCGAATCTCCGCCTGGCCGTTTCGGTACAGGGGGATTTTTCCCTCGCAGTTATCATTGGTTCTGACTCCATTTCCCACACAGTCCTTCGAATGAGACTATAAACCGAGGTTCCATGTGTGAACGCACGCATAACATCTTGCACACACGTAAAATCCCATCACCAACTTTGAGAAGAGAAGGTCAGTTTGGCCGTTGGTATGGATGACACGTTACACATAGCATGCACCTTCCCCGAAGATGGAGTATGGCTGCCTTAATGACGGGATAAAAAACGGTCATGCACACAAAATTCCACTTCCTTTGTTGGGCAGATGGGATTAATACTTGCCTGTCTATACAGGGAGTGTCTGCAGGAGTATCAGCCTGCGTACACAGAAGAAGAAGAAAGGAGAAAGTTTAGATGCTGCCACAAATTATGGACTCTGTTTGCTTGGTTCGGGTCGCATACGCAAACTTATTCCATTTTTGTGCGTGACCAGAGTACAAACTGAGGCCACTGGGGATGAAACATGTCTCCATGCTATCATCGCTTGCGACACTGCAGTAGCTGGCTTCGGCACTATTTCTAATACAGTGAAAATGCTCCTGTCATGTACTGTCACCAAATGCCACTGTTCTGTCTCTGGTTAATAGAAACGTTCCTTGAAATAAGAAAACTATCAAAATGGAAATGTTCTTTGCACCAACTGCATGATTTCATTTAAGACAAAAAGGGACACGTTGCAGATTAGTGTATATTTGAATTTATCACATATTTTCAGGTTAAAAGGAAATAGATAAATAAACAAAAGAAAAGAAAACCTATAAAGTCTGTGAATATACAGCAGCTGATCAAATTAATGTAGGAATATATTTCACCCAGCACTGGCTGAGGCAGACATGACGTCGAAGTTTCATGTCTCTGAGACGTACCAGATGTAGTTGGCGTCGAGGCGGGTCCATGTAACGTGTGATGAGGAAGACCTGGAACACAGACAAGCAATAAGAACGCAACACAGAATTTTTTCCTACAGAGTTTTTTTTTCAGTTGACCTCAAAGTGTCATATTATGACGGTTTGTGTACACTGAGATATCAAAAGAATGGGTATAACTTTATGAAGATCCCCTTC
The DNA here is from genome assembly GCA_033310375.1 of Conus canariensis. Classification (NCBI taxonomy): domain Eukaryota; kingdom Metazoa; phylum Mollusca; class Gastropoda; order Neogastropoda; family Conidae; genus Conus; species Conus canariensis. The sequence goes on along the minus strand of CM065736.1, from coordinate 13,843,042 downwards.
ATCATTTTGGAATTGTTTCACTGGTTGAGTTCAAATTTCAAGTTTCAATGAGTATACCCCGCCAAGCACGCACAGCCTGTTCAGGGCTGTCAAACTCACACAAGAAAAAAAACTGCATCAGAAAACAAATCAGATAAATCAGATCACATGTAGAACATGCAGTTGTGACGTGAAAGTTGAACTTCTGATAAGGGTGGATGGCAGTTATTCAGGGGGAAACTAGAAGAAAGGGTGTGTGTTACACATTTTGAATTTTTTCAATGCGAAATAGGCACGATGATTGCCAATGATCTGGTTTCTGCGAGCACTTTGCCTGAACAGAGCAGCAAGAACCACCATTGATTTCCTTTTCAATACCTGACAGCCAATCCATCAGCGCTAGAGAGAAGAATTGTTGGAAATGTTCTGTCACCACTGTACTCCAGTGATCACACAGGTAACGTTCTATTTCTAAGGGGGCTGGGAATAGCTTAGTTGGTAGAGCGCCGGACTCGTAATCCAAGGGTTGCGGGTTCGAATCTTCGTCTGGCCGTTTCGGTACAGGGGGGGGGGTTTCCCTCGGAGTTAACATTGGTTCTGACTGCATTTCCCATACAGTCCTTTGAATGAGACTCTAAACCGAGGTTCCGTGTGTGAACGCACGCATAACATCTTGCACACACGTAAAATCCCATCACCAACTTTGGAAAGAGAAGGCCAGTTTGGCCGTTGGTATGGATGGTGTAGGCATCCTTCAGTGTCGGAAGACTATGGAGTTGCGCTCTAGGTGTCTACTCTGGTACAGCGGCGGGTGTGGCTGGCCAGTCCGACACGGGAATGACAGTCCCTGTGGCAGAGGGCACAGATGAAGTCTGACGCTGGTCTGTCTGCCTGGGCTGCAGCCTTTCTTCTCATTCTCTTTTCCCTGTGCTGCTGAGCGAGTGTCTCTTCGAACTTGGAGAGACTTTTCTGCACAGTCTGTCTCCAGGCTGACCGTTCGAGGGCTGTTGCTTTCCAGTTGTTCTGGTCGATGTTCAAGGCTTTTAGGTCCCTCTTGCACACGTCTTTGAATCGCAGCTGTGGTCTGCCTGTGGGACGTTTTCCCTGCACAAGTTCTCCATAGAGGAGGTCTTTAGGGATCCGTCCGTCATCCATGCGCACGACATGGCCGAGCCAGCGCATACGTCTCTGTTTCAGCAGCGTGTACATGCTGGTGCATCCAGCTCTTTCCAGGACAGTGTTGTTTGGGACCTTGTCCTGCCAGGTGATGTTCAGAATGCGTCGGAGGCTACGCATATGAAAAGCATTGAGCTTTTGCTCTTGTCGGGCACGCAAAGTCCAAGACTCGCTGCCATACAGGAGGGTGCTCACGACGCAGGCTCTGTAGATCTGGATCTTTGTGTGCTCGGTCAGCTTGCTGTTGTTCCATGCTTTCTTTGTCAGTCTGGTCATGGTGGTAGCTGCCTTGCCGATGCGCCTGTTGAGCTCTGCGTCAAGTGAGAGGGTGTCTGAGATAGTTGAGCCCAGATAAACAAAGTCATGGACGACGTCCAGTTCATGGTCATTGATGCTGATGACTGGGGGAGAGTCAACATCCTGTCCCATGACCTGTGTTTTCCTCAAGCTAATGGTAAGCCCGAAGTCTTGGCAGGCATTGCTGAAGCAAGTCATGAGCTGCTGTAGGTCCTCGGCTGAGTGGGCGGTTACTGCTGTGTCGTCTGCAAAGAGGAAGTCACGCAGGCACTTCAGCTTGACTTTTGTCTTGGCTCTTAGTCTGGAGAGGTTGAAGAGCTTTCCGTCTGTCCTGGTTCGGAGGTAGATACCTTCAGCTGCAGGACCAAATGCGTGTTTCAGCATCACAGCAAAGAAGATTCCAAACAGGGTGGGAGCCAGGACGCAACCCTGTTTCACTCCGCTCCGTATGTTGAAGGCAGCTGATGTTGAGCCGTCAAAGACGACAGTGCCTTTCATGTCTTCGTGGAAGGATCTGATGATGCTGAGAAGTTTGGGTGGACATCCAATCTTGGGGAGGATCTTGAAGAGGCCATCTCTGCTGACCAGATCGGAAGCCTTTGTGAGATCTATGAAGGCAATGAAGAGTGGCTGCCTTTGCTCCCTACATTTCTCCTGAAGTTGTTTAAGCGAGAAGATCATACCTATAGTGGATCTGTTGGCACGGAAACCGCACTGCGATTCAGGATAAACTTGCTCTGCAAGTACTTGGAGCCTCTTCAGTACTACTCGTGCACAGACTTTCCCAACGATACTAAGGAGGGATATGCCACGATAATTATTGCAATCGCTTCTGTCACCTTTGTTTTTGTACAGTGTGACGACGTTAGCATCCCTCATGTCTTGTGGCACTTCGCCTTCACTCCAACAGAGGCAGAGAATTTCATACAACTCGGTGATAAGTGTCTCTTTACAGCACTTCAGTACTTCGGCGGGAATACCATCTTTCCCTGGTGCCTTGCCAGAGGCAAGAGCGTCCAGGGCTTCGTTGAGTTCCTCTATGGTTGGTTCTCTGTCAAGCTCTTCCAGTTCTGGTAGGCGCTCTATGGCATTCAGGGCATCTTCTGTGACTACATTTTCCCTTGCATATAGCTCAGTGTATTGTTCTACCCGGCGCTCCATCTGTTGTTCTCTGTCCTGAATCACCTCCCCTGTAGCTGATCTCAAAGGGGCAGTTTTCTTTTGTGTTGGGCCCAATGCCTGCTTGATGCCATCATACATTGCCTTAATGTTGCCTGGTCAGCTGCGATCTGAATCTGGGAGCAGAGCTGAAGCCAATAATCGTTAGCGCATTGCCTGGCACACTGCTGGACTTTGCTGCGAGCAGCACGGAGAACCTGAAGGTTCTGCTCACTAGGGTTGGTTTTGTATGCTGTCAGGGCATTTCTCTTGGCCTCGATGACTGGTATCATTTCTTCTAAATGGGCTTCGAACCAGTCAGCTGACTTGCTGGTCTTTTTGCCAAAGGCGGACATGGCGGCGTTGTAGACAGCATCTCTGAAGTGTTCCCATCGGTCTTGGGCATTTGCAGTGGGTGGGCCAGGGAGAGAATCCTCCAACACGCGTGCGAACTCCTCCACTTTTCTTTGATCGCGTGTTTTGCTGGTGTCGATGCGAGGCCGGCCCTCCTTTTTCGTACTGTGCAGTCTCTTTGCGCGGAGCTTCACTTTGCTGCACACCAAAGAGTGGTCAGTGTCACAGTCGGCGCTCTGGTAGCTGCGAGTGATCTTGATGCTGGAAAGGTTGACACGTCTGGTGAGGATCAGATCGAGCTGATGCCAGTGTTTGGATCGAGGGTGTCTCCAGGAGACTTGATGCTGAGGCTTCGTGTTGAAGAAGGTGTTGCTGACGCACAACCCATGCTGACAGCAGAGCTCTAGCAGGCGCTGGCCATTCTCGTTCATTTTCCCAGTGCCGAACTGACCCAAGCAAGTGGGCCAGGAGTTGTGATCGACACCTACTCTGGCGTTGAAATCGCCTGCGATGAACAGTAATTCTCTGTCGGGAATTCTCCTTATAGCAGCACTGAGGTCGTCATAAAACTTGTCTTTTGCTGTGGATGCCAAAGTTGGTGCGTAGGCACTAATTAGACTGACTGGTCCCGACGATGTTTGGAGTCGGAGAGACAGGATTCGTTCTGTTCCTTCTGCTGGTGGGGTTATGGACTCCAATAATCGGTTTCTAACTGCGAATCCCACGCCGTGTTCTCTGACCTCGTCTGATGGTTTGCCCTGCCAGAACAGGGTGAAGTCTCTCTCCCTCACAGATCCTGTTTCTGGGAGCCTGGTTTCTTGAAGGGCGACGATGTCCATCTGCAGTCTGCTCAATTCTCTGTCGATGACGGCTGTCTTGCGAGCATCGTTTACTTCCTGCAGGTCGTCAGAAAAGCCTGGAGTCATTGTCCTTACGTTCCACGTACCCAATTTCAGGGCGGAAGTTTTCATTTTTCTGTTGCCTGGTGCATAGTTATCGATCCGCATAGTATGGATGACACGTTGCACATAGCATGCACCTTCCCCGAAGATGGAGTATGGTTGTGTTAATGGCGGGATAAAAAACAGTCATGCACACAAAACTCCACTCCCTTTGTTGGGCAGATGGGATTAATACTTGCCTGTCTATATAGAGAGTGTCCGCAGGAGTATCAGCCTGCATAGCAGAAGAAGAAAGGAGAAAGTTTAGATGCTGCCACAAATTATGGATTCTGTTTGCTTGGTTCGGGTCACATACGCAAACTTATTGCATTTTTGTACATGACCGGAGTACAAACTGAGGCCACTGGGAGTGAAACATGTCTCCGTGCCATCATCGCTTGTGACATTGCAGACGGCTTCGACACTGTTTCTAATACAGGGAAAATGCTCCTGTCATGTATTGTCACCAAATGCCAATGTTCTGTCTCTGTTTAATAGAAACGTTCCTTGAAATAAGAAAACTATCAAAATGGAAATGTTCTTTGCACCCACTGCATGATGCCATTTAAGGCAAAAAAGGGACATGTTGCAGATTAGTGAATATTTGAACTTATCACACATTTTCAGATAAAAAAAGATAAATAAACAAAAGAAAAGAAAATCTATAAAGTCTGTGAATATACAGCAGCTGATCACATTCATGCAGGAATATATTTCACCCAGCACTGGCTGAGGCAGACATGACGTCGAAGTTTCATGTCTCTGAGACGTACCAGATGTAGTTGGCGTCGAGGCGGGTCCATGTAACGTGTGATGAGGAAGACCTGGAACACAGACAAGCAATAAGAACGCAACACAGAATTTTTTCCTACAGAGTTTTTTTTCAGTTGACCTCAAAGTGTCATATTATGACGGTTTGTGTACACCTGAGATATCAAAAGAATGGGTATAACTTTATGAAGATCCCCTTCATCATTTTGGAATTGTTTCACTGGTTGAGTTTAAATTTCAAGTTTCAATGAGTATACCTTGCCAAGCACACCCAACCTTTTCAGGGCTGTCAAACTCACACACATAAAAAAACTGCATCAGAAAACAAATCAGATCACAAGTACAACATGCAGTTATGACGTGGAAGTTGAACTCCTGATAAGGGTGGATGGCAGTTATTCAGGGGGAAACTAGAAGAAAGGGTGTGTGTTACACATTTTGAATTTTTTCAATGCGAAATAGGCACGATGATTGCCAATGATCTGGTTTCTGCGAGCACTTTGCCTGAACAGAGCAGCAAGAACCACCATTGATTTCCTTTTCAATACTTGACAGCCAATCCATTAGTGCTAGAGAGAAGAATTGTTGGAAACGTCCGTCACCATTGTACTCCAGTGATCAAACAGGTAACGTTCTGTTTCAAAGGGGGCCAGAATAGCTCAGTTGGTAGAGCGCCGAACTCGTAATCCAAGGGTTGCGTGTTCGAATCTCCGCCTGGCCGTTTCGGTACAGGGGGATTTTTCCCTCGCAGTTATCATTGGTTCTGACTCCATTTCCAACACAGTCCTTCGAATGAGACTATAAACCGAGGTTCCATGTGTGAACGCACGCATAACATCTTGCACACACGTAAAATCCCATCACCAACTTTGAGAAGAGAAGGCCAGTTTGGCCGTTGGTATGGATGACACGTTACACATAGCATGCACCTTCCCCGAAGATGGAGTATGGCTGCCTTAATGACGGGATAAAGAACGGTCATGCACACAAAATTCCACTTCCTTTGTTGGGCAGATGGGATTAATACTTGCCTGTCTACACAGGGAGTGTCTGCAGGAGTATCAGCCTGCGTACACAGAAGAAGAAAGGAGAAAGTTTAGATGCTGCCACAAATTATGGACTCCGTTTGCTTGGTTCGGGTCGCATACGCAAACTTATTCCATTTTTGTGCGTGACCAGAGTACAAACTGAGGCCACTGGGGATGAAACATGTCTCCATGCTATCATCGCTTGCGACACTGCAGTAGCTGGCTTCGCCACTATTTCTAATACAGTGAAAATGCTCCTGTCATGTACTGTCACCAAATGCCACTGTTCTGTCTCTGGTTAATAGAAACGTTCCTTGAAATAAGAAAACTATCAAAATGGAAATGTTCTTTGCACCAACTGCATGATTTCATTTAAGACAAAAAGGGACACGTTGCAGATTAGTGTATATTTGAACTTCACACATTTTCAGATTGAAAGAAAATAAATAGATAAATAAATGAAAACCTATAAAGTCTGTGAATATCCAGCAGCTGATCAAATTCATGTAGGAATATATTTCACCCAGCACTGGCTGAGGCAGACATGACGTCGAAGTTTCATGTCTGAGACGTACCAGATGTAGTTGGCGTCGAGGCGGGTCCATGTAACGTGTGATGAGGAAGACCTGGAACACAGACAAGCAATAAGAACGCAACACAGAATTTTTTCCTACAGAGTTTTTTTTTTTCAGTTGATATTAAAAAGTATCATGTTATGGCGGTTTGTGTACACTTGAGTTATCAAAAGAATGGGTATAACTTTATGAAGATCCCCTTCATCACTTTGGAATTGTTTCACTGGTTGAGTTCAAATTTCAAGTTTCAATGAGTATATCCCGCCAAGCACACGCAGCCTTTTCAGGACTGTCAAACTCACACAAGAAAAAAAAACTGCATCAGAAAACACATCAGATCACAAGTACAACATGCAGTTATGACGTGGAAGTTGAATTTCTGATAAGGGTGGATGGCAGTTATTGAGGGGGAAAGTAGAGGAAAGGGTGTGACACACTTTGAATTTTTCAATGCGAAATAGGGACGATGATTGCCTATGACCTGGTTTCTGCGAGCGCTTTGCCTAAACAGAGCAGCAAGAACCACCATTGATTTCCTTTTCAATACTGACAGCCAATCCATCAGCGCTAGAGAGAAGAATTGTTTGAAATGTTCCGTCACCACTGTACTCCAGTGATCACACAGGTAACGTTCTGTTTCAAAGGGGGCCAGAATAGCTCAGCTGGTTGAGCGCTGGACTCGTAATCCATGGGTTGCGGGTTCGAATCTCCACTGGGCTGTTTCGGTACAGGGGGATTTTTCCCTCGGAGATAACATTGGTTCTGACTCCATTTCCCATACAGTCCTTCGAATGAGACTCTAAACCGAGGTTCCGTGTGCGAATGCACGCATAACATCTTGCACACACGTAAAATCCCAACACCTACTTTGGGAAGAGAAGGCCAGTTTGGCCGTTGGTATGGATGACACGTTACACATAGCATGCACCTTCCCCGAAGATGGAGTATGGCTGCCTTAATGACGGGATAAAAAACGGTCATGCACACAAAACTCCACTCCCTCTGTTTTGCAGATGGGATTAATAATTACCTGTCTATGTAGGGAGTGTCTGCAGGAGTGTAAGCCTGCGTACACAGAAGAAGAAGAAAGTTTAGATGCTGACACAAATTATGGACTCTGTTTGCTTGGTTCGGGTCACATACGCAAACTTATTGCATTTTTGTGCGTGACCAGAGTACAAACTGAGGCCACTGGGAGTGAAACATGTCTCCGTGCCATCATCGCTTGCGACATTGCAGCCGGCTTCGCCACTGTTTCTAATACAGGGAAAATGTTCCTGCCATGTATTGTCACCAAATGCCACTGTTCTGTCTCTGTTTAATGGAAACGTTCCTTGAAATGAGAAAACTATCAAAATGGAAATGTTCTTTGCACCCACTGCATGATGCCATTTAAGGCAAAAAAGGGACACGTTGCAGATTAGTGAATATTTGAATTTATCACATATTTTCAGGTTAAAAGGAAATAGATAAATAAACAAAAGAAAAGAAAACCTATAAAGTCTGTGAATATCCAGCAGCTGATCAAATTCATGTAGGAATATATTTCACCCAGCACTGGCTGAGGCAGACATGACGTCGAAGTTTCATGTCTCTGAGACGTACCAGATGTAGTTGGCGTCGAGGCGGGTCCATGTAACGTGTGATGAGGAAGACCTGGAACACAGACAAGCAATAAGAACGCAACACAGAGTTTTTTCTACAGATTTTTTTTCCAGTTGATCTCAGAAAGTGTCATATTATGACGGTTTGTGTACACTTGAGTTATCAAAAGAATGGGTATAACTTTAAGAAGACCCCTTCATCATTTTGGAATTGTTTCACTGGTTGAGTTCAAATTTCAAGTTTCAATGAGTGTACCCCACCAAGCACACGCAGCCTTTTCAGGACTGTCAAACTCACACAAGAAAAAAAAAAAAAAACTGCGTCAGAAAACAAATCAGATCATAAGTACAACATGCAGTTATGACGTGGAAGTTGAACTTCTGATAAGGGTGGATGGCAGTTATTGAGGGGGAAAATAGAGGAAAAGGTGTGACACACTTTGAATTTTTTCAATGCGAAGTAGGCACGATGATTGCCAATGATCTGGTTTCTGCGAGCGCTTTGCCTGAACAGAGCAGCAAGAACCACCATTGATTTCCTTTTCAATACCTGACAGCCAATCCATCAGCGCTAGAGAGAAGAATTGTTTGAAATGTTCCGTCACCACTGTACTCCAGTGATCACACAGGTAACGGTCTGTTTCAAAGGGGGCCAGAATAGCTCAGCTGGTAGAGCGCTGGACTCGTATTCCATGGGTTGCGGGTTCGAATCTCCGCCGGGACGTTTTTTATTTTTTTTATTTTATTTTTTTAAATTTTTTGCTGTCCCAACCTCTGCACCACCTCAGAGGCAGTGCACCCACGCTGCTCATTCCGCTAACCACTTCGCCACGGCGGCTGGTCGCCGGGACGTTTCGGTACAGGGAGATTTTTCCCTTGGAGATAACATTGGTTCTGACTCCATTTCCCATACAGTCCTTCGAATGAAACTATAAACCGAGGTTCCGTGTGTGAACGCACGCATAAAATCTTGCACACACGTAAAATCCCATCACCAACTTTGGGAAGAGAAGGCCAGTTTGGCCGTTGGTATGGTAGACACGTTACACATAGCATGCACCTTCCCCGAAGATGGAGTATGGCTGCCTTAATGCAGGATGAAAAACGGTCATACACACAAAACTCCACTGCCCGTCTATACAGGTAGTGTCCGCAGGAGTATCAGCCTGCGTACTTTGAAAGAAAGAATCACACAGGTAACGTTCTGTTTCAAAGGATAACGTCTGGATGCTTCCACCGTCATGGCTTTCGTTTGCTTGGCTGGGATCACGTATGCAACAATATCACATTTTTTGCGTAACCTGAGTGCAAACGAATGCTGCAAGGAGCTAAACATATCTCCGTGCCTTCATCGCGTGTGACATTGCATCTGGCTTCGCAACTGCTTTTGTTACAGGAAAACATGCCTTTAAATGTACTGTCCCTAACTTGGCCATCTCTGTCACTGCTCCGCCTCTGTTCAATGGAAACATTCGTTTTAGAAAACTGTCAAAATTTCTTTGCACCCTTTCTATGATGCCATAAAACAAAAACAAAAACAAACAAACAAAAAACAATCAAAAACAAAGAATGTTGCATTCCATTAGATATTTCAGCTTTGCGCCGCATTTTAGAATCAAACATGAACCTGTAAAGTCTGTAAATGCCCACTGAGTGATCACATTCATTCATAAAATGTATTTCATCAAGCAGTGGTTGATGTGGAACGTGTCATGTCTCTGGGACGTACCAAACGGATTCGGCATCGGGGCTGGTTGACGTAAGATATGATGAGGAAAACCTGGAACAAAGACGAACAATGAGAAACACAGAACAGAGTGTTTTCTGCAGATTTTTCAGTTGATCTCAAAGTATGTCAGATTGTGACCATTTGTGTGTACTCAATTGTCGAAAGAATGGGTACAACTTTATGAAGATCCACTTCATCACTTTGGAATGGTTTTACCGGCTGAGTTCAAGTTTCGAGTTTTCATCATTATAGCCCAGCTAAGCACACAGCCTTTCTAGGGCTGTCAAACTCACACACAAAACATCAGAAAACAAGTCAGTATGATGTGGAAGTTGGACCTCTGACAAGAGTGCATGGCAAAGTTATTGAGGGGGAAGTAGAGGGAAGGGAACTGTTTGTGACACACTTTAAATTTTTCAATGTGAAATCCGCATAATGGCGGCCAATGGTCTGGTTTCTTCCAGCGTTTTGTCTGAACAGAGCAGCAAGAGCCACCCTTGGTACGTACCCCTGTCATTCACTGACAGCCCGTTTATCAGCGTGTTAGTGCAACATTGTTGGAAACGTTCACAACGATACTACTTGAATGGTCACTGATACAATGCTCTGTTTCTTAGAATAAAATGTAGATGCGTGCACAATTATGGATTCAATTTGCTTGGTTCGGGTCACACACGCAAACGTATTACATTTCTGTGTAATCTGAGTGCAAACTGATGCCACAAGGAGCGAAACATACCTCTGTGTCATCATCGCTCGTGACATTGCAGCTGGCTTCGCGACTTCTTCTGTTACAGGGAAACATTCCCTTAAATGTTCTGTCCCAAACCACCTTTGCCATTGTTCTGCCTCTGCTTAATGGAAACATTCCTTAAAAATAACAAATCTGCCCAAAAATCTTTGCACTCATCATATGATGCCATTACACAGAAAAAAGGGCATGCTGCATTTCATTGGAGTTTTAAGCTTTACGACATACTTTCCAATGAAACAAAAAAACCTGTGAAGTCTGTGAATGCTCTCAAACTGATTGAATTAATTACTGAAATGTATTTCACCAGGCAGTGGCTGATGTAGGAATGATGCCAACGTGTTATGACTCAGCGGCCAGGCTGGTAGACGTAACATCGGATCATAAAGATCTGGAACAAAGACAAGCAATAAGAAATGCACATAGAACAGAATTTTTTTCTGCAGATTTTCTTCTGTCGATCTCAAAGTATGTCAGACTATGACATTTGTGTGTACTGAATTATCCAAAGAATGGGTACAACTTTATGAAGATCCACTTCATCACTTTGGAATGGTTTTACCGGTTGAGTTCAAGTTTCAAGTTTTCATCATTATAGCCCAGCTAAGCACACAGCCTTTCTAGGGCTGTCAAACTGACACAAGAAAAAAAATCTGCGTCAGAAAACAAGTCAGTATGACGTGGAAGTTGAACTTCTGACTACGGTGGATGGGAAAGTTATTGAGGGGGAAGTAGAGGGAAGGGAACTGTTTGTGACACACTTTAAATTTGTCAATGTGAAATAGGCACAATGGCGGCCAATCGTCCGGTTTCTTCAAGCGCTTTGTCTGAACAGAGCAGGAAAAGCCACCCTTGTTTCCCCTTTCATCAACTGACAGGCCTTCCATCTGCGTTATGGTGCAACATAGTTAGGTAAGGAATTGTTGCTTATAGCCCAGCCAACCGCAAAGGGCCACATCAGGGCCGTCACCGCGTTGAAGTCAACTAATAAGCTATTAAGAAAAAAAAACAACACAACCCTTTAAAACGCAACGTCTAAAACCACACAGGAACTTCGTTAATAACCTTTCTTCAGTAGAATCTTAGATCAGTTAACAAAAATATTTATCTCTTTCAAGAAATTCGAAGATCACATCTGGTGGGACGTACATCTCTGAACAAGGTTTTCATGGAGTGTGCTGTAAAATGTTTATGTCTCACATCAAGCAACTCCTAACACTGTGAAAGAATATGTTTCGCTGTGAGTGGTACATGACATAGAATCACCATGGAGCTTCTTCACCTTTTAAATTAATAATGGGTGTATAAAAGGAGTGGCCTGTATGCGAACGGCACAAAGACTGTTTCTTCTTTAAGGCCGCCTCAGGAACATGATAAAAACTCTTTCAAGTTTGGACGGATTTTGTACAATTTGTTATCCATCTGCAAGTTCCATTCCTCTTGCCAGATGTCTTTGACGTGAGCCAGTGTATTGGGTTTCAGATCAGTGTGAGGGCTAGACAATCTGCTCAACTCTTTCTTTGAGGCACTCTTGGCAAGCTGATCAACCACCTCGTTGCCTTGAATGCCCATTTGGCTGGGAACCCAGCAAAAACTAGGTTATATCCATCTGCAACATTGTTAGAAAAGTTCGTATCTATTCCCTTTGAATGGTCATGCATGCAATATTCTGTTTCAGAGGATAAGTCTGGATGCTTCCACAATTATGGATTTAACATGCTTGGTTCGGGTCACATACGCAACAATATCTCCGTGTCATCTTTGCTCACGACATTGCAGCTGGCGTCACAACTGCTTCTGCTACAGGGAAACATTCCATTAAATGTTTTGTCTTAACATGGCTGCCTCTGCCATTGTTCTGCCTCTGCTTGATGAAAGGTTTCCTTAAATAAAAAGAAAAACTGTCCAGACTTCTTTGCACCCATCGTGTGATGCCATTAAACAGAATGAAAGGCATGTAGCATCTGTTCAGATTTTGAAGCTCCACGATACATTTTCGAATTTACACAAACACCTATAATGTCTGCAAACGCCCACCAAGATTAAAATTCATTCTCAAAATGTATTTCACCAAGCAGTGGCTGATGCAGGTATGAAGTCAACGCGTCATGTCTCAGGGACGTACCCCAGTGATTCAGTATCCCGAGCTGACGTAACATGTGATGAGAAGGACCTGGAACAAAGACAAGGAATAAGAATGCAAAACAGAACAGTTCATCTCAAAAGGTGTCAGAGTCTGACCATTTGTGTACACTGAATTATCAAAAGAATGGGTACAACTTTATGAAGATCCACTTCATCACTTTGGAATGGTTTTGCTGGTTGAGTTCAAGTTTCAAGTTTTCGTCATTGTGGCCCAGCTAAGCACACAGAGCACTCCCAGGGCTGTCAACCTCATGCAAGTAAAAAAACCAGCATCAGTAAACAAGTCTGCATGACGTGGAAGTTGACTTCTGATTAATGTGGATGGCGAAGTTACTGAGGGGAAAGTAGAGATAAGGGAACTGTTTGTGACACACTCTGAATTTTTCAATGCGAAATAGGCACAATGCACTTCCACTGGTCTGGTTTCTTAAGCGTTTTGTCTGAACAGAGCAGCAAGAGCCACCCCTGGTTCCCCTGTCATTCACTGACAGGCCTTCCACCAGCGTTTCAGTGAATTTTTTTTGTAAATGTCCGTCACCATTGTACTTCAATGATCACACAGTAACGTTCTGTTTCAAAGGGAAAAGGTTTGGCTGCGTCCACAATCATGGATGCAATTTGCCAGTTTGGGGTCACATACGCAAACTTATTGCATTTCTGCATAACCTGAGTGCAAACTGATGCTACAAGGAGCAAAACAAATCTCCATGTCATCAACGTCCGAGACATTGCGGCTGGCTTTTGCAACTTCTTCTGTTACAGGGACATTTCCCTTAAACAAACTGTCACCCACTTTGCTACGTGTGCCACTGCCCCTCTTTAGTAGAAACATTCCTTAAAAATGAGAAAACTGTCAAAAATTGCACCCATCGTTTGACGCCATTGAACAAACAAACAAAAACAAAACAAAACAAAAAGACAGGTAGCACTTCATTAGATATTCAAGTTTTCGACGCATTTTCAATTTAAACAAATGACTGTAAAGTCTGTGATTGCGCACCAACTAACTGAATTTATTCATAAAATATATATTTACCAGGCAGTGGGTGATGCTGGTACGATGTCAACATGTCTTGTCTCTGGGACATACCCAACTGACTCGGTATCGGGGCTGGTTGATGCAACATATGATGAGAAAGATCTGGAACAAAGAGTAGCAATAAGAAGAAATGCACAGAGAAAGACCTGGAACAAAGAGTAGCAATAAGAAATGCACAGAGAAAGACCTGGAACAAAGAGTAGCAATAAGAAGAAATGCACAGAGAAAGACCTGGAACAAAGAGTAGCAATAAGAAGAAATGCACAGAGAAAGACCTGGAACAAAGAGTAGCAATAAGAAGAAATGCACAGAGAAAGACCTGGAACAAAGACTAGCAATAAGAAGAAATGCACAAAGACCTGGAACAAAGACTAGCAATAAGAAGAGATGTACAGAGAACACAATTTTGTTCCTGCAGAATTTTTTTTTCAGTCGATCTCAAAGCATATCAGATTTTGACGTTTTGTGTGTACTGAATTATCAACAGAATGAGTATAACTTCATGACGATCGCCTTCATAATTCTGGAATTGTTTCGCTGGCAGAGTTCAAGTTTGAAGGTTTTATCATTACAGGCAAGCCAAGCACACTCAGCCTTTTCAGGGATGTCCATCTCACACAAGAAAAAAGAAGCGGCATCATAAAATAAGTCGGACCAGAAGAATTTTCCAAAGCGACATAAGCACGATGACTGTCAATGACCTGATTTCTGCAACCACTTTGTCTGAACAGAGCAGCACAAGCCACCCTTGGTTGCCCCTTTCATTTAACTGACAGGCCTTTTACCAGCGTTTCAGTGAGGCATGGCTGGAAAAGTTTGCATGATTCGGTTCACATACGTAAACTTATTACATTGCTGTGTAACCTGAGTACAAACTCAGGCTATAAGGAGCGAAACATATCCCCGTGCCATCATCGCTCGTGACATTGCAGCCGGCTTCACAACTGTTCCTGTTGTAGGAAAACATTCCCTTAAATGTACTGTCCCTAACTTGGCCACTTCTGCCACTGCTCTGTCTCTGTTTAACAGAAACATTCCTTAACAAAGAAAACCGAAGAATGAACATTTCTTTGCACCCACCGTAGGATGCTATCAAGACAGAAAGGGGGCATTTTGGATATCCATAGATATATAAGCTCTGTCACATATTTCCGAATATGAAAAAAAGAAAAAGAAAAAAGAAAAAAAGCTATGAAGTCTGTGAATGTCCGTCATTAAATTCACGCATGGAATATATTTCACCAAGTGCTGGCTGAGGCAGCTATGATGCAGAAGTTTCAAGTCTCTGGGACGTACCAAATGTAGTTTGTGTTGAGGCTGGACGATATAATGTCTGATGAGAAAGATCAGGAAGAAAGACAGACAAGCAATAAGAAAACGACACAGAACAGATTTTGTTTCTGCAGATGTTTTCTGTGCGTCTCAGGTGTCAGAATGTGACCATATGTGTACATTAATATTCAACAACAACAACAACAACAAAAGAACAGGTTGACTTCATGAGAGTCCGCCGTATCATTCTGGGATCGTTTTGCTGACACACTTCAAGTTTCAAGTTCAGATCACTACAGCCCAGCCACGCACACAGATCAGCCTTTTCAGGGCTGTCAGACCCACACAATGAACAAACAGCTTATATCATAAAACAAATCAGATCAACAGAATATGCGGTTTTGAAATGGAGTCTGAACTTCTGACTTCTTCAGGCTGGTACAATTTAATTAAGCTGTGCTGAGGGCGTCAGAGATTCCATGTTGCTTTCAACTCCCGTTTATTCTTCTTCTTTGCGAACGCCTTGGTCTATACGGTCAGTCCGGCCCTTGTGATGAATTGTGCCGTTTTCTCCAGCTCTTGTATACTGCTCAAAACAATTTAAGAGCCACCTGCATTTTTTATATGGTTTAGATAACGCATCGTAGTGTATAGAATTCAAAGCTTTTGTCCAATTTTTGCACTGAAAGTGTGACAACTGCTTCAATGCAAAACTGGTTTTGGCATGTGTTCAGTTGAATCTGAGTCTGGTGGGTTGAACGAGTTCACAAAAGAAACACCGAAATCACGAAAACATGGTCGCGGTTTTCGAGCGCATAGCTGAGGCAGCAGAGTTGGGGTGACTGCAAACCGCATTGCACGTGCAAGTCATGCCTTTACTGAACACATGGCAACCAGTTTTGCTGACCAGAGGGTATAAAAAAGCCGCTTTTGGGGGGTGTTTTTAACCATGCCAACAAGACGGAGATTACATGACACTGACCAGGGAAGGGCTGTTGCTTGGCTTGAAGAAGGTGTAGGCGTCAGAGAAGTTGGTCGTTGCCTTCAAGTGCATCATGCTGTCATCCAAAGACTTCGTGACTGTTTCAACGCCACCGGTAGCACTGCTGAACGAAGATGGTCTGGCCGACCTAGGTCCACCACCAGACAGCAGGACATACTGCTAGTTCTGATGGCGCTGAGACAAAGAACTGCCACTGCAAACAACCTCAGGTGACAACTGATTGCTGCAGTGAACATCATTTCCGACCAAACTGTTTGGAACTGCCTGAGAGAAGTTAACCTCCGAGCAAGACAGCCAGCTGTTCGACCTGTGCTGACAGTGGCTCACCATAGGGCGCAACTGACATGGTGCTGAGTTCATGTGGCCTGGACGAGGCAGCACTGGGCCCAGGTGATGTTTTCTGATGAGTTGCGTTTTGCTTGGCTCTTTCATGATGGTCGCATACGTGTCTGGAGGCAGACGGGGGAACGCTACCAAGAAGCCAACGTAATCGAACGGGACCGGTATGGCGGGGGGTCTATCATGGTGTGGGGTGGCATAGGAAGGAACTTCAGAACCCCCCTGTACTGAGTTGAAGACAACCTAACTGGTGTGGAGTACAGGGACAACGTTCTTCAGCTTCTGGTCCTGCCTGCCCTGAAAGCCCTGGGCCCTGACGCCATCCTCTAGGACGACAACGCCCGTCCTCACCATGCCAGGGTGGTAAACGTCTTCTTGGAGGAGCAGCAGGTCAACCGGCTCAACTGGCCAGCGTCCTCGCCCGACCTTAACCCGATCGAGCACGCCTGGGACTTCCTGGGGTGCCTGCTTCATGAGAACCACCCTCCAGCAGTGAACCTGGGCCAGCTCTTCGACTTCTTGCAGCAGGAGTGGAACAACATCCCTCAGCTGACTCTCAGGAGGCTTGTGGACTCTATGGACAGCTTATATCCGCGCTAATGGCGGCCATACTGAGTATTGACACTGATCGTCATTTGATTTGACTGTTCTGATTTCTGAAATGAAGGTGTTCATCAATTAACCACATGAAGTCGTTTTTGAACAGCTGTTATTCGTTTATTTCTCATGTCATTGTATCGTTCCATAGATGAATTTACCATTAAATTGTTTGAAGAAGTTATTTTGTTTTTCGGTTGAATTGTGTGTGAATGTTTTCAACTGGCTCTTGAACTGTTTTGAGCAGTATAGATAGCCGTCGAGCTTCGTCATTAGAGCTATGTTAGTAAGGTCTTCTGTTTACCATACAGCAGGCCAGCCAATCTTCAGTGTTCCCAACTTTATTATCGTAATGAGCATTCTGCCATCTTTCTCAACATACGGGTTGTTCTCCTCTCTACGTCATTCACCAGAAGGGACATCACTCCGTGGTCATAACAAGGGTTGGGCATGGGGAAGAGTGGCAGGGGGAAGATGCTCCACGTACAGTGTTATCCTATCCTTTAATATTCCTTTACTATTCCACTGGTAAAACAACAAAGATGGACACAGTGGATGTCAACGCGTGCACACACACACACACACACACACACACACACACACACACACACACACACACACACACACACACACAAGCACGGAATAAATAAAAGATGAGGAGTAAAATCAACAGTAAAGACCGAATGAAGACTCTCCTAGCATTAGTATTAGCAGTAAGGATGGAGACATGATGGGAAACACCTTCACTTCTCTACATCGTCAAGAACTCGTTTAAAGGCAGACCTCAGTCCCAGTAGCAGATGTTGCCTTTCTTTTGGAAGTTGGTGGCGTTAATGGAGAGAAGTCAGATGATTTAAAACGTGTTTTCAGACCCTTTATCATCTCAGGTATTTAGACGTTCGTTGTAACACTCAAC
>CM065736.1:13812868-13817868 GCA_033310375.1 Conus canariensis | reverse complement strand
TGAAAGAGAGACGGAGAGAGAAACAGAGAGACAAAGACAGACAGACAGACGAACGAGAGAGAGAGAGACACACACAAATAAATAGACAAACAGAAATATAGATAAACAGATAACACTCGGATATGCACGTACACACTCATAAACAGAGGAGAGAGAGAGAGAGAGAGAGAGAGAGAGAGAGAGAGAGAGAGAGAGAGAGAAGGCTCTTGACTCTTGACTCTTGACGCGCACTAACGCCGCGGCTTTTAATGTGGGGCCAACGGCCCGTTCACATGAGTCAAGCAACGTTGTTCAGAAATCGACAAAAACAAAAAATAAAATCTGAATTAATCAGGTCACATCATCAACATGGATCAGGTCAAAACAAGTTGAATCGACATTTATCACCAAAGCAATTACTTGACTAGTCTATTATATATGTACCTTATTTGTTTAGAGAAAAATCATTTAGCATCCCACTAGGTCCAATCAAAATTGAATTGTTATCAAAATTAAATCCACAGTCAACAAACTAGATCAAATCAAATTAGAATCAACAATTATCATTAGGAAGTGCATAATCCACAAATCAAAAGACCCGAGATAAAATTCCAAATCATGTCCAGTTAACTCGCCTTCAAGTTTATTATCAATTATCACCCTAGTTAATCTTCATATTTCATGGACACCTCAAAACGTATACGTTGATGACTATCTCAAGTCAAAAACCAGGACAATTCACAATCGGTGTCCATGTCACATCAAAATTAAAATCTATATTCAAATCGAAATCTGTGTTATGTCCATATACGAGTATATACCAGTCTTAAACCGAATTTAGACTACTCTCACATACATCACGCAATGTGAAATTTATAGTTTGACTGGTAGGTCAATTTACATACACGGCTCATGAAACATTTACCCCAAAATTACTACTTATCTGAATATACACTCTGAAAATTTGGTGTTTTGACCAATCATTAATCATTTACAAAATAGTACAGGGATAGTAGGGGTCAGTCGACCCAACATATCTATATATGATGACACAACCTTCCCTACAATTAAACCATTCTAAGGCATTCGTGCATCTTTGCTGGAACATATCACGTACAAAACCAACTTGCAGTTATTCAAATTCAGCATAAACAGAACAGTAACTAACATTTTGTTTCAGTCAACACAATGTCTATTTTGCCTAACAATCAAGTCCCACGTATACAAGGCTGGCCAAGACTAATTATTATGTAACAATTTTTGTGACCAGCCTCAATATGATGGTAATTTACTCAGTATAAAAGGCACCAATCCTAATACAACCATGTTCCATTTGCCATTCTTTGCTCAGTATTACTGTTAGTATACAAGCACATACCGATGGACTTTTTTATGACTTTCCTTTTAGTCCTTTGAAGTATAATCATGTCTTTCCGACACTTCCGCATATCATGCACGCATTCCTGCAGATCTTAATTACACATATTCAAATCATATTACAATCATCACTTTCCAGCACCACTATTTAAATCACCCCAAGGACGTCCCTTAATAAAAAGTTATGTGGACCAACCGAATTAGTGCCGACTGCCCAAAGGTTAATTATGTGTATCTTGATCATCATTAGCAATTATTATGAATCTGTTACTACAGCTGAGATTCTCTAGATTTAACGCATAGAACACATACATAACAACGTCCCGTGTAATTTCAGCATTATCATTTTCTACCAGGCTTCTTAAAGTGATTGTATTGATATTTCTAAAATGTTTGTAAATGTATTTATCTCTCAGTTTCCTATAACAAGGACAAGCTGTTAAAAAGTGTAATTCAGTTTCCACTATTGGGCAAAAGGGGCATGTTGTAATCGCTAAATTGTCTATATATTTCTTGTTTACATGCAAATCATTTGTCCCCAGACGTAGTCTAGTTAGCGCTTTCCTAAACTTGGCTATAGTAATTACACTTAGGTATTCCTCGGTTTGATGTAGAGTTTTAAAGGAAAGATACGTTGAAAAGCGTTCGCTACTCTCTAACTTATCATGCC
Source organism: Conus canariensis (assembly GCA_033310375.1). Classification (NCBI taxonomy): domain Eukaryota; kingdom Metazoa; phylum Mollusca; class Gastropoda; order Neogastropoda; family Conidae; genus Conus; species Conus canariensis. Next base: position 13,815,842 of record CM065736.1, on the reverse strand, counting down.
AGTTCTGTTTGTAGCAGTCTATTATTCTTTGTTTTAGTACTAAAATGAACCTATATTCATCGCCTACTCCTTCATTCATCCAAACTTCAGAAAAGCCATACATATCTAGACAGCGTTTTGTCTCTAAAGCCCAGTTCTGAGGTTTGTTTATTTCTGTCTTCTCTCTTACATATGCTTGTTTTGGTATTTTGTCAGGTGACATTTTAATAAATCTGAACCAGTATCGAATTGCTCTTATAATGCTGTCATTATTATTGGATATCTTCCCAACTCCCCATAAACTGAATTATTTGGTGTTTTCTTTCCTACTCCTAAATATTTCTTACATGCAAATAAATGAATATTTTCTATGGCTTTGTAGTGGATTAAACCCCATGCTTCTGCTGAATACAAGAGTAAGGGCTTAACTTGTGTGTCAAACAATTTAAAATATATAGCTAAATCCAAGTGCCCTAAGCTGTACATTGTTTTCATTATTTCTTTAATCTTACCTTTCGCTCTTCCCGCATATTCCGAGAGTGAGATGTCTACAGAAAGTTTAGTTGTCAAGGTGAAGCCTAAATATTTGTAACTATTCACTACTTCAATTTCTTGACCTTTGTAATACCATTTTTCTGTTCTGCCTAGGTAACCACCTTTTCTGAAGACCATTATTTTAGTTCTGAGTAGGTTAACTGTTAAACCTAAAGAATCTGATTTTGTAGGCCGGCTGGAGTTAAGGAAATTAGGGCTATGTCATCTGCAAATAATAAGGTAAAGATTTCCTCTGTTCCAGGTAGAAATTAGTATCCCTGTCTTCCTTTCGTTTAACATTATTCGCTACTTCCGTTATTAGTAAAGAGAAAATCAGAGGCGACAATAAGCAACCTTGTTTCACGCCAACTGGGCACTCAAAGAATTGCGTTAAGATGCCACCGTGTCTTACGCATGCTTGCACGTTCCTATAAATACCTTTCAACATGTTAAGCATTTTTGTTGATGTTTTATGTTTACTTAGAATTGTCCACAGTTTGTCTCTTTTGGCAGTATCGAAAGCTTTTTGGTAATCGATGAATACTATGTATAGTTTACTCCTTCGACTACCATATAAGCAGTTACTTACCATAGTTATTAATGTAAAAACATGATCTATCGTAGAGAAACCTTTCCCAAATCCTGCTTGTTCTCTGCTTATTTTGTTTTCCTCTTCGGCCCAATTGTAAAGTCTGTTATTTAATATTGCTGTGAAAATTTTGCTCAATATGCACAATAGTGATATTCCTCTGTAATTTTCTGGGTTCTGTTTGTTGCCTTTCTTGTGTAATGGAACTACAACTGCTCGGGACCATTCTAAAGGGAAGTAACCGACTTGGAACAACTTATTGAATAATTTTGCTAAGAATGGAATTATCTTATGTTCTATTGTTTTCAAGAATTCTGGAGGAATTTCGTCTAATCCTGATGCTTTACCTGATTTCAGTTTTCTTATAGCTGAACTTATTTCATTATCAGATATCTCTACGTCTGAATCTTGAACAAAAATTTCTTCTTCAATAATTTGCTGAGGTACTTCATGGTCATTATTTGTCTCATTTATTTGTGGATGTAGTATACCTTCAAAGTGTTTTTTCCACTGCACAGTTGTGATAAGTGGCTGCTTTATCCTTTTTATCCTAAAGCTTCTTATTGTGCTCCAAAATTTCTGACTATCTTTCTGATTCTGTGTAAGAGTATCATAGATTTGTTTGTTATATAGCCTCTTTTTTCCTCTAATTAGTTCTTGATAGAGAGCTCTTTTGATTCTGTAAGTCTCCTTTCTTTCTTCGAACTTTACTGGGTCCTTATTTCTGTTAATATTGTTAAGTTTACTCAGTGCCTGACTAGCTTCTTTTTTCTTCAGTAAACACTCATTGTCAAACCACCCATTGGTGATTTTGGTTGGACCTACTATTCCTATTGTCTGGCACATACTTTTCCCTGCTTCCTTTAATAGTAGATTAAAATTTTCTATACTCATATTTACAACTCTTTAAAACAAAACTTCTGAAAACACACAGGAAATTTGGTTAAAAATCTTTCGTCCTGTTAAATCTTAGATCCGATCAGAAAACGGTCACAACGGAAGTACTTACTACACCCATCACATGATGGCATCTAGAATAAATCTTATGAAGTCAGACATTTTTCCCGTAAAGGCCTTGAACGTTACCGACTGATCCAAACTGCCGTTAAAGTATACGTCACCTGGTCCTGGTGGTGGCTGACGTGGATGTGCTCTGGACGCTCCGGGCCTGAGGGACACCGAAGATGGAGATGACACCAAGGCTGGTCGACGAGATATAATCTGATCTGGAAAACAGAATTTAAAAGGAAACGGTGGTAGTTACCGCTACGGTTACAGACAAACCGACAACAAGACAGAGACACAATGCATTTCGACCTCTTGGGTCTTTTTCAGGCAAAAAAAACCCAAAACGACATTTAGCTTTCTAAACTTTTAAAATTTTGCATCATTTCTACGCTCACAGTCACCTCGTTTTGAAACTAACTGGAAAACAAAGATAAAGAATAGGAAAGCAGCACCAAACAGATACATATATATATATATATATATATATATATATATATATGTGTGTGTGTGTGTGTGTGTGTGTGTGTGTGTGTGTGTGTGTGTGTGTGTGTGTGTGTGTGATTTTAATCCTGTAGTTTTAACGGGTGGTTTTATTGTATTGTGTGTGTTCTGCGTTCTGTTTGAAGCTGATGATTTAAATATGTGCTAGGAATAGTGAAGCTCCTGTCCCAGAGGAAGGTCTTGGACCGAAATATTGGTCATAATAAAAGGAGTCGACCAAGTGGTCCTGTGGTCCTCTTTTCTTCTTCTTCTTCTGTCATCGTCTAATGACGTCAGGAAAACGGACCTCAGCAGTGAAAGAGTGGTTTATGGATTTTAAACTTTATACGTATTATATATATATATATATATATATATATATAT
>CM065736.1:13792868-13795368 GCA_033310375.1 Conus canariensis | reverse complement strand
TAAGCTGCCAATGATCTGATTCCACAACAAACTCTTTGCCTCAACAGGCACAGCACCAAATGCCGCCCTCAGTTCCCCATTCCGTGACTAATATCGTTGTCTAACAGGCCTTTCATCACGTTTATAGAGGATACTTGTTGTATTAGATCGTTATCGTATTGTTTTGACGTCACCACGTGACGTGTTTCCTTTCATACCGTGCAGGTTTGGATTTTCCTGTTGTTGGATTTTGGTCACAAACGCAAATCTGTCATATTTCTTAGTAATTATTATCAGTAATTGATATAAAAAGGATGGAAGCAAAAATTTTTTTTAATGTCAATGTTATGAGCGATTTTTAACCTGAATCATAATGTCAGAATCCTGGAGGAAAAAAGATGACTTCAAGAAAAAAAAAAGAAGATCCCTTTTCCTGCCTTACAAACGAGAACGTAGGGAGCGAAATATACCTCTCAGTTGGCTTTGGTCGCGACGTAGCACCTGTCTTTCCCCACTGCATGGGTTAGGCCATATGGAAATTATTTCTCATCAATATCTCGCTCAGAGAAATCACGCCAGATGCAGCAGCAGATTCCGCGCGCAGAAGAACGGTCAGTTGGCGCGATTCCCCAACGCGCGGCACTCATGGCTTTGTAGCAAGCGCACGAAAAAATGACAGAATATTTCGATTTCGGTGGTTTGAAGTGGTTTCAAAGTGTACCTGTGTGTTCGTGTTTTGTTAGTCTTACAACAGGAAGCTGAAGTTTAATTTGAATTATTTTGAATCTATTGGAGGGAAGAGAAATGACGCGCCCTCCCATCAGATTTGAGATGGTTGAGTTAAACATGGCCTCCACACTGTATGCCTAGCGGACACACACACAGCGCTGAAGCCTGACCGTTCGGCGCGCGGAATCTGCTGCTGCATCTTGCGTAATTTCTCTTCCCTCCAATAGATTCAAAATAATTCAAATTAAATTTCCGTTTCCTAAGCCTAGTTTAATTTCTAAATTCTCCTTGAAATGAACCGTCCCCCTCTACTCTTCACGTCACTCCAGCGTCCATCATCACAGCGTCCCTACCCTGGAAATACTTCAAACAGGACTGTTCCTGACATAGCTTGCCACACTGTATGTAGGTGGGCTACCTCTGTAGGCATTGAAAGTGGCTTTCGCCACAGTTTCACTTCCCTGGAAACAATCCTTAAAACGTAGCCTAATGTGTTCCAAACGTGGCTTCCCTCAAGGTAAGAAAAGTGGTCAAAATAGAAAACACTCACTGTACATATGATCTGATGAAGAGGTTTCAAGTCTCTGTGGCACAACGGATGAAGTTTGTCTGGAGACGGGTGGATCCGACCTCTGATCAGAAAGACCTGGGAGGAGGAGCAACGATGTGAATGCGACACAGAGGGTTTTTTTTTTTCTAATGAAATCATGTTAATTGATCTCAAAGAGTTACTGAATGTAACCACATTCGATAGGCTTTCCAGAAAGAATCATTTTGTTTATAATACTTCACCTGATCATTTTGGAGTCTTCTTGCAGATAGAGAAATTGACAGCTGAGAGACAGACAGATAGACAGGCAGACAGACAGTTCAATACACATTAACGTACACACACACACACACACACACACACACACACACACACACACACACACATACACACACACACACACAAGTACTCGTGCGCACACACACACACACACACACTGAGAGAGAGAGAGAGACAGACAGACAGACAGACAGACAGAGAGTGCTACGTGATGTGTAGGGAAGAAAGGTGCTCCACCTACTATTTTTCTTGTGATGCCAATCTTACCTCAACTGATTTGAAAAAGGGGGAAAAAAGAGATACCAAACAGGTACACGTCTCTCTCTCTCTCTCTCCTCTTCTCTCTCTCTCTCTCTCTCTCTCTCTCTCTCGCATAAACACACATACAAACACACACACGCGCACGCACATGCATGCGCACACTCGCACGCACTCACGCACGTTCGCACACAAACACACACATGCGGTACCATGCATGCTTGCACACACACTCTCTCTCTCTCTCACACACACTCACAGACAGACACACACACACACATACACACACACGCACGCACGCACACACACACACACACACACACACACACACACACACACACACACACACCCCACACACACACACACCTTTACATGAGTGCTGAATAAAAGAAAAACATGGGTAAGGCTGCAACAGAGATCTTTTACAAAATGGCTCTTGCAGCACTTGCACTGGGCATCGTGATAAAAAAAAGAATAAACAAGACTATAGAAAGAAATGATCATGTATCTACATCATGGATAACATCTAACGTAGGTCTGTCACCTCTGGCCACAGCAAGTGCTGCCTGTCTCCCTGATGGTGGTGGTGCCAGTGAAGAGAGGTCAGGTGCCCTGAAACCTATTTTCAGACTGTTTAACATCTGACAGAAGGACTAATGTCTTACTGAACGTTCGTTTGACAGTTCAGTCAGTCCGTTGGTATGT
>CM065736.1:13780368-13787868 GCA_033310375.1 Conus canariensis | reverse complement strand
ACACACACACACACACACACACACACACACACACACACACACACACACACAAGTACTCGTGCACACACACACACACACACTAAGAGAGAGAGAGAGAGAGAGACAGACAGACAGACAGACAGACTGACAGACAGAGAGTGCTACGTGATGTGTAGGGAAGAAAGGTGCTCCACCTACTATTTTTCATGTGATGCCAACCTTACCTCAACTGATTTGAAAAAGGGGGAAAAAAGAGATACCAAGCAGGTACACGTCTGTCTCTCTCTCTCTCTCTCTCTCTCTCTCGCATAAACACACATACACACACACACACATACGCGCACGCACATGCGTGCGCACACTCGCACGCACTCACGCACGTTCGCACACAAACACATGCGGTACCATGCATGCTTGCACACACACTCTCTCTCACACACACTCACAGACAGACACACACACACACACATACACACGCACGCACGGACGCACACACACACACACACACACACACACACACACACACACACACACACACACACACCTTTACACAAGTGCAGAATAAAAGAGAAACATGGGTAAGGCTGCAACAGAGATCTTTTACAAAATGGCTCTTGCAGCACTTGCACTGGGCATCGTGATAAAAAAAAATTAGAATAAACAAGACTATAGAAAGAAATCCTCATGTATCTGTATCATGGATAACACATCTAACGTAGGTCTGTCACCTCTGGTCACAGCAGGTGCTGCCTGTCTCCCTGATGGTGGTGGTGCCAGTGAAGAGAGGTCAGGTGCCCTGAAACCTATTTTCAGACTGTTTAGCATCTGACAGAAGGACTAATGTCTTACTGAACGTTCGTTTGACAGTTCAGTCAGTCCGTTGGTATGTATTAGTGTGAGCGTGCGAGTGTGGGTGTGGGTAAGTGTGTGTGTGTGTGTGTGTGTGTGTGTGTGTGGGTGTGTGTGTGTGTGTGTGTGTGTGTTGTGGTGTGTGTTGTGTGTGCGTGCGTGCGTGCGTGCGTGCGTGCGTGCGTGCGTGCGTGCGTGCGTGCGCGCGAGAGAGAGAGGCAGGGAGAGAGAGAGAGAGAGATGCCAAAGAAATGTGTTCATGCATATTTCAGTATACAGGTATGTACACACATGAAACAAATGTTAAAAAATAAAACTAAAAAACTAACAGACAGACTAAAAGAAACGCAGGCCAAGAACATACTAGAAGAAACTTGTGTTAACCTATGGGTAACAAACACACAACAAATTTATGTGACGGGAGGGTGTAGGGCAACGATTGTTGGTAGTGCTCTTGGGGTTGGGTGGGAAGGGGAGAGAGAGAGAGAGAGAGAGAGAGAGAGAGAGAGAGAGAGAGAGAGAGAGAGAGAGAGAGAGAGATCCACAACACATTCTCAGTTTACCCAAACTTAAAAGGGTAGATAAGCTGCCAATGATCTGGTTCCACAACAAACTCTTTGCCTCAACAGGCACAGCAGCAAATGCCGCCCTCAGTTCCCCATTCCGTGACTAATATCGTTGTCTAACAGGCCTTTCATCACGTTAATGGAGGATACTTGTTGTATTAGATCGTCATCGTATTGTTTTGACGTCACCACGTGACGTGTTTCCTTTCATACCGTGCAGGTTTGGATTTTCCTGTTGTTGGATTTTGGTCACAAACGCAAATCTGTCATATTTCTCAGTAATTATTATCAGTAATTGATATAAAAAGGATGGAAGCAAAAACTTTTTTTAATGTCAATGTTATGAGCGATTTTTAACCTGAATCATAATGTCAGAATCCTGGAGGAAAAAAGATGACTTCAAGAAAAAAAAAGATCCCTTTTCCTGCCTTACAAACGAGAACGTAGGGAGCGAAATATACCTCTCAGTTGGCTTTGGTCGCGACGTAGCACCTGTCTTTCCCCACTGCATGGGTTAGGCCATATGGAAATTATTTCTCATCAATATCTCGCTCAGAGAAATCACGCCAGATGCAGCAGCAGATTCCGCGCGCAGAAGAACGGTCAGTTGGCGCGATTCCCCAACGCGCGGCAGTCATGGCTTTGTAGCAAGCGCACGAACAATGACAGAATATTTCGATTTCGGTGGTTTGAAGTGGTTTCAAATTGTACCTGTGTGTTTGTGTTTTGTCAGTCTTACAACAGGAAGCTGAAGTTTAATTTGAATTATTTTGAATCTATTGGAGGGAAGAGAAATGACGCGCCCTCCCATCAGATTTGAGATGGTTGAGTTAAACATGGCCTCCACACTGTATGCCTAGCGGACACAGGCTGAAGCCTGACCGTTCGGCGTGCGGAATCTGCTGCTGCATCTTGCGTAATTTCTCTTCCCTCCAATAGATTCAAAATAATTCAAATTAAATTTCCGTTTCCTAAGCCTAGTTTAATTTCTAAATTCTTCTTGAAACGAACCTTCCCCCCTCTACTCTTCACGTCACTCCAGCGTCCATCGTCACAGCGTCCCTACCCTGGAAAAACTTCAAACAGGACTGTCCCTGACATAGCTTGCCACACTGTATGTAGCTAGGCTACCTCTGTAGGCATTGAAAGTGGCTTTCGCCACAGTTTCACTTCTGTGGAAACAATCCTTAAAACGTAGCCTAATGTGTTCCAAACGTGGCTTCCCTCAAGGTAAGAAAAGTGGCCAAAATAGAAAACACTCACTGTACATATGATCTGATGAAGAGGTTTCAAGTCTCTGTAGCACAACGGATGGAGTTTGTCTGGAGACGGGTGGATCCGACCTCTGATCAGAAAGACCTGGGAGGAGGAGCAATGATATGAAAGCGACACAGAGGATGTTTTTTTTTCTTATGAAATCATGTTAATTGATCTCAAAGAGTTACTGAATGTAACCACATTCGATAGGCTTTCCAAAAAGAATCATTTTGTTTATAATACTTCACCTGATCATTTTGGAGTCTTCTTGTGGATAGAGAAATTGACAGCTGAGAGATAGACAGACCGACAGGCAGACAGACAGATCAATACATATTAACGCGCGCGCGCGCGCGCCACACACACACACACACACACACACACACACACACACACACACACACACAACACACACACACACACACAAGTATTCGCGCGCGCACACACACACACACACTAAGAGAGAGAGAGAGAGAGAGAGAGAGAGAGAGGAGCGCTATTTGATGTGTGGGGAAGGGAAAAGACACTCCACCAACCGTTTTCATAACATCTCCACCTTACCTCAACCCCTTTAAAAACGGGAAAAGGACATATCTGAGGTCACACACACACACACACACACACACACCCCACACACACACACACACACACACACCGACGCACACGCACACACAAACACACACGCACAACACGTGTGCACGTGCGCACACTCACACACACATACACACACGCATGCACGCATGTACACGCATGCATGCACACACACATACGCACGCACACAACACACACACACACACACACACACACACACACACACACACACACACACACACACACCATCACACAACTGCAGAATAAAAGAGAAACATGGGTAAGGCTGCAACAGAGATCTTTTAAAAATGGCTCTGGCAGCACTGGGCATCGTGATAAACAAAAAGAATAAACAAGACTATAGAAAGAAATCCTCATGTATCTGCATCATGGATAACACATCTAACGTAGGTCTGTCACCTCTGGTCACAGCAGGTGCTGCCTGTCTCCCTGATGGTGGTGGTGCCAGTGAAGAGAGGTCAGGTGCCCTGAAACCTATTTTCAGACTGTTTAGCATCTGACAGAAGGACTAATGTCTTACTGAACGTTCGTTTGACAGTTCAGACAGTTGGTATGTGTTAGTGCGAGCGTGCGAGTGCAGGTTGTGTGTGTGTGCGTCTGTGTGTGTATGTGTGTGTGTGTGTGTGTGTGTGTGTGTGTGTGTGTGTGTGTGTGTGTGTGTGTGTGCGTGAGAGAGAGAGAGAGAGAGAGAGAGAGAGAGAGAGAGAGAGGAGAGAGATGCCAAAGAAATGTATTCATGTATATTTCAACATACAGATATGTACACACATGAAACAAATGTTAAAAAAATAAAACTAAAAGACTGACAGACAGACTAAAAGAAACGCAGGCCAAGAACATACAAGAAGAACCTTGTGTTGACCTATGGGTGACAAACACACACCACATTTATGTGACAGGAGGGTGAAGGGCAACAATTGCTGGTAGTGCTCTTGGGGATGGAAAGAAGAGAGAGAGAGAGAGAGAGAGAGAGAGAGGAGAGAGAGAGAGAGAGAGAGAGAGCGACACACACACACACACACACACACACACACACACACACACACACACACACAGAGAGAGAGGAGAGAGAGAGAGAGAGAGAGAGAGATCCACAACGCATTCTCAGTTTACCCAAACTTAAAAGGGTAGATAAGCTGCCAATGATCTGGTTCCACAACAAACTCTTTGCCTCAACAGGCACAGCAGCAAATGCCGCCCTCAGTTCCCATTCCGTGACTAATATCGTTGTCTAACAGGCCTTTCATCACGTTAATGGAGGATACTTGTTGTATTAGATCGTCATCGTATTGTTTTGACGTCACAACGTGACGTGTTTCCTTTCATACGTGCAGGTTTGGATTTTCCTGTTGTTGGATTTTGGTCACAAACGCAAATCTGTCATATTTCTCAGTAATTATTATCAGTAATTGATATAAAAAGGATGGAAGCAAAAACTTGTTTTAATGTCAATGTTATGAGCGATTTTTAACCTGAATCATAATGTCAGAATCCTGGAGGAAAAAAGATGACTTCAAGAAAAAAAAAGAAGATCCTTTTCCTGCCTTACAAACGAGAACGTAGGGAGCGAAATATACCTCTCAGTTGGCTTTGGTCGCGACGTAGCACCGGTCTTTCCCCACTGTATGGGTTAGGCCATATGGAAATTATTTCTCATCAATATCTCGCTCAGAGAAATCACGCCAGATGCAGCAGCAGATTCCGCGCGCAGAAGAACGGTCAGTTGGCGCGATTCCCCAACGCGCGGCAGTCATGGCTTTGTAGCAAGCGCACGAAAAAAATGACAGAATATTTCGATTTCGGTGGTTTGAAGTGGTTTCAAAGTGTATCTGTGTGTTTGTGTTTTGTCAGTCTTACAACAGGAAGCTGATGTTTGATTTGAATTATTTTGAATCTATTGGAGGGAAGAGAAATGACGCGCCCTCCCATTAGATTTGAGATGGTTGAGTTAAACATGGCCTCCACACTGTATGCCTAGCGGACACACACACAGCGCTGAAGCCCGACCGTTCGGCGCGCGGAATCTGCTGCTGCATCTTGCGTAATTTCTCTTCCCTCCAATAGATTCAAAATAATTCAAATTAAATTTCCGTTTCCTAAGCCTAGTTTAATTTCTAAATTCTCCTTGAAACGAACCGTCCCCCCTCTACTCTTCACGTCACTCCAGCGTCCATCATCACAGCGTCCCTACCCTGGAAAAACTTCAAACAGGACTGTCCCTGGCATAGCTTGCCACACTGTATGTAGCTGGGGTACCTCTGTAGGCATTGAAAGTGGCTTTCGCCACAGTTTCACTTCTGTGGAAACAATCCTTAAAACGTAGCCTAATGTGTTCCAAACGTGGCTTCCCTCAAGGTAAAAAAAGTGGCCAAAATAGAAAACACTCACTGTACATATGATCTGATAATGCGGTTTCAAGTCTCTGTGGCACAACGGATGGAGTTTGTCTGGAGACGGGTGGATCCGACCTCTGATCAGAAAGACCTGGGAGGAGGAGCAAGATATGAAAGCGACACAGAGGATGTTTTTTTTCTTATGAAATCATGTTAATTGATCTCAAAGAGTTACTGAATGTAACCACATTCGATAGGCTTTCCAAAAGAATCATTTTGTTTATAATACTTCACCTGATCATTTTGGAGTCTTCTTGCGGATAGAGAAATTGACAGCTGAGAGACAGACAGACCGACAGGCAGACAGACAGATCAATACATATTAACGTACACACACACACACACACACACACACACACACACACACACACACAACGCCACACACACACACAAAAGTACTCGTGCGCGCCACAGACAACGCTAGAGAGAGAGAGAGAGAGAGAGAGAGAGAGAGAGAGAGAGAGAGAGATGAGAGAGAGAGAGAGAGAGAGAGAGAGAGAGAGCGGCGCTATTTGATGTGTGGGGAAGGGAAAAGACACTCCACCAACCGTTTTCTAATATCTCCACTTACCTCAACCCCTTTAAAAACGGGAAAAGTACATATCTGAGGTCCACACACACACACACACACACACACACACACACACACACACACACACACACACACACACACACGACGCACACGCACACACACGCACAACACGTGTGCACGTGCGCACACTCACACACACACACACACACCATGCATGCATGCATACACACATGCACGCATGCATGCAACACACACACACAGACACAAAACACCACACACACATACACCATACACACCACCAAACTGCAGAATAAAAGAGAAACATGGGTAAGGCTGCAACAGAGATCTTTTACAAAATGGCTCTTGCAGCACTGGGCATCGTGATAAAAAAAAGAATAAACAAGACTATAGAAAGAAATCCTCATGTATCTGCTTTCATGGATAACACATCTAACGTAGTCTGTCATCTCTGGTCACAGCAGGTTGCTGCCTGTCTCCCTGATGGTGGTGGTGCCAGTGAAGAGAGGTCAGGTGCCCTGAAACCTGTTTTCAGACTGGTTGGCATCTCAGATAAGGGCTACCGTCTTATCAAACGTTCGTTGGACATTCAGTCAGTTGGTGTGTGCTTAGTGCGAGCGTGCAAGTGGTGGTGCGTGCGTGCGTGCGTGCATGTGTACTTGTGTCTGTGTGCATGTGTGCATGCGTTCGTGCATGCGTGCGTGCGTGAGTGCGCGTATGTGTGTGTGTGTTGTGTGTGTGTGTGTGTGTGTGTGTGTGTGTGTGTGTGTGTGTTTGTGTGTTCATGTATGTATGTATGAGTGTGTGTGTGTGTGTGTGTGTGTGTGTGTGTGTGTGTGTGTGTGTGTGTGTGTGAGGAGAGAGAGAGGAGAGAGAGAGAGATGATAATGATGGTGCATGTGTGTGTGTGTAAGATTGAGAGAGCGAGTGAGAGCGAGGGGAGAGAGAGAGATAGAGAGAGAGAGAGAGAGAGAGAGAGGGAGACAGAGAGACAGAGAGACAGAGACAGAGAGCGAGAGACAGAGAGAGAGACAGAGAGAGAGAGAGAGAGAAGGCGCAACAAAAAAAAACATAGCCTACAGATCTACTGAAATATAACATAAGAGTGGCGAAAAGAAATGTTAACGTGGTATATGTGTGACGAATACACTCTACTGTTATACGTGATAGAGGCATGAATGGCAACGGGTGGTTGGCAGTGCAACTTGTGGGGAAAGTGGTGGTGGGGAAAGGCATCGGCTGCAAAACACTTTGAATTATCCAGCGTACAATGGGCGCTTGCACTATCAACGAT
>CM065736.1:13745368-13775368 GCA_033310375.1 Conus canariensis | reverse complement strand
ACACGCGTACAGACAGATTTCTCCGTAAGTTATAGAAGCGTGTGAATGTCCAGCAGCTGATCAGAGTCATGAAGTATCTCTCACCTGGCTGTGGCCAAGGCAGATATGACGTAGATGTTTCATGTCTCCGGGACGTGGCGGATGGCCTTGGCGTGGTGGAGGTTGGTGGACCTGCACGGTGATGATCAGGAAGACCTGGAGGAAAGAGAAGCGATGAGAAAAGCAAAAATCAAAACAGAAAGAAAGAAGAAATCAAAACAAAAAACAAACAAAAAACCACCACCACCACCACCACCACCACCACCACCTGCTTCTTTAAAAAAAAAAATGTGTTCACTGATTTTGAATGCTCTTGGACACGTTGTCCTTCCAAAAAATATTCCTTTTTTTTGTGGCATCAGTTATCGGATCAATGGAGCACCTAAGGCGGTGATTTTCTTTCCTTTTTTTTTTCTTTTCTTTTTTTTTCCCAAGGCCAAAATCCACCTCTTCATTTTTTGGTGCTTCACACTGTCCTCTTCATCTGCAAAAAAAAAGCGAAAAAAACAAAAACAATTTCCACTACCAGGTTTTTTTGTTTTTTTTTTCCAACCAGCCCCTTACACACCAATGCATAGTCTGCCTGTTCATTTACAAATGGACACTTTTTGCAGATTTTAATGTTTTGGCGTTTGATACAAAGTGTTGAGTTTGTTAGTAGAAAGAAACTCGTGGAGAGCGTGGCAGCAGAGAGTCCTCAGAAGAGAAGCCCCTTCAAGCAAGTGTTTCGGCCTTATCTCCTGACACTCTAGGGGGGGTTGGGCCACACCCAGTTCATGACTCCGGATGTCCCTCTGCTGCCCCCCCTTTTTCCCATCTTGGGACGAGCCATGGCTGGGATTCGAACCCATGACCCTCTGGACATGCTCATTTTCCACTTAATGACTCGCACTCTAACCACTGAGCCACAGGGACACCTGATATTTGTAGGAAATTTGAGCCTTATGAAGTTCACTTTTTTTCCTCCTTGACCAGATCCAGCTTGAACACCTCTCTGCCGCTTCTGCCATTGCTTTTAAGGGCTCTGGTTTTTTTCCCTCCCTGCAACTGAGAGCTGTTTCATGAGGCTGTATGCAGACGTTCCTACAAACCCCTAGCTCCAATTTCTGCAGTGAGGACTTTGACCTGATAGCCTTCTCTCCTCAGGCTGTTTGCCAGATCAGCATACTTTTCAGTCTTGTAGATTTGAGCTGCCTCCATTCTGTTCTCATATGGCACCGTGAGCTCGATCATGATCAGCTGCTTGGTTGACTGAGAGTGGACTACTATGTCTGGTTTCATGCCACTCTTGCTGATGATCTCTGGGTGACTCTTCCATTCTGGGAGGTCTGCTGTGCACTCCCAGTCATCTGCCCCGTCCAGCAGACTCTGCCTGCATGTTTCGAGTGGCACTGTTGTTCTTGGCCATGATTTGCCGCCTCCTGCCGTGAAGAACGTTGCGGGTGCCTTTGGAGTCCTGATTGTCCCTTTTGTGGTGTTGGTACTAGCCCAGACTACTTGTACAATCTCTTTGAGCACCTGGTTGGGCCTCCATGTGTACCTTTCCTTGAGCCAGGGCTACTTTACATGAGCTTAGGACATGCTCCACTGTTTGTTTTTCATGGCAGAGGGGGCATGCAGGATCGTCTGTTTTTCCCCACTTCACCAGGTTTGCATTTGAGGGCAGGAGGTTATATGCAGATCTGAGAATGAAGCTGATCCTGAGAGGGGCCATGTGCCAAATGTCATTCCAAGTGAGACTTCTTTGGAGTACATTCTCCCACGTTGTTCATTGCCCTTGCTGGCTCTGCTGGACTGCTTTTTGGAGTCTTTTTTGGTCTTCTTCTTTTCTCATCTCCTGAATCATCATGTCTCTTTTGGCTTTTCCTTTGGCCTTTGACCACCATTCAGTTTTGGTCACCCCCAGTCCTTGTCTGTTGGTACTGTGTGTGTCCTGTTATTTCTCTGATCTTGAGACTTTCTTTTGCGGAATCCATCGCCTCTTGAACTTTCCATTTTCTGCCTGTCTTCAGCTGGGTGCTTGATTGCTTCTACCACCTTGTCTCCTGAGTCCTCCAGCATGCTTTGAAGTCTGATCTTCCCTGCTTTGTATTCCTCCAGGATGGATTTCAGTGGTAGTTTCAGCTTTGCTTGGCGACAGTACAGCGCTATGTCAGTCAGACAGGGTGGGACACCAGCCATTTCCTTGTGAACTTGTTGATTTTGGCTTCCATTGCCTCCACTGTGCTGGTGCAGATGTCGTATATCATCAGAGGCCATAGGAGCTTTGGTATCAGCATGAACTGCAGACACCAGACCTTGTATTTGCCAGGGAGCCCACACTGGTCAATGGTCTCCTAGCCTTCTTCCGACATCTGTTTGGTTTCTTTGCTCTTTGTGTGTCTTTCAGCGTATCATCATACCATCTTCCAAGGCTCTTGACCGGCTCTTCTGTGACTGTTGGAATGGCCTGGTTGGCAACACTGAAGACCACAGATTCGGCCACTTTTCCTTTCCT
This sequence comes from Conus canariensis, assembly GCA_033310375.1. NCBI lineage: Eukaryota > Metazoa > Mollusca > Gastropoda > Neogastropoda > Conidae > Conus > Conus canariensis. Next base: position 13,772,832 of record CM065736.1, on the reverse strand, counting down.
CAGTGAGAGCCTCCGTGATTTCTTTGGCTTGAACTTCATTCTGGATGAGGCAACTATGTCGTCCAGCCTTTTCAGCACATGACGTGTCTCGTCTTCTCTGGATGAAATCACTGTAGTGTCATCCATGAAGGCCTTGAGAGGGGCATCTTGTATCCATCGCCAAGGTCTGTTTGTCTTGCGTTGCTTGTTGCTGCTTTCAATATGATTTCCATTGCCAACACGAACAGTATTGGGGAAATTGCACAGCCCATTGCAATGCCCACTTCCAAGTTGATCCAATCTGTTGTGTACTCCTTGGTAGAGAACCGCATTGAGAAGCCATTGAAGTACTTCTTGAGCATGTCGCGGATGTTCTTTGGCACATGGTACATCTCAAGAGCCAACTGTATCATCTCATGGGGTACAGATCCATATGCGTTTGCCAGATCAAGCCACACTACGTCCAGGTCTCTCTTTTCTGTTTTTGCTCTTTGGATTGCGTCCCAGATCATTGTGGCGTGTTCTACACAGCCAGCCACGCCTGGGATGCCACCTTTCTGGACGGACACATCCAAGTACTTGTTTTCCATGAGGTACTTGGTCAGCCTTGCTGCCATGACAGAGAAGATTTTCCCTTCGACGTTCAGTAGTGATATTGGCCTGAACTGGCTGATGTCACTTGAGTTTTGCTTTTTGGGGATGTACACACCATCTGCCGTCATCCACTGGCCGCTGATCTTCTGGTTTCTCCAAGCCGATCGCAGCAGCCTGTGGAGCCACTCCAGCACCTTGGGACATTTCTTATACAGCTGGTAAGGTATTCCGTTTGGCCCTGGTGACGATTTGGCTCTGGCTTTGTCGACCACCTTCTTGATTTCCGCCAACGTTGGAGGCTTGTCATTGAACTGTTCCTCAGGGTTGGTTGGCCACACCAGACCTTGAATGTCGAGTGGTGCTTTGCTCCGTGAGTCAGAGTATGTTTTCCTCAGATGCTGCTCAAGAACTCCTTTGTCCACGCTTAGAGTCCCAGATTTTGGCTGCTCAAACAGTGTTGGCAAACTGGAAGGGGTCTCTGAAGAAGCGCTCTTGTGTCTTCTTCTTTTTGCTCTTCCTCTTCCTCGCAGATTCCGCTTTGCTGAGGGCGCTGTGTTTTGCTTTCAGGTCTTTCCAGAGTTTTTCCAAGCCTTGTTTTTCAGCTGGCAGTGCGGTCTTCATTTGCTTCTTGATGTTTTTCTTTTGGACCCTGATCTTGTCCATCTCTTCTTGGCGTCTGGATTTCTTTGGAGGTGTTTTCTCTTTGGGTAGTTTTGCTCCATAGGCGTCTCTACATGTGGCATACACAATGTCCCCATATGTGGCTAGTTTGTGTTCCAGGGTGCTTTTCCCTATCAGTGCATCGAGTCTTTGGACGATTTTTACATCTAGTTTCTCCCAATCTTCAGTTTCGTTTGCTCGTGGCAGGTTGAGTTTCAGGCGCCTGGCATCGAGGGCCTGTGCAAAGTCCTCATCCGAACCACAGCGTAGATGTCCTTGGCACTGTGGTTTAAATCCTGGCCTTGGTCTTCCGACGTCTTATCTGCTGATGCAGTGCGCTGCTGCTCATTGAGATGAGTCTTCACACATCCCATCTTTGTTCTGTGGATCTTCATGCCACGGGTGGTAGTTGTTAGTGTTCTAATGTGTGGTGAACTGGCACACTCACTCTGACAATGTGTTGCTTGTACAAAGAAAACAACATAGATTCAACAAAAGACTTAATTATTTTCTTTCATTTCAGTTTTTCCCAAGGAACGAGAGAGATGGAGAATCTGTTATCTGCTAGCTTCCAAAAAAATATACCTGATAACTGTATGCAAATCCGCCTAATTCTATCAAAAAGCTGTCTTGCTGACAAAGAAACAAAGAGAGAGAGAGAGAGAGAGAGAGAGAGAGGAGAGAGAGAGAGAGAGAGAGAGAAGCTGATTTTGGAGTCACTTATCTTCATCCAATTCGGCGCAAGATAAGCGATGAATCATTCACGTCATCAACGCCTATCTTGTGCCGAATTGGATGAAGATAAGTGATCGCTCGTTCATTTTCGTTGTCCTGAGTGTTGTGTCTCTTGCCTGAAGAAGACCTATGAGGTCGAAACGCGCCGTGTTTTGTCTTGTGATTCGTTTGTCTACTTTGTTTTTGGCGGTGCGTTATCAATAACTTTTCAATTGTGTTTAGATTTCCGCCTGCAGTCGCCTCCCTTTGCAACTAGATTCCGTTTAATTAGATACATTTTAGTGGAGATTCGTATATGAGCGTGTCTCGTAATCACAGTATGTCAATTTTCTGTTCTATCCATCTGCATAAGATGGAAGTAGAAATCACCCTCTGACAGCAAATATTACGCGTTCAAGAGTTTTTATCTGTTATTTAGAAACAGGTGACTCTGAAGTATAGATTTGTATTTAAGTGGTTTTTTTTTGTTTTGTTTTTGTTTCCGTGTCTTTTTGTTATTTATATGTCTGACATCTTCCCAGGGAGGGGGAGGTTGTCAGCTTCAGGTTTGATTTTTTCTAACTTTTTACTATTTGCTCTTTACTTGTACTTTGGCATTTATGTACATGTTTTCTTTTTGTATTTATGTTGCCTACATTGCATAGAAATACTCCTTTGAATGCCCCGTTCCCTACTTTGCCACCACTTTGCCTCAGGACAAGGAACATGTCCATCCCCACAGAACATCGACAAAACAGCAATTTGCTCTTTGCACTCACTGTATCACGCCACAAAAAAAGGGACATGGAGCGTATCACGCGACAGAAACGTTTTAAAATTTTTTTTTTTCTCCTACAGTCAGCGAATATCTCCCAACTGATCAAAAGTCGCAAATAAAGTACATTTCACCTAGTGGTGACTAATGTTGACCTGATGTCGACGTCCTGGGCTGTTGGTGTCCCTGTGACGTTGTGGGCGGGGCTTGGGACGAGGCCGGTGGTGGATCCGGTGGCCGATGGGAAGGATCTGGAAAAAAGAGAACCAGTGAAATGCCACATAGAACACATTTTGTCAGAAGACGGTGTCCGCTTAGCTTAAAACGTGAAAATGTCACCACTCGTACACACCGATCTCCCCCTCCTCCCCCTACCCCACTATATTCACTACAACTATAAGAAATCCATCTCAATCATTTTGAGTTGTGGAGATAGTCATACGAACGAAAAACTCAACAGTTTGAAGTTATGGAAATGTTTTCGACAGAAATGTTTCACATATACTATGTCCATTATTGATTATCTCCCAAACCGCGCTAGATCGAACAAATTCGTGGATATGAAGACATCTGACAACCCCGATTTTCTTTTTAATCCATACAACATTCATTGACGAAAAAGCATAAAACAATACCATAAAACAATACCCTCTCTCTGGCAATGTTAAAGACGGTGGGGGAAAAGATCCCGGATCCGTTTCTGACTCCTCATTTGCACCAGCATTCAAGGGAGTTGTTCTTGGGCCGCGATCATTCAGTCCACCACATATTTGTGAATGTCATAGTGCTGGCCTAATCTTACAGGCAGATGTGACGTCATAGTGCTGGTCTAATCTTACAGGCAGATGTGATGTCATAGTGTTGGCCTAATCTTACAGGCAGATGTGATGTCATAGTGCTGGCCTAATCTTACAGGCAGATGTGATGTCATAGTGTGGCCTAATCTTACAGGCAGATGTGTGTCATAGTTTGCTAATTACAGGCAAAGTGACTCTAGTGCTGCCTAATCTTACAGGCAGATGTGACGTCATAGTGCTGGCCTAATCTTACAGGCAGATGTGATGTCATAGTGCTGGCCTAATCTTACAGGCAGATGTGATGTCATAGTGCTGGCCTAATCTTACAGGCAGATGTGATGTCATAGTGTTGGCCTAATCTTACAGGCAGATGTGACGCCATAGTGCTGGCCTAATCTTACAGGCAGATGTGACGTCATAGTGCTGGCCTAATCTTACAGGCAGATGTGTCATAGTGCTGCCTAATTTACAGCAGATGTGATGTCATAGTGTGGCCTAATCTTACAGGCAGATGTGATGTCAAGTGCTGGCCTAATCTACAGGCAATGTGATGTCATAGTGTTGCCTAATCTTACAGGCAGATGTGATGTCATAGTGCTGGCCTAATCTTACAGGCAGATGTGATGTCATAGTGCTGGCCAAATCTTAAGAGATGTGTCATATGCGCTTAATCTTACAGGCAGATGTGACGTCATAGTGCTGCCTAATCTTACAGGCAGATGTGATGTCATGGTTGGCCTAATCTTACAGGCAGATGTGACGTCATAGTGCTGGCCTAATCTTACAGGCAGATGTGACGTCATAGTGCTGGCCTAATCTTACAGGCAGATGTGATGTCATAGTGTTGGCCTACTCTAACAGGCAGGCAGGCATGGAGGTGGCGTCCAACACATGACCCGAGAATCTGCGTGTTAACCTTGACTCCCTCCCCGCCCCCTACCCCCCCCCCCCCCGTACCCTCTCCCCCCCCCTCCCCGTCCACAGCTGCAGCCCGGCCAGACCCCCGTAGGCCCGGCACCGGCAATCCACAGGGAGCAATCAATGTCACACCGTCAAGAGGCAACCCACCGGACGAGACACTGCATTGCCGCTGAGTCACTTCGGTGGTGTTCAGTGGCTTCTTGTTCTGACCCAGCATACGCAGGACACCACCTACCAACCCCCTACTGACGACAGTAATTGCTTAGTCGCGGAGCCGGCATGAGTGAGCTCTCCCTCCAGAGGGCGCCATCACGTCCTGTCCAACGACAGCCGCCATGACCTTGCCCGAAACTGGTGACCTCGCCTGCTGTACCTAGCATGTTGACAGAGCAGCTCACGTGCACAACTTACCTGGTTGTGTGTGTGTGTGTGGGCGGGAGGGGGGGGCGGGGGGGGGGGGAGGGGGTCTGGTCTATGCCTTTGGATTGGTTGGGTTTCGATATAGCCAGTATCACAACGTTACGTGTTCTTCTGGCTGAACCTCTAGCCTGGTGAGCTCAGCACCGCAACAAGTGTCCTCAAAGTGAACGCGCTTTGTGCACTCTGACCTGACTGACCCTCCGCTCTTTTTGAAACACACACGCGCATGTGCATACGTACATACATACATACATATACACATACATACATAGATACACATATACTTTTGTGTGTGTGTGGAGAGAGAGAGAGAGAGAGAGAGAGAGAGAGAGAGAGAGAGAGAGAGAGAGAGAGAGAGAGGTTTAAATAAATCTGAGAGGAAATGGAGACAAATTTTGCACTATTATATCTGCAAGAGGCTAAATTGTAAATGTGCATAGATTCACCTACCCCCTTTCATGCCACCCCCCCCTAACATTTTCCATAAAAGTGAAGTGATCACTTTACATGCTCGTGCGTCCCCCGTGTACTGTCTGTGCAAAATGTGAAGTGATGTGTGTGTGTGTGTGTGTGTGTGTGTGATCATGGATAGTGCGTGGTGTGTGTGTGTGTGTGTGTGTGCGTGTGTGTGTGTGTGGTGGTGTTTGTTGTGGTGGTCTCGTGTTTTGTGTGTGTGTGTGTGTGTGTGGTGTGTGTGTGTGTGTGATGTGTGTGTGTGTGTGTGTGTGTGTGTGTGTGTTGTTGTGTGTGTGTGTGTTTGTGTGTTGTTGTGTGTTTTGTGTGTGTGTGTGTGTGTGCGAGCACGCGCGAGCGTTTGTGTGAGCCAGCTCGCACGCCGAATGCAATGTGAAACCAAAGAGCAAGTAAAACAAAACAAAACAAAACAAAAAAACAAAACAATAAAACAAACAAATAAAAAAAAGTTGGAGGCAAGATTCCCTGCAGGAGTCGTGACGTCACCTTGCCCAGCGGCAGACGTCCCCGCGGCCGCTGCTGATGACGCTTTTGCAGCCGTCAGCGTCACCATCGACAGCGACGCCGTGGCGTACGTCACTGTCGAGCCTGGTGACGTCACAGTGAGCGCGGAGACGCCCGTCGCGGCCAGGTGCGCCAAGAGTTGAAGGTTGACCGCTCCTTCACGCAAAGGCGTGGACCCCAGCGGATCTGGCTCCGTACTTGTCCCTGCTTGTTGAGGATGGACGGTCCCGAGGGCAGGCACACAGCCTTGTGCTGCTGTAGCCGCCGCACTGGGCGCGGTCGTCAGGTCCGTGCTGTCTGCCTTTCGTTTCTTTGCAGGGGGCGCATGGTCGCTGGAATCTTCTCCTGTTGGGGAGACCGTGGATGTTCTGCTTTTCTGGGCAGAAGAGAAAGAACGAGAAGAGGAGGACGATGAGGAGGAGGAGGAGGAGGAGGAGGAGGAGGAAGAAGAAGAAGAAGAAGAAGAAGAAGAAGAAGAAGAAGAAGAAGAAGAAGAAGAAGAAGAAGAAGTGAAGGAGGAGGAGGAGGAAGAAGAAGGTGTATATGACGAAGAAGAAGGAGGAGGAGGAGGAGGACGAGCAGGAGGAGGAGAGGCAGAATGAGAGACAGAAGAAGAAGGAGGAGGAGGAGAGGCAGAATGAGAGAGAGAAGAAGAAGAAGAAGAAGAAGAAGAAGAAGAAGAAAAGAAAGGAGAGGAAGAAGAGAAAAAGGAAGAGGACGAAGAGAATAATAAGAGAAGATGAAGAAGAAGAAAACGAAGGAGAAGAAGAAGAAGAGAATGAGGAAAAGGACGAAGAGAAGGAGGAGAAGAAGAAGAAAAAGAAGGAGAAGAGGAGAAGGAGGAAGAGGAGAAGGAGAAAGAGGAGGAGGAGAAGAAGGAAGAAGCAGAAGCAGAAGAAGAAAAAGAAGATGAGGAAGAAGAAACAGTATACGACCACGAAGAAGAAGAAGAAGAAGAAGAAGAAAGAGAGAGAAGGATGAGGAGGAAAATAGTAGTAGTAGCAGTAGCAGTAGCAGTAGTAGTAGTAGTAGTAGTAGTAGTACAGTAGTAGCAGCAGTAGTAGTAGTAGTGGTAGTAGCAGTAGTAGTAGTAGTAGAAGAAGGAGGAGGAGGAGGAGGAGGAGGAGGAGGAAAGTAGTGTAGTAGTAGTAGTAGTAGTAGTAGTAGTAGTAGTAGTAGTAGTGTAGTAGTAGTAGCAGCAGCAGCAGCAGCAGCACAGTACTAGAAGAAGAAGAAGAAGAAGAAGAATAAGAAGAAGATGAAGAAAGGAAGAAGTCAGAGGAGAGAAGATGATGAAGAAGAAGGAGTGTGTGTGTGTGTGTGTGTGTGTGTGTGTGTGTGTGTGTGTGTGTGTGTGTGTGTGTGTGTGAGAGAGAGAGAGAGAGAGAGAGAGAGAGAGAGAGAGAGAGAGAGAGAGAGAGAAGAGAGAGCATTGGCGTAAAACATCAAACGTGGCAGGTGAGGAGGAAGAAAGTGAAAACCCATTGTTTTTTAAACACACCACACTCTCTTTTCTCTCTCTCTCTCTCTCTCTCTCTCTCTCTCTCTCTCTCTCTCAGAGTGCTGGGACTTGTGAAGACATAAACACTTTACAGCAGACTCCATGAACACTTTGTCCCACCTGACATGATCTTTGAATTTCTGGAAGAGATTAACATTTGTCATGTGATCTAAGATTTTACGGAAGAAAGACTTTCAATAAAGTTTCTGGTGCGTTTTTAGGTGGGTTTTAAAGAGATGCGTGGATGTTATCTTTTTTTGTGGATGACTTGTGAGTTGATTTTAACGTGGTGTCAGCCCTGATATAGCCCTTTGCGGTCGGCTGGGCTATAAGCAACATTACCTAACCTTACCTCTGTGTGTGTGCGTGTGCATGTGCGTGTTTGTGTGTGCGTGTGTGTACGTGTGTGGCGTGTGCGTGGTGTGTGTGTGTGTGTGTGTTGGTGTGTGTGTGTGTGTGGTGTGTGTGTGTTGTGATGGTGTGTATGTGTGAGCGTGTGTGTGACTGTGTGTGTTTACTGTTGTCGTGTGTGTGCATATAACCGCACATGCGTGTGCATGTATGTGCATGTACCTCTGTGCACTTGAAAGTGTAAATGTGCTTGTCTGTGTGCACTTGTATGGTGTGTTAGGGGAGTGCATGTGTGCCTGCATACGTGCGTTCGTGTGCGCGCGTGTGTGTGTGTGTATGCGTTACGCGCGCATGCGTGCGTGTATGAGTGTGCGTGTGCGTGTGTGTGAGGAGAAAGAGAAAGAGAGAGAGAGAGAGAGAGAGAGAGAGAGAGAGAGAGAGAGAGAGAGACGAGAGACAGAGAAAGACAGACAGAAAGACTGAGAGACAGAAAGACAGAGGGAGAGAGTGAGCTCGAGCACGCGCGCGCGCGCTTGCATGCTCGCGTGCGTGCGTGCGCGCGCGCGCGCGCGCGCGTGTGTGTAAGCGCACATGCATGCCATACGGCATTTCCTCTATCCGTTTGCACATCCGTGTGCGAGCGAGCGAACTACCCACCCCCCACCCCACCACTGACCTGCTTGCCCTTCTTCTCTGTCCGTCTCTGCGCGGTGGACTGGACCTTCCGCTTGCCTTTCCCCTGCTCCCTCTGACCGCTGGGCTCACGGGCAGCTTCGCTGCTGTCGGGACGGACGTTTGACCGTGGTCCATCGTCATCCCTAGACGTGGTGGTGTCCATCTTCCCTGTGTTCCTGCGAGGTTGGCGGCTAACGTTGACACGCTCTTCTTCCTCCTCCGGCTCCGTGGGCACGGTGGACGATGGCTTTCTAACGGGCTGGCGGGGCAAGGAGGGCGAGAAAAAGAAAAAAAAAAGAAAAAGAAGAAAGAAGAAAGAAAATGAACTGAAATGAATGGAATGAGTGTAGTAGGTGAAGAGGGGGGAAGATTCAGAGTCACGAAATTCTGAGAATTCTGTCTCTCTCTTGTCTATTTTTCTGTCAGCATGCACACACCCCACACACACACACACACACACACACACACACACACACACACACACACACATATATATATTATATATATATATTTTTTTTTTTATGCTCAAAACAGTTTAAGGGCCAGTTGAAGACATTCACGCACAATTCAACCGAAAAACAAAATAACTTCTTCAAACAATTTCATTGAAAATTCATCTATGGAACGATACAATGACATCAGAAATAAACGAATAACAGCTGCTCAAAAAGAACTTCATGGGCTTAATTGATGAACACCTTCATTTCAGAAATCACAACAGTCAAATCAAATGACAATCAATGTCAATACTCAGTATGGCCGCCATTAACGCGGATGCAAGCTAGACATCTCTGTCTCATAGAGTCCACAAGCCTCCTGAGAGTCAGCGGGGGATGTTGTTCCACTCCTGCTGCAAGAAGTCGAAGAGCTGGCCCAGGTTCACTGCTTGAGGGTGGTTCTCATGAAGCAGGCGCTCTAGGACGTCCCAGGCGTGCTCGGTCGGGTTATGATCGGGCGAAGACGTTGGCCAGTCAAGGCGGTTGACCTGCTGCTTCTCTCAAGAAGACGTTTACCACCCTGGCATGGTGGGGACGGGCGTTGTCGTCCTGGAGGTTGCGTTAGGGCCCATGGCTTGCAGGGCAGGCAGGACCAGAGGCTGAAGAATGTTGTCCCTGTACCCCACACCAGCTAGGTTGCCTTCAACTCGGTACAGGGGGGTTCTGAATTCCTTCCTATGCCACCCCACATCATGGTAGGCCCCCCGCCATACCGGTCCCATTCGATTACGTTGGCTTCTTGGTAGCATTCCTCCCGACACGTATGCGACCATCGTGGAAGAGCCGAGCAAAACGCGACTCGTCAGAAAACATCACCTGGGCCCAATGCTGCCTCGTCCAGGCCACATGAGCTCGGCACCAGATCAGTCGCGCGCTATGGTGAGCCGCTATCAGCACAGGTCGAACAACTGGCCGTCTTGCTCGGAGGTTAACTTCTCTCAGGTGGTTCAGAACAGTTTGGTCAGAAATGTTGACGTTCGCTGCAGCACGCAGTTGACGCCTGAGGTTGTTTGCAGTGGCAGATCTTTGTCTCAGCGCCGTCAGAACCAGCAGTCTGTCCTGCTGTCTGGTGGTGGACCTAGGCCGGCCAGACCGTCTTCATTCAGCAGTACTACAGGTGGTGTTGAAGCGGTCATGAAGTCTTTGGATGACAGCATGATGCACTTGAAGGCGACGACCAACTTCTCTGACGCCTACACCTTCTTCAAGCCAAGCAACAGCCCTTCCCTGGTCAGTGTCATTTAATCTCCGTCTTGGTGGCATGGTTAAAAACACCCCAAAAGCGGCTTTTTTTATACCCACTTGTCAGCAAAACTGGTTGCCATGTGTTCAGTAAAGGCACGACTTGCACGTGCAATGCGGTTTGCAGTCAGCCCAACTCTGCTGCCTCAGCTATGCGCTCACAAACCGCGACCATGTTTTCGTGATTTCGGTGGGTTGTTTTTTTTGTGAACTCGCTCAACCTACTAGACTCGGATTCAACTAAACACATGCCAAAACCAGTTTTGCATTGAAGCAGTGTCACACTTTCAGTGCAAAAATTATACATTACAATGCGTTATCTAAACCATATGAAAAATGCAGGTGGCTCTTAAATTGTTTTGAGCAGTATATATATATATATATATATATATATATATATATATATATATATATATACACACATACATATATATATAATTATATATATATATATATTATATACATACACACATACATATATATTATATATATATTGTGTGTGTGTGTTGTGATGTGTATGTTGTGTGTGTGTGTGTGTGTGTGTGTGTGTGTGTGTGTGTGTGTGTGCGTGCATGCGTGTGCGCGCGCCGTGTGTGTGTGCCCGCGCACGTGTATATATGGGATCAACTCTCCTCCCTCCCCCCCATCCAAACATACTGTTTACCTTACACCCCATTTCGTGTCCGTTTTGCCGTTTTATCATCGTCGTTTCCGTCGTCTTTCGGTCGTCATCACGACCGTCGTTGTCGTCGTCGTCATCACCATCGTCCTTGCCGTCTCTCTGGGCTGGCACTGAGGCAGCGTGGCCGCCGGTGCAGACACACACGGCTGCGGAGGTCGGAGATGGCTCTGGTCTGGCGACGGGGGTGTCGCTTGGTGTAGTGGGTTTAGGCGACATCCTGGGAGGGTCTCTTCCGTGCGCCGCCACAAGAACGCATGGTTCTGAACTCAACACGTACATACAGCGTGAGGAGAGAGAGAGAGAAGTACGAGGACAGAGACGGACAGAGTAAGGAAGCAGGAGAGAAGAGCAGACGAGAGAAGAGAGAGAGAGACAGAGACAGACAGGACGGACAGACAGACAGAGGAGAGAGAAAGAGACGACAGGCAGACGGACAGACAGACAGACAGGAGAGAGAGAGAGACAGACAGGCAGACGGACAGACAGACAGACAGGGAGAGAGAAAGAGACAGACAGGCAGAGGACAGACAGACAGACAGACAGACGAGAGAGACAGACAGAGAGAGAGACAGACAGACAGAGAAGACAGAGAAGAGAGAGAGAAAAAGAGAGTGAGAGAGAGACAGACAGAACGAGAAGAACACAGAGAGAGAGAGGAGAGAGAGAGAGAGAGGGAGAGAGAAACAGAGAGAGAAGAGAGAGAGAGAGAGAGAGAAACAGACAGACGAGAGAGACAGAGACAGACAGAGGCAGAGAGAAAGAGAGAGAATTGTTTCCTTAATCAGGGGGGCATTGGCCCTTTCTGATGGGACCTCAGTGACGGTAATCATATACAGTGAAAATACATCCCTATAGGTACAATGGAAAATGACAGACTGAATATCTAGCTGATCACGACATCACGTCTTACAAAGGCTCTATTCGAGTCTAAGTGTAGCCTCGTTACAATGTTAGACGATGCCAGTAAAAGGCACAACCTGAACATGCATGGATTCATGTAGTACTTTCACGGGATAAGTTCTTTTTCTTAAATCACTATCAGCTGGACACAAAAGGACAAAATGGATTCCAGCTTCCCCAGCAGCTGAATATAGTGGACATAACAACTGTGACTCGGTTGTTCTTGTATACATTAAACGATGTGTGAATACAGGTGAATCCCCAAACCTAAATTCAGTCATGGCATTTTTTCTTTTTTTTTTTTCTTCTTCTTCTTCTTCTTATTTTTTTTTACAAATTTATCTATATTCGTAGACTCACAGGACTCCCTTGAATAACTATTTTTAAACGTTCTGTAAAATCTGCACGTCTCATTTGTTTGTTTGTTTGTTTGTAGAGAGAGAGAGAGAGAGAGGAGAGAGAGAGAGAGAGAGAGAGAGAGAGAGAGAGAGAGAGAGAGAACTATGACAAGATTGCATTCTAAACTTAACTGTAAAAAAAAATCTCTTATTTTACTTGCTTTAAACGTATGACTACATTCCGAATCAGATGGGTACTTGGTACGGCTCGGACCTCCACCAGGGTCAGACTTACCCTGAATCTGCCCTTCAGATGCCATTATATGAGTGACAAAAACATTCTGACATGAGAGGTTATAGTGTATACGTACTGAAAGACTTATTTCCAACGCACAATCAAACGTAAAATTTGGGAGGTACAAAACGTCAACGATTATGTCGCTAGAAGCTTCTAATTTTCCATGCAAAAATGTCATAGAGAGTGATCAGTTCTAAAGAGTAACGTCAACAGTTTTGTCGCTAGAAACTCAATTTTCCATAAAATATATGTCACAGAAAGAGATCGGTCCTAAATAGTAATTTCCCAGTGTCCATGACCAATGGAAAACGTATAAACGTTTCGCTGAACGGATCCTTAATCTGCTGTCTGATCCGGATTCGCACCAAATTTGAGTACTTTCGCCTTCGATCCATATTTTCGCCCTTGGCTTACATTCTACCTTACCACAACACGTCGTGAATTTCGAGTCCGTTTTTTTTTGTGACCAGTTTTTTTTTGAGAAGTCTGTGCTCCGAATGCCGGATCCACCGTCCAACCGAGATCTCTACCAAAGTTTTACAGGGTTTGTTTCTTGCATGGACCTTGTTCCGTTTTTCATCCATACGTTGGCGAAACTGCTTATCTCAGAATAGTCGGTGACTTGCTTTCAGGGTTTGTCGATGCTGAAACATCTGTTCTTGCTCTTCTAGACTTGTCAGCGGCCATTGACACAGCTGACCTCTCCATCCTCTTGACCCAAATTAAAACTTCGGGTATTCGTGACACAGCACTAGCATGGACTGCTTTTACTTGACAGGCTGTACACAACACTATGTGTGAATGGGGGATATTCTGATGTATGTGCCTCGAAGTGCGGCGTCCCTCAGGGGTCCGTCTCAGGTCCAGTCCTTTTTTTCTGTGCTGTACGCAACTCCTGTGTCTGTTGTCATCAGTGGTTTAGCGATATTATGCAAACTGATGCGCTGGTGACTCGACCACGGGTATGCTTCACCGACTTAAAGGGCTGGATGATTCTCAATAAGCTCCATCTTAGTGATGATAAGACTTAACCTATGCTTGCCTTTCCCCACGCCCCCTCCCCCCCCCCCCCTAAAAAAAAAAAAAGAAAAAAAAGAAAAAGAAAAAATCTTCAACCAGTCTGAGTGATGACACACCTGTTTCGTTTTCTTCGTTAGTTCGCAGACTTGGTGTAACTCTTGACCGGCCTCTTTCCTTTCCACAGCACAGAGTAAGTGTCTGTAAAGCCGCCTGTCTGGTAGAATGGCTGTAGGATCAGTTCTATCCGTCCCAACCTCAAACAAAACATTCGCGTGTTGCATTCGTCCTCTCAAGAATGGATATGCGTCATTCTGTTTTGGCTGGCCTTTCAAATTATCTGCCAGACAAACTTCGACGAACCCAGAAAAAAAAAGAACGCTGCCAGCTTTGTCTGCCGAGCTACTAAACCAGACCACGTTTCTCCTCTTTTTCACTCTCTCCACGGGTTGCGTGTTTCCGATCGAATAGTCCCACTAGCTGTCCACTGTTTCTCTGCTGTCAGTGATTCTGGAGCAGAGCATCCTTCTCATCTCCTCCGTCTCGCCAGCTCCAACTCTTACTCTGAGACTAGATTTCATAGGGGCACCGAATATCTGAACAAAGACTAGCGGAGAAAGATCTCCCCCCCCCCCCTTTTCCAAGCCCCCAGTGACATGGAACAGACTTCCTGACAACCTCCGGCACTCTCATTCCTTTCCCCTGTTTGAGACTGGCCTTACAAATTATCTCTTCTCTCGGTGGTTGGTCTGTTTGTAGTACATCCAAACAGTCTATACTTCTGCACACGTTGGATGCATTTGACTTAACGTGCACGTGCGTGCGTGCGTGCGTGTGTGTGTGTGTATGTGTGTTGTGTGGTGTGGTGTGTGTGTGTGTGTGTGTGTGTGTGTGTATGAGTGTTGTTGTTGTTGTTGTTGTTGTTGTTGTTGTGTTTGTTGACCAAATGTGGCATACGGAACTTTCTGTGTATGTATGTATTACATTATCATTATCATTATTATCTATCTCTTATTATCCCATCATGAGCATTGTAAAGCAGCTGAAGTAGTGTTCTGTATCATTATCATTATTATCATCTCTATATCCATCATCATGTGATCATTGTTAAAGCTAGCAGTGAAGTAGTGTTCTGTATCATTATCATTATTATCATCTCTATATCCATCATGAGCATTGTAAAGCAGCTGAAGTAGTGTTCTGTATCATTATCATTATTATCATCTCTATATCCATCATGAGCATTGTAAAGCAGCTGAAGTAGTGTTCTGTATCATTATCATTATTATCATCTCTATATCCATCATGAGCATTGTAAAGCAGCTGAAGTAGTGTTCTGTATCATTATCATTTTATCATCTCTATATCCATCATGAGCATTGTAAAGCAGCTGAAGTAGTGTTCTGTATCATTATCATTATTATCATCTCTATATCCATCATGAGCATTGTAAAGCAGCTGAAGTAGTGTTCTGTATCATTATCATTATTATCATCTCTATATCCATCATGAGCATTGTAAAGCAGCTGAAGTAGTGTTCTGTATCATTATCATTATTATCATCTCTATATCCATCATGAGCATTGTAAAGCAGCTGAAGTAGTGTTCTGTATCATTATCATTATTATCTCTATATCCATCATGAGCATTGTAAAGCAGCTGAAGTAGTGTTCTGTATCATTATCATTATTATCATCTCTAATCATCATTCATGAGCATTGTAAAGCAGCTGTGAAGTAGTGTTCTGAATCATTATCATTATTATCATTCTAACCATACATGTAGCAATTGTAAAGCATGCTAATTAGTGTTCTTTTATCATTATCATTATCATAGCAACTTTCTTATAAACCATATCAGAAGCAATGTAAAACACTTGAAATAGTTTCGTGGACAAAATGTGTGAAGTAACCATTGTCATAACCATTAATCAGGTAAGGCCAAACTGTGTAAGTAACCATTGTCATAACCATTAATCAGGTAAGGCCAAACTGTGTAAGTAACCATTGTCATAACCATTAATCAGGTAAGGCCAAACTGTGTAAGTAACCATTGTCATAACCATTAATCAGGTAAGGCAAACTGTGTAAGTAACCATTGTCATAACCATTAATCAGGTAAGGCCAAACTGTGTAAGTAACCATTGTCATAACCATTAATCAGGTAAGGCAAACTGTGTAAGTAACCATTGTCATAACCATTAATCAGGTAAGGTCAAACTGTGTAAGTAACCATTGTCATAACCATTAATCAGGTAAGGTCAAACTGTGTAAGTAACCATTGTCATAACCATTAATCAGGTAAGGTCAAACTGTGTAAGTAACCATTGTCATAACCATTAATCAGGTAAGGTCAAACTGTGTAAGTAACCATTGTCATAACCATTAATCAGGTAAGGCCAAACTGTGTAAGTAACCATTGTCATAACCATTAATCAGGTAAGGTCAAACTGTGTAAGTAACCATTGTCATAACCATTAATCAGGTAAGGCCAAACTGTGTAAATAACCATTGTCATAACCATTAATCAGGTAAGGCCAAACTGTGTAAGTAACCATTGTCATAACCATTAATCAGGTAAGGTCAAACTGTGTAAGTAACCATTGTCATAACCATTAATCAGGTAAGGCCAAACTGTGTAAGTAACCATTGTCATAACCATTAATCAGGTAAGGCCAAACTGTGTAAGTAACCATTGTCATAACCATTAATCAGGTAAGGTCAAACTGTATAAGTAACCATTGTCATAACCATTAATCAGGTAAGGCCAAACTGTGTAAGTAACCATTGTCATAACCATTAATCAGGTAAGGTCCAAACTGTGTAAGTAACCATTGTCATAACCATTAATCAGGTAAGGCCAAACTGTGTAAGTAACCATTGTCATAACCATTAATCAGGTAAGGCCAAACTGTGTAAGTAACCATTGTCATAACCATTAATCAGGTAAGGCCAAACTGTGTAAGTAACCATTGTCATAACCATTAATCAGGTAAGGCCAAACTGTGTAAGTAACCATTGTCATAACCATTAATCAGGTAAGGTCAAACTGTGTAAGTAACCATTGTCATAACCATTAATCAGGTAAGGTCAAACTGTGTAAGTAACCATTGTCATAATCATTAATCAGGTAAGGTCAAACTGTGTAAGTAACCATTGTCATAACATTAATCAGGTAAGGTCAAACTGTATAAGTAACCATTGTCATAACCATTAATCAGGTAAGGTCAAACTGTATAAGTAACCATTGTCATAACCATTAATCAGGTAAGGTCAAACTGTATAAGTAACCATTGTCATAACCATTAATCAGGTAAGGTCAAACCCGATTCCGATACTGTCGGCATAATCTTGCTGTCAACCGGAGAAGCCAACGGACAGGGAAGAAGCCATGAAGGTCAACCCACACCATTAAAACGAAAGCAGGGAAGAAACATTACCGGCCACAAAATCCATTTCAAACAACGCAATCAACAGAGCTAACAAACAAGTGAGCACACAGACGAAGTAGGGGGATGAGAGCGGAGAGGGGGAGGGAGACTATGCAGGGGGGTGGGAGGGGGGAGGGGGGAGGAGATGCTGGAGTGGAGGGGAGGAGGGGAAATGTGGGGAATCAGAAGATGGCAGCTTCCTTACCTGTCGGGGTCTCTGTCGGCTTGCTAAACGGGCCACTGGTCTCCGACATTGGGCTGGCATCGCCCTTGTCTCGTTCCAGACTGCGCAGTCCCTCGGCTGAACCCGCGTCCCCTCCAGCCCGTTCTCCCGCCTTCGCCTCCTTTCCGTCGTCTCCCAGCTCGCTACCGGAACTGACGTCACCGCTGCGGGAGCCGGTCTCGCTGAAGTAGGGTGTCTCCGCGCGGCTGCCGGACGGCCCGTAAGCGCTGCGGGAGGATCGGTCGTCCTCGACCGTCGACAGGGTGGCCGTGTCGGCGACTCCAGGGAACGGCCTCAGTTCGTGAACGGTGGAGGAGGAACTGGCGTCCGTGGCGGTGGACCGCCTCGACCTCTTCCCGGGCCGCGGCTCTGGCCGGTCGTCAGCTGGGGAGGATCCCGTCTCGGCATTCAGGGACCGTTGGCTCTCGTCCTGGGCGGACCTCCCTTCAGAACCGGGTGGGAATCTTTCACCGCCACCCGAGGGCCCCGGCTGAGGCTCCGCGGGAGGAAGCAGAGACTTGAAAACCTCTTTCTGACACGTCAGGACTGGACACGTCGTCTGGAAGGCGAGGGTTAGTTTCTTCTCGCACACTACGTGGCGGCAGGGGAGGAGGAACTTGGTCTGGTCGTTGGGCTCCGTGCAGCAGGCGCACGGGACATCCTGTTTCCTCCGCTCGCCGCGGGTGGTCCGGCGGTTCAACTCCACGTCGCTGGTGTCCAGGAGCGGCCTGCCGCACCGTTCACAGCCCACGCGCGCCACCACGTAGTACTCGATGCACTTGACGCACATGACGGGGCTGCCTTTCTTCTGGGGGCAGCATTGCAGGGCGGTCAGCTTGTGGGTGTCCTTGTAGCAGCGCCGGCACTTGGGGGCGTTGGACCCAGCTGCTGCCGTCGTCCGTCCCAACAGCGGCATCCCCGGCGTGCAACAAGACAAACACGGCACATCGTCAACGGTGATCACCACACCAGCGATATTACTGAAGAAGAGCACGACCAGGACAGTCAGAGAGACAGGCCAAAAAATGAATGCGCCAAGGGCCTCGCTCAAGGAGTCGGGTATCTATATAGTACTGGCGCAATAAGATCGTTTTTTAGAGTTTTCATTGCGTCTGAAAGTTGATTCTCCTCATTTTCTTTCATATGGACATCGAGGTACAAGCCAGGTGGGTTCGAAGCAGACAGGTTCAAATCCAAGGGATGGGACTATTTGGGCACTTCGAGCTGCCGCTAAGACAGGGTGACGGGTGAGTGCAAAGGCCTGAGATGTGATGTGACGTCAACTAAGGGGAAGGTCATGCATTTGAAGGTTGGTTGTGATTTCATCGGTGGAAATTCCCCCCCCCCCCCTTCCCCCCAAACAAGGGAAATAATTGGTGGGGAGTTGTTCTTTTGATCAGTTATCAGTTTAACATTAAATGCTGGCTCAAATTTAAGGTAGGTCTCAAAACGCTTTCATGGATTGTATAGTGTTTCAATGGTAAATCCTAATCGCGGCGAATGGTCACATGGAACAGAACCAAACGGACAAACGATAAACTGACGAACAATGGAAACAAATGACCCCACCCCCACCGAAGAAAAACACATGTTTGGCAGGTCTGATAATTCGATGACCGTTCGGAGCAGTTCGATCCGTGTTGTTCATAGCTGA
Organism: Conus canariensis; assembly: GCA_033310375.1. Classification (NCBI taxonomy): domain Eukaryota; kingdom Metazoa; phylum Mollusca; class Gastropoda; order Neogastropoda; family Conidae; genus Conus; species Conus canariensis. The sequence continues at coordinate 13,754,186 of CM065736.1, read as the reverse complement.
ACCGACTGTATGGGGGTAATAGGACTGTCACACCGTGGAATTTCACTCCGCACGTTTGTTAAGAGAACGATTTTAGAGAAAAAAAGTAAAACTTAATTGACAATAGTAAAACCAGTTTAGTTGAGACACACCCGGAACGCCTTAAATTTGGATGCATTTTCCATAACATCTTTGATCAAAATCGGAAATGAAATGAGGCAGGGAACAGTAAACGATAAACAGTAAACAAGTGGGGTATTTTTTGCTCCCATAAGAAAACCTAACACAGAGTAAACTTTTATTCAAGACCGGCACAGCCTTTTAAACTTGAATAAAGTCAGACAAATACATAGACGAACAATCTAATAGTGGGGGAAAAAACAAGCGCAGGCCAACAACTGAACTGTTTTCATAGTAATGACTTGGCAAAGATTTGGACTTAAGGGGGGAGGGGAATTTGAAGATGGAGAAACTGAGAACATGAAATTAAGAAAATATGTTACAGATATGAAAACTCTTCACTAGCTGCATAAGGGAACCATCGCAATCCCTTTTGAAGGCAGATATATTTGTATTGCCTGCTCCGAGGCCTTTCGTCCGCTGGGTCGGACTCATCAGGGAGACACGGCTGGTTGTGTCTGCGCTCCTGGCGTCAAATAGAGACACACCACAGTCCATAATACTGTGGTGTTCTCACCACCAAGGGTGCAAAAAAGAATCCAGTAGCACCCCCAAAGCAGCCAGCGAAGAGTAGTAAATGAAACCAAACGAAAGTGTGGGGAGGAAAAAAGTTGCTGAAAAACTAAAGACATTATGCAAATAGTATAAAATGTAGCGGACAATCTTTGAGCCTACGCTTGAGGATCCACCCAAAGATGCAAGGCAGATCAAAAGACAAACACACAGACGGACAGAAACAAATACAAATAACCTCAATTTAATCAAAACAAAATCGGAAATGAAATGAGGCAGGGAACAGTAAACGATAAACAGTAAACAAGTGGGGTATTTTTTGCTCCCATAAGAAAACCTAACACAGAGTAACTTTTATTCAAGACCGGTGTCGTATATAACACTGTCGCCGTGGAATTGTATCGCAGCGATAGCATTTCACGTCAAATATTGTTGCAGCGACAATATTTGCTGGAGAAATTTGTCGCGCGACAACTTTTCACGAAAAATGTCCTATAGAATATTGTAGCTGTCCATAAAATACTGTCGCTCGAAATCTTGCGACAGTTTTTTGCGACAGGACACTGTGAAATATTGTAGTCAGTGAATGCTGCTGCTTGCGACACATTTTCACGTGAAATCTTACTGCTAGAGTTAACATTTCCTGTGAAATATGGTCGCAGCGTTAATATTTCACAGCGACGATTTTTTCTGCAAAGTGAGAAAACGTCGCCGCGGTTGAGCGTGAAAATGTCACAGAAAATAATGCAGCCTGCCATGGAATAAAAAATTGTCGCAAGTGATTTTTATCATAAATGTTTTCGACGAGTCAAATTTCCATTCGTGTGTGTGTATGTGTGTGTGTGTGTGTGTGTGTGTGTGTGTGTGTGTGTGTGTGTGTGTGTGTGTGTGTGTGTGTATGCGTTTGTGAACGTGTGTGTGTGTGTGTGTGTGTGTGTGTGTGTGTGTGTGTGTGTGTGTGTGTGTGTGCTGTGAAATGTGATGTTTTTATCAATATCGTAGGCCTAGGACATTCAGCACAACGAAAGTAGGGGAAGATTGGGTAAGTTAGAACCCCTAAAAAATGCAGCCCTACCTCCTTCGCTAATTTTACTTCACTCAAGGTTAATTATTTGTAAAGCTTACCATAAGAGCTTCATATAGTACAGCCATCAAATGGCTATCTTTATTTCAAAAAGTTCTACATAAGAAATCATAAAATTCTTAAAGAAAAGGAAGCCCACTTTAGACATCATTTCGGGTTAAATGGACCAGGGAGTGGTAAATATTGGGTCAAGGGCCTATATTAAACGACATGCATTATTCATAAACCCAAACCAATATTGTTTGTCTGTTAGCCATAATAAGATGTGTGAGCATGTTCGATAATCCGTTTAAAGACCCCTACGGTCTCAACACATTCATAAACTAAGCTTAAAAAGTAAATGATTATCCTTAATTGTCAGAACAGAAACACAAACATAATAGAGTCTAAAAGCTAATACAAGCCAAATCGCAGAACAGATACTTTCAGTTGTCTTGCTTTAATTGCAGTGTTTCTAGGGCACTTAAAATTATGAATTTACAAACGAGTCAAAGTAACCCATTTTAGTCACAAGTAATCCAAAAGTTATCAGAGGCCATAATGCAGAGCTTCAGGCATCATTTGGGGTTGTTTTACTGCAGTCCTTTTAAGGCATTCAAAGCTCCAAGGAAGCCGTGATTTGAAATCAATTAACATAGTATTTGGTTGAAAGGATAATCCATTTCTTTTCTAAAGCTTTTATCTAGTTTAATGAAACAAACAACGCAGAACAAAAATGCAGAACGTGACGTTCAAAATGGGTTGTCTTTCATTACGCTCGTTTTAAGGCACCTAAGGCCTAAATATAATCATGTTCAAAATGTGAAACATAAAACATTTATATAAATTATCTTTTGTTTTGGATGGCTTCTTTGAAAGAAGAGAAACGAATTAATGTTCGAAAAAAAAAAAGAAACATTCAAAGCACCGTCAATATTTGGATGTGTTTCTTCTAACAAGTGAATGCCTCGCACGTGCATGCATGCGCGCGCGCGCACACACACACACACACACACACACACACACACACACACACACACACACATCAGGCTCTATCAATAATTACTGATCACTGAGAAAAACAACCGCTATCAACTTCTAATGAAGTGGGTATAAACTGATCACGGCAGGCTTAATTGAGCTACTGGCCCAACTTAGCCCATCAGGGGGAGTTCATCTTATCCATTTTGACCATGGTCACTGAAAATCCTCTACCATGACAGCACATTAAAATATTACTCTGATTTTTGTTTCAAGGGCGTGTATAATACATGTTAGAATTTGTTGAAACAGAAAGCAAAAAATTCCTATTATTTTAGCCATGTCTTTGATTTAACAGAACCATAGAGGTAAAGAATTAGTACAAAATGTTTCTAATGCTTACTGTTTGTATCCTTTCCCGCGACCAGCCATGGATTTTTAGCAGAGGAAGTTATGCATGCTGACAATGTAGCACACAAAAGATCTGAACTTATCTCATCATAGTTTTCTCAAATTAGCACCAGCCCAATTTATCTACTGGCCCGCATTAACCAATCTTCCCTTACAGGGTAACAAACAAAAGTAACTAACCTTTCAAGTAGGTCCCACATTTCTGGACAAGACACATTACTTCTAACTGAAGGCTAAAAACATCTTTCATTGGAGAATTGTTTATTGCAGCCTAGTTGGTTGTACTTTTTTTTTTTTTTTTTTTTTTTTACAAGGGGTCCATTTCTGCTTACTTTTAAAAGAGTGAGTACAGCTCTCTGCATTAATCATTTTTACTTACTTTTCATAGAAAGGAAAACTGTGTAGGGCCCATTTAAATGAGTCACAATTAGCCCTTTGTTCATCATCATCATCATCATCATCATCATCATCATCTACTCATCACATCATCATCATCATCATCATCTTCATCATCATCATCATCATCACAAGTAACAAGATGCTTTGCCATCTGTAATTTTATGATTCAGCCAGCACACACACACACACACCACAGCACGCACGCACGCACGCACACACACACACGCCGCCGCAGCGCGCACCACCACACAGCACACGCGACCACACACACACACACACACACACACACATACTGCCGACAAAGCTGGATCTTGAACCTCTGAAGTCTTGCGGTAGGAGACAGAACCACAATTTTCAAAAGATGAAGTTCCTTTTGACCAAGATCAAAGACATGTGTTCGTTTTGTGATGCCGCGAAGTTAAGAAGTAAAAAGGTCACATAGTCCGATAAGGTCGAAGCGGTTAAATAGCTAATAACGCAAATTTCTCAAATATCATTGTCATAATTATTTCTCTTTGTTCGTCGTACACTATTTAGGCCTATTAATAATGAGCAGTCCAAAAGCTGCAACTTGTAATAAGTATACTATAATGCCACGGAACTACTACACATCATTTTCTTTTTTTCTTTTTTGTTTCTTCTTTAAAATAAGATTCAAATCAGAAATTCGGAGACATTTGAGGTAGAAGGAAAGGAGTTTTAAGAGTTGGGTGTAGCATGTAATGAATTAGGATATCCATGATATAAGAGTGCGGCTATTATACGATTTTGTGTCTCTCGTTGTCTTCCCTCCATGTCTTCCCATGACTATCCATACCGACATTCACATAGCCCTGCCACCCTATTACGTAATATTATGGGGATAATTATATGATTTGTTCCCTCGGCTTTGACCTCCTCTCTGCCCCATCCATCTCTGACCTATCATACCTCCTTCAACGGTTTGTGTCCCTCCTGTATCTCTGACCTATCATACCTCCTTCAACGGTTTGTGTCCCTCCTGTACTGTAAGGGAGTGCATGAGTGAGGAAATGTGTTTGTGAGTTTGTGTGCGTGTGTGCCCAGGCATGCGTATGTACATGCGTGTGTGCGTAGTCTCTCTCTCTCTCTCTCTCTCTCTCTCTTACACACACACACACACACACACACACCCACACCCACACCCACACACACGTGGAACACGTAAACGCGCATGCGCGGGCATACACAAACAAATTCAAACACGCACATACACTTCTACAAAGAGATTATTGTGTAACTTGCAGGGTTTGTGGGGAGAAGTCTTAAGGATTCTATTCAATTGTCTAGGGGAAAGAGTATCGTCCCACGAGAAGATGTTCAGAGTGGATGGGGTATGTAAAGTGATAGCTGACACGGGGGTATCCTAGGAGAGAGAGAGAGAGAGAGAGAGAGAGAGAGAGAGAGAGAGAGAGAGAGAGAGAAGAGAAGAGAGAGAGAGAGAGAGAGAGAATAGAGAGAGACAGTAGAGGGAGAGATGAGAGAGAGAAGAGAGAGAGAGAGAGGAGGAGAGAGAGAGAGAGAGAAGAGAGAGAGAGGAGGGAGGGGAGGGAGGGAGAGGGAGAGAGAGAGAGAGAGAGAGAAAAGGGAGAGGACAGAGAGATTGCGTGATTATAGACAAATGAATCACAACTATATTTGAGCATGAATGCAGTTGTTTCAGGGTCCAAACACACACACACACACGCACACACGCACGCACGCACGCACGCACGCACGCACACACACACACACACACACACACACACACACACACCACACACACACACACACACTCTGTCACGCTCTCTTTACATAATACAAATATATCTGCCTTCAAAAGGGATTGCGATGGTTCCCTTATGCAGCTAGTGAAGAGTTTTCATATCTGTAACATATTTTCTTAATTTTATGTTCTCAGTTTCTCCATCTTCAAATTCCCCTCCCCCCTTAAGTCCAAATCTTTGCCAAGTCATTACTGTGAAGACAGTTCAGTTGTTGGCCTGCGCTTGTTTTTTCCCCCCACTATTAGATTGTTCGTCTATGTATTTGTCTGACTTTATTCAAGTTTAAAAGGCTGTGCCGGTCTTGAATAAAAGTTACTCTGTGTTAGGTTTTCTTATGGGAGCAAAAAATACCCCACTTGTTTACTGTTTATCGTTTACTGTTCCCTGCCTCATTTCATTTCCGATTTTGTTTTGATTAAATTGAGGTTGTTTGTATTTGTTTCTGTCCGTCTGTGTGTTTGTCTTTTGATCTGCCTTGCATCTTTGGGTGGATCCTCAAGCGTAGGCTCAAAGATTGTCCGCTACATTTTATACTATTTGCATAATGTCTTTAGTTTTTCAGCAACTTTTTTCCTCCCCACACTTTCGTTTGGTTTCATTTACTACTCTTCGCTGGCTGCTTTGGGGGTGCTATTGGATTCTTTTTTGCACCCTTGGTGGTGAGAACACCACAGTATTATGGACTGTGGTGTGTCTCTATTTGACGCCAGGAGCGCAGACACAACCAGCCGTGTCTCCCTGATGAGTCCGACCCAGCGGACGAAAGGCCTCGGAGCAGGCAATACAAATATATCTGCCTTCAAAAGGGATTGCGATGGTTCCCTTATGCAGCTAGTGAAGAGTTTTCATATCTGTAACATATTTTCTTAATTTCATGTTCTCAGTTTCTCCATCTTCAAATTCCCCTCCCCCCTTAAGTCCAAATCTTTGCCAAGTCATTACAATGAAGACAGTTCAGTTGTGGGCCTGCGCTTGTTTTTTCCCCCACTATTAGATTGTTCGTCTATGTATTTGTCTGACTTTATTCAAGTTTAAAGGGCTGTGCCGGTCTTGAATAAAAGTTACTCTGTGTTAGGTTTTCTTATGGCAGCAAAAAATACCCCACTTGTTTACTGTTTATCTTTGATCAAATGAAACAAATATTGACATCTTTAAGAAACGCCAAGGTCAAATCAGGTGGGACATCCCTGAACAAGGTCTTCGTGGAGTCTGGGTCAACTGACAGAGACGACAGCGTGACTGGTACCTCTGATAGAAATGAAGATGATGACCGTGTGCAGCCTGGGTTAATAATGACAATAATGATAATGATAATAATAACGAAAATTAACAACAATGATAATGATATTATAATGATGATCATAACGATAATAATAATAACAAAAACAGCAACAACAACAATAATAATAATGATAATAATGATACTACTACTACTACTACTAATCATCATCATCATCATCATCATAATGATAGGAAGAAGAAGAAGAAAAAGAAGAATAAGAACACGAACAACAATAACAGAGTCATGATCATCATCAACAACAACAACATCGACGACGATGACGACGACAGCAACAACAACAACCATCATCGTCATCATCATCATCATCAAAAGTAATGGTTGCAGTTATAATAATACTAGTGATAATGAAGATGCAGAGAACGCCAACATAAAGGACAGTTGTAGCAATAGCCTGCCTGAGCCCTGGTACTAACCGCACAGGAGGAAAGCAAAATAACAGGTACTCCCTGACGACCTTGACCTCTTAGCTGTTGTCACTGGCCTGTTCACGTAGTTGATAAGATCCGAGTCCGCGGTTACAGTGTAGGCCCAAAACGCTGTGTATTCTCCATCATTCAAATCTGCACCTGGCTCTTCTCAGAAGATCGGCCATTACCGAAACATATTCATCGCACAGTCCAACCCTTTGGCCCAATACTGTGTCCGACTCGCTTCTTTGTATATTACAGCACGATCCACATGACTCTTCATTGTTCTGTCGTCTGCCAGACGTGTCATCCCCCAAATCCTTGTGCTCTACCAATGGCGTAGAAACGCAAGAAGTCCACAAGCCATGCAAAATTCTCCTAGTGTTGTCGATGGATGGCATTGACCTAATTTACTGACCCCCCAAGTCCAGGATAAAACCGTCTTTTTCACATTAAAAAAAAAAAAAAAATCACAGAGCAGGGCAATTTTCATCTGTTCAAAGTGTCTTACTACTTGACCTTTGCTATAACCCCGAACTCTGACCTACCGCTCTGGAACACAAAGCAAACTGCAGATTCTCCCTGATTCCCGTGTTCAGCAGATGGAAACTGGTAAGCCGAACGAAAACTACAATGATTTTTTTTCTTCTTTTCAACTGCTTTAGAGCATCTGCAAGCGTGCGCTCAACTGATGATATCAAAGCTGAAACTACGGCTCATTTTCTTTCTTTCATTCAAATGAAAATTACATATTGCACATAAAATCAGGTGCTAACAATTGTACAAATACTTGGAAACCAACTTAAAAATAAAAAGAAAATGCCATTCCACCGGACGAAATGGACAAAGAAATTACAAAACACGACGCGTTTCAACCTCTTTGGCCTTCTTCGGGTAAGAGAAACAACATTCAGGACAATGAAAACGAAGAACAAGTAATGACTTATCTCCTCAAATCGGGCACAAAATGAACGTGGAATGAAGGAATACATAAATAATAGAAATGATAGTTATAACAATGAGAATAATAATGATAACAATGATGATAATTTAATAGTAATAATGATGATGATGATAACTACAACAATAATGATAATGATAATAACAATGATAATAATGATAATAACAACAACAATGATGATGATAATAATAATAATAATAATAATAATGATAATTATAACGACAACAACAGAGGACACAACAACAGCAACAATAATAATAGTAATAGTTCAGCACCGATTTAGTGCCTCACTCCAGTTAGTGTTGGATGGGTCAATCAGCGCAACAACAGTCTATTCTAGGTCAGGAAGAGCGCCACAAGTCTATTCTAGGTCAGGAAGAGCGCCACAACAGTCTATTCTAGGTCAGGAAGAGCGCCAAAACGGTCTGTTCTAGGTCAGGAAGAGCGCCACAATGGTCTGTTCTAGGTCAGGAAGAGTGCCACAATGGTCTGTTCTAGGTCAGGAAGAGCGCCACAACGGTCTGTCAGGAAGAGCGCCACAATGGTCTGTTCTAGGTCAGGAAGAGCGCCACAACGGTCTGTTCTAGGTCAGGAAGAGCGCCACAACGGTCTGTCAGGAAGAGCGCCACAATGGTCTGTTCTAGGTCGGTCAGGAAGAGTGCAACAACAGTCTGTTCTAGGTCAGGAAGATTCTCAGCGTACATGCTGCACACCCAAAATTAATACCCCAAGGCCTTGCTTAAGGAGTCCAGTATTTATAGACTGGCGCAATTATATAGTTTTGTGAATGTTTATTGTGTATGAAAGTTGATTCTCCTCAGTTTATTTCATATGGCC
>CM065736.1:13737868-13740368 GCA_033310375.1 Conus canariensis | reverse complement strand
TTGTTATTGATGTTGTTGAATCGAGCAGACAGTATAAAACAAAACAAAACAAACAAAAACAAAACAAACAAACAAACAAAGAAAAAATGCGATAAAATGAATAAATGCAAATAACTACGGATGTCTTGTTTTCTCCTGGCATTTTTGACAGCACTCAAGGACTGATTTTTTGGGGGGAAGGAAGGGGGGGGGGGGGGGTAATGTTTAATGATGTTACTCTCGTACCACAATTTTTTCCCCCTTTTTTTTTCTCTTTTTCTTTATTTGTTGTTGTTGTTGTTGTTGTTGTTGTTGTTGTTGTTGCTGTCCTATCTTCTGTGCCACCTCAGCGGCACTGCACCCACGCCGTTTAGTCCGACCCTCTATGTCCACAGCCACAGCCCGACCCGGCCCTCCACAGCCCCCAGCACCGGCAATCCACAGGGAGCTGTCAATATCAAGTCGTATAAAGGCAACCCACTGGAGGAGACACTGCACTGCTGCCGAACCACTTCGGTGGTGTTTAGTGGCGCCTGTTCTGATCCAACACACACAGTACACCTAACTACTAGCCCCCCTACTGATGACAATGATTGCTTTAAAGTTGCGGGGCAGGCGTGAATGAGCTCTACTTCTAGAGGGCGCCACCACGTCTGTCCAACGACAGCCCCCTCCCCCTTCCCCGGTGATTCCGACGGTATCAAACCAAGGGCATTGACGCAGAGAGGACATTGAATCTGAGTCGCCATGTTCCGCCGTTCACAATGAGCTAAGGTAAGGCTGTAGATTGGCATCTTCTTCCAGACCAGTGCGTGATTTGTCAAGGCATGTTTAGGGCTGGTTTCTTTATAGTAAAATGCCACGGTGCCAGACTCAACTCTCCCAGACCAGTGCGTGATTTGTCAAGGCATGTTTAGGGCTGGTTTCTCTATAGTAAGATGCCACGGTGCCAGACTCAACTCTCCCAGACCAGTGCGTGATTTGTCAAGGCATGTTTAGGGCTGGTTTCTTTATAGTAAGATGCCACGGTGCCAGACTCAACTCTCCCAGACCAGTGCATGATTTGTCAAGGCATGTTTAGGGCTGGTTTCATTAGTAAGATGCGACGGTGCCAGACTCAACTCTCCCAGACCAAAGGTATCCTCCTTACCGGCCACACGCCGCGCCAAGTTAGCGCCAAGCTGGCACCAGTGACCAGAAAGTTCTCCATGACGGGCCAATCGTTTGGCGAGAAACGTATGTTCAGATTCATACAGATTACTAAAGTGGGAAGAGTGTGAACAAGATGGAACTTAAAAACTACCCAGACTTTTCCTTTACCATCCACTGAATGCTCGAAGCAAGAACACAAAAGAACCTGTCGTCTACAGGAGTTAATGGTCTGAAAGGAAATTTTTGTCCATGGTTAATGTAAACAAAAAAAACAACAACAACAAAAAACAAAAAAACAAAACAAACAAAACAAAACAAAACAAAACAAAAAAACCCTTCTCTTCATGACGGTTTCCTTTCTTAGCAAATCTCCAATTCAATGCATGACATAAGTACCTTGACACATTTTCTGACTAAAAGAAAAAAATCCATAAAGAACGTGTCCACTTTTGTCCGTTTGTTTGTCTGTCAGCAAGGTTGCGCAAAATGCACCCGACCGATTTTAACCAAATTTGGTAGAGAGGTGAACCGCAAAATGTACCCGACCGATTTTAACCAAATTTGGTAGAGAGGTGAACCGCAAAATGTACCCGACCGATTTTAACCAAATTTGGTAGAGAGGTGAACCGCAAAATGTACCCGACCGATTTTAACCAAATTTGGTAGAGAGGTGAACCGCAAAAATGTACCCGACCGATTTTAACCAAATTTGGTAGAGAGGTGAACCGCAAAATGTACCCGACCGATTTTAACCAAATTTGGTAGAGAGGTGAACCGCAAAATGTACCCGACCGATTTTAACCAAATTTGGTAGAGAGGTGAACCGCAAAATGTACCCGACCGATTTTAACCAAATTTGGTAGAGAGGTGAACATTGTGTAATATGTGGATCCGTCAAAGTTTGACGCCGATTCTGGCTGGAAATCCGGATCAAACAGCGGATCCGTGATCCGTTCGGCGTGATTATTACAAATGTTCTACTGAACATGAGCACTGTGAAGCTACTGTTTCAACTGGAAAATTATTTAAAAGTAACAGATATTCACGAATTAATCATTTATGAAGTAAGAGATACTCAAGGTATTTTAAAACTTTTTAGTGATACAAACGCTCAAGATTTTTAATTTTCCAGATCAGACGATAAGAAGTATATAGGTAATAAATCTTTCATTCCATAACTATAATTACGTCCCCTGGTAGAACTTTCTTTCCTTTGTGGTTGAGACCCACACACTCTGAGTACCCTTCAAACACACTTGTTTATTTTCACAAACATTGTTTTAAACTAGTATTTCATTAAAAAAAGAAAAACAGAACAACATCAAGAACACCTCCGTCATAAACAAACAAACACAATCAACACCCCCCC
>CM065736.1:13715368-13717868 GCA_033310375.1 Conus canariensis | reverse complement strand
TGCTACGACTCGAAATATTGTGTCGTGCTGTGCATGTGACGATGGTCATGGTTTTACAAGAGATATTTTGTAGACATTTTAGTCAGTGAATTCGCATCACGACATGCTGTCTTCTGGCAAACTGAATGTTTTCCTTTCTGCTTTTTTTGTGTGCCTTGCCTTATAGTTCACTGGAAATTTTGAATTGTGACAGAATCTGAAGATGATTGATGAGACCTGTGTGTGTGCGTGTGTGTGTGTGTGTGTGTGTGTGTGTGTGTGTGTGTGTGTGTGTGTGTGCGTGTGTGTGTGTGTGTGTGTGTGTGTGTGTGTGTGTGTGTGTGTGTGTGTGTGTGTGTATGTGTGTGTGTGTGTGTGATGTACTCTGTGTGATTTAATCTCTTTCCCTCCCACCCTCCCCTCTCTGTGTGTGTCTCTCTGTCTCTCTCTGTGTATGTGTGTGGAAGAGAGAGAGAGAGAGAGAGAGAGGAGAGAGAGAGAGAGAGAGAGAGAGAGAGAGAGAGAGAGAGAGAATACGAACACGGTTACGAACACGAATACGAATGTTTATTCAGATGTAAGGCCAAGGCCCCATACTGAAGAGACTTTCAGACAATTAAACAATACAACTTAAGCACACGTCAAAATCATTTGTCAACCTGTCCACAGTAACAACGAAAATCAACGTAGCTGAAGAAAGTTACCGTGCAACAGCACGCAGTCTTTTTTGTGCAATATACATAGCCAGATTAGACAGGATGTTTTCTTGCCGACAACAGCCATATTACCTTGAACTAACGTGGCTCAGCGAAAGGCTTAGGAGAGAGAGAGAGAGAGAGAGAGAGACAGAGACAGAGACAGAGACAGAAAGACAGAGAGAGAGAGAGAGAGAGAGAGAGAGAGAGAGAGAGAGAGACAGACAGACAGACAGACAGACAGACAGACGGAAGTTTATAGAGAAAAAAGCATTTGCATTCATAAAGTGATCTTGATTTGTTCATTTGAACTGCTTTGAATTTGATATAAAGAAGGGAAATTCATAACACGTTTTCGTCGACATGTATTTGGACACGTGATACGGGTTTCTGACAGCGCTCTTTCTTCGATTTATCAACACATTGATCTGATCAGTCACATTTGTACAGGATTCCAGCCCCCTTTCCTTCCCAAACATTGAATTAACGTGTCCTATTGAAATGGAATTCTTTTTTTTGTCATCCAAGTATTGATGTCATACATCGTATTGCAACACATTCCCCAATTCATAAATGTTATTGCCACAAGTTACCTCCTTCCCTCTTTCATTTCCAAACATTTATTCATCATTTCGTATTTGCGCAGGATAACCCATCCGCCCCTCATACCGACCCCTCTCACACATTGTCTAAATATTGATTTGCTGCGTTTCATTGGTACACAGCTCATTTCCTCCCCCTTCTTTCATCATTATCCAGAGACTAGTTTGATTCACACTTCGTTACAGGATCCTCCTCTTTCAATGCCCAAATATTGATTAGATGCATCGTATCCCCCCTGTTCGTTGTTCAAACATTGACAGAATACATCCAATTGTCACAAATTTCTCGCTTTTCACTGTCTGAATATTGATTTCATGCCTCATACTGCTACAAGAAAGTCCTGTTGACAGCGGGAAAGGCTGTAACTCCTGATTCTCTTCAGTGGAACGTCAGACCCTATGGTTAAAGCTTGGCCGTGTCTGGAGTTGTACTGTCTTCACCTGTCAGCGGAACAGCAACGAGTAAGGCTGCGGCATGCACACGGCAGTTGCTTGACGGTGGCGTTTTTTTCCTGTTCGCTCTTCAGTCATGAAATTAGGGCTGGTACACCCATGTGAACGTTCCGGTGGAGGTTCTGTCGTGTCACATCCAGTGGTCATTACACAATGGCCTTTGCCAGGGAGCAGTTATGTCCCTTGACATCTTAATGGAATGCCCTGTGCGGGCCTGCACCCTATGTGAACACAGCGCAGGCTTCCCAGGGTGGTGCAGGATTGCTCCCAGCTGGTTTGTTCGGCAATTGAGAACAGTACTTATCTAGATCCCATCCGCAACCTTCGGGAGCATCTTTTTCTTCTTCAACTGTCACAGATTTGCCCCTGCCATTGTCTGACCGTTAATTTGACACATCGTATTGCCACAGAATTCCACTTCTTCACTGTCCAAACAATGTTCAGACACGTTGTAGTGCTACGCCATTGTCTTATTGTCTAAACATTGGAGTGATTTGTTGTATTGGTATACTAGTTTCCTCTTTCACTGTACAAACATTACTTTAATGTATTGTTCTGTAACAGCACAACTTATTTTCACTGTCGACATATTGATCTGATGTATTGTATTGGCAAAGCTCCCCCTCCCCTCCTTGACCCAACATTGTCATGAAATCATCTTCTTTCATTGTCCAAATTTTAAATGCCATGGGATCTTCTTCTGTCATTGTCCAAAATATAGTCTAGTCAGGTCAAGTCAAGTAAACTTTATTATCTAAAATCGAGAAATTA
>CM065736.1:13707868-13710368 GCA_033310375.1 Conus canariensis | reverse complement strand
GTGGTGGTCTTTGGGGCGTTGTGTGAGTTTTTGGTGGTGGTGTTTGGGGCGTTGTGTGAGTTTCTGGTGGTGTTGGGGGCGTTGTGTGAGTTTTTGGTGGTGTTTGGGGCGTTGTGTGAGTTTGTGGTGGTGTTTGGGGCGTTGCGTGGGTTTCTGGTGGTGTTTGGGGCGTTGTGTGAGTTTTTGGTGGTGTTTGTGATGTAGCTGGCACCGGCTCGGCGAGTTCTGTCGGTGACTTTCTGGTGTTGGTGGCGGTTTTTGGGGCGTTGTGTGAGTTTCTGGTGGTGGTGTTTGAGTTTCTGGTGGTGTTTGTGATGTAGCTGGCACCAGCTCGGCGGGTTCTGTTGGTATCAGACTTTCTGGTGTCGGTGGTGGTGTTTGGGGCATTGTGCGAGTGTCTGGTGGTGGTGTTGGTGTTCATGGTGTTATTTGTGGTATTGTTTGAGTTTCTGGTGTTGTTTGAGTTTCTGGTGTTGTTGGTATTTCTGATGTTGTTGTCGGTGTTTCAGGTGTTGTTGTTGGTGTTTCTGCTTTTGTTTGCGTTTCTGATGTCGTTTGTGGAGTTTTTGGTGGTGTTGTTGGTGTTTCTGGTGTTGTTTGTGGTGTTGTTGGCGTTTGTGGTGTTGTTTCTGTTTCTCGTGGGGTTTTGTTTTGGTTGTAGTGTTGTTGGTGTTCCTGGTATTGTTGGCGTTGCTTGCAATGGTGGAGATGCTTGTGGTGTCGTTGGTGTCTATGGTGTTGTCATAGTTGTTGGCGGAGATGTTTGTAGTGTTGTTTGTGTTGTTGATGTTCCTGATGTTGTCAGAGATGTTGGAGGAGATGTTTGTGGTGTTGTTTGTGTTGTTGATGTTCCTGATGTTGTCAGTGTTGTTGGCGGAGACGTTTGTGGTGTTGTCGGTGATTCTGGCGTTGCTGGTGTAGGTGGATGCGCTCCTGGTGGTGTGGGAGTTTCTGGTGGGGATAGCGTTGTTGGTGTCGCCTGTATTTCTGGTGTGGCTTGTGTTGCTGAAAGTATTTCTGGTGCTGTCTGGGCTTCATGCCTTTCTGGTGACGGTGATGGAGGTGGTGGTGGTGGAGGTGATGCTGAAGGTGGTGGTGGTAGTGATGTCTCTTGTTCGGAGGACGTCTGTGAATCCATTACTGATCATCTTGACGTGTTGTTGCATCACACACACACACACACACACACACACACACACACACACACACACACACACACACGCACACACACACACACACACGCACACACACACACACACACACACACACACACACGCACACACACACACACACACACACACACACACACACACACACACATACACGCACGTACATGCGTGCGCGCGCGCGTGCACACACACACACACACACACACACACACACACACACACACACACACACACTCACACACACACAAACTCACACACACACACGAACGCCCGCACACACACACACACACACACACACACACACACACACACACACACACACACACACACACACACACACACACACACACGCACACACACACAGAGGCACCCATGTCCATACTTAAGACCATATCTTTACACATAAACTAAACATAAATGTACGTGTGATATCTAACAGCAACAACTACACCACGCACGCACACACGCACGCACGCACACGCACACATCACACATACGCGAGAGAGAAAGGTTGCACACACACACCACACACCACACACACACACACACACACACACACACACACACACACACACACACACACACACACACACACACACACCACAAACACACACCACACACACACACACACACACAAAACACACACACACACACACACACACACACACACACACACACACACACCACACACACACACACACACACACACACACACACACACACACACACACACACACACACACACACACACACACACACACACACCACAACACCACCACACACCCCGCACATGCAAAACATGCAGACAGCATATACTAACACACGAGCGCACGCACAGAGAGAGAGAGAGAGAGAGAGAGAGAGAGAGAGAGAGAGAAGAGAGAGAGAGAGAGAGAGAGAGAGAGAGAGAGAGAGAAGTTCCCCATCTTCACACCCAAGCCGCTCATTTCGGTCTTGCTGCTATCCAGCCCCACACAGTGTGTCTTGTCACAGCCCCATCACTGCAATCCATAGCCAACCATCAACATCAAGTCGTCATCACTGCAATCCACAGCCAACCATCAACATCAAGTCGTCATCACTGCAATCCACAGCCACCCATCAACATCAAGTCGTCATCACTGCAATCCACATCCAACCATCAACATCAAGTCGTCATCACTGCAATCCACAGCCAACCATCAACATCAAGTCGTCATCACTGCAACCCACAGCTACCCATCAACATCAAGTCGTCAACAGGCAACCAACCAGAGGAGACACTGCCCTGCTGCCGAGTCACTTCGGTGGTCTTTAGTGGTACTTGCACTGATTCAACATACACAGGACAC
>CM065736.1:13695368-13702868 GCA_033310375.1 Conus canariensis | reverse complement strand
ACCCTTGACCTAGTAGCATGTTGTACAACCCACATTCGAAGAAATAGTGAAGATGACGTGAGTAGACATTTCTCTCTGTCTATCTGTCTGTCTGTCTGCCTGTCTATCTGCCTCTCTCTCTCTCTCTCTCTCTCTCTCTCTCTCTCTCTCTCTCTCTCTCTCTCTCTCTCTTTCTCCATCTCTTTTTCTATCAGTCTTTTTTCTGTTCTGCTTCAGTGTCAGTCACTTGCATCCATTGTATCTATCAACACTTTTACTTCTGTTCACATCTCTCTCTCTCTCATTTTTTTTCTTCCAGTCTTTGTTTTTATTCTGCTTTATTATCAATTACTTGTATCCATAGACTATATTAATATATGCACTTCTTTTCTAGTTTTATCATTTTTTTCCCTGTTTGTTTCTCCGTAAACTGAACCACACACGCAAAAAAGTTTGGACTGATCGGCTCTTTCAGGTCTGGTCATATTGTTTAATGGTCAGGTGACCATGGAAGCCACATCCGGGAATTACGGCTCTGTCACGTGGTATGCAACCAAGAAGATGGAAGGTCGTTGAAAGTGTCGTCATCGTTTATCATCCCCAGTTTTGTTGGTGATCTGAAAAAAAAACAAAACAAAACAAAAAAAAAAAAAACCCAAAAAAAAACCAACAACAACAACAACAAAAAACAAACAAACAAAAAACTAAAAAAACCCAAACAAACAACAACAAAAAAACTGAGTTCGCACTGGCTGTCAACCGATCAATTATTTACTTTGAATCTCGACATTTTTTGGTTTCATACCAGCTGCATCAGAACTGAAAGAAAACAAGAAAGTACTCCACCGAAATTTTGCATCATGAGAGTCGCACGCATCTACTCTCTCTCTCTCTCTCTCTCTCTCTCTCTCTCTCTCTCTCTCTCTCTCTCTCTCTCTCCTTTCCACACTACATTCCAGAGTTAAGAACATTCGCTGTCTTGAAAACAGACCTTAAGACGATGATGAACAATTCTGATTCGGAAATGTAATATGCCCGTTATCAATCTGTACCACGACACATGCCTGCTCGTCTTCTCTTTCATTATTTTAAGAGGACGAGGCATGTCGTTTACACATCAGGGTTTTTAACACGTCATTCTGCAGTTGGCTGATGTTATTCTTACCGAAATTGTTTTTCAGATGAACAAGAACTACGAACAGTTTAAATATGAAACAAATAAATGATCGCCAATTCCCCCCTTACTTCACCCCCCCCCCCTCAAAAAAAGTCTGAACTTGCTAGAAAAAAACCCCCAAAGCTAGAAAACAAAATAAAGCCAAAACGTGAAAAAAAAATGTTCGTAGTACTACTCTCCACGCTCTCTTTTAAAAAAACACACAAAAAAACCCCAAACAAACAAACAAAAACAAACAAACAAACAAAAAAAAAACAGCCTCACAACATTCATTACTTTTGTGTTTCTAGGGGAAAAACCCGGACAAGCGA
The DNA here is from genome assembly GCA_033310375.1 of Conus canariensis. Taxonomy (NCBI): domain Eukaryota; kingdom Metazoa; phylum Mollusca; class Gastropoda; order Neogastropoda; family Conidae; genus Conus; species Conus canariensis. The sequence continues at coordinate 13,701,401 of CM065736.1, read as the reverse complement.
AGTGACAGCACGGTGGAAAAGAGACGATTTATATTTTTCGCGCACGCGCACAGATTCCAACCGTCTTCCAATACCTATGCGGCGAGCAGACGACGCGGATGTTTAGGCAAATGGACGCACACGAGAGTTCGGAGTTTCCACAAGCACGTGCTCTGGTACTATAGTTTCCACACACGCTCTCGCACGCTCGCTTCGACAGCATTTCCAGCGATCTTCCCATCCACGATTAATCTCCCACGTGCTGCCGCAAACATTAGGTGGCACGGACTATTTGCCCTGCCGTAGTAGTTTCCCTCACGCCGTCACGTATTTGTCGTCTGCTTCACGCGAATCATAGTTGGATTGTTGGAAGTGCACTTTGGCTGATCAGTTATTGACAGCGCAGCATTTGAAAAAGTCAAGCTTGCTGATAGTTTTGTTTCCGCCAGAAGGAATAGCAGAAGTATTTCGTAAACTTGATTTGATTTTTACTATTCAGTCACCTGGGCTTTGCGAACAGTTTCGATAACTTCAGAATGGCTGACGGTTTGATCGGCAAGTGGCAGTCAGTGGGGTTTGAAAACATCGACCCGTTTTGGGACGCAATGGGTAAGTTGACAATGATTGTTCCTTATTTTGTTGTTGTTTTTCTGCCTCCATTTGCAGAGTTTGAGGTTCACTGATGCATGCTTTCAGTCGATATACATTGCAATGTTTTTGCCTTCAAGTTCTTGTGCTTCTCCTAAGTTCCTTGTCCGGCCGTCCCGGCGTTTGGTTGTTCTTATCCACCCCTCCCGTCTCTGGAAAATTTCCCTTTGAAAGAAGTTCAAAGGGAAATTTTAAACATCATCTTATTTAGCCTTAATATGGTAGGCTAAATAAGACGACGTTTAACCTTTTTCTTGCCACCCGTAGAATATTTGGGGTGTTTTCTAATCAAATTCACTTTCACCTTTGACCGAAAGATAACAAAACAGAGAGCGAATAATTGTCGAAAAGTAGTGAAATCTTAAACTCCAGTTTGCAATTGTTTTCTAATCAAATTCACTTTCATCTTTGACCGAAAGATAACAAAACAGAGAGCGAATAATTGTCGAAAAGTAGTGAAATCTTAAACTCCAGTTTGCAATTGTTTTCGCTGTGAGGCAAATCATCCTTCTTTCCGTCCCGCACCCTCTTCCACCAAAGCTTGATTTATGGTTATTTTGAAAGGAAAAATCCGTTGCAGCATTTAGGCCTACGTTTTAAATCAATGGAATTAAATTCTACTTATGTAAGTCTATATTTATTCATGAGGTCGTTTGAGCTGTTGGCACGTGATACTGTGTCCTCCACCATCCCCTCCACCCCCACATCCTTCTACCTCCTTTCACACCGGCTGTACGCATGTAGTCTGGATCGCAGAATAGATCTCTGTGCTATATTCGTTCGTTTCATTTACAGTTTCTCAACGTTTCTTTGAGCTCCATGCTGCCTGGTCTTTTTTTTCTTGCCTCTGTTCTGTTGCTTATACCTTAGTTCATAGTTAAGTTCATATAGCAATGTCTACACTACAGTCAGCTTCTTGAATCAAATCTAGCAATAAATGTTAATCTATGCAGAAAAAAAACTGGATTTAAAAAAACCCATCAACCCACACATTTATCTAAATCACAACTTTTGTTTCACTCTTCCTTTATTTTGCCGTGTTGATTATCTGTTTTTTCTTACGTAATCATGATATGTTGATGTAAATACCTAACAAAGGAAAACAGTTATAAAACGTGCAAACAGCCAGTTATCAAGGGAAAGGTCATTTTCATTTGAAAACAGCTCATTTATAGAACAAACGAACGAACAAATTTTATTAACACAGGAGAATGGAATACTCATAACCGATGTTTTTGTTTGTATCGAACCATTCAGTTAGGGAAAAACAAGTATTACAGAAAACCAGTTACGAGTTAATCATCTTTTTTTTGCTTTTCATTGTTAGCCTTTGTCACGCCGAAAACTATTTTTCCTTCATAACGAATAATTTTCACCTTAAAGTGGATGTTCTCCGTAACATTAGCGGGTTCTCAGATTTAAAAAAACAACAACAACAAAACTTCCCCCTTGATAATGACCATGTGCAAGTGTTTTGCCCGTGAAAGAAAACCCCCCAACTTATTTCCCCTGTTAATGAGTTGTTCTTCCGTCGTAATTAGCTGCTTTCATGTAAAAGTAACTGTTTTTCTGTGATCATTTTTTAAATGGAAAAAATAGTTGTTTTCTCATAACGATTAATTGTTTTCATTAAAACAAAACACTTTTCCGTTTGATAAATAGCTGCTTTCACGTTAAAAAAACAACAACAACCAGCCAAACGAACAAACAAACAAACAAAAAACCCAACCCACAAACAGAACATTTTCTCATGGTGATGGGCTGAAGCCAAATAGAAGATAACTCATCCTGTGATCAGTAGCCGTTTTCAGGTGAAACTGTTTTTTTCTCGGCACACGCTCGGGTGCGCGCTCTCTCTCTCACTCTCTCTCGCACGGCGCAACACACACACACACACACACACACACACACGTGCGTGTGGGAAAGGGTGCAGGGGAGGGAGGGGGGAGATCAGGGACAGCCTACCCACTGACCCTTTTCCTGGTGGTATGGATCGGGAAGGGGTGGGCGGAAGGAATGGGGACTATGGGAGAGACAGAACAGACAGACAGACAGAAGAGGGATGCTGTTGCTTATTGCGCAGCTGACCGCAAAGGACCCTATCAGGGCTGTCACCGCGTTCCAAGGGAAACAGAAAGGAGGAAGGGACAGAGGGATGGGGCTGTAGGGAACCCGGAACCATTCGACTTCGGACAAATTGCACACCTTTCGAATCCCATCTTGTGTGTGTGTGTGTGTGTGTGTGTGTGATAAGAAAATTGCGTTTTGACAGTGTGTGTGTGCGTGCGTGCGTGCGTGCGTGCGTGCGTGTGATAAGAAAATTGCGTTTTGACAGTCAACGAAGTAAAATGATGTAGCAGTCATTTTTTTTTCGAATTATTGTTGTACGAGGAAAAGATGAAGAAATGAAATGGAAAGTAGTGTTTTTATCACAAAAATGATATTCAAAATGAGCGCAAGAAATTTTTAGATTTTGTTTGTTTTTACAGTTGAGAACATTCGTTTTTTTTTACCTCCATACCCAACTTTAGATCAGTCACTTTTATCAGATTACTTTCTGCTAAGAAGAATTGATCGTTTTAAGCTTGAAAACAGCGCGGATGGGGGAGGGGTGGGGGTGGGGGAAAGGGTGGGAGGCGAAGGGGGAAGGGGGGGGGGGATAATTTCTTCGACAAATCTTCTCTTTACCGACACAAATCCTTTGAGCAGACGCAATGTCGCCGGGGGTATTTAGATCAAGAAACTCAAATTTTAGGTCGAATTCCTCCCCCCCCCCCCCCGCCCGCCCCCCGCCCACTTCCTCTCTGTTTCTGTCTGTCTATCTGTCTGTCTGTGTTTCGGATTCCTTAAGTCTCTTTCTCTCCGTCTCTGTCTGTCTGTGTGTCTGTATGTCTGTCTGTCTTGTCCGTCCGTCTGTCTGTCTGTCTGTCTCTCTCTCTCTCTCTCTCTCTCTCTCTCTCTCAAAACGCACACGCGAGATATGCGTCTTATGCATGCCACTAAATTTTGTTTATCCACATGTTTATGTTTATCAGGGCACACACACACACACCACACACACACACACGTGCGCGCGTGCTATTGCAATCTGTAGTATTAAAATACAAATTGTGGATTTGTCTAGGAACGCAAGGCGATTCTCTTTTCACACGTCCGCAGAACATTGAAATGAAAAATTTCCCCAAAACAACGTCGGTGACAACAGAGGTATTAGAGTCAAAACCAAAACAGTATAAGCAAAACTGATTGACGAAAACCGTCAGGAAAGCAATTTTTTTTCGTTGCTAAACAAAGATTGATTGGCAAATATATTTGAATTAGCATATTATGACAATAACAAATTTTTGTTGGAATAATAAGTTTTCGCTGTTTGGTGGAAACAGATGACGTTCAGCGCATTTGGAAGTGAGTTATAATTGAACAAAACAACTAGTCCTGGTGTCATGAAAAGAAGGGTGCGCAAATAAACAACGGAATTAACGGACAGCATCCCCGATGGAAATTTTGTAACGAATTCCTTCATGCCTTGGTATAACATCACACCGTTGTTTATTGACAGCAGATTATCGTTGCTCTAAATTTCATGAAAGTAATTACTTGACGTTCACCCTGCAAGGTTTGCTTTTGATAGAATTAAAGTACAGAAAAAAACCTACAAACGGTGAATCGAGGAAGTCTTACAAAGGGGAGTAACATACAGGCAAGCACACATTGCACTGCACGCGCCAGTTCAACGCTGTGCTCTGTAGAAACGGTGCACAGTGACACTTCTCGCTGTTTTTCACTAGGAAAAAAAAAGATACACCCGGAGGTGCGGCTGAGACCCAGAGAAGCACTGTCCTCGACTGCCGAACAAAGCAGCTGGGAGCACTCCTGCATCACCCTTCGGGTGTGTCTTTTCTTTCAGCGTCTCTCTGTCTTTCAGAGATTTATATTGCTTTTCTTTCAGCGTCTCTCTGTCTTTCAGAGATTTATATTGCTTTTCTTTCAGTGTCTCTCTGTCTTTCAGAGATTTATATTGCTTTTCTTTCGCGTCTCTCTGTCTTTCAGAGATTTATATTGCTTTTCTTTCAGCGTCTCTCTGTCTTTCAGAGATTTATATTGCTTTTCTTTCAGTGTCTCTGTCTTTCAGAGATTTATATTGCTTTTCTTTCAGTGTCTCTCTGTCTTTCAGAGATTTATATTGCTTTTCTTTCAGTGTCTCTGTCTTTCAGAGATTTATATTGCTTTTCTTTCAGTGTCTCTCTGTCTTTCAGAGATTTATATTGCTTTTCTTTCAGTGTCTGTCTTTCAGAGATTTATATTGCTTTTCTTTCAGTGTCTGTCTTTCAGAGATTTATATTGCTTTTCTTTCAACGTCTCTCTGTCTTTCAGAGATTTACTTTGCCCCAAAGTAGTCACAGTTCGTAAGCTGTGAAGCTGCCAAAAGTACTCTCCGCGAATGGTCAGGAGTTTGGGATGAAAGAGCGCGGTAATGATGTTTTACTGGGTGATCCAGAACCAGAGGCTTGAAGTCTAGCCAAGCTTAGAAGACACCCAAGCATCCAGTGTTGTGTCCCGGGACATGGACCCTGCACGGAAGCACCCTTTCCTGGGAAGATGTGAATTGTAATGAGCTTTGAAGAAATGCTTTTCCGAAATTGATGCTAATTCATATACATTTTGACGTATGTGTATGTGTGCGTGCGCGCGCGCGCGCGCGCCTGTGTGTGTGGTGTGTGTGTGTGTGTGTTGTGTGTGGTGTGTGTGTGTGTGTGCGTGCGTGCATAGGTGCGTGCATGCGTGTGTGCGTGCGTGAGTGCGTGCGCGCGCGCGCGCGCGCGCGCGCGCGCGCGTGTGTGTGTGTATGTGTGTGTGTGTTCGTGCGTGAACGCGATCGTTGCAGCGAGCCGGTGTAGGCGTGTGAAGGCAAACCCGGAACTCGATCTTGTTTGATGGAGGAAAAAAGATCGTGACCCGTTCTGGAGGGTATTTCCCAGGTCTTTCAAGCCAGACATATCTTCTGATCATGATTCCAGGTTATCGCGTCTGTCTGCCTGCCCCAAAACCACCATTACCACCACCACCACCACATCAGACTCATAGTCTGGCATTTCCCGACGGCACTCTGTCGAGGGCTGTAAGATGCCAGAGGCGCAGCATCTTCAGATAGCACGTGACGTTGGGATTGCTGGCATGTGGTTCCTGTTTGCCACCTGGGAGCGGTTCCAGGTGTGCCATTTTCACCTGTCAGTTCCGCCGCTGTGGTGTTCTGGGGGTCTCTTGATGCCCAAAGAGGCTGGCCGCATACGTGGTCTTATCCGTGCGTTTATCTGACCGTTTGGGGGCGGTTAATGGTGGTGCTTGGGTACATTGGTGTGTGTGTGTGTGTGTGTGTGTGTGTGTGTGTGTGTGTGTGTGTGTGTG
>CM065736.1:13677868-13692868 GCA_033310375.1 Conus canariensis | reverse complement strand
CAATGTTTAAAGGATCACATGATGTATTGTAGATCATAGTAGTACGGTTCGTAGAGTGTGCAATGTTTAAAGGATCACATGATGTATTGTAGATCATAGTAGTACGGTTCGTAGAGTGTGCAATGTTTAAAGGATCACATGATGTGTTGTAGATCATAGTAGTACGGTTCGTAGAGTGTGCAATGTTTAAAGGATCACATGATGTGTTGTAGATCATAGTAGTACGGTTCGTAGAGTGTGTAATGTTTAAAAGATCACATGATGTGTTGTAGATCATAGTAGTACGGTTCGTAGAGTGTGCAATGTTTAAAGGATCACATGATGTGTTGTAGATCATAGTAGTACGGTTCGTAGAGTGTGTAATGTTTAAAGGATCACATGATGTGTTGTAGATCATAGTAGTACGGTTCGTAGAGTGTGTAATGTTTAAAGGATCACATGATGTATTGTAGATCATAGTAGTACGGTTCGTAGAGTGTGCAATGTTTAAAGGATCACATGATGTATTGTAGATCATAGTAGTACGGTTCGTAGAGTGTGTAATGTTTAAAGGATCACATGATGTATTGTAGATCATAATAGTACGGTTCGTAGAGTGTGCAATGTTTAAAGGATCACATGATGTATTGTAGATCATAATAGTACGGTTCGTAGAGTGTGTAATGTTTAAAGGATCACATGATGTATTGTAGATCATAGTAGTACGGTTCGTGCACGTATTGGGAAAAAAGATCTTTCCGTTGAAGCGCCGACCATACCGGTCAGGACCGACCAGCATTTCGTTTACATGCTATATATCCTAGGCTGTGGCTTGCTGGCTGGTGTCTGTTCTTGAAATTGGACTTTTTTTCATTTGGGTATGTTATCCTTTGTGACTTAGAGATTTCTTTTTTCCTTGCTTTTTTGAGGCGTTGCCTATAGAAACTGTTAATTTGTTTTAAGAGTTTTATTTAACACAAATATTTTTTCAGACAGTAACATGTACAGAAACAATATTCATTTTTCTGCATGTGTACGTGTGTATGTGTGTGTGTGAGCGGGTGGAAAGGTGGCGGTGATTTTACATATCTGAATATGCGTATTTTTGTCGTTGTTATTTGGACATTTTGATTTCGGTTTTGTTTTTCTGTTTTGTTTTGTTTTGTTTAGAGTGTTTGTTCGTTTCTTTGATTTCAGCAAAATGTATCAGTACAAAAGGAAGACTGTGGGCTGCCTGATTCGCAAAGGCAGTTTGGGTTATTTGCAGCATGACTACCTGGAGTATACATGTTAAACATGAACAGTTATTTTCTTGATTAAGCTGAAGACATTTCTTATTCTACTTTTTCCGCGGAGAAAGAGACTGCTTTCTTCCGAATGCATATCACGTTCTCATTTTTTTTCCATAAATAATCTTTTCTACTCCACACACCCCTTCCCCCTCCCTTCCCCGATGATTGTCTGTGCCTCTGCAGTATCCCTCTATCTGCCTCTACGTGTCTGTCTCTTTGTCTCTTTTCGTCGGTCTCCATCTACCTTTGCCTCCGTCTGTCTCCTTCAGTCCCTGTGGACTTTCAGTGGCAAACACACACCACACACACGCACACAACACACACACACACGCACACACACACACACACACACACACACACACACACACACACAGAGAGAGAGAAAAGAGAGAGAGAGAGAGAGAGAGAGAAGAGAGAGAGAGAGAGAGAGAAAAATTGATTCATTTAGCTATTCACCTTGTCTGCTTTGTCCCTCTTCATCTTCCCCCTAGCCTTCCCGCTGTAGCTCTTCCCTCACCCCTCTGGCCCAAACCACGCCTCATCCCTTCCGTCTACCAGTTCGCTCACGTGTCGCATCATTCCTGACTTATTTCAAGTTATATTATAGACTGGTTCTCTTCTCGACGTTAAAACGGTCTTTCTGCTGTCTATGTATGCATGTCCACTTCCCCCCTCTCAGTCTATGCGTCTGTCTGTCTGTCCACAGTTCAGTAGTTTCATTTAACGTCTTTTCATCGCAAGATGATCCTATGTCTGTCTGTCTGTGTATCTAGTGTGTGTGTGCGCGTGTGTGTGCATGCGTGTGTGTGTGTGTGTGTGTGTGTGTGTGTGTGTGTGTGTGTGTGTGGAGAGAGGAGAGGGAGAGAAACAGATAGATAGGTAGGTAGGTATGTAAGAGAGAGAGAGAGAGAGAGAGAGAGAGAGAGAGAGAGAGAGAGAGAGAGAGAGAGAGAATGAATGTACAACTTGAGCGTTGAGCTCCATCTCAGACCTTGAAGAAACGAGTCGGATCCGACCAAAGTTAACCAAATCAAACATCTTTACGGATTTGTTTCCCGTCTGTTTTCCTTGCCGGTCTATTTCGGACACCACATCAGCGGTTTGCCGATAAGCTTTCTCGTGTGCCTGTCACTTCATGTAGCTGCTGATCTGGGGATTAGCCGGCCTCCAGACTCTCTTGTTCGGGTCGCTTCATCTGTCTGTTCACCTCGTCTGCATTGACGTTGGTTTGGTTTGATCCCTCCCCCCCCTCTCCTGCCCGTGTCCTCAGCTCCCTCCCCTCTTTCCCAAGCAATCTACCCCATGTCCTTGCCCCCTACACTCCTCCCCTTCCATCTGCGTTTACCATCGCGTTTCGCATCCTCCCTTAGTCGGGTTGGTTTCGATGATTTAGATCGGTTTTGTCCTCGCTGTTAAACAGGCTTTCTGCTGTTTGATTATTCCGTTATTTTCAGCCTGTCTGTACGTTTATCTGTACCCTCCCTTCCTCCTTCCCAACTCTCCTACTGTGTATGTGCGCGCGTGCGTGCGTGTGTGTGTGTGTGTGTGTGTGTGTGTGTGTGTGTGTGTGTGTGTGTGTGTGTGTGTGTGTGTGCACACGGGCGTGTGTGTGTGTGGGCACGGGCGCGTGCGTGCATGCGTGCAAGTATGCATGCGTGTCCGCCATACATGTGTGCATGCATACATGACTGTGAGAAGAAAACAGACATGGAGAAATAATGAAAGACTCAGGCAGAGGGACAGATCGACAGTAAATAAGCACGAGAGAGAGAGAGAGAGAGAGAGAGAGAGAGAGAGAGAGAGAGAGAGAGAGAGAGAGAGAGAGAGAAAGTCTCATGGCGATTTCAGAGCGGTCATGGGGAAAGCCCAGTTTCAGCGTGATACGATCTTACCACAGATGAGTTTCCATTGGAATTACCCGCTGGAAAGTAAAATGGAGCAACTTCCAACTGGAAGATGTCCTGTGTCGATTTCAAATTCCCACAGGAAATTTGGTCTATGTTGATAGCCATGCGCGTCAATATCCATTTCGACAAGTGCTGATTTAGTTCTGATGAGATGTTGTCATTATCAGCTCTGATGTTCTGCCAGTATAGATTTCTGAAGTCTTTGCAGTCTGATAGCAGAAGGGGGTTTCATTAAGCAGAGACAACCATCCGGCAAGATCCAATCACACTTACGGACGACCGAGACGTTTGTACAGTAAGCGAGTGGAAGAATGTGAGAGCGGTTTAGGAATACAGTTTGGGAAACAGGCGAGGGAGAACGGGTTGGCCGGGAGCCGAGGGTGAAGTTGTTTTGGTGCAAACGACGAAACATGGAAATGATCTACAACGGGGAAGACACCTTGTGGAGGTGTGCGTGGACAAAGAGCCCGGTTTACCGTGCTGAACATGGACAGCGCACGGAGTGTGGTGTGGTGGGCAGCATTGCTGACCCTGATCTCCAACCATGTGGAGCCATTCAAGGAGAGGAGGAAGGAGAACGCACTTCACCCTGGGAAACTGCAGTCCTGCTTCCTTGAAATGAGTCGAAGACAGTGGTGCCAAACAGGTCACGGGAGATACAATACCAGCAGAGGGATTACCTGAGTCTCCGCGTGTCTGATCACCTCACAGTGAAGTATAACAGTCTTAGCATGGTGGCATCGCCGCATTTACTGCAGAAAACACAATATCCAAAGAATGTGAATTTGCTGAATAATTCCCTCGGCAGTCCAATACATCAGACTCTGAGACAGCTATGAAGAGTAACCATCGATTCTGATTAGTGCAGAACACATCCAATACATCAGACTCTGAGACAGCTATGAAGAGTAACCATCGATTTTGATTAGTGCAGAACGGTTACCGGTTGCGTCAGGTGTGAAATTACAAATCATCGTACCGTTCATGGCAATGAAGTCAGTCCACTGATCAGCATGTCCTCGAATAACAGGGGTAGTTTACTTCATACAGGTATGGTCCCGTGTTGGGTAACTATTCCGGTTTGTTGTGAGACAGTATGTTCTCTGGGCCAGTGACAACACTGAACTTCGGCGACATGCAACGGCCCACGAAAAGGCGTTAGAATCAGCAAGAGAATTTTTTTCAGGTAGCTGAAAAGAGAGAAAATTGGTGCCAGAAACAAATGCAGCGAACTATAAAAAAGCTTCCGCGAAGGAGACACCGTGAAATCCAGATCCCTCGTGTTGATAGAACCAACACAAACATAAAGGTTTCAGCCCACGAAGTGATGAAGTGAAAACCACAACTGCCGGAGTCTTGTACAAAGTGCACTCAGCTCATAACATAATGAAGTCTATCTTCAGGGCCGGAGTTTTAGAATACAAACAAAATGTACACCTGTCTTCAGTTTACAATGCTGTTGGCGATGTTTAGCACATGGAAGAAATTTGACGTATCAAGAGCAGACAGTTGGTAGGAAGCTTTGTCCTTAAGCATCTGTTTGTGTGAAGGCTTTTGCTCTTCAGAGAAATGCGAATTTTTGAAAGGACAAACTCCATGCTCCAGCAAGTGTCGTACGCAGAGTGTCCTGTGCAAGAACAACCGAACATGAATGGACGTGAATCAAATAAAACTGCCCAACACTTTTGAATGCCTTTTCATCACTGGCAGATTGTTACCCAAAATAGTTGTGCTTTTTGAATCACCTTTTCTATTACTGTATTTGGGGAGGAGAGAGAGAGAGAGAGAGAGAGAGAGAGAGAGAGAGAGAGAGAGAGAGAGATAATGGGGGGTTGAAACAAAAGTACAAAATAACTTGCAGTCAGAATGTTTCCTCGGGGGAATTTTGAAACTCCCAAATGAAAAATCGCTTTAGAAAGTTCACCTCTATTAGTAAAGTACAAGCGGACTTTTCCCTAGGGAACTTGCAATCCCCGCGAGTGTGTATGTCTGGTGTGGTGTGGTGGTGGTGGTGGTGGTGTGGTGTGGTGTGTGTGTGTGTGTGTGTGTGTGTGTGTGTGTATACTGAGAGACGAGCGAACGGGAGAGAGAGAGAGAGAGAGAGAGAGAGAGAGAAGAGAGAGAGAGAGAGAGAGAGAGAGAGAGAGAGAGCAAAGATTAAACAACGTAACCTCTGCTTCAACTTTTTATCTTTTAAAATCTACTTCAATCCTGCATTACAAACACGATAAATGTCTTTAAGGGCAGGAGTTCTGATAGGAATTCTTGTTTCTTATTGTCATGCCCAGCCATTATTTTCTTTTCGTGTACCATGAATAGTCACGTCCTTAACTGGTCCTTTTGCTTGAGCGGAATTCTTTCAACTATGTGAGAAAAAACGGCCTTACGCTTTCAGTACGACATTGAAGAAACGCCAGGTCAGATGTACGTTCGCCGTTGTTTCACACGTTCAGAAAACTGTCATCCTGTGAACCCCCGCTCACTGAAAAGGTGCACTGTCCACTGAACTTGTACACAGAGAGAGAAGACGCCTTTCAAATGAAACTGCAGAACAAGTGGAAGCAGCAGCATCCACGCCACAACAGAGCAGACCCGTACTACCTGCTGACTCGACGAGAGCAGGTAGTCATCTTCAGGCTCAGGACAGGCCACAACCGCCTGAAACACCACCTATTCTTTAAACTCCGCATCGGCAACACAGAGCAGTGCCCCTGCAGAACAGGCAGCCAGACAACAGAACATCTGCTGCAGTCCTGCCCGCTCCACCAAGCGCTTCGAGAGAAAACCTGGCCCGACCCAATACCAGTGGCCCGGAAGCTCTACGGAGGACTGGAGGACCTGCGACGTACTGCCACCTTTGTCGAGGAGACGGGGGAATCCATCTAAAGACATGGCGAACGAGACAGCAACAACAAATGAAACTCAGGAGACCAAAGTATGATCCATGATCAAGGGCTAGGACTCCTGTCTGTTTGCGCAAAGGCTGCCTCGTTCTGAATATAGTTGGAACCGGAAGTGCTCCTTGCTTGAGACATATTCACAAACAGTCAGGGGAGAAACGTACAGTTCAGGAAAGTAGCAGCACGACCTCGGCCCTCTATGGAAACAGACAGTGTGGCCGAGGACAACCATAGACCGTCATGAAGGCACTGAAGGCATCCTCACCATGTTCCATTCAAGAGATCAACCACTGGATGTGACAAGATAGCTGACAAGAACCCCAAGCCATTAAAAAAACTTATTTGGGGTGTGGTGTGCCAGAAAGTGTAGATGTTTTCATAGAAGGCAGCACTTCATATTTGCAACCGAATCCTTAGCAGATGTCATCTGACTTTGCCTGTATATGCTCAGTCTCCGGTGCAACAAGTAGCGCACAGAGCTCACTGAGCGCATAACTGATTTCGGAGTAGTTTGTATCAGCTCCAGTTCGTCTTTTCTACTGCGCCATCTTCTGTTTACCTCAGGGGCATTAACCTCACGCTTCCCGTTGCAGCCACCTCATACAAAGCCACATCCAGGCCTCTCAGTGCAGCAGCAGTCTGCAAGAAACGATGACCATCAGGCCGTTATGAGACAACCTGTCAAAGGGGACACTGCAGTGCTACCGAGTCCGGAGATATGCAGGATACAACGTACCACGCCACTCCTGACGACCAGAATTGTTTAATCGCGGAACCAGCGCGAGTTATCGGGTTCAGTGTCGGTTAGATTATAGCGTAGCCGACAACACCGCAGCCATGTCCTGTTCGTCCCAGTATGGTGAGGGTCAGACTCGGAGTTTGTGCACGACCAGTAATCTTGACTCCTGATGCGCCAGGCATTGTTTCGTGTAGTGTTAATGAGATGTGATACAGTCCAGTGAAATGCAGTTTCCAACAACCGTGAAATCTTCCAAAGTCAGCCGGACACTTACATATATCAAGCGGACATCAGAAAACCATTGCCTCTATTAAGCACTATCCCCTTAGTTTGTTCTCAAACGGCTAGTTTCTGATTCAGGGCATTCATGTTTGCTCTCATCGCCAAGAACCTGGATATTCTCCTTCCGATGACGGACTGGGAATGGGTAAGTCTGTAATTCACATGTATAATAGATTCTTGATGTAATGTTAAAAAATCGCAAGTTTTACGGAAAGAAACTGACTCATCAGGAGGGGTGGAGGTGAAATGTCTTGAAGAAAATGTACCCCGTGCCACACACAAACATCGGATCTGTGACTTACCCTACCTTGTGATTAGACTGCAGGCGCTGACGACTACGTTTGACAGTTGTTGGCTTACTATGTTGGAATGAGCGCGCCGACACTGACACAGTATGCAAACACTTCACAACGCTGACAACGCGAACAACGAACCTGTCTACTGGGTGCACGTGTTGAACTGGCAGAGTGACTAGTGCCCATCTTCCTATTTCCGTCCGTTCAAGCCCCCGTCCTCACCTCCAGCCTCCGTCCCCCATCCCATCCTCTCCTCCCGACAAATCCTTACCCCCTCCCCATCTTCATTCCATCCCTTCCCCCACTATTTACCTGATCTCTCCTGTCTTTCATGTTATGTAGGTTTCGTGGAAACGACAATTATAGGACAGGTTTAGCGCTATATTCGAGTTAGGAATGGAGGCGCAAACCTCGCCCAAAAGCACAATCTAACACGATCGAAAACAGCCAACACATGTTCCTGCTGCTGCAAGTCGTTTGGGTGGGTAAGACCGTTCACGTGCCGAACGTTCAGTTGTTTGTAATTGGATGCTTTTGTTTACATAGGGGAGGGGTGGGTCTTTTGTTTGCGAACATGGCAATGTTCTTAGCTTTTTTTTGACCTTTATTTCCAAAATGTTTTACGTGTGTGTGTGTGTGTGTGTGTGTGTGTGTGTGTGTGTGTGTGTGTGTGTCTGTGTGTGTGTGTGTGTGTGTACACAGCAAGCAACGTGTCAAAGCTTGTATCTTCGATATTTGTAATTGTAGCGTCTCTGAACGAAGAATTTCTTCATATTTCAACGACTGAAGAACTTCTTTTGACTGAAGAGGCCTGGGTTCTATTCCAACTTGAGACTGCCAGGTTCACTGAGATTTCGCTTCAGTGTCATCATCCGTGTAAACTCCAAATTACTTCAAGAACATTAAACTGAGACCCCGCGTGTGAACTCTCGCTTTGAAAAAATTCTCCGCATGCTAGTTGAATCCTATTTCATCCTTCGTAGAAGAAGAGGTCCGTTGTGTGCAGTTGGGATGGATGACATACTAAAAGAAAACCCATGCACAATGGTGTATTTTAAAGACATTCTCCCCGAAGGCGGAGTATGGCTATTTTCACGCTGGGATGAATACGTTATGGTTGCGGTGCATTCTTACCTCCCTTGTATCCTTTCGGCATCATGACGCACAGACTCGGTGATTTACTTTTACACGGGCTACATATTTTTTATTTTTCTTTTCTTTTTGTTGCCACTTCTGTGGCACTCCCCCCACGCCGCTTATTCTGAATCCCCTCCACAGTCACACCCCTGGATTGTCCTTTTGCATCCCCGGCACCAGCAATCCACAAGGAGCAGTGAATGTCGTGATGAGACAACTCATCAGAAGGGCCACTCCACTGCCGCAGAGTCGTTTCAGTGATGTTCAGTGCTGCCTGCTCTGATCCAACATACCCAGGACCCCACCTATCCCTTAGCCCCCTTCTGACGACAGTAATTGCTCAGTCGCGGAACCGGCACGAGTGAGCGTCCTCCGGAGGGCACCACTACGACCGTCCATCGACAATCCCCGTGAAGGTGACGACACCGACGACCACGACACGAACTCACCCGAGGCACAGACCAGGGTAGAAAACCGAAACTGAATTCACCATGAAAGTTGAGAATGAAGGGCCGCATAATTGGAGACTTCTTTGCGCTGCTTAGTGAAGACGAGGATGATGAGAATGATGCTTTGGAGTTCAGTTCCATTCCGGTCGGAGACTGCGTGACAGGACTTACTCTGTGCTTACTTTCATAATATATCCTGACGGCAACAGGCCCGAGAGATACAGACACCTGCAGCGTTGGTCACGAAATTTGAAGCAACTCTTTCAGAGACGCATCGTTAAAGTGGATGAAACTCGGCTGTGTTGTTCCAGTCTTCCTAACTGAGCTCATAGCAAACTCTGCTCTGAGTATGAGTCGGTCGGAGCAGAAAAATCCAACAGATAAATGGTTCTTCCTAACGGGAATCCGCGACGCTAACCACCGCGCCACGGTGATCTGTGTTCTATTTACTTCCTATTTAATACATGCTTTTTACCGCAGTTTCTGTCTGCGGTTGTGGAACTACCGCGTAATCATAGGCAGTATATCTCTGTTAGATACCATGGATGAAGCAGTTTGGCCTTTTGATCGTAAACCTGACCTTCCAACATTAACAGCTTCGAACTGGCAGTCAAATGCTGTGAATATAAACCACGCTTGCCAGTTTTGGTACCCAACTCAATATGTTATCAATCCGGTGGTACAGTGCAGCGTAGTACAGGATCGACCCCATTGCCTGTGATGTTCTGAAATGGTTATTCTCCTCTGTCCTAACACCACAGGTGGGTGTGCATGTTACTTAAGATGTATTTAACCAACGTGGACAGGTTGGTTCTCGTGAGAAGTCACCCAGTAGACGAAATGTCGGCTCTAAACAGGAGTGAAAACGGGACCATACAGCCAAGACAATTTTACGGACCGTCTCTGCTGTCGATGTAGGATTTAATATTGGCATGACACATGGACCTCCTTTTCTTCGTTCCTGTTACATATCCTCTATCCCCGCCCTTTATCTATCTATCTATCTGTCTATCTATCTATCTATCTATCTATCTATCTATCTATCTATCTATCTATCTATCTATCTATCTATCTATCTATCCTCCATCCCCGCCCTTTATCCATCTATCTGTCTATCTATCTATTTATCTATCTACATATCCTCCATCCCCGCCCTTTATCTATCTGTCCTCGTCCTTTATCTGTCTATCTATCTATCTATCTATCTATCTATCTATCTATCTATCTATCTACCTGTCTATCTGTCTGTCTATCTGTCTTCTGTCTGTCTGTCTGTCTGTCTGTCAAAGATATATAATTACTGAACCATTACCATACTGATGCAAGCGCTGTTTGCCCGCACTTGTTTTCTTTTACTACTTATGTGTTCAGCGTGCGGTTGTGTTTCTAGGTTAAAGTCTCACAGGCTGATAGAAGGCCTGTGGTGGGGGGGGGGGGTGAACAGTTAAGAACTTCATCTTGTGCAGTAAGGCACGGCGTCATGAACGATGGTGCTCAGTCCTCCTCTTCCGCTGCCTTTGCCTTCCCTGAATTGAATCAGGAGCCCTCTTTTTTTTTTTTTTTTTTATTTGCTTGTGGGACAGAAACGCTGGTTAACCCATAACGATCCAACCCACGAGTTGGTTTGGTTCGAACCCATAACCGGTAACCCCGCAGCCAAACGCTCTTCTCATTCGACAGAAGGCCCGAAGCTAGGAGTTGTAGACGAGGAAAGGGGGGGTGGGGATGGGGGGGTGGGGGTGGGGGGGGGGATATAGCCGAAGTTCACTGTTGTTCCGAAGCTATCCCGACAGGTGTATGTGCATTTTTTGGTATGCATCAACACTTGGACCGCTTCCATCCTTTCTCTTATCTCCTGAATCAGATTTTGAGCAGTGGAAGGTGAATGGTGGCAGGGGCGCGGGGTGGTGAAAAGAAGGAGGGGTAGTAATGTCATTTGCAGACCTTGTAGGATGTCATTTTTTTTCTTTAAAGTTTTGGCTGTAAAAAAGAACACAACAAACACTCTTGCCTGTGGACGGTTTCAATGGTTGTGGATATGTTTGTACCATGAACGTCAGTTTTTATGTTGGTTAACGTAAAGGGGGTGAAATTTGTCTCGGGGGAAAAAAAAACGAATCCAGTTGCGTTGATTTCGTGGAAGAGAGAGAAGATAAGCATCAGCTGAGTTAGTTGTAGGAACGGCACAAGTTGATGTAGTAGCAGGAGTAGAAGGGGCCGCAGTTGTGATCGGAGCAGCAGTTTGCAGTTGTAGGAACGGCACAAGTTGATGTAGTAGCAGGAGTAGAAGGGGCCGCAGTTGTGATCGGAGCAGCAGTTTGCAGTTGTAGGAATGGCAGCAGTAGTTGTAGTAGAATGATGAGGAACCGAAGCATAGTTGTAGTGGTAGCAGGAGCAACAGCGGCGGAAGGAGCCGAGACAGCAGCAGTTGGAGAAGGAGAAGCAGTTGTAGTAAGAAAGCAGCGGCGGCGGCGGCAGCAGCAGTAATGGCGGCAGTAACAGTAGTAGTAGTAGTAGTAGTGGTAATAATAATAGTAGTAGTAGTAGTAATGGTAGTAGTAGTAATGGTAATAGCAGTTATAGTAGCAGCAGCAGTAGAAATAGTAGCAGCAGTAGAGGTAGTAGTAATAGTAGTATAGATAGTAATAGTAGGACAGGAGGTAGTACTAAAAGTCGTGATAGTAGCAGGAGTAGTAGTGGTGGTAGTGGTGTTGGTATTGGTGGTAATAGTAACAGTAGTAGTAGTAGTGGTAGAAATGTGGCTGTAGTAGTAGTGTAGTAAAAAGTAGTATTAGTAGCAGCAGTAGTGGTAGCAGTCGTGGAAGTGGAAGCTGTTGATACAGACGGAACACGGAGCAAATCAGACTTTATCCAGACGTCCACAACAGACAGTTCGTGTGACCCAGATCAGTTCAATACAATGGGATATCGAGCATGAAGGAGTGGTTCACATCATGGTGCGAAGCTTTTCCATGAAACCAGCCAGTGAGGGTTCTGGACCCATTCATCTGACGTCATCCCCTTAGCTACTGTTGAATGAGTGAGAATGTACATTATTCTGGTCACCGATTAGAAGACTTTATACTTATAGTGCATCGGAAGAGAGAATGGCGGTACATAATTAAAAATTCTTTCTTGTCTGACTTTTGTCGTTGTAAGACAGCCTTTGCCTTGTTTTTATTGAAGAGTGGGTTTTAAGCGGAAACAAGATTATTTAAACTTTGTGCTGTTTTTTCCCCCCTTATTTCTGTCTTTTGTCTATACACAAAGTAAAATATGAATGGGGTTATGCGATTGCCACATTCCATGGATTTTCTCGCTATTGGACCTTATCAAAATTTCAGTTTGCCTGTTGGGTAATGTTTGCTGATCCATACAAGACGCTGAGTCAGGCATTCTGGGCATAGCACGTACCGATGGCTCAGTCTTCCCAACACCTAAAATCCAACAGGCCCAGCGTGTGTCTGTGAATGCTGAATCACTCGGGGTAGTGATCTACTCAACCAAGCAGGAGGGTTGAGGAAGAGGTCAAGAGACGGAAGAGGGTTGTTCCCCCTTTTTTTTCGATCTCCTGTTTTTATCGCTCCTTCTCCCCCTTCCACCTTTTCCGCCCTTATATTGCTCACCCTCTTTCTGTTTTCTCCCCTCAAACTCCTCGACACCGCTAGGTCACGTTTGATTTTTGTCCTCCAGACAGGTGAGCAGGTTTCTCATGCTTATCTCGGCCAGTGGATTATCTGCTCTTTCTTATGAACTGGGCGAAAAAGGAGGGAAATTTGGCCAGCGTGGAAATGCACGCATCTCTGCAAAATACAAGTTAACCAACATCCTTCTTCAGGTACGAAGAATTTCGAATGTGTACTTTTAATTTGCGAGGGTTTCATTGCATGTCGACGCTGAATCTGTAGTAATAACAGAAGCAGCAGCGGTAACAGAAACGGTCAAAAACAGCCACAACAGCAGTAGTAGCAGCAGCATTTGAAGTAGCAGTAGTTGTAGGAGTAGCAGTGGAAGCATAGAACAACAACAACGGCCAGTAAAGTTGTAGTGTTAGTGGCAGTAGCAGAAGTCGAAGCAACTGCAACGGAAGCAGCAATTGTTGTGACATAGTCAGATTTACCAGAAGTGACGAGAACAGCTGTAACAGAGTGGCTGCAGGAGAACAGCTGTAACAGAGTGGCTGCAGGAGAACAGCTGTAACAGAGTGGCTGCAGGAGAACAGCTGTAACAGAGTGGCTGCAGGAGAACAGCTGTAACAGAGTGGCTGCAGGAGAACAGCTGTAACAGAGTGGCTGCAGGAGAACAAGCGATGATAGGAAACAAATTTTCCATGTGGGGAAGCGCAGTGGGACGCAACGCCACACAACATCGCACACGATAATGCGTTCCATGGGTGAATGGGTTTTGCTTGGGAGCGGAAATCAGCCGTTCGGAAAAATGCGAAATACGCAATTATATCTTCTATTAGAGACAGGAGCAAAATTCTGTTGTGTACGAAAAAATCAAAATGTGGAATACTGTTGTGTCTGGTTTTTGTTTTTGTTTTGTTTATTGAATGTTGAAGGTTTTCGTTAATGTTTTGATTTTCTACTTTTTTTTTTTACTTTCTTACTTTTATTACGTATTTCTTCAATTCTAGGTCTCTACTGCAAGATGCCACACACACACACACACACACACACAACACACACACACACACAAAGTGTTTGATATCATGGAATAGGAAAGTAAGGACTGAGGAAAAGAAATCTGGAGGTAAACATTCATGACTTTGACTGCTGTCACGTTGGATTCAGTGCTGTCTCGGTAACTGGTTACTGTATTACCATATTTAGTGAAGAAATTCGCGTTCAAGCTGAGCTCTTGCGCCTTCCAGCGAGCCAGTCTGACGCACCTTGGTGACCTAGGAGGCTTCCAGAGTGACTCATCTGTATGATTTCTTCAGCTGTTGTTTCATTCCCAGACGCCTCTAACGGACCATTGACCGCCCCTCCCCCTCCACCTGGGCAGCCCTTACACCCTTATTCCATGCATTATTGTCCATTTGTGCATTTCCATACAGGCCCCACAGAGACTCTAAAGTACTTCCTAGCTGACGTTAGATGGTCCATTATGGGGCGTTAAAACCGTCATGTATGTCGGTTCTGACTCGCCAGAAGATTGTAGGGACTACGACACGTGTTAACAACGTTTTGCCGCCCTCAACTACAAAATGATGATAATAATAATAATAATGCTAATTATAATAATAATGATAATGATAATAATGATGATAATACTAATAATGATGATGATGATGATGATGATGATAATAATAATGAATAAGAAGACTTTAGTTCAACAAAAAACATATAAAGGGAATCTTTGAGAAAAAAAAAATGTATGCTTAAAAAGGTGTAAATCCCTCGGCAAAAATGTAAAGGTGTTTACTGAAAGGAAAAAAAAGACTTGCAGCCTCTGTGGCTGTCTTCGGAGGATTCGTTTACCTTCCGGAGTCCGTCCTGGTGTGTTCAATCTCCTCTTCTTACACATACCCCTCCACCCGTTTCTCACTTCACCCCCCTCCCCGCTCTCTTCCAAGGTACACACCGTCCTCCTTCCTTTTTTTTTTTATCAGCTTTTAGCAGGGGAGAACAGATTAATGTGTTTTCGTTGGCTGGGTCGCCGTTATGAAAAGAAGCCTGCCGATATTCACATTTTGCAGATACACACGAAGTTTGCATGGATTTTTTGACAGCAAGGAAAACAAAATGATGAAGGGGGTACAGAGCTGGTACACAGTTATACATAACAGGGATTTTGTGGTAAAGGTGGAAAGGATTAGACAGTTGTATATCTGACACCCAGAATGGATACACACATTCATGCTGTTTGTCTTATTGTACAAAGGTAAGAAGAATTACAGATCTAAATGCTTTAAGTCAGTAAACTGAAGTGATTTCAATTTATACTCTCCTGATTTCATTAAAAATTGCATAATCAAATGGAAATGCTTAGGGGACGTGAATTTAAACATATG
>CM065736.1:13660368-13667868 GCA_033310375.1 Conus canariensis | reverse complement strand
CCCCCCCCCAAGGCCATTTCAGAGCTGGGGAGGCTCTGGATCTGGTAGTAAACCAGGTGAAAACAGGTACAGGCAAGTTCGTTTTTCCTTCCTTCCTTCCTTCCTTCCTTCGTTCCGTCCTTCTTTTCTTCCTTCCTTCCTCTGCCCCTGATGTTTTCTTCCCTCCTTCCTTTTTTCTTTGTTTTCCTTCTTAATTTCTATGTTCACCTCTTTCTTCCTTCGTTTTCTTTCTTTCTGTCTTGCTTTCTTCCCTCCTTCCTTTTTTCTTTGTTTTCCTTCTTAATTTCTATGTTCACCTCTTTCTTCCTTCGTTTTCTTTCTTTCTGTCTTGCTTTCTTCCCTCCTTCCTTTTTTCTTTGTTTTCCTTCTTAATTTCTATGTTCACCTCTTTCTTCCTTCGTTTTCTTTCTTTCTGTCTTGCTTTCTTCCCTCCTTCCTTTTTTCTTTGTTTTCCTTCTTAATTTCTATGTTCATCTCTTTCTTCCTTCGTTTTCTTTCTTTCTGTCTTGCTTTTCTTCCCTCCTTCCTTTTTTCTTTGTTTTCCTTCTTAATTTCTATGTTCACCTCTTTCTTTCCTTCGTTTTCTTTCTGTCTGTCTTTGCTTTCTTCTCTTCCTTTTCCTTTTTTTCTTTTTTTTCCTTCTTAATTTCTATGTTCACTCTTTTCTTCCTTCGTTTTCTTCTTTCTTGTCTTCTTCTTTCTTCCCTCCTTCCTTTTTTCTTTGTTTTCCTTCTTAATTTCTATGTTCACCTCTTTCTTCCTTCGTTTTTCTTTCTGTCTGTCTTGCTTTCTTCCCTCCTTCCTTTTTTCTTTGTTTTCCTTCTTAATTTCTTATGTTCACCTCTTTTCTTCCTTCGTTTTCTCTTCTTCTGTCTTGCTTTTCTTCCTCTCCTTCCTTTTTTCTTTGTTTTCCTTTCTTAATTTTCTATGTTCACTCTTCTCTTTTCCCTTCGTTTTCTTTCTGTCTGTCTTGCTTTCTTTCTCCTCCTTCCTTTTTTCTTTGTTTTCCTTCTTAATTTCTATGTTCACCTCTTTCTTTTCTTCGCTTTTCTTCTTCTTTTTTTCTGTTTTCTTCTTTTTCCTTTCCCTTCCTTTTTTTTTTTCTTTGTTTCTTCTTCCTTCTTATTTTCTTGTTTCATTCTAATTTCTATTTCCCTTCTTTTTCTTTTCTTCTGTCTTGCTTTCTTCCTCCTTCCTTTTTTTCTTTGTTTTCCTTCTTAATTTCTATGTTCACCTCTTTCTTCCTTCGTTTTCTTTCTTTCTGTCTTGCTTTTCTTCCTTCCTTCCTTTTTTCTTTGTTTTCCTTCTTAATTTCTATGTTCACTCTCTTTCTTCTTTTCTTTCGTTCTTCTTCTCTCTTCTTTTCTTTCTTTCTTGTCTTCTTCCTTTCTTCCTTTCTTCTTCTTTTCTCTTTTTCTCTTCTGTTTTCTTCTTATTTCTATTCACCTCTTTCTTCCTTCGTTTTCTTTCTTTCTGTCTTGCTTTCTTCCTTCCTTCCTTTTTTTCTTGTTTTCCTTCTTAATTTCTTGTTCACCTCTTTCTTCCTTCGTTTTCTTTCTTTCTGTCTTGCTTTCTTCCTTTCCTTTTCTTTTCTTTTCTTCTTAATTTCTATGTTCACCTCTTTCTTCTTCGTTTTCTTTCTTTCTGTCTTGCTTTCTTCCCTCCTTCCTTTTTTCTTTGTTTTCCTTCTTAATTTCTATGTTCACCTCTTTCTTCCTTCGTTTTCTTTCTTTCTGTCTTGCTTTCTTCCTTCCTTCCTTTTTTTCTTTTTTTCCTTCTTATTTCTATGTTCACCTCTTTCTTCCTTCGTTTCTTTCTTTTCTGTCTTGCTTTCTTCCCTCTTCCTTTTTTCTTTGTTTTCCTTCTTAATTTCTATGTTCACCTCTTTCTTCCTTCGTTTTCTTTCTTTCTGTCTTGCTTTCTTCCTCTCTTTCTTTTTTTCTTTTGTTTTCCTTCTTAATTTTCTTGTTCACTCTTTCTTCCTTCTTTTCTTTCTTGTCTTCTTTCTTGTTCTCTTTCCCTCTTTCTCTTTTTTCTCTTTTGTTTTCCTTCTTAATTTCTATGTTCACCTCTTTCTTCCTTCGTTTTCTTTCTTTCTGTCTTGCTTTCTTCCTCCTTCTTTTTTCTTTGTTTTCCTTCTTAATTTCTTGTTCACCTCTTTCTTCCTTCGTTTTCTTTCTTTCTGTCTTGCTTTCTTCCTCCTTCCTTTTTTCTTTGTTTTTTCTTAATTTCTATGTTCACTCTTTCTTCCTTCGTTTTCTTTCTTTCTGTCTGCTTCTTTCTTCCTTCCTTCCTTTTTTCTTTGTTTTCCTTCTTAATTTCTATGTTCACCTCTTTTCTTCCTTCGTTTTCTTTCTTTCTGTCTTTGCTTTCTTCTCTCCTTCTTCTTTTTTCTTTGTTTTCCTTCTTAATTTCTATGTTCACTCTTTCTTCCTTCGTTTTCTTTCTTTCTGTCTTGCTTTCTTCCTTCCTCCTTTTTTTCCTTTGTTTTCCCTTCTTAATTTCTATGTTCACCTCTTTCTTCTCTTCCTTTTCTTTCTTTCTGTTCTTCTTCTTCTTCTTTCTTCCTTCCTTTTTTCTTTGTTTTCCTTCTTAATTTCTATGTTCACCTCTTTTCTTCCTTCGTTTTCTTTCTTTCTGTCTTGCTTTCTTCCTTCCTTCCTTTTTTCTTTGTTTTCCTTCTTAATTTCTATGTTCACCTCTTTCTTCCTTCGTTTTCTTTCTTTCTGTCTTGCTTTCTTCCTTCCTTCCTTTTTTCTTTGTTTTCCTTCTTAATTTCTATGTTCACCTCTTTCTTCCTTCGTTTTCTTTCTGTCTTGCTTTCTTCCCTCCTTCCTTTTTTCTTTGTTTTCCTTCTTAATTTCTATGTTCACCTCTTTCTTCCTTCGTTTTCTTTCTGTCTTGCTTTCTTCCCTCCTTCCTTTTTTCTTTCTTTCTGTCTTGCTTCTGCACATCCCACTCGTTTTCCTTCTTCACTTACCTCCGAAATTTCTTGTTTTCTTCTCCATTTCTTCTTCCCTTCTTTTTTCCTTCCAATCATTTCTTTTTTTTTTCTGTCTGTCCTCCTTCCTTTCTTTCCTAATTCCGTTCTTCCTGTTCTTTCCTTCTCTCTTTGTTTGTTCTTTTCTTTCTTTCTCCCTTCCCTCCGTACATTCTGTCTTTCGGTCGTTACCCATTTCTTTCTTCTTTTCCTCCTCATTTTCCTCCTTTCCCGCCCTTTTTGCTTTCTGTCTTCCCTTTGTATATTCCTGTTTGTGTCTAACTTTATTTTCTCTTTGCTTTCTTTCTTCTATGCCTCGTTTCTTTCTGTCTTCCTTCCTTCCGTCCTTTTTTCTTTCCTCTCGTTTTCCGTCTTCCCTTCAACATGTTTACTTTCCCTTTCATCCCTCCTTATTTTCATTGTTTCTTCTCTCCTGTCTTTCTTTCTTTCCTTTTTTTTTTGTTCTTCCTTTCTTCGCTCCTCCTTTCTTTTTTCGTCTCATTTTTCTTTTCCTCCTTTTTTTCCCTTTTCTTTGTTCAATTCTGTGCATTGGCGCACACCTGTTTGCTTAGCTCTTGCCTTCTGTGTGTGTGTGTGTGTGTGTGTGTGTGTGTGTGTGTGTGTGTGTGTGTGTGTGTGTGTGTTGTGTCTGAGAAGAGAGAGAGAGAGAGAGAGAGAGAGAGAGAGAGAGAGATGGATGGGGGGGGGGGGCAGGTAGGATGAAGGGAGGGGCATTAGTGCGGAGCAGCAGATTATAAAAAGAGGTGTATCAAACTGATACGATACTGAAACCGCTGTATCAGGAAAGCAATATAACATTGCAAATCATGATAATGCAGTCATTTTGTCAGGAGACAATACAACATAACAATACATGACACTGCAGCGGCAACATCAGGACACGACGTAACACTGCAGCGCCTAATACGAGAACCGCTTTATCAGGAAAGCCTCTTTCACGCGCGGTCTGATCTGGTTCCATATGCTTTCATTCTTGCAGAACGCGGATCACAGTGGCGGCTGGGACTATTGGAATCAAGGGCACGCGCGTACCGTGCATGCGCGTGCTACATGATAGACACACGTCATTATGAAGTGTTCCCTATTCCACCTCGGATTTCTCTCTGTCGCTTTGTCTGTCGCTCTGTCTGTCTGTCTGTCACAAACTCTATCTCACTCACTCTCTCTTTCTCCTTCCGGCCCCCTGTCTGTGTGTCTGTCTGTTCCTCTCTCTGTTACACACGCACACACACACAACACACACACACACACACACACACACACAACACACAACACACACACACACACACACACACACACACACATACACACACACACGCACGCACGCATGGACGGACGGACGCACGCACGCACACACACACACACACACACACACACACACACACACACACACACACACACACACACACACACACACAACACAAACAAACACTCATACACATACACACACTCATACATACACACGCACGCGAGAGGAGGAGGAGGAGAGAGAGAGAGAGAGAGAGAGAGAGAGAGAGAGAGAGAGAGAGAGAGAGAAGTAGACAGACAGACAGACAGACAGACAGAGACAGAGCAAGAGAGAGAGAGGACGTGTGTGCTGTGCATACACATGGCACATGAAAGACATATATACAATTATGTATGTGGAATTTATATAAGGCATTCATGTTCGCTCTCTCTCTCTCTCTCTCTCTTCTCTCTCTCTCTCTCTCTCTCTCTCTCTTTTAGCAAATCAGTTGCAAGGACATTACTGAAAATATGTCGAAATTCCAAAGTGCGAGAAGATAGTGATGCCTATTGTAGAGCAAGATGAGAATGCAAAAACCTGTTAAGAAGAAAGGAAAAAGAACATAATGAGTCATTAACTGAAAAGCTAGTAAAGGAAAAAGAACATAATGAGTCATTAACTGAAAAGCTAGTTGCCTCTGTGCACAATCAGAAAGAGTTCTGGGACAATGTAAAAAAATCTCCAATAAAAGAAACCAACCACGTAATAACCTAACAACTAGTGACTGCTTTAAATACTTCCAAAATTTGCTCGAAAGAGGAGACAATTGTTTAGCACAAAATGATGAAGAGATGTTTGATCATGAAAATGAACAGGATGAAGAACTTAATTCAATGAATCTACCTATATCAAAGGAAGAAGTTATATTAGCATTACGTAGATTAAAGAATAATAACGCCGCTGGGCCAGATGGTATAGCTGGGGAAATGCTGAAAGTGTCTGGGAATCGTGCCATTGAATTTCTTGTGAAATTATTTAATACACTATTTGACAAAGGTATATATCCAGAGACGTGGACGGAGTCTATTGTAATCCCTCTTTTTAAAAAGGTGATATAAATGACCCAGGTAACTACAGAGGTATCTCAATTTGTGACGCAAGTAGTAAAATCTACAGCACGGTTATTAACAATAGACTCCAAGAGTATATTGAAGAACATAATCTTACAGGCGAATACCAAGCAGGGTTTAAAAGAGGATATTCTACAACTGATCGTATGGTTACATTATTAGCTATGGTACAGAAACAGTTCTCCTTTAGTCGTAAATTATATGTTGCTTTTATTGACTTTGAAAAGGCCTTTGATTCCATAGAAAGAAATATGTTATGGCATATTCTAGTAAAAAATGGAATTAAAGGCAAGCTATTTAGATGTCTTCATAGTATGTACACAAATGTAAAATCTAGAATTCGGTGTGGAGCAAAATTGACAGACTATATCAATTGCACTCGTGGGGTAAAACAAGGTGATGTGACTAGCCCTGTGTTGTTTTCATTATTCATAAATGAGTTAGCCTTAGAAGTGATCAGAAAAGGGAGACATGGTGCTACATTTACCCATGATTATTTTGAATTATTTATTTTATTATTAGCAGATGATATAGCGTTAACAGCTGAAACTGTTATTGGTCTACAGACACAACTAGATAGTTTGTATAAGGCAGCATCAACACTACATTTGAATGTGAACATGAATAAATGAATAAACCTAATGTAGTTGTATTTAGAAAAGGCGGATACTCGGCAGCAAGAGAAAGATGGACTTACAATGGGGCCGCACTATCAGTTGTGAATATATATAAGTATCTTGGAATTTATTTTCTCCACAAGACTGAGTTTTTCAGTTGCATGCCAGGATTTGGTGAGCAGAGCTAAAAATGCATTGATGTGTATTCTAAAGAAACTGTATAGACTGAAATGCAATTCTCTTAGTTTATTTTTGAAACTATTTGACACACAAATTCAACCAATGGTTATGTACGGTGCTGAGTTATGGGGTCTAGATAATGCTGCTCTTCATTGTGAAAAAATACATTTATTTGCCCTTAAAAAAATTTTAGGGGTTGAAATAAGAACACCAAAATGATCTAATATATGGGGAAACAAATCGATATCCAATATATATCAACTCAGTAGTTAAATGTGTTCGATTTTGGCTAAAACTTACTCGAATGGATGAGTCAAGGCTACCACGCAAAGCCTATAGGATGCTGCTAGATTTAGATTCACGCGACAAAAGAAACTGGGCTTCAAACATCCGCTGTAAACTGTTTACGTTTGGATATGGTTTTGTTTGGACAAACCAAGGTGTAGAAGAAATAAATGCTTTTTTGTATGATTTTAAGGAAAGATTAATCTCATGTAGATGGCAGGAATGGGATGATCATATTAAGAATAGCGATAGATTTAGTGTATACAGAACATGTTGTACAGTACCTGATGTGAAAATCCATTTGTTGCTAAATTTAGATAGACATCTGAAAGTTGTGATGACTAAGTTCAGACTTGGGGTAACAGATATTGCTCAGCATTACTACCAATATCGACCCCATAATGAGAATGATTTAATATGCCCACTGTGTAAAAACGGTAAAGAGGATGAGGTTCATTTTGCCTTATGTTGTCCAGCACTAAATAACTTAAGACAACAATACATTCCTGCAAAGTTTTATAGATTTCCAAACCTGTTTCGACTAAGTTTACTTTTGGCATGCAAACGTGAAAGAACAGTTAGAAATCAATTTACTTGTACAAAGCATTTCAGTTGCGTGAGATTGCCATTTCGTAAAATATTGTTCTGACTTTATAATGTGTATAGAAAAGTTTGTGTGAAATGAGTGTTTAATTACTCCCCTTCATTAGGGGCAATGGCCTAAATATGAATTAAACATCTGAATCTGAATCTCTCTTTCTCTTTCTGTCTGTCTCTCTGTCGCTCTCCCTTCCCCTACCTTCCTGTTTCTCTCTCTCTGTATCTCTGTCTCTGTCACTGTCTGTCTGTCTGTCTGTCTGTCTGTCTGTCTGTCTCTCTCTCTCTCTCTCTCTCTTGGTCGGAAAAAAACCTGTGAATTCTGGATGATAGCCTATGGGAAGGCGAAGGATCAGTTGAACATAGGCCCCGTAAGGACATGGTGTTCCCGAGCAAGTCCACAGGTGCCGTGGACCTGCAGGAAGCAGTCAATTCCTTTGAAAGTTTCAGCCTGATGCTTTC
>CM065736.1:13590368-13642868 GCA_033310375.1 Conus canariensis | reverse complement strand
TTGTTTATTGTTTACTGTTCCCTGCCTCATTTCATATTTACTTTGGTTTGGAAGGTTTTGGATGATCCCAAACCCTTGCGCCACACTAATTCTCCGCTAAACTCCACTGTCCCCTTCTACCTCGTCCACACAGACACATATACTGACTGCCCCCTCCCTTGCCATCCTCCCTGTCTCTTCCCTCCCCCCCCCCCTTCAACTCAACCCCCACGGAACAAATAAGCACAGGCGCCTCCTGGAAAAAAAAAAAAGGAAAAAACAAAACGAAAAAAGTTTTCCGTGAGTTACGCGTTTGGGTTTGCAAAGGTTGAGCGAAAATGTGGAATCCTCGCACGCACGAACAAATACTTCCCCGGCTCCCTCCCGCCTTCAACTCATCTCCCTTCTTCAGCGATCAGTTCATAAATGTGGCATGGGTGGTCCACCCTCATCCAAGGACATCGATCAGGTTCAAGTAACAAACAAGCAAACCAAACTACCCCGAAGGTGCATTGCAGGGGAACAGCAGTCTGAACTCACAGAGAGAAAGAGGTGGACAGACAATTCAGGTGAGTGGACCAGGCACCGCATTGCCATGACCGAGGCACTGTGTCTATATAAATCGTCTAAGGTAGGGGAGACAACTGGTGCAGCGGGCGTCCCGCAGTGCCCCTGATAGCCCCGACGGGCGGTTGGATCAGTGAGGAACGTACGGGAGTTTCGAGCGGACCAAGTCAGATGGAGAATGCGTTGGGATGGAATCTGAGTGAGGATTCGATCGACACAGGACTGTTCGACTTTGGCGATGTTTTGCGTTCGCCTGGGCACCTTTCTAGTTGTACGACAGCCCAAAATGTGCTAAAGGAATCAACATGTTGAATCGTGTGTGTGTGTGTGTGTGTGTGTGTGTGTGTGTGTGTGTGTGTGTGAGTGTGTGTGTGTGACTTCAGATTCATGAAGAGCAAAAGGCTTTGGGCAATGGAATAGAATAGAACCAGCTTTGTTGCAGGGAGTAAGGGGGGGGGGGGGGGTTGAGACTGAAGAAGTTTCAGATGAGCGTTAGCGTTGATAGTAATCTTAAACGGCGCAGTCGTAATGCTGTATAATCGTTTAATAGACCAGACACACCCAGGGCAACAAATACAAAAATTGCTGTCTTTAGAATATTAACATACCATGGTAGGATTCTGTAATCAAACCTGAGCAAAACTCGGATGTAGGCTTCAAACCTTTCCAGGAGCACGTGGCACATTGAATGCTCTGCAGAGGTCAGAGAAAACTCGGCAGGGCTCGTCATAAGGGACGCAAGCCGTAAAAGTAACTCATCAACAGTTCTTTAACTATTATCATAATCACTATTATGGCTATTATTGTAACTACTCTTCTTTTCTATAATACTGATAATCGGAATTATTTTTATCGTTATTGTTGTTAGTTGTTGTCAGTGTGTTAATGGGTATCTTCGCACCTCATCACATTCGCTCCTCTCCCTAGTTCCAATCTACGATTTAAGTTCTTCGCTTACGACCACATTTTGCACTGACATCAAAGAGATACGTGACTTTAGTGTACAACCTTTGTTTTCACTGTTTTTAATCTTATTTGCCCTGCCTGAAGAAGACCGATAAGTCAAAATGCGTTGTGCCTGTTTTGAGTCTTGTTTGTTCTGTTTGTTTGGCGGGCCAGTAGTTTTTTTTTTTTCTTGCACTTAAGTGACCCCGTGCAGTTTGAAACCAGACTTAGTGTGTTTTCCCTGCAGAAGTCAAAAGTAGAACTGACCACTTTTGCCACATTTTTCATTTCCCTTGCGTCCAGCTCGGATTTTTACACACGCAGTCAAAGATTTCCTTCTACTGTGATAATTCTTCAGTTATTTTTGCAACTTCTTTTCAGCTGTTCCTTTTGCATGTCCCTGTTTTGCCTTTCGCGGTCTGCCTGTAGAGGCAGCTGGATTGTCTTTTTTTCCCCCGTGAAAGTGAGAACACCACTACATCATTGGTAGTAAATGTGTTACATCTGGGATGGGCAAACGAAGTCAGACAGCGCTACTGATGTGTCTCGCACGGGAGATGAAAATCAACTCTAGACGTATACGTAATTCAATAAATCCCATAATTAGTCAGTAGAAGGTTTCATATGTACTCTCTTACGCTCTGTATCTCTCTACTATTCCCCTCCCCATCACCCCATGTTTTACCCATTCTTTTTCTCATTAGACAAGTCATGTCATTAGTGACAGAGGAATTGTTCGCATATGATTCCTCCCCTGACATACTCGTTTCTTCTTTATCCTCGGTGGGGGAAAAAGTCTTTGCGTTCGCTGAAACCCAAGCACACAAGATCTGTTTCATTCTTTCTGTCGACCATGTCCCTGAAATGCGAGAATCAGTCCTGACAGTTGAAGGCCAGTAAATTAATGAGAGTCGCTGTTCAAGTTTCGCGGTGTGGGGAGGGCTCAGAATACTTTCGGGAATGGCAGGACGAAGGATAAAAACGTTATTCAGCAGGGGAGTTAAGTTTCAACCAACAGGCGTGCTGCTTGATGTATGTAAAACCTGATACGTTTCATTGAGCATCTGGTGCTTGTATGCTATAGTCACCCACCCGGCAAGTTCGTTCATTGATCTCACGTTGTAGTCGTTGTAGCCAACTTCTCCAATTCATTTTGTAATTACTGGATTGCTGATTCAACTGTCGTGTTAGATGTCTGCCAGTTTTATCTTACAGAAGTGGTAATAGTAGCAGTTGTAACCGACTTTTTTTTCGAAGTCAGTTTGAAATGAATTGATTGCAGTGTGTATGAAATTGCTTTCGTATACGTAGCTGCTTAATTTTGGTTATTTCCTTGTTTTTTTTTTTTACAAATTTTTTAGGGGGATGGAGGATGATGGGGGAAGGGGATTAGATGTGTATGCAGGAAGGAAGAGCGTGGGGGCAGGGTGGAGTGTGTGTGTGTGTGTGTGTGTGTGTGTGTGTGTGTGTGTGTGTGTGTGTGTGTGAGAGAGAGAGAGAGAGAGAGAGAGAGAGAGAGAGAGAGAGAGAGAGAGAGAGAGAGAGAGCTTCGAATTCATACTTCACTACAAAAAATATGTAGATAGTTTTTATCATGGTAAGACTAAGATTTGAGAAGTGGTGTGCTCTTCTCTTCCTGCTTAAAAAGTGTCAAACACGTCGTAATCCTTTAACAACCCAATCTCCATTTCAGCATGAAACATCCTCGCAACACAGTCTGATCCGCATACTAACACTGAACGAAACTCCTCAACCTTTTAGTTCGAACCTTTCCGCTGAACACATGGCACACTGTTTCCAGTGCAGAAAGGTGTGGGGATGAGGGGGTAGGGAAGACACAACAGGATGGCGTGTGATGAAAGAACATGTGCCCCTGTACAAGCCGCTCCTTCGGAGGGTTGGGAAGAGTCAGCAACGATCGTCACAGAGGACAAAAGCGGCTCATCAGCGAGTCATTGGCCCAGCCTGCCAACCGTGCTGTGTCTGGCAACGCCTTGAGCGATTCTGACAGCTGAACTTGATGGATACCAGGGCTCATCACTGGAGGCCGCTGGAGCCAAAATACTCTTGCCAGCTTTTCCTTTCTTCTATAACCCGACATTTCCGCTTTCTTTTCTTCCCTTCACCTGCCCCTCAACCCCCCTCCCTTCCCCTTACCCAGCCCCGTTCTCTTCTCTTCTTTCCCACCGCCACTATCCAGATCATCCGCCCACATTCTTTCCGCCTAGCAGGAATCGAACATGTCTACGCGAGCCAATAAATTGATCGGCATCATTGCCAAGTCTAGGCCCTGGTGAAAGACCAGCAAATTTGACGTGTCGACAATGACAGGCGGAAATGGAGAATGACAATCGGCTATCATCGGGAGAGTCCGGCTCTGACAATATGCTAGCAGGTTGAATGAGTTATTTATGAAATCTGGTTCGCTAGGATTTTTTTTTTGTGTGTGGGGAAGTTGGCGTCCAGTTGTCAGTCTTGCTCGTTGCTGATTGCCCGATATGTGTGGAGAGGGGAAGGCTGATGTTCTGCGTGATTTATGCATGTGGAGGAGTCATCGCTGGCACCGGAGTGCTGAATATGCAAGCGGATGCAGTTTTCCACTGGTGCTGGTTTATACGACTGTGCTTTTATGGTGGTGGTGGTGTTTTATTGATGTTATTTGTTTGTTTTTTGCGGGGGTGGGGGTGGGGGCAGAAAGAGGAAAAGGGGGGTGGGGTGGGGGGGGGAGCGTTATTGAAATAGTTGGTCCAAAGTTTTGCCATCTACACCGATTTCTTTGTGCCTTTATAACAGTTAATGACAAACTCATTTTTTGTTTTTTCGTCATCCTCGTTATCATCATCAAGATCGCCAATATTCTTGGTCTTATTCCTATTATTGTTGTTGTCGTAATTGATGTTGTTGTTATTGTTGTTGTTGTTATCGTTGTTGTTTTTGTTCTTCTTGCTTTTGTTTCAGTTATCATTAACCAAGTTTTATATAGACAACATGGTTGTCTGCATAAAAAATGTTTATTTAGTTCCTGGTACGCTTTTTTTCGGCAAATTAAATTTGTCTATCTCTTTGTGGTGTGTGTGTATGTATGTATGTGTGTGTGTGTGTGTGTTTGTGTTTGTGTATGTGTGTGTGTGTGTGTGTGTGTGTGTGTGTGTGTGTGTGTGTGTGTGTGTGTGCCACACAGTTTGCCTCTGCGTCATGGTTCATGGTTCAAACGTTTTTCCTGCACACATAAACTCTTCTTGCTGACGGGTGAGAGAGGCGTTCAACAACACTTAGGCACAAAATGAAAGAACAACACGTGCTACGTGTTCCTAAACAAGTCAGGGAAGAAGAGCCAACAGTACTTGTCAGAAAGGACACAAGCCATCATCAACGATGCATCCGTCCTGTCTGCGAATAGCATTGTGCCTGGCAGCACTGCTGAACGGCTCTCAGAGCTGAGCTTCATGATAACCAGAAATCAGTTCATGTCAAGGAATGAGATATCCGCTAAATCTCATGCAGACATCGCCTTTTATATCCTTCGTCCCTTCTGACATATGGACATCTCGATTGTTTTATGCCGATGAATTAATGAGTCTCATTACAAACGTGGGGCCAGAGGGAAGGTCACAGGAACGGACGAGACATGACAGGTCGAAAGCGCCACCAGGCAGGAGAGGATGCAAATAGCGGCCTATTGACCACGCTTCAGGTTCTGACAGGGTCAGTGGGTGGAATCAGAGGATGCAGATTCAAGCTTCTTCACCAAATGGGCGAGTTCAGACAGAATTTGGCAGACAGGTTGAGATGGGTTTGGAATCAGGTCCTTCATGGACTTTTTCCACGATATTCCAGCATTTATGAGTCGGCCCTCACACGAGCTCATGCTTGTTGAGGAGAAAAGGTTAGCTTCCATATGTGGTTCTTTTTGTGTCCATAGACTTCTGAATACACAGATGGATAACACAAATATGAACAGATGTAAATGGACAATATATGTTATAATGTCGTGTTCCCTCAAGGCTTACATACTCGTTTAAATTCATCAACAGTTGGCATTTCTTCTTACGACATATTTCCATTCATTTTGGTACTGTATTGTTTTGTTCCTTAGTGTTGTTTGAACTGTTGTCACCATCGTTATTATCAGTTATATTGATACCTGAATGTTGAAGCGGAAAGAGCAAACAAGATTTGCAAATTCATTTTGCAATGCTTGTATTTTGTGTTTCATAGTACTTCTTTTTATTCATTATTTGGTGGTTTGAATACTTTCTCAACTGTTGTTTTGTGTCAAAGTTGTTTTTTCTTTTTTGTTCTCGGTGCTAGTTTCTGTTGTGTTTGTTCGCTTTTGCCTCAACTTCAGATTCATAAAGATGACAAAAGTTAGGACGGTTTTACACAGTGGCATAATAATGAAAGAGAATGATGAGGAATGTTTTATGAAGTGTAATTCTTTGAATACTCTCAGCTACAAGAAACATCCCCCCCCCCCCCCCCAAAAAAAAAAAAAAAAAAAAAGTTGTTGTTCACTATGGCAACAGCGACGGATTTCCTTCATCTGCACAAAACTCGTTAACTGGTATATTTCTACTGGATGCATTAGACACTAGAAGCTGAATATGATTGGTATGTTTCCACTGAACACACTGCACACTTCAAGCTGATTGGGACTGGTATGATACCACTGAACGCGAATGGTATATTGCCACTACATGCATTGCGCACTACAAGGTGATGAGATTGGTTTGGTTCCACTGAACGCATTGTACATTACAAGGTGATTATGACGGTTTCAGGCGAAAGTGGAGAGTGGTAGTGGAGGGAAAGATGTGCAACAGCTTTACATGGAACGGAATGAAAGAATAAGAGGTTTGGGATGTTTCAACAGCGATGAAAGGAAAACCAGCAGTGCTCGCGTTCAAGGATGAAAAGCTGGCCCACAGCCAATCATTGGCCTGGACCACGAATGCCTGATAATGCCGTATAGCACGTGTGACAGTTACAACCAGAGACCAGCTTCACTGGGGAGGAATTTACCGCGTTTGATGGAAACAGAAGCTCGTTTCTCTCTTTTCTCCCCCATACCATCCCTGTTTTATTCCTGCCATGCGAAAATCGCGCGTAACTGCTATGTAAATGAATGAAGCAACACCAGTAAAATTTGACCAGTGGGGAGGGCCATAGGAAACAACAGAATGACTGGAATCGGGCTCCCCGAGGACCTTTCCTTCTTTGTTCAGCATTTATTGGTCATGCTACCCATTGTGCACACACGTTTGTAGGGAGAAGAAGTTGGCACACGTTACGTTTAGCATGCATGCTGTTCGAAAGAACATTGAGGACCGGCGTCTAATTTCTGTGAATTTTAACAGAAACGGTCCTCAAAATTGAGATATTCAAATGAAATCAAAGCTGGTACAGAGCACAAGCATTCGTTTAAAAAAAAAAAAGTCTGATTACTAAGCGCTTTTATGTAGCGATCACGAAGACTGGCACAATTTTCATAACGACATGATAACAAAGAACAATAAGAAATTATGTAGTATTAATAGCTTCTTTTTAGTTTAGAACTATCAGAGATACCCAGGCTATAAACGCAAAAGCAAACATTCATGTTTTTTTTTTAATCAATGCAACAGAGATTTTTTTTTTTAATGAAGAAGTCTATGTGCATAGATGTATGTAACTTGTATATCCTACATTATGTCTGGTATCAACATCACATCCAGCACATACACTGTGCGATAAACCATTTACCAACACTTTACGCGAGTCTTTAGAACAATAATCTGAGTGGCAAAATGAATTGCGTTATGATAAGATCCATGCAAATGTTACTCAACTCCTTGCCTTCTTTACTATACTTAGGTCAGATTCTTTTTGCGCCCCTCCCTCCCCACTACTCCCATTCCGGCTAACTTGTCGGTACTTGAAGCAAACTATACTGCACGTAGTTTTTAATGAGGGGATTAGTTTCCCCTGAGTTGATTGCCCTGTCCCGTATGAAACAGGGCGAGACAGCAGCGCGTGGTATCCTTAATATGTTTGCCCCTTTTTATATCACAGATGCTACAATCTCCCACTAGCAATCGCACAATCGAAGGATTAATTCAAGGAATTCGTTAAATGAAAGAAAGGAAGCAGGTGTTAAAGAAGGGAGGTAAATGGAACGTTATCTTTTACTCTAAATGAAATGCTTACTATTTTCCTAAATGATTTTCTTTGAATATATGGATCGGTAAATGCCAGGCATGGAGCACGCATAAGTATGATGTGGAGGGGATGAAGGGATGAAGAGAGCTGTGCAGGAGCATCATGACACGAAGTGAGAAAACAGCTATGTTCAACGTGTCTCAGTGGAGGTCAGAGCAGAGGCAGACGGGAACAAAACATATTATTGTCAGGAAGGACAGAAGCTCTGTAATCACCAGCCGCCGTGGCGAAGTGGTTAGCGTCGCGGACTCCCGGCTGGGAGGTCGTGGGTTCGAATCCCATCAGAAGTCATGTGGGTTTTTCTGCCCCGACCGGCTCCTACCCAGAGTTGAGTTGCTGCGGACTCAGTTGGGAAGACTGGGACCACACAGTCGAGTTTCATCCACTTAATGGATGCGTTTCTGAGAGTGTTGCTCAAATTTCCTGACCAACACTGTAGGTGCCTGTATCTCTCGGGCCTGGTTGACGCCGGGATATATTATGAAAGGAAGCGTAGAGTACAGCCCTGTCATGTAGTCTCAGACCGAAATGGAAATCCGTAGCATCATCTTAATCATCCTCATTGTCGTCGATCAGCATAAAAAAAAAAAAAATGTCTCAAATTCTGTGGCCCTTCATGCCCTGCTCTCATGGTGACCTCAACTTCGATGTCCTCTCCACGCCTGTGGCCTTGGTTTGGTTCCGTCGGGGTCGCCGGTATCGGCGAGTCTATGGGGGCTGTCGTTGGACGGACGTGGTGGCGCCCTCCGGAGGGAGAGCTCACTCACGCCGGCTCCGCGACTAAGCAATTTTTGTCGTCAGTAGGGGGCTTAGTAGGTGGTGTCCTGCGTATGTTAGATCAGAACAGGCGCCACTGAACACCACCGAAGTGACTCGGCAGCAGTGCAGTGTCTCCTCCGGTGGGTTGCCTCTTGACGACTTGACATTGACTGCTCCCTGTGGATTGCCGGTGCCGGGGCTGCGGCGGAGCCGACCGGGCTGTGGCTGTGGACGGGGTGTCGGAATGAGCGGCGTGGGTGCACTGCCTCTGAGGTGGCGCAGAGGTTGGGACAGCAAAAAAAAAAAAAAAAAAAAAAAAAGCTCTGTAATCAGCCAATCATTGACCCAGACACCCAGTCACACAGCAATGTCCTTGAGCAACTGTGACAGCCAGGCTGGACGCAAACCAGGAGAGAGGAAGAGAAAGACGTTTTTTGAAACTAAAACAAACACAACTTGTTTTTGTACTCTTCTCCTCCCCACTTGAGTCCGCCTCTCTTCTTCTTGTCCCCTACCCTCCCCACTACTCCCATTCCGGCCAACTTTTCGGTTCCTTCCCTCTTTCCCAGACCTTGCCACTCTGTGCAAGAACGAGACATGACTGCTTTGTGCCAGTGAATTAACTGGTTCCAGTCTCAGGACCCGTGAGGAAAAGCCATGGACAATGCACAGATGGACAATTCTGAGGCAATGATAAACAGAAACGGGTGAGGAAAATGATGTCTGCCTGGAGAGTCAGGTTCTGACCAGATCAGCTGACACGCCAGGGTGAGATGTCCATTAAGGGGGAACCCCCACAGACATTCTCTGGAGCGTCCACCATTCACTGTTCATGTTTACCCATTGCGCATACTCATCTGTGTGGGAACGGGGAAATCACGCGTTCTGCGTAATTATGTATGCATAGACATTATTCCTTTTGTAAACTGGCGTTCAGAGTAAGCACACTGATTTGATTTTCTGCATGGGTAATGGCATAATGTATTCATGCGTGTACTATTTCCTTGAACCCAGACTCTGATTTCAGTTGGTACTTGATTCCGTTCTTTTAGCACAAATATTTGAGTGATCATTTTGATTACTACTACTTGGTATATGGTAAGTTACTATATAACAGATGGACTATGAGTTTGCATGACGTATTGTTTACTACAGCTTTTTGCAGCCAATTAGTATATGAATGGATTTCGTTGTTGGACGATAGAAAGAAGTGTTGTTGCCATTTTGCGTCTGCATCAGGAGATGTTTCTTTAACAATGCTGGTTCTAGGTCTGCATAATACAGCAGTCAAACCCACACTCCTCATTTAGTCAAGGTCCTACTAACATTCTTGTTTAATTTGAAATTCCCTAAAGAAATGTCTGTAGGTTTATGTTTCTTCTTCATAGATTGCATCTGCACTACCATTTTACAAGTGAGCGTATCTGAATCAGTGAACAGTCCCATGCCTTTACAGAATTTCACACTCATTAATTCCACACAGAAGACTTGTTGGCACCACACAGATACAACAGTCTAAACTCATCCTGCAGATAAATGCATGACGAGTCTGACCTAGAGATGTGGTGTGGACACTGTTTCAACACAGCCACTGCTTCCCAATGGCTGCACATCATCGACATATGCCGACCACTTGGCGACAATGTCTGTCCCTGGGGTTCCGGATTGTGTGAAGAGGATGTCGCCTGGTGTCACACTTACTGTTGGTGTGAGAGATCCCCGGGGGGTTGTAATCCGACAACTGATTTCTAGCCGCCACCACTGTCACCCCCTCCCACTCCTGCTCCTCCTGTTGTGCCAGTCATGGCGCTAGCTCTGTGGCCACCATTAACACTAATATCGGGTCTTGATCGAGTCACACGCCAGAGCAGTCATGTTATTACGAAGTGTAATTCTTTGAATACTCTGAGCTACAGGGTACATCCAAACCATAGAATACAAGAACACAAATTGTTGTTAATCACTATGATAGCAGCATAGGATTCCCTTGATCTGTACAAACTCGTTAATTGGTATATTTCCACTGAAAACACTGCACACTTCAAGCTGATCGCGACTGGTATGCTACCTCTGAATGCGAATGGTATATAACCACTAAACAGTTTGCGCACTACAAGGTGACGATACTGGTATGGCTCCACTTAACCCAGTGCACACTACAAGCTGATTTTGACAGATACAGACGAAAGTGGTGATGAAGTAGTAGGAGGAAAGATGGGCAACACTTTCATATGGAACGAAATGAAAGAATAACGTGCTTGAGGTGTTCCAGCAGGAATGAAAGGACAGCCAACAGTGCTGGTGTTAAAGGACAAAAAGCTGGTCTGCAGCCAATCACTGGTCTGGTCCATGAATGGCTGACAATGCCCTGGACCAAGGTGACAGTTAAAGCCAGAAACAAGCTTCACTGGGGAGGAATCTCCCACGTTTGATGGAACTGAAGTTCGTTTTTATCTTTTCTCTCCCAAGTTACTCCTATTCCTGCCATGCGAACATTGCGCATAACTGCCATGTCAATACATTTAGCAGCACCAGTGGGGAGGGCCATAGAAAATGAAAGAATAATAAACCGATGGCAGCCGTAGGTGGAAGTGGAAGATGAAAATAGCATCTGGATCAGAGAAGTTGGGTGTTGACAATTGGCTGACAGCAGCGATGAGATTGATGTCTGGAAAATCGGGTTCCCCAAGTACCTTTCTTTTGTTGTTCGGCATTTATTGGTCATACTACCCATTGTTCACACGTGTTTGTAGGGAGAAAGGGC
Source organism: Conus canariensis (assembly GCA_033310375.1). NCBI lineage: Eukaryota > Metazoa > Mollusca > Gastropoda > Neogastropoda > Conidae > Conus > Conus canariensis. The sequence goes on along the minus strand of CM065736.1, from coordinate 13,631,656 downwards.
GGAAGTTGGGACACATTATGCTGTGCATGTATGCTGCTCAAAAGAATATGAGGATCAGCGTCTATTTTCTTTCACTGTAGGTAGATATGATCTTCAGAACAGAAACATTCAAAAGAATCCAGAATTGGCTCAGAGCGCGAGCTGCTTTTCTGCTGTTTCTCCACCCCCACCCCCACCCCCCTTGAGTCTGCATCTCTTTTCTCCCCTCCCCCCCCCCCCCTCTCCAATTATCAGGCAATAATAGACAGGAACAGCTGAGGAAAATGAGGTCCACTAGGAGAGTCAGGTTCTGGCTAGATCAGAAAGCACGAGGCAGGGGCGACATGTCCATTAAGGGTGATCCTCCTGGGACACAACCTTGAGCGTCCACCTTTCACTGTTCATGTTTACCCATTGTGCATACCCATCTGCATAGGAAGGAAAAAATCACATCTTGCGCAACTATGTATGCATAGGAAAGATTCGTTTTGTGTATTGGAATACTGAATATGCACGTTGATGGACATTTTTCTGCTGCAGTAGTTGCAGGTTATGCTTATCTTATTTCTTTGGACCCAATTTACAGAACTTGTTCAGGAGAAGGTTCTGATTTGAGAAGGAACTTGTGTCTGTTCTTTAAGTACACTGTTTGAGTTATCATTGTGATTAAGCTTAACTGATATCTGTTGAATTACTAGATAACAGACGAAATGTGATTTTGCATCACTGATTGTTTACTTCATCTTTTTGGAAGTCAGTGAGGAGGTGAAAAGATTTTCTTGTAGGAAGATAAAAAGTATTGTTACTGCTTTTTGTCTGTGCCAGCTGGTATTTTTCTGACAATGCTAGGTCTTGAAATCCTTAATACAGCAAATCAAATTCACACTCGCCAATCTGTCGTAGTTCGACTGCCATTCTCGTTTGATTAGGAATTCCCAACAAAATGCTGGTAAGTCTGTTTCTCTTTCATATATTGTATCCTTCATTACCATTTTCCAAGTGAATGGGTCTGAATCAGTTAACAGCCCTGTGCCTCTACAGAGCTCGACGCAGACATTAACTCCATACAGAAAACTTGTTGGCACAGTGCATATACAGCAGTCCAAACTCATCTTGTGGAGGAGCCATGGCTGACAGCAGTGGGCTGAATACACAAATGGATGACAGCCTTCCACTGGTCTACATGCTGGTTTATACAATTGTTCTGTTGTGGTGGTGAGGGTGGGGGAGGATTGTCTGCGAGAGGAAAGGGGTGGAGAGCTGCGTTTTTGAAATAGTTGGTCCAAAGTTCTGACTTTAGTTGTTCTTGTTTTTAAAAACATTTTCCTGTATGATGATTAATGATACACTAAATTCATTTCATATTTAATGTCATATCATCATCATCATCATCATCATCATTATGGTCCTGATGACTTTGATGATTTTCTTAATTGTTTACTTAGTTCTTTGCATGCCTGTTTTTGGCCTCTCTCTCTCTCTCTCTCTCTCTCTCTCTCTCTCTCTCTCTCTCTCTCTCTCTCTCTCTGTGCAACATAGTGTGCCTCTGCCCCATAGTTCATGGTTCAAACGTTTCCCCTGCAAACATAAAATCTTTTTGCGGAGGGGTGAGAGAGGCGTTCAACAACACTTAGACACAAAAACAACAACACGTACAACGTGTTCCTGAACAAGTCAGGAAGAAGAGCCAACAGCACAAGTCAGAGAGGACAAAAGCCATCATCAACGATTCATCCACCCTGTCTGTGAATTGCCCTGTGCCTGGCAACATGCTGAACGACTCGCAGAGCTGAGCTCGATGAAAATAAGAGATCAGTTCATGTCAAGGAAATGAGAAATCTGCTGAATCTCAAGCAGACATAACCTGTTGTATCCTTCGTCCCTTTCTGAAACATCGACATCACAACAGTTTTATGCTGATGAATCAAGGAGTCTCATTATAAACGTGGGGCCAGAGGAGAGGCCACAGAAACAGACGGGACATGACGGGTTGAAAGCGCCAATAGGTAGATGGAGAGGATGCAAACAGTGGCTTATTGACCAAGCATCAGGTTCTGATGGTGTCAATGAGGGGAATCAGAGGATGCAGATTCAAGCCTGTGCATCGAATGAGTGAGTTCAGACAGAGCGTTGGCAGATAGGATGAGGTTGGTTTGGAATCGGGTCCTCCATGAATGTTTCCACTATCTTGTTGCGTCTATGAGTCACCCCTCGCTCAAGCTCATGTTTGTTTGGAGAGAAAAAGATGGCTTCCACTCTGTGTTTTTATTTGCTGATGATTCTCTTTGTTTCTGCAGGCTCATGGATAATACAGATATCAACAGATGTAGATGCACAATAATTATATATATATATATATATATATATATATATACTTGCTAAAGATATTTTTAAAATGAAGTGCTAATATATGTATATATTCATTATGTCATGTTTCCACGCTCAGTTGAATTTATCACATTTGGCAGTTCGTCTCATGGCATATTTCCATTGATACAGGCTGCTCATGATTGGTATGTTTCCACTGAACGCATTGTACACTACAGGCTGCTCATGATTCGTATGTTTCCACTGAACGCATTTTACACTACAAGCTGCTCATGACTGGTATGTTTCCACTGAACGCATTTTACACTACAAGCTGCTCATGACTGGTATGTTTCCACTGAACGCATTTTACACTACAAGCTGCTCATGACTGGTATTTTTCCACTGAACGCATTGCGCAGTAAAAACTGATGATGATGGATGCAGACGGAAGTGGTGCTGAGGCAGTGGAGCGCAAGGTCTACAACAGAATTGTATGGAACGAAATGAAAGAACAGCAGCCTTGAGGTGTTCCAGAAGCAATGAAAGGAGAGCCAACAGCTCTCGTGTACGAGGACAAAAAGCTGGTCCACAGCCTATTATTGGTCCAGTCCATGAATGCCTGATAATGCCCTAGAGCAAGTGTGACGGTTAAAATCAGAAACGGCTTTGTCGGGGAAGGTGGAACTCAAGACCGTTTTTATTCTGTTCTCCCCCATACCACTTCTGATTTATTCCTGCTGAGCGAAAATCACGCATAACCACTATTGTCAGTGAATTAAGCAGCGCCGGTGGAATTGGGGCCAGTGGGGAAGGCCATGAGAGTTGTAAGAAACCAGGGGCAGCCATAGGTGGAAGAGGAAGATGACAATAGCATCCGGATCAGAGGAGTTGTTACCAATCGGCTGACAGCTGCAGTGAAATAGATGTCTGGAAAGTTCGGTTCTCTGGGATCTTTCCTTCGTTGTTTGGCATTTATTGGTCATGCTACCCATTGTTCACACGCATTTGTATGGGAAGGGGGAGAGGGCTGGCACATATTATGTTTTGCATGTATACTGTGCAAAAGCATATGAGGATCAATGTCTATTTTCTCTGATTTTAAACGGAATTGGTCTTCAGACTTGAAACCAGAATTAGCTCAGAGCGCGAGCCGCTTTTCCACTGTTTCTCCTCCCCCCTTAAGTCCGCCTCTCTTCTCTCCCTCTCCCCCCTCGCTAATTCTGAGGCAACGATAAACAGAAACAGGTGAGGAAAATGAGGTCCACTAGGAGAGTCAGGTTCTGACTAGATCAGATAGCACGAGGCGGAGGGCAACATGTCCATTAAGGGGTATCCTGCTGGGACATTACCTTGAGCGTCCACCGTTCACTGCCGCCACTCTCCATGCACACATTGTGCATACTTACCTGTATGGGAAGGGAAAAAAATCGCATCCTGCGTAATGGTATGTGCATAGGGAAGATTCATTTTGTGTACGGGAGTTCTGAACATGCACAATGATGGAAATTTTTCTGCTGGCGTAGCTGCATGTCATCCAAGTCTTATTTCTTTTGACCCAGTTTACAGAACTGGTTCGGGCAAAAGTTCTGATTTGAGAAGGAACTTGTTTCTTTTGGTACATTGTTTGAGTTATCGTTTCGATTAAGCTTAACTGATACTTGATGAATTACCAGATAACAGACAAAATGTAAGTTTGCGTCACTGATTGTTTACTACAGCTTTTTGCAGTCACCTAGAAGGTGAAAAGATTTTCTTGTAGTAAGATCAAAAGTATTGTTACTGTTTTGCATTTGCGCCAGCTGGTATTTTTCTGACAACAATAGGTCTAGATCTCTCTAATACAGCAAATCAAATTCACACTAACCAATCAGTTGTAGTTTGACTGCCATTTGGTTTGATTAGAAATTCCCGAAGAAATGTTGATAAGCCTATGTTTCTCTTTCATATATTGTATCCTTCATTACCATTTTCCAAGTGAATGGGTCTGAATCTGTTAACAGCCCTGTGCCTTTACAGAGCTCGACACAGACATTAATTCCATACAGAAAACTTGTTGGCACAATGCAGATATAGCAGTCCAAACTCGTCTCACCAGTGCATGAATGATAAGGCTGACCTAGGGATGTGGTGTGGATACTGTTTCAACACAGCCACTGCTTCCCAATGGCTGCACATCATCGACATATGCCCACCACTTGGCGACAATGTCTGTCCCTGGGGTTCCGGATTGTGTGAAGAGGACTTCGCCTGGTGTCACACTTACTGTCAGTGTGAGACATCCCCGGGGGTTATAATTCGACGACTCATTTCCAGCCGCCACCACTGTCACCTCCTGCCACTCCGACTCCTCCTGTTGTGCCAGTCATGGCGCTAGCTCTGTGGCCGCCATTCACGCCGATGTCGGGTCTTGATCGAGTCACACGCCAGAGCAGTCTTGTGTGATTCTGATTTTGGGAGACAAGGTTGCTGTTGAGACACACACGCAGACACACACACACACACACACACACACACACACACACACACACACACACACACACACACACACACACAGAGGGTTCGTGGTGATTACCCACAATCATTACACACTCCCTCTCCTCCACCCCTTTTTTCAGGGATGGAGGTTGGGGGTCGGGGGAGGGGGGAGGGGGGGGGGTATGTAGGCATGAAGTATATGAAAAAATCACCAGTGTCAAATAGCCACATTAACTGATTTCTTAACGAAAAGAGTAGTTTTCTTCAAGAAAACAATAATAATTTCCCAATCATATAAAAATTGTAATCATCTTCAAAGCTGTTGCTCCATGATTATGACATTATGATATGTCTGTCAAAGTAAGTCACAATGGAAACAGATAATTATGATTCTTGAAAACAGAAAACAATTTACTTTTCGATGCTGAACATGGTAGCCTACTTGGTCAGGAAAGTGGAAAGATACTTGGGAAATGTGCGATCCAGATGACGAAAACAAAGACTGCTATCTTGTACCGGGTGAGGCGATGCCATCTTGCGCAAGATGAGGCAATTCACAGGTAGCCAGTGGAGTTCTTTTAACACAGGTGCTACAAGTTCATGTTTTCCCTTCAAGTCGCGCTGCACAGTGTTGCGGTCTAAGTAACCAGACCAAAGTTCCCCATGATTTGAAAGAAGGAAGAGTAAAAACTTTAAAGAACCATTATAACTTTCAGGTATCGCAAGCCACACACTGCTAAGTTCGCGAAACATTTGGCTCACCTCGTGTGTTTTCTAACTGCCTCGTCTCTCTGTCTGTTCGTTTGTATGATAGCCTCTCTCTCTGAATTATGGTGCTACTTTTTTCATTAATTTCTTGTGCAGTATAAGTTTGTGTTATGATTATGTTTAGTCTTTTTATTCTTATGCTTACTTTTGTGTATTTTTGTGTATAATCTGGAATGAAAAAAAGGAAAAGAAAAAAAAATTCCCCATGATTTTGATGGAAGAACTTGGCTGATCGTGTTAAAGATTTGTATCTCAGTCCAGTAGGTTTGACGGCTCGCTGCGTGCAGTGGTCCGGCGAATAGTGGACTCTGGCCATTGGCTCGTGCGTCGATGAACTTTTGTCCCATGTGACAAATGGCGTGTGATGACTTTCCTGCAGAATGCGGAGAGAGCGCCAGACCGATTGCCCCGCACAATGCTGTCAGTGTCAATTTGCCGCTCTGGAATCCCACTCCTCCTCCTCCTCCTCCCCCACCTCCCCCTGCTCATTATCTCATAGCTCTGTCATGGTCAGTTTGTTGACACGTAACATGCCTGTCTGCCTGTAACTCCACCACTTCCCTCCAACCCCTGTCATTCTCGACGTTCATCGTGAATTAATAAACAATCCCCCCAATTCTGCAGCTCTGCTTGGAGTCTGCAAGCATTAGATTTTGTATTTGTTTGTTTGTTTTGTTTGTTTGCTTGTTTTGTTTGTTTGTTTTGCATTGTTTTCGTTCGTCTACTCAAAATTGAAACACGGGCAATATTAGAGTATGGGAAATCTCGACAATAACATCACACGTATGCAAGGATCAGAAATGCAGAAGAATGCGTCTTTTTTTTTTTTTTTTCAATTTATTTAGGTGTCTATAGTGATGCCAGGGAATACCTCCCGGCCAAGATGGTTGGCGGGAATGGTCTGTTTGGTGTGTGTGTGTGTGTGTGTGTGTGTGTGTGTGTGTGTGTGTGTGTGTGTGTGTGTGTGTGTGTGTGTGTGGTGTGGTGTGTAGGTGTGTTGGTGGTGTGTGTGTGTGTGTGTGTGTGTGTGTGTGTGAGTGTGTGTGTGTGTGTGTGTGTGTGTGTGTGTGTGTGTGTGTGGTGTGGTGCGGTGTGTAGGGTGTGTGGTGTGTGTGTTTGTGTGTGTGGTGCGTGGTTGTGGTGCGTGTGTGGTGGGTGTGTGGTGTGTGGTGTGTGTGTGTGTGTGTGTGGTGTGTGTGGTGTGTGGTGGTGTGTGGGTGTGTGTGTGTGGTGTGTGGGTGTGTGGGTGTGTGGTGTGTGGTGTGTGTGTGGTGTGTGTGTGGTGTGTGTGTGTGTGTGTGTGTGTGTACATACTAACAAAGAGGTGGCATAGAGTGGGGGATGGCGAAGGCTCAATCAATACCATTCGAAAAACGGACCAGGATGCCAATGGCTATTGGAAAAAGAGGGGGGGGGGGGGGGTGGTGAGGGGGGGTGGTGAGGGGGGGGGGGGGGGGGGGGGGGGGGGGGGGGGGGGGGGGGGGGGGCTGGGACGGAGGTTCTGGGAAGAATATGGGAAATCGCTCTCTTCAGCCTTGGAAACAGAAAGTTAGTGGGCCATCAATCCTACAACTCTAAACAGCTTTTCCCATTAAGCGAATGCTTCATATACTTTTCTTCATTATCTGTCTATCTATCTATCTCTCTGTCGTCTGTCATCTATCTGTCTGTCTGTCCGTCCATTTCTCTCTCTCTCTCTCTCTCTCTCTCCTCTCTCTCTCTCTCTCTGTCAGACTGTCTGTCCGTTCATTTATCTATATCTGTCTATCTGTCCATCCATCTGTCTGTCCATCCATCTATATGTCCATCAGTCTATCTTTCTATCTATCTGTCTGTCTATCGCTTGCATACGTACGTGCGTGCGTGCGTTCGTGCGTGCATGTGTATGTATGTGTGTGCGTGTGCGTGCGTGCGTGCGTGCGTGCGTGCGTGCGTGCGTGCGCGCGCGCGCGCGCGCGCGTGTGTGTGTGTGTGTGTGTTGTGATGGAAGTGTGTGTGTGTGTGTGTGTGTGTGTGTGTGTGTGTGTGTGTGTGTGTTGCGGCGGAAGTGTATAACCAGTGACCCCTCGGTGACCATTTCAGGGAGTTCATGTAATTACCGATTCAGACAGTATATGATAACATGATATCACTGGATTTTTTTTCTAAATTACTGGAGCATGAACCGCTCCGAGAATTAATACCAGTAAAGGGGCATAATGTTTTTTAAAATGACGCATGGGAAAAATAATGGCGGTACACCATTAAAAAGTATTTTCTTTCTGACTTTTTTATTTGCCCAAAGGGATAACGTTAATGTTGATTGTGTTGGGAACGAAGTGGACTATGAACAGATACAAGCTGAAACAGAGATTAAGTGATTGAATGGTGTTTATGAAGAAGAAGAAGAAGAAGATGATGATGATGATAATGAAGAAGAAGAAGAAATAATGTAGTGGTTTCATATCAGTGGCTGAATCAAAGCATACCAGAGAATGAAGCAGTTGACAGCCAGTAAGGACGAATCACCTTCATACAAGGCAAGTCGGGGAAATACCTCACTGAAGAATAAGACATCCTTAACCGCTGGACTAAAGACTGCTTAGAATTGTACAATACCGATAGAGGTCGTGCTGAACTGTTTTCGGTCAGCCAATGAGAATGACCATCCAGTCCTTATAGAGGAAGTGAAATCGCTCTGGAAAGGAAAATCAGCGGGAATGAAACAACAACAACAACAACAACAACAACTTGCAGATCTAATACTGGCTGGGGAAGAAGAAGAAGCTATTACGGTCCTGCAGATCAATTGTAACGTCTGGCAGACAGGAGAATGACCGGCGCCATAGACCCAGCCCGTAGGTACAGGAAGGTGACGTTCAGATAGGTCGGAGTTGCAGCACGATGTGCCTCATCAGCCACTCAGACAACTGATGCTGAAGATCCTATTCAACAGACTGAAATCACAGCAGAAAACGATCAAGATGAAAAAAATGTGGTTTCCAAGCTAAAAGAAGCACACCGAACATATCTTCAACCTCAGAATCCTTTGTGAGAAACACCTACAACACAGCAAGATCCATACTGTGTGCTTTCATCGCCTTTAAGAAAGCAAGCATTTGACAAGGTCTTGCTTGTTGTCTTACGAGCAGCCATGAGGAAGGACAGCCATAGGAACCTTGTCAGGGTCATAGATCAACTTTATGAAAGAGCTACCAGCGCAGTTGTCTTCGGTGGTAGCCAAGACGGATTGTTCCGCACAACTGTTGGCGTCGTACAGGTCTGTCTGCCTTCCCCCACCCTCATCAACATCGTTCTGGAAAGACGCATGATTGATGCACTGGAAGATCTTGAGGGAATAATGAGAACTGGAGGTAGGACCATAACCAACCTATGCTTTGCCGAAGACTTAGTTGGACATGGAGTAGAACTTGTCATAGTAGTAAAGCCCCAAGACAAAACATCCGCAGCATGCAGCCTGGAAACCAACGTAGAAAAGAAAAGACTGATGACAAACAACACTGACAGCATCAAAAGGGATGAAACAAGAGGTCGAAATCTGAGACAGAAAGCAGCTTCAAGTTCTCAGGAGCAGTGATGTGAGATGAAGGGTCCGAACCGGAAGTCCTCTCCAGAAAGGCCAAGCATCAACAACGCTCTCAAAACTCAAGACCCTCTCGAACAACATCAACATCTCTCTCGGTTCCAAAGGCAAAATGATTCGTACACTAGTGATATCAATTTTTCTCGATAGTTATGAAAAACGGACCCTGACAGCAAACATCTGGAGAGAAGAGTCCAAGTACTTCAAATGAGATGCCACCACAAAATCCAGTGCATTACGTACAAAGACCATGTCACCAACGACGAAGCGTACAGAAGATTCGAAACATCCGTTGGCTCCTTTGGTGATCTGCTGAAGACAGTAAAGAAACGAAAACTGAAATGGCATGGTCACGTCTGTTGATCACTCAGCCTTGCAAAAACCATCTTGCAGGGTATTGTACCAGGTAACAGAAGGGGCAGACAAAGAGACAGCTGGGAGGACAACAACTAGGAACAGGCAGGCCTGACCTTTGGCGATTAATAGAGAGGGGTAGAGGACAGGCAAACCTGGAAGAGGATGGTCAGTGATTGTCAGTTCAAGTGATGCTCAAACGACCCCAGGGTTATGGCACTGATGATGATGGTGATGATGATGATTATAAGTTATTAGCCCCATTACCAACGGCCTTGGGGGCAGTGAACTGTGAAAGGCTGACCATGTCAGGTAGAAAGCGGACCTCGGCTCCCTCCCCTCACAGCTATAATCTTCTCTGGACTGAACAAAGTATCCTTTTACTCTTGGACGGACTGGGGACGTTTTTAAGCCGTAAAAAGTTCGAGCCCATGTGTAATCCGGACTCAAATCGTCAGGCCTGTAGTAAACGTTGCTATCATTGCACTGGAACCCATGTAACACCTCACAGCTTGTACAGCAGATCGTTGACAAATGGGCGGGTGAGGCAAGCCCATTATAACATGGCTTTGGCCTTGGTGGTGGTGTTGTGTTGTCTGTGGGTACAATAGTTGTCAGTGAGAGTGGTTACAAACGTGTTTGTCACTGAAGGTGTTGGTTTTCAGTTTCTTCTTTTTTTATCTAGGATTTTTTGTTGCTTCTGTGTGTATGGGTGTGTGGCGAGCGATTGCCTGCCTAACACACACACACACACACACACACACACACACACACACACACACACACACACACACACACACACACAGAGTTAGAGAGAGAGAGAGAGAAATGTCATTCATTCTTCAGTGCTTTAGAACCTTGACTTTCATTATTATGCATTTATTCATGTATTCATTTTTTTAAAAAACTTGCTTTTAGTTACTTTAAAAAAATCCATGTATTATTCAAAGTTTAAAAATTGTTATACAATTTATTTGTTCGATTTTTTTTTATATGTGTTGATATATGTAGCTATCTACCTACCTACTATCTATCTATCTTTCGATCTCTCTAATATCTACCTATCTGTCTGCCTATATCTATCTATCTATCTATCTGTCTGTCTGTCTGTCTATTCATTCTGTTCTTTTCGTTGTTTCAGTTCAACTTTTCTCTGTTTTGATGATATTATGCTAAATCCTCAGGTCTATAGGGAACAGTGTGAAGGGAATAGATTTTGCTGAATTTCAAACAGGTGCACTTTGCAATGTACGGTTACGAATGCAAAATGTGTTTGCATGCGTGTTGCCTGTGATCAAGGCAGGCTGAAATGTGTGTGCTCAAAATTCTGCCAGTTGTAATATATTGTTCTGCTTGTATGATTCTTCAGCCTGGACTGCAAGACTGAAAATGTGTATGGTAAATTTGATTCACAGGCTGTGCTCAACGATGTCGATGGGTCGCTGGTGGAGGTGCAGAAAGCCAAAATAGGGGACATAACTATACAGCGATCGCTTGTCGACGGAAATCTCAAGACTGTGAGTCTTCTCCCTTGAAAGTCTGCGCCTATTGCTGTGTGTGTGTGTGTGTGTGTGTGTGTGTGTGTGTGTGTGTGTGTGTGTGTGTGTGTGTGAGGGACGGGGGAAAGTAGATAGGTGGATTTATTATTTTGCAAAACTCGCATTTCAATAGACACAGTTTAGTGACTTAACAAGACAGACAGTGGAACTAAAAACATGAACGGATTGCACGCAGATCGAGCAGAACGATTTTTACAGTTTTTGTTTTTATATAGTAAATCGTGATTGATATTAAACACACACACACACACACACACACACACACACACACACACACAGAACACAAAACACACACGCACACGCACGCACGCGCGCGCGCGTACACACACACACACAGAGGGGGAAAGAACTCAATTTGAATACTGGCTGGTAATATCTGCTCTATGCAGGCTACGTTTTGACCGTCCTCTATTGTTCGTCTGTCTAGCCTCATAAGACATAAACAAAAACCATGAAACTCATTTAAAGAAATTTGTTTTACGGTCCAGAAACGAACCCGTAATATGATCACATCAGACTTGCATCAACAGTTCACCCAAAACGTAATCAGCGTGTTCGCACTCCATACAACACACACACGCACACACACACACACACACACACACACACACACACACACACACACACACACACACACACACAGCCTCGTGTAGACACACACCTGCTTACCTATTACGAAGCGGGCGGACTCTTTGCGAACAGCCTTCACTGATGATATCGACCTGTTGGGATTCAGCGAAGTAGAACACCAGCAACTCGCCCCCAAGCCAGAGAAAGCATCAAGTATACACACAACAGAAGTCGGCTCACTCGGAACAACACAAACCCTTGGTCAGCAGGTCCAGACAACGACTCAGCAGTCAACATCATGCTGAAAAGACAGACCCTGCAGGAAGAGGGCCACCTCAACTAGACCTATCTTGCACCTGTTATGAGCAAGCACGACCTCCAGGTGACGAGGCTGTCTAAGTCCAGATGAGGCTCACCCTCGCTGTCAAGTAGGTCAAGATGAGGATCACCCTCGTTGTCAAGTAGGTCAAGATGAGGCTCACCCTCGTTGTCAAGTAGGTCAAGATGAGGCTCACCCTCGCTGCCGAGTAGGTCAAGATGAGGCTCACTCTCTTTGTTAAGTAGGTTAAGATGAGGCTCAACATCGCTGTTAAGTAGGTCAAGATGAGGCTTACTCTCTTTGTTAAGTAGGTCCAGATGAGGCTCACCCTCGCTGTCAAGTAGGTCCAGATGAGGCTCGCCCTCGCTGTCAAGTAGGTCAAGATGAGGCTCAACCTCGTTGTCAAGTAGGTGAAGATGAGGCTCACCTTCGCTACCTCCCATGACAAAACCAACGGCGGGAAAACATGTCTATCAAAATAAATTGTCATGGTAATTTGCCTTTTTCTGTCTGTTTGTTTTTGGTTTGGTTTGTAGTTTGTTTTTTTTTCTCTCTATAATTATGCCCTCATGGGATCTTTGACGGAAGAAAATCTTTGGACTTTTGGACTGTGCAAGTGTTTCAATCTGTTCCAGAACATGACTGTCAATGGCGTCACTGCCAGTGTACTCTTCAACAAGGGCTGAGATCACCATAGCAACCCCCTTTGGGCCAATCAGGATGAATCGACGACGCACCGGCACGCGCTCATTTGAATATATGTTTGTTGTCGGCTTCTTCCTATGAGTGACCGCTGCATTTAAAAACCATTCATTTGACTTCGTTCACTGTCGTGTCCTCCTGAGCAAACGTTTCAGTTGAAACGTTGTTTACGTATAAACCCACTGAAGCTTTCTCTGCTGTTGTTGTTCATTTGCTTTTCCTATACATCTTTTTTCATGTAGTATATTGTATAGTGCGTCCGTTTTTTGCAATGTGTAAAATTATTTGAACCTTATCCCCCACCCAACCCTTCCCTTGTGGAAGAAAAAGAACTGAAATAAACCTGAGCCTTCCAAATTGACTTCTCCAGGTTTCTCTCTCTGTCTCTCTCGCTCTCTCTCTCTCCTCTTAGATAGAAGGCTCGCTTATTCTATGTCTGTGTGTGCTGACTTTTTTTTTCTTCTTTGAAATCGATTTCTTTATTCTTGTATGTTGTTTCAATCGCTTTGTTTCCCTTTAAAGTCATCTAGACTACGCCTTAAATGTTAATGGATGAACAACTCATCAACTTTTAATGCATCTGTGAAGATATGTGTGTTTGTTACAATTTTTGTAAGTTTTAGTCGCTAGTCATGCTTAGTTAGTCCCTTAGCGAGGCAAGGGCCAGATGAAAAAAAAAAGCATGTGTTTGCTTATCTGTTACCCGTGGAAATAAATTATCATCATCATCATCTCATCATCATCATCACCATCTCTCTCTCTCTCAATTCATTACTCTCATCCCCCACCCAACCCTTCCCCTGTGGAAGGAAAAGAACTGAAATAAACCTGAGCTTTCCAAACTGACTTCTCTCTCTCTCTCTCTCTCTCTGGAACTGAATTGCAGGAAGGTGACACTATCCCTTCCCTTTCTGGCATTTGTCCTCTCTCTCTCTCTCTGTCTCTCTCGTTTTCTAAAATATATCCCTTCTCTGGGCTCCACGCCCAGCAAGTATCTTCCCCTCCCTGCACACACACACACACACACAACGCTCGCTTGCATGCACACACACACACACACACACACACACACACACAACGCTCGCTTGCATGCACACACACACACACACACACACACACACACACACACACACACACACACACATCACTCACTCACTCTGTCTGTCTCGTCCTTCTCCCCTTTCCTTACCTAGTCCTAGTTCTCGCATGGTTTTCTGTTAACCGCTGCTTTCATGTTTATCGTTGTCACCGAGGTGGATCTTTCAAACTGTTTGTGTGCGTTTTATGTTAAGTGCTGTTGTATTTAGCTCGCTGTAAATCTATACGTGATATTGTTTCATCATACATTTCGATTTTCACACACACACACGCACTATTATATATATATATATATATAATATCTCTCTCTCTCTCTCTCTCTCTCTCTCTTGTCTCTCTCTCTAATTTTCCACTCGGCAATACCGATGCTACTGTTCTAGTCACGTGTCTGTTAACGTGTTTTCTCATTATTTGTGCAGGTGTTATCAGCACAAAAAGCTTATTCCTCGTTAATGAACTTAATCATTACATTTCATTTCATGGTAAATGTGAACAGAAGAGAAAAAAAGCATATGCTGACACTGTGCTCAGTGTGTTCATAATTGTTGTTGGCATTGTGTTCGGTGTAAGTGTTGACACATTCTTTTTTTTATCTCCTGTTTTTTTTTTTCTTCAAATTATTCGTTTCCATGTGCAGTGCAAGTTTGTGTCATTGTTTCACTCTCTTTAATTGGTGAACTTCATGGGCAATGCATCTGTAGTGTAGAATAAAGATTCTTGATAGATGTATCATGTGTGTGTGTGCGTGCGTGCGTGCGTGCTTGTGTGTGTGTGCGTGCGTGTGTGCGTGCGTGGGTGTGTGTGTGTGTGCATGTGTATGCGCACGCGCGCGCGTGCATGCATGCATACGTGTGTGTGTGTGTGTGTGTGTGTGTGTGTGTGTGAGCACGCTTTTGCTCCCTTTGATGCTACAGTTTTTTAGTTTTTGTTTGTTTTTTTAACGAATCTTACAGTCCTTTGGCGTCATGAGTTTTATAAATGAAGCGTAAGAGAGTGGGGTTTGAACTGAAATCTTCGTGTATCATCTATTTTATTCTCCCTAATCTTTTGAAAATGTCAATACGACATATGTTACATAAGCATTGAATCGGGGGCTACTCTTTCGGCGTGATTATTACACACACGGGGATGAAGGATAACCTCAAAATGATATTACACAGGGATGAAGGATAACCTCAAAATGATATTACACAGGGATGAAGGATAACCTCAAACTGATATTACACAGGGATGAAGGATAACCTCAAAATGATATTACACGGGGATGAAGGATAACCTCAAAATGATATTACACGGGGATGAAGGATAACCTCAAAATGATATTACACGGGGATGAAGGATAACCTCAAAATGATATTACACGGGGATGAAGGATAACCTCAAAATGATATTACACAGGGATGAAGGATAATCTCAAAATGAGTTACGAAACCGACACATAAATCTGTTCATGCATCAACAAGTCTGAGTCAATAAAGACTCCGAAAGTTCACTCCACACATTTTGTAAGGTATATATGTTATTGATCTGTAACTCTGAAGATGTTTAAATACATCAGCTGATTGGGGAAAAAAATGGTGTATTTCAGGGATCTGACCTCGGACGTAGGCCTACGTTTATATACTGTAAGAGACTGCAAGACAATAACTTTACTGAGAACAACCTAGAATACGAACACAAAAACAAGGTGGCACGCACGCACGCACGCACACACACACACGGTCGCAGTCAGCATGAGCTTTTCTTTGCACCTTTTTTTATGATTATTGTATTCCCTCTCTCTCTCTCTTTCTCTCTGGTTAACACGCGCGCGCGCCTGTGTGTGTGTGTGTGTGTGTGTTGTGAGAGAGAGAGAGAGAGAGAGAGAGAGAGGGGAGAGAGAGAGAGAGAGAGAGAGAGAGTTTCTTTTTCTTTTTAAAGTGATGATTAAGTTCGGTCTCATGGTCGCGACTGACTTGATTATAGCACATTTGCATCGTAGACCACATCAATGACACATGCCAGCAACGATGCCACGGGCAGACCTGATGGACAGTCATTGCAAATCGCAAGGCATGCAGATGCGCCCGGCAGAATCTTTTTCAATTCATGACACCTTCACACAAATTGAGGCCTTATTCGATCATGTAAGTACGAATATGCATGAAGTCTGCGAGCATCACTTGCTTTGGATACAAAATCTCCATTTCTTTAACATCAATATTCATAAAGTCGAACACCCTGTCCATTGGTCCTCACGTGTACGTCATTTAACTCTGTGTGAATATTCATGTCATATTTTTTTTACTACTTCACACACACACACACACCTGCTACGACTTTAACACACCGAAATGATTTGGCAGCAGTGCATATTTTTTCAAGTGGGTTGTACTTTGACAACTTGATATCGATTACTCCCCTTGAATTGCGATACCGAGATTGCAACAGGGCAAACCTATTGTTCCTGAGAACCTGAACAAGCAGCACAGATGTAATGCCATCTACGTCGACATAGAAAACAAGACAGGAAAAAAAGTTGACAGTGGTACAAATAAGGAACATTTCGTCCTTCATGATATTTGCTGCATGTTCTTACCTTCAGCACTTCTTTGTGAAAATCAGCTGTATACAGTACATCAGAATTTCTCTTTTAATACTACCTGCACTATCTGTCGACAGAATGCCAGACTGCCAAGAGGCCACCTATCGCAGCAGACAGCCAATAACTGTCACTTCAATGGTGTACTGATGTGTCTATTCTGAATTAAGATACATAGCCACCACTAGTGTTTCTGAATTAACATACTTATGCACCACAAAAGCCACTTAGTATTCTACTGACAATAACTGCATTCTTGTGGAGCAAGAATAAACAGCAAAGATGAATGGAGCAAAACAGCTTGAAAAAAAAAGTGGACAACAGCAAAGCTTTAAATAAGGACGTCAGAAAGAGCGACAGAAAGGATGAACTACCTGTACACAATTTCTCGAAAAGTGGAGACACACAAACACGTAACAGGCATGGATGTGGGAAGCATGGCATGAAAGCCCTCACTGTCGAAGTCCATTCAGTTCTTTGTTTTATGAAGATGGACAAGGGTGTGTTGATGCAGACAAAGGTCTATGATTCTCCCCATGTATATGGAGTGTTCACTCATACTTGGCACCTTGTACCATGCTCATTGCATCTAGCACATGATGGTTTGTGTAGTTACAGTGTACACCTACAGTTATATGTGTATGGACACCGACAACTGCCTTCAGCTCCTGCAGGACACACACACACACACACTCAAAGCTAAACATGACCTTGCACTCAGATAACAGAAAGACATTAACTCTAATGATCACTTAATATTACTTGGAAGATGGATATTAGGGAGAAAAGAGGGAGAGGAGGTTACGGGGGCCAAGGCAGTGGAGAATACTTCGAACTAAGATTAATTTCCTTTCTCAGTTTGTGTGTGTGTGTGTGTGTGTGTGTGTGTGTGTGTGTGCATGCATGCATGCAGATGTGTGTGTGTGTGTGTGTGTAAACATCAGCGCTTGTGTGGTCTGTGTGAAAGTCCTGCCTCAAAACCTGACAGACTACTTGTCCATGTCAACCTCCTGGAGTCAAAACTTCAGAACCAGGGGATAAAGAGGGTGGGGTCAGCTGAAAAGGCTGGCTTTTACTTAACTGAAAGTACTTCTAACCCCGTTATGTTTTAGTCCATAAAAATGGGGTTTCTATAAATACTTTTGTCATCATCCACATATCATTTGGGCTTCACTCTCTCTATCAAAAGACAAACCCACTCATCCCACCCTCCCAACAGCCACATTTTAAAAGAAACAGCCTCGTTTACAATCAATGTCCATTTTGCGTCCAATTTGAGAAGATAAACTTGTGTGCTTGTTCTTCATTTTCATTGTCCTGCATGTTGTTTGTCTTGCCTGAGGAAGATCAAAGGGGTCCAAGTGCATAAGATTTTGTCTTGTAATTTGTTCCTTTTGTCCAGCGGAGTAATAATTCTTTTGAATTTGTTTCAAAATCTAGAAATTCTTTATCATTTCAATAAATTTCTGATTTCAGGAATAATTTCTAAATTACAGAAATTCTAGAAAAATTCAGGAGGTTGGCAGCTAAATGTCTATATAAAACATGATTTCATCATACATAACATAAATCTTCATGCAATGGTTGCCTGATCTTCATCAATTTACTTAAATTCAGATTTCAGGCATATCCACATGCACCGATGGGTTAAGGAGGTGATACTGGAGAGGTGGAGGGGGGAGGGGGCATGAGAAGACAGACAGGGCTGGTGGAGGTGGGCATGGTGGGGGAGAGAGGGGGGGGCGGGGGGGGGGGGGGGGGGGGGAAAGGGACAGAAGAGGCAAAGGGTGGAAGGAGAGACTCCTTTGGCTTCAGCTTCCACATCTGGCTTTTTGAGCTATTTCAGAAAATTTGGAAGCCAGTGATGAGAACTTGAGAACAGACTGCACACAAGGTAATCAGTATCCTCTCTCACTTTATTTGGAAGATTCAGGAAAAAGTCACATAATACTGTGCCCCACTAACATTCGTTCTTAACTGTACATAGGAAATCATCAAGCAGCAATACACAGACAGACATAAATGTGGTTCAAAACATATCCCCAGAAAAATGTTTTGTAATGCCACATACCAACTCAATTCAGCATGCGTTTGGGAGAATAGGGTTGGGATGAAAGGCAAAGGTCTACCCGTGGCAGGAAACTCAGGAGGTAGAATTTCTGGATTTGCGAAGGTTTAAGTTTCCCCTGACTGAAATAGACTTATGGTGCATGGACCTATGCACCTGTGGTTTGCATCTGAGTCTTATCGTTCACAGACTTTTACCTGTTGGACTTTCTGCCCCGAAAGGTTCATATTCTGAGTTTCAGTGTTTTATGCGCTCAAATAATAAGACAAGAGCCAACATCAGTTCAGTTTCATTCACTCAATGGACGAATCTTCATGTGGTGTGTCAATTTCCTGACCAACACTGAAGGTGTCTGTACATAAGGGCCTAGCCGATGCCATGATAGTTAGCATATGGTACAGACCTGATGTGTAGTCTTCGACTGAATACAACTCCATGGCATCATCTTTACAATCCTCACTGATAATCATTTCCAGCACTTCTTAAACTGGGAAGGACTTCATGACCATCTTATGTAGTTGCCTCAGTTTCAATTTCCTCTGAAATTCCATGTCTCTGGTGACTTTGAGTTGGAATTGTTGGTATGGGCTAGTTCATAGGGACTGTTGTGGGCTGTTGAGCTGCCCTCCAGAGGGCTATCGGCTAGTTAGTTCATAGGGACTGTTGTGGGCTGTTGAGCTGCCCTCCAGAGGGCTATCGGCTAGTTAGTTCATAGGGACTGTTGTGGGCTGTTGAGCTGCCCTCCAGAGGGCTATCGGCTAGTTAGTTCGTAGGGACTGTTGTGGGCTGTTGAGCTGCCCTCCAGAGGGGTATCGGCTAGTTAGTTAGTAGGGACTGTTGTGGGCTGTTGAGCTGCCCTCCAGAGGGGTATCGGTTAGTTAGTTCGTAGGGACTGTTGTGGGCTGTTGAGCTGCCCTCCAGAGGGGTATCGGCTAGTTAGTTAACAGGGACTGTTGTGGGCTGTTGAGCTGCCCTCCAGAGGGGTATCGGCTAGTTAGTTCGTAGGGACTGTTGTGGGCTGTTGAGCTGCCCTCCAGAGGGGTATCGGCTAGTTAGTTCGTAGGGACTGTTGTGGGCTGTTGAACTGCCCTCCAGAGGGGTATCGGCTAGTTAGTTCATACGGACTGTTGTGGGTTGAGCTGCCCTCCAGAGGGGTATCGGCTAGTTAGTTAACAGGGACTGTTGTGGGATGATGAGCCACCCTCCAGAGGGGGACATGCACGCATGCTGGCTCCATGACAAACAATTATTGTCATCAACATGGGGCTCAGATTAAGGGAGTGTACGGTATGATTGCGTGTTGGATTTAGAGCATATATATAAGACACGTACCAATGGACACCACTAATAATGACTGCAGCAGTGCACTGCAAGGACTCCTCTGGTGGACTGCCTCATGATGACCTGATATCCACTGCTCTTTGTGGCATGCTGGGGCTATGACATGCAAAGCTTAGTGTGGTCGTGTATGAACTAGACATGTATGAAGCGGGCACTTCGGCTGAAAACAGCGACTCCCGCTTGCCTCCCCCATACCCCCCAAACAACAACAAAATCCCGTGTAGCCTCAAACTCTGTTCTGCTGTATCATTTACAGCAAGATCTGTAAATTTTTTTTCCCACAGAAACAATTAAGACAAAAGCACAACTTCATAAATACCAATCATCGGACAACTTAACACAAATAAAACACATCATACCTTTCACCACTGCTGGACAACTCATACCGTTTCTTGCATTATTTCTGGATTCAAAGGGCCGTTCGTTAGTCATGATCCGCTCTGCAGTTTCACAACCACAACTTCCTGCTTCCCATTTACATGTTAAACCAGAACAATTGGGGGGTAGGGGAGGGAGGTGGAGAAAAAACAAAAAAAGGAACAAACACAAAAAACACAGTCCACACATCTTACTAAGAATTCAAAGTCGCATGATTCACTTCATTCTCCTCTCTCTCAAAATAAAAATGCACTTTGTCCCTCTCTCACCAATCATTGTAATCCACTTGCATCTGCATCTGCCAAGAATCGCCATTCATCCTCACATGTGACCAAGGTTCAGCCTAACTATCACAGAATGATATCACAAAGGCTCTCCCCTAGCAGCTGAGGGCTACTGCTATGAGAACCCTGGAGGAGGACCCACTCTGGCAGCGGGCTTTGGAATATCTGCAGGCGGAGGTTTTCTGGAACTGTCTCTTTCACCAAAGCCAGGCGGTGGACCCTGACAAGCCAGTCCTGGAGGGTGACCTTGACCATGCCTAGAATGAGGTTTGTCATGTGCAGAATGCTTCTGTCCTGTTTTGGAGGACCTCGGTCCTGTACTGTGTTGATGTTCGTTACTTGCCTGTTTACGTGGCTGTGTATCAGTTCCCCAGTCTTCTTCTCCTGAGCTGTTGTGCACCTCGGTTCCAGTCTTTTCCTTTTTCACTGCATGTCTCGGTTTGTCCACCTGTTCGCTCTTCACGGACAGGTTTTTCTGTTCCACACATTTAGAATCCCAGTTTTCTTTCCCGTTTTCAGTGAAATGTTCTGACCTACCGCCTATTGGGCCAAAGCTTTGGCAGTCTTTTCCCTGGGGTTTCTTTGGTCGGTCAGTTCTTTGGGACTGGGCGTCTGTGTCCATTCCTGACTGAGAACTAATGGGTCGGCTCTGTCCTCTACTGTTCCATCTGCCTCGGCTTTGTCTGCCTCTACCGAACGTTTTGTCACCTCTACTCCAACTGTGGTCTGTATCTGTTTGGATGGTTTCACTCTTATCACTCTCATGGCCATTGTGTCCATCGGCTGGACTCGTTTTGTGCTTCTCGCTATGTGTTGTCTGGCATGTAACTCCCCATTCCTCTTCTTCTACGGCGATTCTTTATCATTTCTCTGTTGGTTATTCTCTCTCCATGATCTGGAATGATTGTCTTGCTTCCTATGATATGTGGAGTGTCTGTTATCGTTAGACCATTGATCCCGACGGCCTTCATTTCGAAATTCTCTCCTATTGTTTCTGGAATTCTGAGGTCTGGTGTGTCCATCATTCTCTCTCGAGCTGTACTGGGGTTCATGCCACTTCTTTTCTCGAGTTTCTTTGTGAAAGTCTCTGTTATTTACTCTGTCTTCTCTATCCTTCTGATATCCCCTTGGTCTTGTGTCCCAGTTCCTTTCTGCTTGTGTTTCTCTGGGGCTGTCTCTATCAATTTTTCTGTCTTCTCTATTCTTCCGATACTCCCTTGGTCTTGTGTCCCAGTTCCTTTCTGTCTGTGTTTCTCTGGGGCTGTCTCTGTCAATTTTTCTGTCTTCTCTATTCTTCTGATACTCCCTAGGTCTGGTGTCCTTATTCTCCCCTGCCTCTGTTTCTCTAGGACTATATCTGTCATTTGTCCAATCACCTCTCTCTCTGCGGTATCCCTTTGGTCTGGCGTCTCTATTCTCTCTTGCTCTCTGCTGCCCTGGTCTCTCTCGGTTTCCTCCAAACCTGTCTTTGTCTCTGCTTGGACCCTGATCTGCTTCCTGCCTGTCTTTTTTGCCGTCGTGGTACCACCCCCTCCCCTGTTCCTTCCTAGGGAGATTCTGGTCTTTGAGCTGGTCTCTGGGAGACATTCTGTCCTCTTCAAAGTCATTTCTGAGACACTTATTGGTTCTCTCTTTGGTATCATTTTCAGAGTCTCTGAGGTTGTCAAGACTGTCTTTTCTAGCGTCCTGGAGACCTTCCTCTCCACGTCTTAAGCCTTCTTTCCTATTCTGGATGTCTTCCTGCCCGTTTCCTGAGCCTTCTCTTCTCTCCCCTTTGCCTTCCTTCCTGTCCCTGAGATGTCCATGAGACCCCCTGACATTTTCTTTATAGTTCCTCGGGTCTCTCCTATAATTCTTACTGTCTCTGTAGTCCCTGTATCCTTCTTGGCGATCTCTGTGGTATGTTCTGTTACCTCTTCCATCTCCTCTGCTTGCCTGACAGTCTGCTTTAGGACCTCTGCCACCATGTCTGTTGTGCTCCACATCTGCGTCACCGTTAGCAAACTCCTCTTCTTCATAATCGCTGTATCCTTGCCCGCTGCTGATGAAATCGCTGTCGGTCTTCCACGACTTGGAACTCATGGAGACCTGGTCCGCCAATGGGCGAGACCCCCTTTGCCTTCTGCCCTGACCCCGCTGTCTGCTGAACTGTGCATCAGCTCTGCGTCCTCGGCCGCTGCCTTTGTTTTCTGCAACGTCTGTGTAATCATCATCGTAGTCGCTGTATCCCTGATTCAGGTTGTCATAGTCATCCATGTAGCATTTCCTGGATTTGTTCCCTGTGGAACCCTGGGTCGCAGCACGTCGATTTTCCTGGCGCTTTTCGTCTTCAACCTTCTTGTGTGAATAATCCTTTTTTCTGTTCTCGGGTTGGTCTTTCTCTTGCCGAGTGCCATTCCCGTCAGGTGGTTTTTCACTCACAGGTATGTTGACTTTAGCATCAGCTCTTCTGTTGAGGGATACAACAGTGTTCTGGAAAAAGAGAGAGAGAAAAAAAATAAAATCTGTTATGTTCAATATACAATTATCAAATTTTAAAGATTTGTATTAACCTTTTTTTTTCAATTACCAAAAATCAGCTTACTATTTTGGCTATTATTTGTTTAAAGCGGTCAAATGTATGATGGAAGAGAGGATAATATCTTGGAGAAGGAGAAAAATGGAAGGTGCAGTGATGGACTGAACGGTAGGCAATAGAAAGGAAAAGAAAGGGGAGAGGAGATTTCTTCCTGGTGATAAGTTTACGCCAATGCTTGTAGCATTATGAATTCATTTAAGAAAACGGCAACAACAAAACATATTCCACCAATATGGCACAGACAAGATGCAGCACAAAGAGGTCTAAAAGCCTGAATTTTGCAAGACTGACAATGACTCAATGTCACGATCACAGCAAACTGGAACATTAAGTGTATTGTTTCATAATGGAACCTACTAGAAAGTAGCTACTAGTTTGAGTCTCAGCTTGGATCATGTTCAAAGGCAAAACTTCAAAACCTTTGAGCTGACTTCCGAAATTGTGCCCATTAAAAAAACTTGTCAAATCTGAGTCTGCACACTTTCAAAATGACTTGTCCCAAACACTGCAGTTGGACTAAGGCGTCCACTGGAACAGATGATTCAATGCATGGCAGACATCCTCATCAACATATCGAAAACTTTCCAGAGTTGTTGACAATAACAACAGAATAATTAATGTAAACAGACCATGAGTGTTACTCATCCGTCAAGACAGGACTTGTGAGCACAGGTTCTAACTGTTGATTTTTTGCATCCAACCAAAATGCAGCTAAAAGGCTAACGAACGAATAAAATCAAAATTTTGAAATGTGATTTTTCTTATGGTGGGGAAAACAATTAAGACATGACTTCATCAACTTTTTCCTTTCTTCTTTTTTGTCTCTACATTCTATCTGTTAACTGCTGAGAAATGAAGGACCCCTACCCACCTCATCCACAAAAAACTTGTTCTTCTCCACCTCCAGGTCGATGATGCCTCCTTTGGCCTTCTGCTGATGGTACAGTGCAGCCCTCTCCTGCTGCTGTCGGACCAGTTCCGGAGACAGCACAAACTCCACCTCCTTCTCCTCTGGTGGGGTCTCCTTCAAAAGGTCACTCAGGTCACAGGTCAAGGGCACTCGGCACATGGGACATCGGAAGACGTTCTGTGACAGAGTGGAAAATGAAAAAGTTGCTATAAGTTTTTAACCCTATGGTTTTTGTTCCTCTTTTTTCCTGCTTTTCCTGGCATCTTGTATTGCTGTCTCATCTTCTCTGTCCAATCCACATAATGCTCATTCATACCACCTCATAAACATCCACATCTCAATCTGTTTTTTCACCGCCCCAGCACACAAAAAGTCCACGGGGAGTAAACAGTATCAGATAATTAAACAGTCAACACTCTGCAGTACATCATCACCCCGTTTCAAATATTACACCCCCGACCTCCATATTTCTAAACAAGATACTGAAATGCTGTTTTTTTTCCCTCCCCCACAAAATTTGGGATTTCTGGAATAATGTCTATATTTGGAAAATTCCAGAAAAATTTGGGAGTTGATAGCTATGCACCTTGATCTCATTTTTGATGACATGTAAAGGGGACAAAATCAATAAAACCTTCCTCCTCTTTCTTGTTGCTGACTTGCAAAACAGAGAAAATCAAAGTTTAAGCGATCTTGTCACTCTAGATGACAAAGAGGAAATCACTATTATGTACACTACCCACTTCCTTTTCATTTTTGTTGACATGATAAAATCATCAAACCCACCTCTTCCTGATTGCTGTCGACATGCACAGAGGGAAAATCACTAAACCCCGCCTCCTTCTCATTCTTGTTTACATGCTTAAAGAAAAAATAACTAAACCCACCTCTTCCTCAGTCTTGTTGACACGCAGAGGAAAATCACCAACACCCACCTCCTTCATTCTTGTTGACATCACGGGTGGGAGTAGTTCTGTATTATACGGATTTCCGTATTGGTGTTTTGGCGATTTTTTCCCCCTGTTTGCACTTTGATGGATGGGTGTGCTGGTTCTCCGATCCATATTTTTTACTCTTCCGCCTCGACTCCTTTGGATATTTGTAGTTGTTCTGTTGTTTCTTGTCTGAAATAGTTATTACTATACAGTTCTGAGAAGTATAAAATTCAGGGTTTGTATCGAAGGAGAACACAGTAAACTGTCCTTAAATGTCAAGTTTTTGTTAGGGTCCAGACCCACCTGCAGGGTGTTGTCCCAGCACCTCAACAGGAGTTTTAAGCCGCCCCTGGACCTCGGCCACAACCTTTTCAGCATTACAAACATTTCTCTCCCATCCATGTGACATGCATAGAGGGAAAATCACTAAAACCCACCTCCTTCATTCCTGTTGACCTGCACAGAGGAAAATCACTGAAAACCCCACCTCCTTCATTCCTGTTGACTGCACAGAGGAAAATCACTGAAACCACCTCTTCATTCCTGTTATGCACAGAGAAAATCACTGAAACCCACCTCCTTCATTCCTGTTCAAATGCACAGAGGAAAATCACCAAACCCACCTCCTTCATTCCTGTTCAAATGCACAGAGGGAAAATCACTAAACACACCTCCTTCATTCCTGTTCAAATGCACAGAGAGAAAATCACTAAACCCACCTCCTTCCATTCCTGTTGAAATGCACAGAGAGAAAATCACTAAACCCACCTCCTTCATTCCTGTTGAAATGCACAGAGAGAAAATCACTAAACCCACCTCCTTCATTCCTGTTGAAATGCACAGAGAGAAAATCACTAAACCCACCTCCTTCATTCCTGTTGAAATGCACAGAGAGAAAATCACTAAACCCACCTCCTTCATTCCTGTTGAAATGCACAGAGAGAAAATCACCAAACCCACCTCCTTCATTCCTGTTGAAATGCACAGAGGAAAATCACTAAACCCACCTCCTTCTCATTGACATGCATAGAGGGAAAATCACTAAAACCCACTTCCTCATTCTTTTTGACATGCAAAGAAGGAAAATCACTAAAACCCACCTCCTTCTTGTTCTTGATGACATCCATAGATGATAGAGGGAAAATCACAAAACCCACCTCCTCCTCATTCTTGTTGACATGCAAGACTGCCGTAGCCTCCTCTGGCTCATGCTGGCTATGAAAGCAGCAGCACAGCGGGCAAGACACGCCCGATGGAAGTAGTGGTAGCAGTCTGTCTTGATGAAGTTGTCTCCCTCTTCAAAGTGGTCCAGGCAGATGGCGCACTCACAGTGGGGGAGGTTGCCTTCCGTTAAGCAATCTTTGGCCATCTGTTTTAACAGCCATAAGACATCTTTAAAACATTTTTTTGTCATGACAGGACCTGGTTGTCCCTCCAAATTTTCTTTTTCTCTCTGAAAATAATACACTGCTGTTTTCAACTATAGCAAAAGCTTGACTGTATTCCAGAATTGGAAATGAAATGAGGCAGGGAACAGTAAACAATAAACAGTAAACAAGTGGGGAAACCTAACACAAAGTAACTTTTATTCAAGACTGGCACAGCCTTTTAAACTTGAATAAAGTCAGACAAATACAGAGACGAACAATCTAATAGTGGGGGAAAAAAACAAGCGCAGGCCAACAACTCAACTGTCTTGATAGTAATGACTTTATTCCAGAAATCAATAACAAAATATGCTAGTATTCAATGTCTTCTCTTTTCAGGGGTAACAACTCTTGAAAAAACACAACTGATTCAAAAGCTTATGATAATACTAACAAGCTGCATTGTGCATTGACTATTCATATTGCCATGACAGCCACTATCTACAATCACAACACTACTGTCCAAAAGTAATATCCCTTTCATCAAAAAACGTAAACTGAATTTTTTTTTTCCAATCCATCTTTTTTGTTGCCAAAACGTTTCACACAGCATTGATAGCCAGAAAGTCTAAAATCCCACTGCAGAATTGAAAAGGTTGTTTCTGAAAGTTTGCGTGATATGGGTGCTACACGTATCACACATGGAGATGTTGTAATCAACAGTTAAAAACAAGGTGGTGTGTGTACTGCTTACTTTTGTAACAGACCTGTGGACCTCAACTTTGCTGGGAAAAAAAACAAACACAACAGTATTCAAAAAAAAAGAAAGAAAGAAAGAAAAAAAGAATGTATTTGGGAAACTTCTTTGTCCTGGTTGCAAAGTGAGACGACTGCAGGCGGAAATCTAAACAAATTTGAAATAAATGTTAGTGAACCGCCAAAAAAACCCGCAGACAAACGAATCACAAGACAAAACATGACACGTTTCAACCTCTTAGGACTTGTTTAGGTTCGTTCGTTTGTTTGTTCAACGCCTATCTTGTGCTGAAGTGAATGAAGATAAGTGATTGCTAGTTCATTTTCGTCGTCCTAATTGTTTTGTTTCTAACCTGAAGAAGACCTAGGAGGTCAAAAAGCGTCGCGTTTTGTCTTGTGATTCGTTTGTCCACACTTTTTTTTTTTTTTTTTTTTTGGTTCACTAACATTTATTTAAAATTTCTTTGCCCTGGTTTCTCTTACAACACCTAAAGCTGAATTTTTTCCAATCTGACTGGCATTTCAGCTAGCCCAGCACTCATTACCAGCCCATCATAATGTCCAAAACTTTTGACATTTCAGTGGCAAGTCTTAATCCTAATGACGACTTGAATACCAGTCTCTCCTATCAAAACTAACATGAAAGTCGCCTTCTTAACAACTGTGAGCTCACCACACAGGACTGTGTTACATGCATCTGGAAAAAAAAGGATGTATTTAGTGTATTTGCAGTAAAAAAAAATGCATACCGAATACACCAAAAGAGTGAGGGTACACAATCCTGAATTAATATAGCCTAGAGCAATGACTGGACCTGCAACAGCTCTGCTACAGACATCGCTGAATAAACAACGGCAGGTCAAAAACCAATGTATATGTAGGTGTAGGCATCCTTCAGTCTCGGAAGACTATGGAGTTGTATATGCACTTAAAAGAAAACCATAGTTGTCAGAATGGTTAAGATAAGAGAGAGGTTGAACACAGCCACATACACACACACACACACGCACACAACTGTCTTAGGTGCTTTATGATACATATGCATAAAATGTGCACTAGTATATATCTATGCCTGTACCCTTTTGAGAGAGAGGCGAGAGAGACGAGAGAGAGAGAGAGAGAGAGAGATCGAGAGACTCAGAGAGAGAGAGAGATCGAGAGACTCAGAGAGAGAGAGAGAGAGAGAGAGACAGACAGACAGATAGATGGACACACAGACACAAGGAGAGAGCCCATTACCTCGATCAGTTCAAACAGCATATCACCACCCTTTCTTTCTTCAGCTGTCTTTTTCATGTCTTCAATCAAACTGAAAACAGCAGAAAAGTAGACATAACAACATGAAACACAACTGGAAGAAAAATACATAAGTACAGGGCTCATACAGTTCTGTTCACAAAAAATTCGTAAGACTTTCTATGATACATCTATTTCACTTTGCTCGGATAGGTCAAAAAGTAAAAGTGATGTTAAGTAACTAACAAACTAAGAGAAACAACATGAGGAATGTAGGGCACGCATCACTGAGACATGTCTACAAGCACAAAATATCATTAGCTCATTCTGGCACCGTTTAGAATGGCCAGTTTGTTCAGGGCTCTTGTTAAAGGAGAAAAACATGCATAAAAACAAAAAAAATCATGGAGCATTTCAAAATTCAAATACCTTCAAACAAATTCTTATTTTCTAGGCCCTGAAATGGGGGTTACTATCTCAAGCACTTTTAAAAAGGAACAGTACAAAGCCTCTAAAGCTGCCCACAGGACAAATCACTGCAGCTGTACCATTGGTACTGATACAAAATGGTCTACTTCTGAGTTAACGTGGCTTGTCAACAGAGAAGATACATTGTAAACTTGATTAGTTTCATCCTCGACCTTTCAACTTGCTCAATGGACACACAATCTGCGAACTGGGCCATGAAGACCAATGATTCAAATGAAGAAACTGTAGTCATTGCAAAATCATGGAACAAAACTTTGGCAGCATTCACACTCTATTATTATGAGTACTTATATAGCAACTATCCTGGGTTTGAGATCACACTCCAAGTGCTTTACAACTGACATTTTCCTTCATACAACAGGCTCCCTATCTGGGCACAGCCAGCTAAACAGCTGCCTGCTGGCGCTGCATCCAGCGCATTCCTGCATCAGTCAGTCGGTCAGTCAGTCAGTTTTTCATTCACATTTTTGTTCCTTCAGTGCATGCTACATGCACACATGTCATCCATACTAAGAGCCAAACAGGCCTTCTCTTCCAAAAGCTGGTGATGGAATTTTATTTGTGTGCAAGATGTTATGCGTGCGTTCTCAAACCTCACTTCACAGTCACATTTAAAGCATTTTTGGGGGACGTGGAGTCTGAACTGATTTAAACTCTGAGAGAAAAATCCCTCTGTAGTGAAACACCCCAGTGGAGATTCGAAGACACAGGATCACCTATGTCATGAGTTGGGATTGCTCTCCCAACTCAGCTGTAATCCTTTAATACCGACAAGGATACTTGTGCCATAGGCACTGACAAGCAACTCAGGGTTCAACATCTTTTTCAGAAAAGAAAAAAAGAGAATTCAAGGATTCTTCATGTGCTTTGTTCATAAATATCAAGACTGTAATTATGCAGCACTTTCAGACGCACTTTCAGACATGTTTGCAATGCTGGAATTCTTTTTACACGGTGCACAGCTTGCCCAGTCTTTTCAGCCATCTGTGTTGGCCGCCATCTAGTCTTTGTGGGAATAAACGCCTTTCTCCATCTTCGGTAACCAAAAGTTTAAACTCTTACTATAAAATGGAAGTAACAAATGTGATATACAGTATACACACACAGAGAAATAAGGGCAGTAATCCACACAGCTGGCATGTGGCGTGATCTCGTCTGCTATCATGTTTTCAGGTCTGTCAGCAGCAAGTGCTAAAGTTTTTAACTTGAAAATTAGATTACTGTTGACAGCTTCAAAAAAAAAAAAAAAATTATCCATGACTTTTCCAGACCTTTTTTTGCCTGAAAAGTTTTTTTACAAGCATTTCTTGCTAAAGGCTCTTCCACTTTCCTGACACTTTTCAAGATTTTCAGGACCATTAAGCACCCTGTAAATCCCACAACACAGCGCGACTGGTAGAGGGCCTGCTGGGTCAGTCACTATCACACATGCACACGTTGGATAAAAATGGCCTTTCCTCATTATCATTTCTTTTTTCTCCTTTTCTTCTGTGCTCTTTCAACCAATCCAAGGTTTGACACCCACATAGAACATTCTCCCCCAATTCTACTGCTCTCTCAAATTATGGAAAGGCGACTGGTATCCATTGCCAGGTTGTTGTTTTTTTAAACTCGATCTGCTAGCTGTTTACCCTCTGGCAAACTGCTCTTGGAGCACGTTCAGCTCTTCTACCTTTTTGTCAGAAGTTTTAGGAGGTTGCTAACAGAAGTTATGTGCAGTAAACCTAATTGTGGTGTCACATGCAAAAATCATGGGAATGGCAGCAGCCCCAGTTGATGTTAAGTTCATGTTAAGTTGATGTTAAGTTGATGGGAGCCGGAATAGCTCAGTTGGTAGAGCGCCGGACTCGTAATCTTGGTGATCCTGGGGTTGCGGGTTCGAACCTCCGCCGGGGGCGTTTCGGTACAGGGGGATTTTTCCCTCGGAGTTAACATTGGTTCTGACTCCATTTCCCATACAGTCCTTCGAATGAGACTATAAACCGAGGTTCCGTGTGTGAACGCACGCATAACATCTTGCACACATGTAAAATCCCATCACCAACTTACGGAAGAGTAGGCCAGTTTGGCTGTTGGTATGGATGACACGTTACACATAGCATGCACCCTGCGTGAGAAATGGAAAGAATGAAGGAAGTAAGGAAAATGAGTGATCGATATTGAACGATACTGACTGGATGACACGGGAAACGACTGAATGAAGCGCCAGCCGGCAGCTCTTCAGTCGGCACTACCCAGGTAGGCAGCCCGTTGTGTAAACGAGTGTTGATTGTAAAGCGCTTAGAGCTTGGTCTCTAGCCGAGAATAGGCGCTATATAAGTATTCATTATTATTATTATTATTATGTTAAACCTAAATTTCATTCAGTGTATCTAATCCACCATTCATATTATCACTTCATGCTTTAAAATGCACCATCTCTGAGACTAACACTGATAACTGAAATCTTTTCTTCTCTTTCTTCTCCTGTTCAGAAAAAAATTCTACTTTCATCTTTAACACAGTTTTAACCTCATTTTGTTGATCTTGTAGCATGTGCATAGGTTTTTGTGTGATCCCTAACATGCACCAGAATCATTTTTTTTTGCAGAAAACGGATACAAGCATGTATACATGTACGATACCCCAACAGTGTCATTTCTTCTGACATTCATTCCAAGCTTGAAATCTTCATGAAGCAAAATCCCTAAACGTGCATGACTTTAGTGACCTGTGCAAGCAAACAGGACCCTGACAAAAGCAAATAGTGAGAGAGAAGCAAGTTATCCTTTCCATACTTAAATTCATAGTGAGCTGTGTAAGATACTGTATCCTCTTTACAGTGTTTAGAGACTGATGGAAGGAATTCCTTAAAATCTGGATGGGCTTGGTAAGAACTTGTTGTTTATTCACCTATAGTCATGAAAGCAAAATCATCAGGAAAGGTGGCATTCTGCATGTGATTGAAAATGCAGTCACACTGAAACATTACACACGCTTCAATACAGAACAAAATAATCCACAAAGCAACCCACCTGCGCAAGTTTTCCTCGCCCAAACCACGAGGATTCCTTACAGTAATGTCTGGAACCTCATGAGGATACTGAAAAAGCAGGACAGAAAAGATGAATGGAGGTGGGCCAGGGAATGAGGGAGGAGAAAGACCTAAGCCCAGTGTTTTCACTGGAGATGGGAAGATATCAGAAGGGGGTAGGGTGAAGGGAGACCTACTCCAAGCATTCTGAACAGAACAAAAACAAACAAAAAAGAAACACACACATGAGGCCTTCAGTTGGAAGTGAGGCAGTGACCGAGTGAGGAAGGAGGAACTAAGCCCAGTGTTTCTCATTGGAAACAATCTATACTCTGTGTACATCAGGTTCTCATTGGAAACAATCTATACTCTGTGTACATCAGGTTCTCATTGGAAACAATCTATACTCTGTGTGCATCAGGTTCTCATTGGAAGCAATCTATACTCTGTGTGCATCAGGTTCTCATTGGAAACAATCTATACTCTGTGTGCATCAGGTTCTCATTGGAAACAATCTATACTCTGTGTGCATCAGGCTGAAATTGGGTGGCAAGGAGAGAAGAGGAAGAGGAGCTGGGAGTCAGGTGGGGATAATGCACATCATTGTTTCTGAAAACACGACCCACAAACAAACTTTAACATAAGACCTCAAAATGAAAGGACATAGGGGGTGAGGAGGGCAGATTTGTTAGTCCCATCTCTCTCACTGAAATCACAACCCATCAGCTGCTGTGGCGAAGTGGTTAGTGTCGCAGAATCCCAGTTGGGAGGTCGTGGGTTCGATTTCCATCCGAGTCATGTGGGATTTTTCTGCTCCGACCGGCTCCTACCCAGAGTTGAGTTTGCTACGGGCTCAGTTGGGAAGACTGGGACCACACAGTCGAGTTTCATCCACTTAATGGATGCGTCTCTGACAGTGTTGCTCAAATTTCCTGACCAACACTGCAGGTGTCTGTATCTCTCGGGCCTGGTTGACGCCGGGATATATTATGAAAGGAAGCGTAGAGTACAGCCCTGTCATGCAGTCTCAGACCGGAATGAAAATCCGTAGCATCATCTTAATCATCCTCATTCTCATCGATCAGCATTTAAAAAAAAAAAAGCCTCAAATTCTGTGGCCCTACATGCCCTGCTCTCATGGTGACCTCAGTTTCAATGTCCTCTCCACGTCTGTGGCCTTGGTTTAGTTCGATCGGGGTCACCGGTATCGACGAATCCATAGAGGCTGTCGTTCCATGGACGTGGTGGCGCCCTCTGGGAGGACAGCTCACTCACGCCGGCTTCGCAACTAAGCAATTATTGTCATCAGTAGGGTGCTTGGTAGGTGGTGTCCTGCATATGCTGGATCAGAACAGGCGCCACTGAACACCATCGAAGTGACTCGGTGTCAGTGCAGTGTCTCCTCCGGTGGGCTGCCTCTTGACGACTTGACACTGACTGCTCCCTGTAGACTGCCAGTGCTGGGGCTGTGGTGGGACTGACCGGGCTGTGTCTGTGGCCGGGGTGTCGGAATGAGCAGCGTGGGTGCAATGCCACTGAGGTGGCACAGAAGATGGGACAGCAAAAAAAACAACAAAAACAAAAAACCCCACCAGAAATCACAACCCATACACAATGTAATAATACCAATAATGATGAAAGACTTAGCATACCCTTTTTCTCCAGTGACCACAAAGCGTTTTACAAAAAAGATTCAAAGAACATGAAAGTTATCCATGAAATCACTTCATCTACTACCGCATTCTCTCAACGGAAATGATATACACTGCTTGCAAACATCAGGACTCCACAGGTGCATGAGCATGAGCATCCCTCTCTCCTGTTCACACCTGCGAATGTGTGCATGCTCAGACACACACTTGAACACACACACACACACACACACACACACACACACACACACACACACACACACACACAGAGTGACACACACACCTGCAATCACACAATGCATTTACAGCACAGAATATATTTACACAAGGTGGTTAAGAAATCATGTGTGAAGCAAAAAGAGTTCAGGACTCTCTAAACAAACGGGTTTGCGACAAGATTAAAAAAAAAAAGTCTAATGGTGAATTGAAAAATATTACACACTGTTGGACACCGATAGGAAAGAACATGTTGGCACATGGCTGGAGGATTTGACTAGAATGACGGAATATGGAGAATACAATTTCAGAAGAAGAAAGATTAGGTGATGGGAAATAGAGAATAATTGCATTGTCAGACAGATCTTCAAGGCCATCACCAGAAACAGATTAGAGGCACAGAAAGGACAGTTTGAAGAATATTCCAGACTGACACAGGAAGCCAATTCAAAGACTTCAAACAAAGTGTGGTAACCATATTCCTGTTCAGGGGTTTTGAGAAATCCACCTCACAGCACATCGAACCTTACTGTGGGAGAAGAGAACAGTTTGAGAATACAGAGCAACTTTGACACCCAACCTTGTTACTGAAAACACCAAAAGTATACATAACAAAACACAGCAGGCTTTCAGTTGAAGGCTGGAGGTGAAGGACCTTAGCCAAACATTTAGTTTTTAACTTACAGCATTATATGATTAACTTATAAGTTACAGCATCAGGCCTTACATTGGGAGGGAAGCTGAAGCCCAGCGTCAAGCAGACGTACTTCTTGCTCTCATCCATGCCAGTGGCTGGATGAAGCTCCACTTCCATGCTGCTGGCACGGCCTCTGCACATACACCAAGAGCTTTCCAAAATAATGTCAGCTATCACCAAAATTCATTAAGTACTGTCATTATAACCAATATTGTCATGCAGATCAACATTCCTTTTTGGTGTTAGTAGTGTTGATGTCATCTTTATTCTTCCTTCAAATCGATCAAGTATTATGCATCAAGATCAAGTATTACAGACCTGTGATATGTCTCCCAACACCTTATGCAAGTCTTCATTTACTACCGCATGATGTCATTCTGATTCTAAATTTCACTTCTAATGGGAAATGATGATGTACAAGAACGATACATGAATTCTCCCAAACATTGATGAACTGGCAGTATGTCTTTCAATGACTTCTTTGAAATAAAGATAAATATATATTCCCAATCAAAAGTGGATTCTCTTCCCAGGTTTTGGGGCTACCACAGGCTGTCTTCAACATTTCTCCTTTTGATCGCTGGACAAATTTTTGCCTGCCATTGAAATGAAAATCCTTCCTTTTCCCTCCAATGAATGCACCTTCGTTCTTGGTGACACTTCTTAGTTCTCACATGGGTAGAGGGACCTACATGTTTTCAGAGAGTTTCCTTTCTATTTATGAGAAAGTACTTCTCATCTGCAGTAACCAGGATTCTGCAGCAAACCTGATAAACAGCTGCTGACTGCTGACCTTCACTTTGGAGGTATACTGAACTTAAAGCAGACAAGAGTTGTCACAGGAGAAGGGTTCCTTGTCTTGCCCCTTTTCCTCTAAAAACCAGGACTACCTGTTAAACTTAAAGTAATATTGGCCTCTAATGATTCCACAATGAGATGGATGGTACTAGGGAAAGCTTCTGCTGTGATTTCAAATCATGTACAACAGGATGAAAATAAAACTGACAGGAATCTCACTGACACTCATTTCACACAAACTGTCCTTTAAAACTATGCTACATCTTGCGCTGAAGTGAACGAAGATATGTGATTGCTCGCCCATTTTCTTTGTCCTGAGTGTTTTGTATCTTGCCTGAAGAAGACCTAAGAGGTCGAAACACGTTGTGTTCTGTCTTGTGATTCGTTTGTCTACGTTTTCTTGGCAGTTTGCTATTAATTACATTTAAAATTTGTTATGCTACAGGCATTGGACAATTCTAAAAATAGCCAGACCACACATGTGTGAACACGCTCAACTTTTGCAGTTCTTATTACCATAGAAGAGCTGAGCTTGTTGCATAAGCCCACAAATCAATGTTCATTCATGAGTTTATTCCAGTCTGTAAAATGTATGATTTCATGCAAGGCAAGCTAAATCAATGCGTGAGCCCAGTGACACCCCAGCACAGCAGCAACACTGGCTTGGAGCACAGTGTTGATACTTTACAATTCTTTACAATTCTTTTCTGAGGGTCAAATGACCACTTAAAAAACAACAATCAGTAAGAACCCTGATGTATGTGGGCACGCGTGCGCACTTGCGCGTGTGTGTGAGTGAGCGTGTGTGTGTGCGACCGTGTGTGTGTGTGTGTGTGTGTGTGTGTGTGTGTGTGTGTGTGTGTGTGTGTGTGTGTGTGTGCATGAGTGTGTATGTGTGTGTAATCACCGTGTACACACAATGGATGTTGCACATTCACACAAACTTCATTTCTGTTGACACACACCTGCACTGTGTCACAGTTTCCAGGAAAATCAAATGCTTCAAATCAGCAAGTGAAGTGGACAATTACTCTTTTCTAAAGTCATAACATTTGCACCCAAACTTACTTCTTTTCTAAAGTCATAACATTTGCACCCAAACTTACTTGTCATCTTTCTTTATGAAAAGTTCATTGATGTAGATGGACTCCAGAACCACAATTTCTGTTGCAAGAGCACTGAAAAATTGAAAGACAAAAACTTTAGTCAGTGCAGTCACTGGTAAACGTTATTATAGCATTCCCTGGGGTGGGAGCAGACAATCATAGCTATACTGAAAAGGCCTGGGGGTCCAGGGGGCCGCTTTAGGCCCCTGGTGGGGTCCAGGGGTAACGCCCTGCCGAAGAAAATTTGACTTGCCAAAACACTTTTGAGGCCTCTCCTCGAAAACAAAGTTAATAATTAACTTCTATATAAAAAGACTCCAAATATGACAAAATATGACTTGCGGCTTAAATATCAAACTGAAAATATTATGCCAAGTACTTAGAATACATCTTGATTTTCAGTAAACCATTAAAACAAAACAGAATGCAATGTATAAATACTCACCAGTGATGTTAATAGAAGATAGTGGGCAAATTTCAGTTACTCAATTTATAAGTTCAAAAATGAGGATTCCTGTGGTTTTTTTTTTTCTTTTCTTTTCTTTTCTTTTTTAGTCTCACATGGCTTAAATTCAGCAGAGAGGCAATGTCTGCTCTAGCACTGGATTGGAACAAGCACTGAGCAAAATCAAAAGCTGCAGTGAGCCAAGTCTTGCAATAGAAATCAGTGGCTGGTGGCACTGGGGCATCTGAAAAATGAAAGTCAATGGTTAGCATGGATGAACCTGGAAGCAATAAACAGTAACCCCAAATGAACAAATCTTGACAAGAGAATCAGTGGCTGCAATGAGTGAACTTGAAAAAGTTTATCAGCTAAAGCAGCAAGGTGAGTATGAAACTGGAAATTAGTGGCTGCAGTGAGGTGAATCATGGTAACAGAAGTCAGTGACAGCAGTGGGGTCAGCTTTTCAATGACTACAGTGGGGTGATTCTTGGAAACAGAAATCAGAGGGATTAGCTTTTTTTTTTTTTTAAACCTACATTGGGGCGAGTCTTGGAAACAGAAGTCAGTGACTGCAGCAAGGTCAGTCTTTAACATGAAAATCAGTGTTAGCACAGGGGCAAGTCTTGAAAACTAGAAGCTGCAGTGGGTTAAGTCCTGACAATGGAAATCAATAACAGCAGAGAGACACGTCTTGGAAATGGAAATCAACTGATTATATCTCAATTGTCCGAATCTTGGCATCCCGCTAGAAATCAACTTTAGACACTGGAGCCATTACTGGAGCAGCAGCAGGAAGAGCTGATGTATGTTTCAGCGCATTCAATCTCTCCACATATTTCGTCTCCTGGGAATGCACTTCGATCAACTTTTTTCCATTTGACTTGTATACAAGCTTCTGACTGCACAGTATACACCAAGCAGCGCCCGCTTCATTTGTTTTCAGCAGCCATTTTCGGAACAGACGATTCAATTTGTCCATCTCATCCATCAATTCATTTCTCCACTTGTTTTTCTTCAGGTCATTGTCGATCTTCCGTGCCCTTGCTTTGTCGTTAATCAGCTCCATTTTTGACAAATATAAAGCACGATGATATGGTCTTCACGCACTGAAAACAAGATGGCGGATTTCAAATACGAGTGGCGTGAAAACCTGAATCGAAACATGGAACGTGCACACGGAAAAAAAAAAAAAAAAGGAAAAATTTGCTATACGGAATTCCGTATTAATATGGAAGGTCTCCCACCCCTGCATTCCATCATAATTGTGTACCTGAAAATGAATTTTACACATGTGACATAGCACACTCTAAGTAACACCCTCCACCCATTCCCAACCTCCTTTCTCTCACTCTATCTCTTTAACTCTTCTCTATGTTGAAGAAAACAAGTACAGACAACTGGGCATTAAATTCAAATACCCAGTATGCTTTTGAGGTAATATGATTAAAACTTTTCATTGGCTTTGAGTTTGATGCCAAAAACACATGCAACATTTTGCTGTCAAATTATGACACAACTAAAAAATCTTACACAAAAGTATTAATAGGACAGAGTAATTCTCTTTTAGTTTTACGAAGAAATTCTCTTGAAAACAGAGTTGCACAGACATGAATGCATTTCCTGTTCAACTGAAAAATACATGTCTTAACAGTATTCAAAACTTTTGGACAGTGAGTAAACACACACACACACACACACACACACACACACACACACTTTTGCAGTCTAAAATATTATGCACTCTGTGTGTTTCTTATGCTTATTTAGTAATAACGTAACTTTGTTCCAGACATCTAAGTGTCACATAAGACATCTTGCACTTACATGCAAAATGAAACAAATACAAATCCAATCCAGATATTTTAATTTTTACATAAAAAAAAGATATGGAATATACACCAGCATAAAAGAAAAAAAAAATCTTTTAATCTTTACATAATTAATGAAGTTGGTTAGAGAACTCAAAATGGCATTTCTCTTTTAGTGTACGTAATGCACATTGCCCTAAAAACATTAAATGATTTTAATTACTTACAATCACACATTCATCAAAACAATTATGCCATCATCGAATAACCATCTACCACAGCCTCATGTTAATAACAAAAGTATTATGAAAAATCTTTCAATCTTGGCTGAATGAATTTCCTAGGGTAAAAAAAGCAATACAAGCTGATCTGTAAAAACTGTGTAGCAGCCATTACAAAGACAGCTGCCAAATCTTTGTTCATTTCCACACATATTATACACTGAGTTTAACTGGTTCCGAACCCCATTGACGACTGTACATCCAGACATCATTCAAACTGTCACTACTTGCACTGTTGTTGGTCTTCTGGCAGAAAATTTAAGATTTTAATGCCCACATTCTGTTGAAAAAAACTGTTACTTAAAAAAAAACAAACAAAAAAAAAAACAAAGAAGATGACAAAATCAAGTTATGTCTTTCTCTCTGACTAGTCTGAGTAAATGATGTCGGTTTGAGCACAGTGATAACTTCACTGGAAAAAACTGGGAGGGCAATGAATAAGTAGAGAGAAGTATGGTCATGCGCACACCCATGTCATTCAGAAATGAATCATCCATGTAGCACGTGTCCTGTGTTATGAAGCATAAAATTGTGCATGCACACGCAGATGGTAACGAATGCATTTCTTTTTTGCCTCAGACAGACAAAGCTAAACTATCTACCCTTTATCCACTCTCTCTGGTGGTAAGCTACTCTGAAGCGAAAACAGAAGTATGGGCAGTACTGATGACAAAGTTTTCTTGGTTCACCGATTGTCAAGCACCTCCCCATCAAACCCACTATTAATGAAAGAGTCACAAAGTAGTTATTTAGGCTTTTCATATTTGTTTGATGTCACAAAGAATGCTTTCATTCATTATAGATCTGAGTTATCTTTCCTCTCACTTTTGTTTCCCCTAACTTGTCACAAACCACCCTTCATTGTGATTCTAGTAGTATACCTTATCTCTTCATTTCCCCCAGAAGACTTTAACTGTGATTCAAAGACACAAGGTGTCAGGAATGGACACCCCCTTTTCTGTCTGTTTTTCTTTTTCTTTTTGGTTTTTAGCATGCATGCAATTTTTTCTGGATCCTCTTCACTTTTTCCATCAAGTACATCATTTCTGCTTCTAGGAAATATACTTAGCAGAAAAAAAATATGCATGAGGTTTACACCACTTATCTAAGATTTAAGTCATACACATTCTATTTCATCCCCTCCCTTTTTTCATGCCCTCCCACAAGTTCCCTTCCATCCCCCATTGAACTTTTTCCAGTGAACTTCTTTCTAAGTGAACTCTTTTCCAGTGAACTGGTCTCAGCGACACAACCACAGAAATATTGAGTGTTTTTTTGTTGTTGTTAGTCAGCCGGCCAGTGCAGCTTGAGAAAGGTTAAAATAAACTAAAGTATTGCCATTATCTTATGGGGGTTATGTGGCTTCTAAGTTTCATCTTCCTGACATTTTTTTGAAAACTTTAGATTGTCAAGGCTACTGATCAAGCAAAGTCCCTTTGGTTTGTTCTTAACTTTTTTTTTTAAAGACATCCATACATGTGTGTGTGTGTGTGTGTGTGTGTGTGTGTGTGTGTGTGTGTGTGAGTGTGGGTATGCGCGTGTGTGCTATGGATGTAGATTAATCGTTTACGAACCAAAGCCAATGGATGGTGCTAGGGGGACAAGTTACCATCTTCTGTTACCATGTAAATCAATGAAATCAACGCAAAGGTGGTGGTGGGAGGGCCTCTTGAGCTGAGCATTGCCCTTTTTGCCCAAGGACAACACATCGTTAGTATTTGTGACATAATTCCATCAATAACGATCTTTTTTTCAGCCCTGGAATGGTGGAAAAGTTGAATTCTCAAGTTACACTAACTCCCCCCTCTCCCCCACCGTCCCCTCGCTCTTCTTCCCCTCCCCATCCACCACCGTACTCACAAGCTATCAACTACCCTTTGAAATGAAGCTTCTTTCCGCTAAATATTATGGCCACAATAGCTACTATATGACAGCTTGTGTGTTGTTCAGAACATTCTAATATTCTTAAAGAAAGAAAACATTCATGACATTTTGTGAGCGTAAAAACGACGAAAGAAGGGTGCCCTGAACACAAGGTTTGCCAGCATTGTCTCATTTTAATTCTTCATTAAATTAAAATAATAATCATTAACTTAATATGCCGAAACGATGGTGCCGTGAGATTAAATGAAGTTGTGAATGAAGAAATAAAACCTTAAGTCAGCTAGTCGACCTAACGTGCAAAACAATAACACTCGTGAGCACACAGAGAGCGGTGCAAGTGTCGATGACTCTAAGTGAACATTGAACCGACGAAAAAAAAAAAAGCAAATAAAAATACTAAAAAGCAACAAAATAAAGACCACAATAGCTCAGACATGAGTCAGTCCACTCTTGGTTTACGCTGAACACAAAGTGCATATCTGCAGAGCCGATTATTCGTAAAAGAACAAAACAAAACATACTCCTCTTCTATGTCAACACCAGCTTCGTTGGAAGACGCCATGTTTGTTGCACCGGTGAGATGAAATGTACCCAAATCTATGGTACCAAACAATATTTCTCGAACACTGATAAAAATGTTTTGGATATGTTTCATTTAATTCTTTAAAAGATCTTGTAAGTGATTCCTCAATTTCATAACACAGACTACGGAAAACTGTTTGCGTACTATTGCCAATAGTCTTGACTA
>CM065736.1:13570368-13587868 GCA_033310375.1 Conus canariensis | reverse complement strand
CATAATCTTGGTGATCCTAGGGTTGCAGGTTCGAATCTCCGCCGGGCCGTTTCGGTGCAGGGGGATTTTTCCCTCGGAGTTAACATTGGTTCTGACTCCATTTCCCATACAGTCCTTCGAATGAGACTATAAACCGAGGTTCCGTGTGTGAACGCACGCATAACATCTTGCACACATGTAAAAGCCCATCACCAACTTTGGGAAGAGAAGGCCAGTTTGGCCGTTGGTATGGATGACACGTTACACATAGCATGCACCCTGCGTGAGAAATGGAAAGAATGAAGGAAATAAGGAAATTGAGTGAACGATATTGACTGAATGACACGGGAAACGACTGAATGATGCGCCGGCAGGCAGCTCTTCAGTCGGCACTACCCAGGTAGGCAGCCCGTTGTGTAAACGAGAGAGTTAATTATACTATATGTAAAGCGCTTAGAGCCCTAATCTTGAGAGAATAGGCGCTATAAAAATTAACATTATTGTTATCATTATTATCTTCATGGTTTCTCGTGACTCTTTTGGTGGACATTACGGACGGGTTGGAGAGAAGCTTTTGCTCAAATGAAGATGTGCAAAGCATTGCTTCCTTTTTGCTCAAATGAAGATGTGCAAGGCATTGCTTCCTTTTTGCTCAAATGAAGATGTGCAAGGCATTGCTTCCTTTTTGCTCAAATGAAGATGTGCAAGGCATTGTTTCCTTTGAAAACAATACTCCAGATCCAATATTGCAACTGTAGAATTTACTAGTCGAGAAACTCCGGGGGAATAATCTGCTTATTCTATTTTCATTATTCATTAATGAGCTCGCGACTGAAATAGTAAAAAACGGTGAGCATGGAGCTAGATTTACAAACGATATTATGGCTCCTCTTTATCAGATAACCAGCAGATGATGTAGCGTTACTGTCGGAGACTGTAGCTGGTCTGCACAGACAACTAAACAATTCAAAGTACTCAGCTGATAAATTGAAACTAAAAGTCAATTCTGAGAAAAGTAAGATTGTTGGTTTTAGAAAAGGTAACAAGGCTGCATCGGAGAGATGGCTGTGTAATGGTTCTGCTATGCCCGTTATGCACATTTGTAAATTCCTCAGCATAATTTTCTCTACTCGCCTGCGTTTTGTTGCTGCATATACAGACCCTTCTATCAGAGCTAGGAATGTGTTATCATGCGTTCTGAAGAAATTGCTCGTATTAGATAGTAACTCCTTGGAAGTGTATCTCAAAATCTTTGATGCACATCCATTGTGCAATACGGTTCGGAGCTACGGGGGTTTAGATAAGAATGCTGTTGTTCATTGTGAATGGTTCATTTGACTGCGTTAAAAAAAGTTTTTGAGTGTAGAACTTGCAACACCAAATGATGTAGTGTATGGCGAAACGAACAGATATCCATATATATAAATTCTGCTGTTAAAAGTATCCACTACTTGTTTAAGTTGTTAAATATGAATAACGATAGACTGCCGCGAAATGGGTATAGTATGTTATTTGATCCCGATTCAAGGGGCAACATTAAGTGGGTTTCAGATGTACGTGTTTGTTTATGCGGGCTGGGATTAGAGTGTACATGGATATGCCAAGGTGTAGAAGAAGAAAGTTACTTTATCTAAACAATACGACAAAAACTGATCGACAGTAAATGGCAAACACGGGAAAGTCATATCCGATCCGGTAATAGGTTTGATATGTGCAATGTTAACAGTTCCTCGCATTTAGGTAAAAGTTATCTATTGTTTAATAGGAACAAACATATATGATTTGATTTCATTAGATCTAGATTCACTGAAATGAAGATACATGCTAATCGCTACAAAAATGTAAGCTACGATGAATTGCTCTGTCCTCTTTGTGAAGGATTTGGTAAAGATGAGCTTCATTTTGTTGTGCAGTGCCTGGCTTTTAATGATCTCCGTTTGCAGTTAATAACTAACAACTTTTATAATCAACCATGTGTATTTTGTTGATTGCTTTTTCATGTCATCAGAAAAAAAGTGTTATGCGCAGTTTAACACACACACACACACACACACACACACACACACACACACACACACACACACACACACACACACACACACTCACACACACACACACAATATATATATATATATATATATATATATTATATATAGAGAGAGAGAGAGAGAGAGAGAGAGAGGTTTTCAGTTAAGAAAAACATTGTTCTCATAATTACTTGCGTGTTGTAATCGTAAGGAGTGGTCATACTTTTGCCTTTATGATAACTTTCCTGTAATATTGTTATCGCTCTTTTTAAAAGGGACTATGGCCGTAAATGAATAAATCTGAATCTCTCTCTCTCTTTCTCTCTTGTTCACGCACGCACGCACACACACACACACACACACACACACACACACACACACACACGCACGCACGCACACACACTCATGCACGCACGCACGCACAGACACACACACACACACACACACACACACACACACACACACACACACACACACACACACACACACACGCACACACGTACGCACGCATGGCACAAACATACATCCGAAGTCCATCTTATTCATCACTTTTAATTCTTTACTGACCTTTTCACTTTCCAGCCAGAATACTTCTCGCAACACGTAGGCTACCCGACACCACCATTTAAATAATCGCACAGCACAAATGATAAGGATTA
Organism: Conus canariensis; assembly: GCA_033310375.1. NCBI lineage: Eukaryota > Metazoa > Mollusca > Gastropoda > Neogastropoda > Conidae > Conus > Conus canariensis. Next base: position 13,585,203 of record CM065736.1, on the reverse strand, counting down.
CAAAGACGAAAAAAGAAAAAAAAAAGATAATGTACACCACAAACCCGTCATAGTTCAACGGATTCAGAATTTAAAGACATGGAGATTAGGAATAAAGCTATGCACATTTAAAAGAAAAACAAACAAACAAACACAAAACAAAACAAAACAAAACAAAGAAAAACAAACAAATAAACAAACAACAACAACAACCAGACCCCCCCAAAAAAAAAAAAAAAAAAAAAGGAAAGAAAAAGCGTTAAAAAAAACGATACCAACGATGAATCTATAAACGAACAATTAAAAATGAACCGAGTCATGGAATATCACACCACACTCATAAACAGAACGATGTCTTGCACAGGGCCTCATCAAACGCCACGACAGGTGTTTTTTTTTTTTTTTTTTTTTTCCAGCTGGACATGACTTCCTTTCTGTCACGTGCTTTGCTCAGGAAAGACAACTCCGAGTCCTCCTAGGAGGAGATATCGGGGTAAGGGGCATTAGGGGTGGAGGAGTAGGGCCCCACGTGCGGTCCACAGGGCGAAGGGGCGTCACCGGGATAGTCGCACACTTGGAGGGCTTCGTTGAAGATCGTTCCTGGAGAGAGAGAGAGAGAGAGAGAGAGAGAGAGAGAGAGAGAGAGAGAGAGAGAGAGAGAGAGAGAGAGAGAGACAGACAGACAGACAGACAGAACGCTTAAGCGGCCGGAGTACTGCGTTGGTGCTGTCAGTAGTAACAGTCATCATTATCATCGTCGTCGTCGTCGTCATTATCAGCATCATCATCGTCGTCATCATCACCGCAATCATCATCATTATTACAACGTTATCATAATTACAACGTTATCATAATCATAACTACTGATGACATTGACGGAAAGTTAATGATGATGCTGATGTTGATGATGCATGATGATGATGATGATGACGACGATGATGTCGATGATGATGATCGAAAAGAAAAAAGGCAATAGAACGGTTTGGGTCGCGAAAACAATGCACGAAACGAGACAAGCGCAGAGAACAGCTTCTCCCAACAAATTCATAAGTTTCTAAATAAAAAGAATAACTAAGCAAATGGACGAATGAATAAATCATTCAATAACTAACTAAATGAATACATAAGCATATAAATATAAAATATCTGCTCAAATGATATACACAGTCTACATCTCTCTATATCCTTTACTTTTGAAGGCTGCAAATTCTATTTTTGGCGTGTGTGGCTATTTTCATCCAGCAGAGTGATCAATTCATATCCGTTTAGGGGCGTGCACGGTGTAATCTAGGCTATACCATGGAACGTCAAACAAAAACGGTTTTTGTATGGATTTAACTTGTCGTCGGATAGAGAAGAAAGACCACGACAGTCCATTTCTTTTCAGAGAGAGAGAGAGAGAGAGAGAGAGAGAGAGAGAGAGAGAGAGAGAGAGAGAGAGAGAGAGAGAGAAAGAGAGAGAGAGAGAGAGGATTTTCTTCACAGGGCACGGAAGACGTCATGTCGAAAGCTTGTCCTTGTCTTGAGTTGTACTGTCTTCACCTGTCAGTGGATCAGCGATGTGAGAGGCTGCGGAATGCACGCGGCAGTTGGTGGTGGTTTCTGTTTCCTTTTTTCTTGTTTTGTTTTGCCGGTGGGATCTGCACTCATGAAATATTACGGGCTGCAGGTTCTGTCATGTCACATCCAGTGGCCATTACACAATGGCATCTGCCAGAGAGCAATTATGTCCCTTGACGACTTCGTGGAACGCCCTGTACATGCCTCCCACCCAATATGTGAACACAGCGCAGGCTTCTAAGGATGGTGCAGGACTGCTCCCAGCTGGTTTGTTTGGACAGTGGAGGGTAGTACGTACTTCTCTTGGTCCCTCCCACACCTTCGGGTGTAGGCCTATCTTCTTCTTCTTACAACAGTACGTGGTGAATGTGAGAACCACTTGCCAAACAGAAACTCCTACATAAACTACTGTGGTTTACTTGGACATCGTTCCTGAGAAAACGACCAGTCCATAGAAGCTTACAGCGAAGAGACCAGTATTTAGAGATGGGGTTACTGACGTGGAGGGGGAAATGGCGTACATGGGGGAGACCGGGTTGGACACACACGCACACTTTTTTCTTCTTTTTTTTTTCTTTCTTCCTTTCTTTCTTTCTTCCTCTGTTTTTTTTTTTTTTTTTTTTAAATAGATTATTTTGCCTTTCTCTTGTTCCTCTTAGGAGATGGGCAGGTCATGTGTACAAGGTGGTGTTGGTGGTCGGTTGCGGTGGGGTAAGGAAGGAGGGAAGGGGGGGGGGGGAGGGGGCGGACAAGAACTGTTAATACATTTTTGACACATATACACACCGAAATTTGCTTCACTCATGCGCACACCAGCACACACTCACATATACGAACACTCACTCACACGCCCACGCGTGCAACAAACTCAAGCATTCTAACACTGTCATGCTCATCTACACACACACACACACACACGCACGCACGCACGTACGCACGCACACACGGACGCACGCACGCATGCACGCACGCGTGCGCGCGCACACACACACACACACACACACAGACACACACACACACACACACACACACACACACACACACACACACACACACTCTTCATGCGCTCCCCAGTGTAAGACCTGAGACCTTTATCAGTTTTGTCTTGGACCGTTAATGGTTTACGCTCAAAGTTAACATTTAATGACTTTCTGTCGTATGTTTCTCCTTTCGATTTTTGCTTGTCTCGTTGAAACCTTTGAGAAAGACTGGGATTCCGGTCCACTCGTTGAATATGAAATGTATTGTATCATCATCATCATCATCACCATCATCATCATCATCATCATCATCATCATCATCATCATCATACATCATCATCATCATCATCATCATCATCATCATCATCATCATCTGGGGCCGGAAAAGCTCAGTTGGTAGAACGCCGGACTCATAATCTTGGTGATCCTAGGGTTGCAGGTTCGAATCTCCGCCGGGCCGTTTCGGTGCAGGGGGATTTTTCCCTCGGAGTTAACATTGGTTCTGACTCCATTTCCCATACAGTCCTTCGAATGAGACTATAAACCGAGGTTCCGTGTGTGAACGCACGCATAACATCTTGCACACATGTAAAAGCCCATCACCAACTTTGGGAAGAGAAGGCCAGTTTGGCCGTTGGTATGGATGACACGTTACACATAGCATGCACCCTGCGTGAGAAATGGAAAGAATGAAGGAAATAAGGAAATTGAGTGAACGATATTGACTGAATGACACGGGAAATGACTGAATGATGCGCCGGCAGGCAGCTCTTCAGTCGGCACTACCCAGGTAGGCAGCCCGTTGTGTAAACGAGAGAGTTAATTATACTATATGTAAAGCGCTTAGAGCCCTAATCTTGAGAGAATAGGCGCTATAAAAATTAACATTATTGTTATCATTATTATCTTCATGGTTTCTCGTGACTCTTTTGGTGGACATTACGGACGGGTTGGAGAGAAGCTTTTGCTCAAATGAAGATGTGCAAAGCATTGCTTCCTTTTTGCTCAAATGAAAATGTGCAAGGCATTGCTTCCTTTTTGCTCAAATGAAGATGTGCAAGGCATTGCTTCCTTTTTGCTCAAATGAAGATGTGCAAGGCATTGTTTCCTTTGAAAACAATACTCCAGATCCAATATTGCAACTGTAGAATTTACTAGTCGAGAAACTCCGGGGGAATAATCTGCTTATTCTATTTTCATTATTCATTAATGAGCTCGCGACTGAAATAGTAAAAAACGGTGAGCATGGAGCTAGATTTACAAACGATATTATGGCTCCTCTTTATCAGATAACCAGCAGATGATGTAGCGTTACTGTCAGAGACTGTAGCTGGTCTGCACAGACAACTAAACAATTCAAAGTACTCAGCTGATAAATTGAAACTAAAAGTCAATTCTGAGAAAAGTAAGATTGTTGGTTTTAGAAAAGGTAACAAGGCTGCATCGGAGAGATGGCTGTGTAATGGTTCTGCTATGCCCGTTATGCACATTTGTAAATTCCTCAGCATAATTTTCTCTACTCGCCTGCGTTTTGTTGCTGCATATACAGACCCTTCTATCAGAGCTAGGAATGTGTTATCATGCGTTCTGAAGAAATTGCTCGTATTAGATAGTAACTCCTTGGAAGTGTATCTCAAAATCTTTGATGCACATCCATTGTGCAATACGGTTCGGAGCTACGGGGGTTTAGATAAGAATGCTGTTGTTCATTGTGAATGGTTCATTTGACTGCGTTAAAAAAAGTTTTTGAGAGTAGAACTTGCAACACCAAATGATGTAGTGTATGGCGAAACGAACAGATATCCAATATATATAAATTCTGCTGTTAAAAGTATCCACTACTTGTTTAAGTTGTTAAATATGAATAACGATAGACTGCCGCGAAATGGGTATAGTATGTTATTTGATCCCGATTCAAGGGGCAACATTAAGTGGGTTTCAAATGTACGTGTTTGTTTATGCGGGCTGGGATTAGAGTGTACATGGATATGCCAAGGTGTAGAAGAAGAAAGTTACTTTATCTAAACAATACGACAAAAACTGATCGACAGTAAATGGCAAACACGGGAAAGTCATATCCGATCCGGTAATAGGTTTGATATGTGCAATGTTAACAGTTCCTCGCATTTAGGTAAAAGTTATCTATTGTTTAATAGGAACAAACATATATGATTTGATTTCATTAGATCTAGATTCACTGAAATGAAGATACATGCTAATCGCTACAAAAATGTAAGCTACGATGAATTGCTCTGTCCTCTTTGTGAAGGATTTGGTAAAGATGAGCTTCATTTTGTTGTGCAGTGCCTGGCTTTTAATGATCTCCGTTTGCAGTTAATAACTAACAACTTTTATAATCAACCATGTGTATTTTGTTGATTGCTTTTTCATGTCATCAGAAAAAAAGTGTTATGCGCAGTTTAACACACACACACACACACACACACACACACACACACACACACACACACATATATATATATATATATATATATATATATATATATAGAGAGAGAGAGAGAGAGAGAGAGAGAGAGAGAGGTTTTCAGTTAAGAAAAACATTGTTCTCATAATTACTTGCGTGTTGTAATCGTAAGGAGTGGTCATACTTTTGCCTTTATGATAACTTTCCTGTAATATTGTTATCGCTCTTTTTAAAAGGGACTATGGCCGTAAATGAATAAATCTGAATCTCTCTCTCTCTTTCTCTCTTGTTCACGCACGCACGCACACACACACACACACACACGCACGCACGCACACACACTCATGCACGCACGCACGCACAGACACACACACACACACACACACACACACACACACACACACACACACACAACACACACACACACACACACGCACACACGTACGCACGCATGGCACAAACATACATCCGAAGTCCATCTTATTCATCACTTTTAATTCTTTACTGACCTTTTCACTTTCCAGCCAGAATACTTCTCGCAACACGTAGGCTACCCGACACCACCATTTAAATAATCGCACAGCACAAATGATAAGGATTACAAAGACGAAAAAAGAAAAAAAAAAGATAATGTACACCACAAACCGTCATAGTTCAACGGATTCAGAATTTAAAGACATGGAGATTAGGAATAAAGCTATGCACATTTAAAAGAAAAACAAACAAACAAACACAAAACAAAACAAAACAAAACAAAGAAAAACAAACAAATAAACAAACAACAACAACAACCAGACCCCCCCCCCAAAAAAAAAAAAAAAAAAGGAAAGAAAAAGCGTTAAAAAAACGATACCAACGATGAATCTATAAACGAACAATTAAAAATGAACCGAGTCGTGGAATATCACACCACACTCATAAACAGAACGATATCTTGCACAGGGCCTCATCAAACGCCACGACAGGTGTTTTTTTTTTTTTTTCCAGCTGGACATGACTTCCTTTCTGTCACGTGCTTTGCTCAGGAAAGACAACTCCGAGTCCTCCTAAGAGGAGATATCGGGGTAAGGGGCATTAGGGGTGGAGGAGTAGGGCCCCACGTGCGGTCCACAGGGCGAAGGGGCGTCACCGGGATAGTCGCACACTTGGAGGGCTTCGTTGAAGATCGTTCCTGGAGAGAGAGAGAGAGAGAGAGAGAGAGAGAGGAGAGAGAGAGAGAGAGAGAGAGAGAGAGAGAGAGAGAGAGAGACAGACAGACAGACAGACAGACAGAACGCTTAAGCGGCCGGAGTACTGCGTTGGTGCTGTCAGTAGTAACAGTCATCATTATCATCGTCGTCGTCGTCGTCATTATCAGCATCATCATCGTCGTCATCATCACCGCAATCATCATCATTATTACAACGTTATCATAATTACAACGTTATCATAATCATAACTACTGATGACATTGACGGAAAGTTAATGATGATGCTGATGTTGATGATGCATGATGATGATGATGATGACGACGATGATGTCGATGATGATGATCGAAAAGAAAAAAGGCAATAGAACGGTTTGGGTCGCGAAAACAATGCACGAAACGAGACAAGCGCAGAGAACAGCTTCTCCCAACAAATTCATAAGTTTCTAAATAAAAAGAATAACTAAGCAAATGGACGAATGAATAAATCATTCAATAACTAACTAAATGAATACATAAGCATATAAATATAAAATATCTGCTCAAATGATATACACAGTCTACATCTCTCTATATCCTTTACTTTTGAAGGCTGCAAATTCTATTTTTGGCGTGTGTGGCTATTTTCATCCAGCAGAGTGATCAATTCATATCCGTTTAGGGGCGTGCACGGTGTAATCTAGGCTATACCATGGAACGTCAAACAAAAACGGTTTTTGTATGGATTTAACTTGTCGTCGGATAGAGAAGAGAGACCACGACAGTCCATTTCTTTTCAGAGAGAGAGAGAGAGAGAGAGAGAGAGAGAGAGAGAGAGAGAGGAGAGAGAGAGAGAGAGAGAACACGCGAACGCACTCACACACACACACACACACACACACATACACACATACGCACGCACGCACGAACGCACACACGCACGCACACAAACACAGACAGACAGACAGACAGACAGACAGACAGACAGACAGACACACACACACACACACACACACACACACACACACACACACACACACACACACACATCTTTAAACACGCCTTTTCCATCTTGAATATAGTCAAACACACACAAGGACGAACAGTGACAAATACAGTTTACCTCAGTTTGATAGGTATGAAAGAAAACCTTCAGTGAGGCAGGGAACAGTAAACAGTACATAAGAAACAAGTAGGGTAACTCTTGCTCCCATGGTGAGATAACTCCAAACGAATGCTGCTTACGGCACCAAATCGCCTACGGGTATATGGGCAAGCTTGGAACATCCTTTTTTGGGGAATGTCTCCTAGTTCGTTCTGTGTGCTCTGGACTGACATGCCTGCTAGGCAATTTGGTGTCGTAAGCAGCATTCGTTCGGAGTTATGGGCCTGCAATTATTTCATCATGGGAGCAAGAGTTACTCTACTTGTTTGTTTCACTGACCGACACACAGATCCATCAAGACGGGTCCATACTCACTGGGCGGCAGTACATGTGGCCGAAGAAGGCGCCCTGCATGCAGATGAAGTAGCTGCGACAGCCGTCACTGGGGTCAGCATAGCGGCCGCTTGACCTCTGGCTGCAGTCGATCTGCTGGTTGCACGCCGTGCTGGCCAGTTGCTGGGACCGGCTGTGACGGTCAAACAGCTTCCATTGCTTCTGGCTGTCTTCTGACAGGGTTTGGTGTTCAGTGGGAGTGAGGGTGAGAGGTTGCGGAGGGGTAGAAGAAGACGTGTGTGTGTGTGTGTGTGTGTGTGTGTGTGTGTGTGTGTGTGTGTGTGTGTGTGCGTGCGCGCGCGCGCGTGTGTGCGTGTGGTGTGTGTGTGTGTGTGTGCGTGCGCGCGCGCGCGCGTGTGTGTGTGTGCGTGCGTGCGCGCGCGCGCGCCTGTGTGTGTATATGTGTGTGTGTGCGCGCGCTTGTGTGTTTGCCGTGTATATGTGTGTTTGCCGTGTATGGACGTGCGCATGCATGCGTACATATAATAGCACAGAGCAGTACAATGCAATTCAATACAGCTTAATACAGTACACATGGCCCGATTTTTTGCTTACATCATATGCAATGCAGTAAATCCATTCCAGGTTTAAAGATACCCCCCCCCCACCTCCCCACCAAGCTAACAGACGTAGGGCCACTGAACTATCTGAAATTCAACGAGAGAAAGGGTATGGCAGCGTTTCCGTTGCCTGAATTCCACAGAACTCTGGCATCCATTCACTGCTGGATCGACAGAGAGGGTTCTCCAGCCGTACAAATGCGACCTTGGCGGGTGGCGTGAACTCAACGACCATTAGTTCCGCAGCAGAATGTTCTGACTATTCTGACCATGGGCCCTCAGTCCACAAAAGTCGTCATCTCTGTAGACATCTGCAGACTGAGTCAAAATCCCCACTGACCTAACATAGCAGTCTGAGTGAAAATCCCCGCTGACCTAACATAGCAGTCTGAGTAAAAATCCCCACTGACCTAACACAGGAGTGTCAGTCAAAATCCCCACTGACCTGACACAGGAGTGTAGTCAAAATCCCCTCTGACCTGACACAGCAGTCTGAGTCAAAATCCCCACTGATCTGACATAACAGTCTGAGTGAAAATCCCCGCTGACCTAACATAGCAGTCTGAGTCAAAATCCCCGCTGACCTAACACAGGAGTGTCAGTCAAAATCCCCACTGACCTAACACAGGAGTGTCAGTGAAAATCCCCTCTGACCTGACACAGCAGTCGGAGTCAAAATCCCCACTGACCTGACACAGGAGTGTCAGTGAAAATCCCCACTGACCTGACACAGCAGTCGGAGTCAAAATCCCCACTGACCTGACACAGCAGTCGGAGTCAAAATCCCCACTGACCTGACACAGCAGTCGGAGTCAAAATCCCCACTGACCTGACACAGGAGTGTGAGTCAAAATCCCCACTGACCTGACACAGCAGTGCAGTCGGAGTCAAAATCCCCACTGACCTGACACAGCAGTCAGAGTCAAAATCCCCACTGACCTGACACAGCAGTCGGAATCAAAATCCCCACTGACCTGACACAGGAGTGTGAGTCAAAATCCCCACTGACCTGACACAGCAGTCGGAGTCAAAATCCCCACTGACCTGACACAGGAGTGTGAGTCAAAATCCCCACTGACCTGACACAGGAGTGTGAGTCAAAATCCCCACTGACCTGACACAGGAGTGTGAGTCAAAATCCCCACTGACCTGACACAGGAGTGTGAGTCAAAATCCCCACTGACCTGACACAGGAGTGTGAGTCAAAATCCCCACTGACCTGACACAGGAGTGTGAGTCAAAATCCCCACTGACCTGACACAGAGTGTGAGTCAAAATCCCCACTGACCTGACACAGGAGTCGGAGTGGAAGTCGTACATCTGATCATTGGCACACTGGGTGACTTGAGGCTGTCCATTGACGCATACGGCCTTGCCCCAGCACCCCGCTTCGTGGTACCCATCCGGGTATCCGTCGCAGGAGATGTAGTGGGGCGTCCATGTTTCTGACCCCACGGCTGAGGCTGTTTTGGGATGATAAGGATTGTTGAACAAATGGACCCAAGGACCGATACAAGCCATGGTGGCGTAGTGGTTATTGTCATTGTCTCACGACTGGGTGGTGACGGATTCAAACCCATTCAGTGATGATGATGATGATGACGATGATGATGACGATGATGAAGATGATGATGATGATGATGATGATGATGATGATGATGATGATGATGATGATGATGATAGTTATTGTAATAATAACAACAATACCAACGATGATGATGATAATGATGATGGTGATAATAATAATAATAATGATGATAATAATAATAATGATAATAATAATAGTAATGATAATAATGATAATAATATGTAAATGATGATGATGATGATGATGATGATGATAGACAAATAAATAGATAGATAAGTAAGTAAGTAACTAACTACCTAACTACTACTACTACCATTACTACTACTACTACTACTACTGATGGTGGTGGTGATGATGATGATGATGATGATGATGATGATGATGATGATGATGATGATGGTGGTGGTGGTGGATTTATTTGTAAGGAGCGATAAAGTAATTGCTGGAAGAACCTCTGAGTACTTTATAATTAGAACTATCAAACATACACATATCAATAACGAAATCGCAATGGAGAGAGAGAGAGAGAGAGAGAGAGAGAGAGAGAGAGAGAGAGAGAGAGAGAGAGAGAGAGAGAGAGAGAATGAAAGAGAGGTATCACGGTGTATGCTACATCCTCAAAGAGGAAGACTGAGACCATCCAATGCGCTACAGGTTAAAACAGGAAGACTTGGACTAAGCAGGGTGCAATCAGCGCACATAGATTGACGGGAATCACACAGTTAAATGTCATCCATTTCAGTGATGTCATTTTGAGAAGGCTCGTTTAATTACCTGACTTAGACCACCTGCGTCTGTATTTCTCAGGCCTGGTGAACCCCAGCACAATTTACGTAAAGACTTGCACAAGTTATCCCCTCTGTCACGTAGTCTCCAACAGAAATGCAACTGCATAACATCCTTCTCTACCTCATGAAATGAAGAAACTTTTGTCTGAATTCTGATCCGCTGGCCTTTCAAGCCCTGCTCTCATACTGAATTACGTTTTGCTAGAATCTTCACATCCGTGTAGTGGTAATACTATGTCCTTTTCAAACTTTTCGTGTCTTCAGAATCATTGGGAATATTTTCTTGGCCAGACAAGATAGCAGTTACCACTCTAGGGGAATAGCTACTCCCCTTCCTATTCTCCCTGTCCCCCTCCCTCATAATTCTCCGTACATGCTCCTCCATTCCTCCTCCCCTCGCATCCCCACTCGTGATGTGTCTAAGCCATCATTATATTGATAAGGAAGCGATGAGTAGGCCTACAGCCGGTTCGTGCTGTCGCAGACCAGAACGGAACTTCATCTTCATCGTCCATGTCCAATGGAACTTCATCTTCATTGTCCATGTCCAATGGAACTTCATCTTCATCGTCCATGTCCAATGGAACTTCATCTTCATTGTCCATGTCCAATGGAACTTCATCATCATTGTCCATGTCCAGTGGAACTTCATCTTCATTGTCCATGTCCAATGGAACTTCATCTTCATTGTCCATGTCCAGTGGACTTCATCTTCATTGTCCATGTCCAGTGGAACTTCATCTTCATTGTCCATGTCCAATGGAACTTCATCTTCATTGTCCATGTCCAGTGGAACTTCATCATCATTGTCCATGTCCAATGGAACTTCATCTTCATTGTCCATGTCCAACGGAACTTCATCTTCATTGTCCATGTCCAATGGAACTTCATCTTCATTGTCCATGTCCAACGGAACTTCATCTTCATTGTCCATGTCCAACGGAACTTCATCTTCATTGTCCATGTCCAACGGAACTTCATCTTCATTGTCCATGTCCAACGGAACTTCATCTTCATTGTCCATGTCCAATGGAACTTCATCTTCATTGTCCATGTCCAACGGAACTTCATCTTCATTGTCCATGTCCAACGGAACTTCATCTTCATTGTCCATGTCCAATGGAACTTCATCTTCATTGTCCATGTCCAACGGAACTTCATCTTCATTGTCCATGTCCAATGGAACTTCATCTTTATCGTCCATGTCCAATGGAACTTCATCTTCATTGTCCATGTCCAATGGAACTTCATCTTCATTATCCATATCCTCACTGATGATCAGATCAGAGTCTGGAATTCTGGGACTTCATGGCCTGCTCTCATGGCGACTTCACGTTCCAATTCTTCTCCCTGCCACTGTCTTTGGTGAGTTTGTGTCGGTCTTGAGTTCAGCAAGTTCATCACCACTCTCGTAAAAACTAACGTAATGGCGCCCTCTGGGTGCAGCCTAGTATGGAATGTCGGAATGAGAAGTGTAGAAGAAATGCCACTGAGGGTGCCTGAAAGACAAGACTTCAAGGGAAACAAACAAAAAACAAACACAAAACAAACAAACAAACGAACAACAACACCAACAACAATGACAACAACAAAGTCAGTCGTCAGTAGAAGATGAAGTCATGTGTATGCAGAATCAAAACAGGCATCGCGGAACACCATTGAAAGGACTCAGCAGCAGGTGCAAGATGTCCTCCAGTGGGTTGCCCGGTGGCGACCTGACATTGAAAGTATTCAAGAGTTCCCCATAGACTGTGGTGTTGGAACTCGTACAGACCCGGTGGTCTTTGGCCTCGATGTGGATGAGTTCCCCATGGACTGTGGTGTTGGAACTCGTACAGACCCGGTGGTCTTTGGCCTCGATGTGGATGTGGATGGAATGGCCAGGATGAGTGTTGTTGGAGCGCTACTGCCATTGAAAGGGTGCAGGATGAGACGGAATAAGCCGGAGGGAGCCGGAATAGCTCAGTTGGTAGAGCGCCTGACTCGTAATCTTGGTGATCCTGGGGTTGCGTGTTCGAATCTCCGCCGGGGCGTTTCAGTACAGGGGGATTTTTTCCGTCGGAGTTAACATCGATTCTGACTCCATTTCCCATACAGTCCTTCGAATGAGACTATAAACCGAGGTTCCGTGTGTGAACGCACGCATAACATCTTGCACACACGTAAAATCCCATCACCAACTTACGGAAGAGTCGGCCAGTTTGGCCGTTGGTATGGATGACACGTTACACATAGCATGCACCCTGCGTGAGAAATGGAAAGAATGTAGGAAGTAAGGAAAATGAGTGAACGATATTGAACGATACTGACTGGATGACACGGGAAACGACCGAATGAAGCGCCAGCTGGCAGCTCTTCAGTCGGCACTACCCAGGTAGGCAGCCCGTTGTGTAAACGAGTGTTGATTGTAAAGCGCTTAGAGCTTGATCTCTAGCCGAGAATAGGTGCTATATAAGTATTCATTATTATTATTAATAAGAACGAATGAGAGAATGCCTAAATGAATGGAAAACGAATGAATGATATAAACGTAATACAGTATGGTGCAACATAGGAAAGAAAGAATTATAAATAAATCAATATTTACGTAAATAGATAAATAAATAAATAAGTAAATAGATAGATAGATAGAGAGATGGATAGATAGATATAGATAGACAGACAGAGAAGGACAGAAACAAAGAAACAGAGACAGAGACAGACAGACAGATAGAGACACAGACAGACCGACCGACAGACAGAGACCGACTGACCGACCGGCCGACCGAGTTCCCGACCGACCGACCGACCGACCGACAGTCAGTCACAAAGTAACAAACAGGGACAGCCGGCTGTACGATCATTCACATACCCAACACAGGAAACGAAGCAAAGCAAAGAAGGACAACGCAGTTCATCTTAAAAAAAATGACAGCCTCTACCCCCACTGACCAGAGTTGAAAATCAATGCAGACTCAGCAGTCCTCTTCGCTCTTCGTCCCCCAGCCTTCACATTATATACACGCCACCCCCTGTGCAAAACCACGGAACTCAGTTCACCCAGATCTCTCCACAAATCAGTGTGCGGGGAGTTTTCAGTTTCTAGTTTGTAGTGGTATCCCAAAAATGATCTTCCTCGGTAAGGTCAGTATAAGGGCGTGCGGATCCGGGATGTCCATAGCTGTTACCAGTCCTTAACCGAGAAAACGTGTGTTGGAAAGTGAAAGTCAACTATGAGCTTCGGTGAAGCATTCTCTCCATCAGTGCTGGTTGCTCTTTGCATTAGTGGCAAGAGTGAGTGTCAGGGACATTTGAATTCTGAAGGTCAGAAATCACCAGTTTCTATGCTCTGTTTTTTTTGTGTGTGTATGAATAAAGTGAAGTTGCTCACAACATGTCATATGCGACAATACATTTTTCAAATCAAATTAAAAAAAAAAGAAATCGAACAATCAAACCTGTGTATTGGCAGACAGTAATCATAGCGTCTGTTAATTCAAACGAAAAAGCAATAGACAGAACTATCTATTTTCATGTGATTTCCATTCATGCGGTCGAAATCACATTTATGTTAGCGAAAAAAGTTTGTGGCACAAACCCATTGTGTGTGTGTGTGTGTGTGTGTGTGTGTGTGTGTGTGCGTGTGCGTGCGTGCGTGCGTGTGTGCGTGCGTGCGTGCGTGCGAGTGTGTGTGTGTGTGTGTGTGTGTGTGTGTGTGTGTGTGTGTGTGTGTGTGTGTGTTGTGATATTTGCATTGATTTTTTTGATCCAGTGTCAATTCTGAGGATGTTTTGACAATGACCTACATTTGTTTTTGAGGGTGTTCACAATGATGATCATAGTTATCTTTGTTGATAAGGAACAGAGACCAGATAATGCATTAGAAGATTCCGCTGATATGGAAAAGACATGTCTGGCTGGTACACACCCGTCTGGTTAAACTAAGACCAGCTTCCAAAAATACGAGCTGAAATGTGGCGATACGAAGAGGCGAAAATTAGAAGTTCGCTCACCGCTAGCGAAATGAAAGTCTCACGAATACATGAGGAAAATCAGAGAGAGAGAGAGAGAGAGAGAGAGAGAGAGAGAGAGAGGAGAGAGAGAGAGAGAGAGAGAGAGAGAGACAGACAGACAGACAGACAGACAGACAGACAGACAGAGAGAAGTGAACGGACAGCATCATGCGAGAACATCATGACACTATCTCTCTTTGAGATAACGCATGAGGTAGACCAACCCAATATGGAGTCTGAATGATAAAGCTCATGACGTCATAGTGGTCTATTCTTGGATCCTGTAATGACGCCCCGGTG
>CM065736.1:13562868-13565368 GCA_033310375.1 Conus canariensis | reverse complement strand
CAGTATGATAGATATTGCACTCCAGATAGCTATCAACATGTTAGAGAATGCACTCCAGATGACTGTCAACACAAAAGAGAATGCCTTCGACATGGCTATCAATGTAATAGAGAATACTATCCAGATAGGTATCAACACGAAAGAGAATGCTCTCCATATGGCTATCAATACAAAAGAGAATGCTCTCCAGATGGCTATCAACACGATAGAGAATGCTCTCCAGATGGCTATCAACACGATAGAGAATGCTCTCCAGATGGCTATCAACACGATAGAGAATGCTCTCCAGATGGCGATCAACACGAAAGAGAATGCTCTCCAGATGGCTATCAACACAATACTCTCCAGATGGCTATCAACACGATAGAGAATGCTCTTCTGATGGCTATCAACACGATAGAGAATGCTCTCCAGATGGCTATCAACACGATAGAGAATGCTCTCCAGATGGCTATCAACACGATAGAGAATGCTCACCAGATGGGTATTAACACTGTACAGAATGCTCTCAAAATGTCTATCAATACGAGAATACTCTACAGATGGCTATCAACACAACAGGGAATGTTCTCCAGATGGCTATCAACACGATATAGAATGCTCTCCAGATGGCTATCAACACGTTAGAGAATGCTTTCCAGAAGGTCATCAACACGATAGAGAATGCTTTCCAGATGGCTATCAACACGATAGAGAATGCTCTCCAGATGGCTATCAACACGATAGAGAATGCTCTCCAGATGGCTATCAACACGATAGAGAATGCTCTCCAGATGACTATCAACTCCATAGAGAATGCTCTCCAGATGGCTATCAGCACACTGGAGAATGCTCTCCAGAAGGCTATCAATACACGAATGGTCTTGCATCCTGTGTGTGTGTGTGTGTGTGTGTGTGTGTGTGTGTGTGTGTGTGTGTGTGTGTGTGTGTTGTTGTTGTTGTTGTTGTCCTCTCGTTCTAGTGTCTGAAGAAAACGCGTTTGTTCGTACTTTCCTCTTCTACCTTGTACAAATAAGCGTTACTTTATCACACCTTTACATGCTTATTTGTTATTGGCTTGACCTTTTGGATCATGAGATGGTGCAGCCACTGATGGTGTGTTTCATTTGATTTAGTCGCTAGTTGAGTTTTGTTTATACACAAAGGAAATCTTAGACGAAGCAAGGAACAGTGAACAATAAATAACGAACAAGTAGAGCAACTCTTGTTGTAACTCTTTCGCTTGGAGTCATGGGCGTATAATTTATCTCGTCATGGAAGCAAGAGTTACTCTACTTGCTCTATTGATACAGATGTATCTTCCTCGATTTTAATCCAGATTTGCAAGATTTTCTCGGTGTTAAAGCAAAGCTATACAGTATGTGCTATACGTACATTTATGAACAAGGAAAGAAATGGTACTCCTTGAGGTGCTTTCAGGAACAGTTTAGGGCCGGAATAGCTCAGTGGTAGCGCGCCGGACTCGTAATCTTGGTGATCCTGGGGTTGCGGGTTCGAATCTCCGCCGGGCCGTTTCGGTACAGGGGGATTTTTCCCTCGGAGTTAACATTGGTTCTGACTCTATTTCCCATACTGTCCTTCGAATGAGACTATAAACCGAGGTTCCGTGTGTGAACGCACGCATAACACCTTGCACACACGTAAAATCCCACTACCAACTTTCGGAAGAGAAGGCCAGTTTGGCCGTTGGTATGGATGACACGTTACACATAGCATGCACCTTCCCCGAAGTTGGAGTATGGCTGCCTCAACGGCGGGATAGAAGAAAAAGGTCATACACACAAAACTCCACCCCCTTGTTTGGGTAGATGGAATTAATTCTTGCCTGTCTATACAGGGAGTGTCCGCAGGAGTATCAGCCTGCGTACGCAGAACGAAAGAAAAAGAGAGTAAGAGCTTAAAAACGTCACATTTCCCGTACACATTAAACGGGAAAACACACAAAGCATGCTGCATGTGGCTATATCAATGAGTCCCCCCCCTCCCCCCCTCCCCCTCCCCAGTAACGTAGAAAATAGAGCTTACACAGTCGATATCAAATTAACATTGTATTCAACATTTAGTAGAAATACGTTTCAACTTGTGTCTTGAGCACATTTTCTTATGATAAAACGTGTTTTCTTTAATCAATAAGTACAGGCAGCCTCAATATGTATACTTCGTTTAAGATGTAAGAATAATTATTATCAAAAACAACAAACAAATACACCAACAAACGACCACACCCCCCCCCCCCCCCCAAAAAAAAAAAAAAAAGAAAAAAAAAAAGAAGAAAAAAAGAGAAACACACAAAATGCTTGTAAACTTTAATGTTCAGCTCAAGCTCAAACTCCGCTCAATACATATTAAGAGATGGGGAACATGAGAAAAAGTCATACTCAAACTTCAACACATGCACATCCATTAAGAGCTGGTGGTATATTGACAGGAAGGGTGGTCAATTAACAGTAAAGTGGTAACTTGTCAGAGAACCAGAAATGATTTCCAAATTAATTTATAT
>CM065736.1:13540368-13557868 GCA_033310375.1 Conus canariensis | reverse complement strand
AAAAACACAACAACCAAACAAACAAAAAA
The DNA here is from genome assembly GCA_033310375.1 of Conus canariensis. Taxonomy (NCBI): domain Eukaryota; kingdom Metazoa; phylum Mollusca; class Gastropoda; order Neogastropoda; family Conidae; genus Conus; species Conus canariensis. The sequence continues at coordinate 13,557,839 of CM065736.1, read as the reverse complement.
TCAACAACCCCCCCCGCCAAAAAAACAAACAAACAAACAAAAAAAACCCAACAAAACAAAACAAAACAAAACAAAAAACAAAACAAAACATTTTTCCTTTTCTTTCTTTCTGTTTTTCTTTTTTTTTCTTTTTTTCCTAATAAATAATAATAATAATAATAATAATTTATATACCGCATATTCTCTAAGAATTAGGGCTCTAAGCGCTTTACATAACCAACAACACATATGCACACACACACACACACACACACACACACACACACAACATGCGCGCGCGCGCGCGCGCGCGTGCGCACGCGAACCCGCGCAGGAGCGTGCGCACACGCATACTCACGCCTGACCACACTTCCCACGCTCACAAACACCCGCATGCACGCACGCACGCACTCACATCAACACAGCCTGCACGCACAAGCGACACAACCACCAGGCACTCACGCGTGCACGCAAAACCCCACTCAGCCACTCGGAAGGTGGATTGGGAAGTTGGGAGTGGGGGCAGGGGGAGGGGGGGGGGGAGGGTGTTAGACTGATGAAAGAAATTTGTTTTAACGGCGGATTTGAAAGAAGAGGGTGAAGGTAGGTGTCTGACACTGATGGGAAGTGTATTCCAGACACCTGCTCCTTGGAAGGAGAGAGAACGTTGTCCAAAAGATTTTGTTCTGACAGAAGGAATGCGCAAGAGGCGGCTGTCGGCAGAGGAACGAAGTTGACGGGATGGGGTGTAGATGTGGAGGATGTCTGAAATATATTTTGGTCCAGTACCAGAAACAGAAGAGAAACAGGTAGAAGCCAGCTTGTAGTCAATTCGACTCTGGATTGAAAGCCAGTGGAGGAACTGCAACAGAGGAATGACATGTTGACGTTTACATGCTTTGCAAACAAGCCTGGCGGCGCTATTCTGAACATTCTGCAGTTTATTGAGTAGGTACTTTGGTGAGCCAACCAAGAGACTGTTGCAGTTGTCTTATCTGTCTTATCTTCCGTGCCATCTCCGTGGCATTGCTCCTATACCGCTCGTTCCAGGGATCCCCGTGCACAGCCACGGCTTGGCTTATCCTGCCTCAACTCCGGCACCGGCATTCCGCAGGGAACAGCCGACGTCAAGTCGTCATGAGGCAACCTACCAGAGGAGACACTGCACCGCTGCCGAGTCACTGCGGTGGAGTTCAGAGGTGTCTGTTCTGGTCCAAACTGCGCAGGACACCACCAACTAAGCCCCCTACTGGCGACAATAATAGCTGAGTCGCGGAGCCGGCGTGAGGGAGCATCTCTGGTGGGTGCCATCAATTCTGTCCGATGACAGTCCCTAAGAATTCGCCGATAACGGTGACCCTGAGAGAACCTATAGGAGTATATCCGTATTGAGGAAATCGAAACTGAGGTCACCATGACAGCAATGTAAGAAGGGTCACAGAATTTTTTTTTTAATGCTGACCGATGAAGATGAGGATGATAAAGATGATGCTTCATATTTCTGTTTTGGTCTGAGACTGCATGACAGCGATATCTTCTACGCATATGTTCATAATATATCCCGGCGTCAACTGGTCAGGAAAGCTGAACAACAGCCTCAAAGACACAGCCATGAAGCAGACGAAACTCACCCGTGTGGTCCCAGTCTTCCCAGTAAAGCCCACAGCAAACTCGGCTGTGGATAGGAGCTGGTCGGGGCGGAAAAATCCCAGAAATAAATGGCTCTGATGGGAATAGAACCCACGACCTCCCATCCAGGGTCTGCGATGCTAACCACTTCGCCACGGTGGCCGGTAGTAAAAATGAGAAATGTCGTTCTGTGCTTCTGGTCATTAGGCTTAGGTTATCCTTTACGCAGCGATTACAAAGTCATCGTACAGCATACTCTGCTTCAGCCAAACACATTATGCCGTTTAAGCTTTAGATAATGGTGATGTTCAGAGCCTCATTAACGGCAAAATTTACAATAAATCGTATTTGCCCTCAAGAGGAGAGACACAGAGTGAAGAATAGAAAAACAATGACTCCCCCCCCCCCCCCCCCCCCCCAGTAGGCCTATCTATGCCACTTCAGTGAGATTATTTTCACTCCGTTTATTCCGGTTCCATAGCCACAGCCACACCTCATCTTGTCCTGTGGCAGACCCGGCTTTGGCACTTCACAGGATGCAGTCAAAGTCAAGTTGCTATGTGGTAACCCACCAGAGGAGATACTGCACTGCTACTGAACCACTTCGGTGGTGTTCCGTGGTGCCTGTTCTGACCCAGCAAACGTAGGACACCACTGACTAGGCCCCCCTCCCACCCCCCCCCCTCCCCGAACAGACAACAATAACTGCTTAGCTGCAGAGCCAGCGTCAATCAGCGTCCTTCTCCGGAAAACTTACATCCGGTTGGTACCATGAAATTGTCTAGGCTGCGCTAAAAAGTGACGATAGGTTGTTATTAGGTATTTGTGTAGCACTGATGTATTCCTGGGTTTCACTCCAATAGAGAGAAACTGTTCGCCCATAAATGGTCAAACGATACCAAGGTTCACGCTTTGTAGAACTCGCAACGTTGCAATCGATGTATAAAGGCGACTCCAAACCGGCGGCATTGAAGATTGCCTATGTTCTAATTTTCGTTTCATGAAATTCCCTGAAATCTGTTATTCTTTTTATGCGTGCGTAAGGAGACGTAGGAAACGTGTATTGAACCCCGAAGAGCAGGACAAAGAAGCGGTAACCTTGTTCTGTACCCAGCCATGAAGACCTTGTGGACTCTACTTTGATAGCGGTCCTCTTATGTACAGGGCTATATTTCTCCCCCAATCTTCATGTGCGGTTTTAAACTCCTTCTCCCATCACACATCTCCAAGATGTTACCTGTGATCCATGGCTTTGACTTCCATCGGCTTATTGAGGAACCCCTGTCACAGTTTCAGTCATGACTTGGATGAAACTGTGATGGATTCGAAGTCTTCTTCCAGCAGTAGAAGTTCGGCAAATTTTCCTCCTGTAGCTGCATAGAATTGTTCAGCGAGGAAAGGATATTTTACTTTGTCAAAACTGTGTTTCAGAGAGCTGTTTTTCACTCTCTTGTTGTTCCTCAAACGTACTTTAAAGCTCAGCATGACAAGGTCGCGGTCACTACCAATGTCAGCCTTTGGAAATGTTCCCGTTTTAGCCCTAATGATGCCAGACCCGTTCCGATTTCATTCCGAAAATTGTCTGTGTGGATGAGATACTGACTGTTTGGGGAGTGCGATACCAATCGTCCAGATGCTTGATGGTCACCTAGAATGTTGGCAAGCAACACGTCATTATCATCACTGGCAAATTCTGACAAGCTTAGTTCACCGAGAGCGTTGGCAAGTAACACGCCATTATCATCACTGGCAAATTCTAGCAAGCGTAGTCCCCTGTTATTCTTGGTGTCACCAGACTTAAGGCTGCAAAACTTCTTCCTGTCTTCTTTGGCATCTGCGGCAGCCTTGGCGCTCCAGTCACTCCGAACGATGATGTCTTTTTCTGACAGCCTTGCTGATGACCGTTTAGAGCCGACAGTACAATACTTCAGTCTGGCCATCATCACAGTCTGATATGGGAGTTTATATTTACGTTACCGTGATGTTGAATGGTTTTGCTGGCGGGATGGTCATGACCCTGAATAGGGTCCCAGAACAGTGTTCCAGAAAGTCTGATCACCTACAACCTCCCACTTCATGTACATGTTTGTCTTCTTCCCCACAATAGTATAGGACAGGTCCTTTTTTCTGTTTAGTGCTTCTCCACTGTTCTTCCGCCTAACCTCGCCGACAACTTGCCAAGGTCATTCGCCCATGTCATGGGTCAGTTCTTTCCAGTTTCCAACAAGCTTAATCGTACTCACTTTCTGGATGGCGGCTGTGATGATGTTACTTCGACGGACGCCTTCCGGCTTTCCCTCAGGAGCACACTTTTCACGTCTGCCCAGGTAGACATCGACCGAGGGCAAAGTTTCTGTCAATCGGTCTACGATCAGCCTGGTATGATCTCTGTATTGCTTCTCTTTAATGCTGTGTGATTTAAGCAACCCGACGCTAGCAGAACTCATCCCTCTCGTGGTCTGATTTTCTTGTGGAGTTCCCCATCCCTCCCCCCCCCGCTACCCCGTCCCCCACAGGCAGCAGGTAGAACTGGTTACGTGGCTACCACTAGTAGAGGGGAATCACTGACCTGCTGGCTTTGATGAAAGTTGTACTGATCGCAATTTAATGCGATTGTATGGCGAAACGAGGCCAGGTCAGGTTTCAAGGAGTTAAACATGCCTCGTCGTTGGCGGTCATGTTGTTTGAAACGTGCATGCTGTTTGTCAGCAGAAATAACTCAGTTGTGGGGGTGTTAACATGAAGATCTAAAGGTCCCTGGTTCGATTCTGGATCGACTCAGACACTTTGGTTTCCATGGTTTTTTCTTCAAGGGATCCGAAGCCGGTCCAAACCCGGGGGAAATAGGCAGGGACGAGGGAGGGGGTGGATGGAGGGTATGAGGTAAGGTATGGGGGAGGGGGAAGGGGAGGCAGCTAGTGTGTTAGGGATATTACACTAGAAGCTGCAGCTGTCCTGAAATAGTGTTCGACGAATACAACGAATATATACATCGAATTCCTTTAGAGAGAGAGACAGAGAGAGAGAGAGAGACACAGAGAGAGAGAGAGAGAGAGAGAGAGAGAGAGAGAGAGAGAGAGAGAGAGAGGAGAGTGGGGAGGTACATACATAGAGATATGAACAAGCACGAAAATGTATGCATGCATAACTGCAAATGACCGTTCGAATCCAAAAAAAAAAGAACTCTAGCGGTCGAAGCAATATCGAATATGCTATATATCTAATTTCAACTGTCACGGTCTATAGTTTTAAACTATGGCAGTTTAAAGGTCCTAGGTAAATTACAATAAAAAAAAATATGAATGTGAGCATACACAAACACGCATCCATAGAGAAAATAGGAGTATAAGAGTTTCGTTAGGTGGTGTTAGTGTTGCGCCTCAGTATTTCAGGGGGAACAATGACAGCAAACCTTTCCGATCAACGTGGCTTCTGTCGTTTTCAGTCTCCGGACGAACTTCTCCAGTTCCCGCCTTTTCTCCTTTGCTACGTCAGCGATGGCCTTCACCTCTGAGCAGCCGCGGTGACTGGTCGCCACACACAGCATGCAAATGAGTTCTTGGTGTGAAGAGCAGTACACTTCAGCGGGCTTGTCTCTGTGGTTTGGACACGGCGAGTTGAAGTGACAGGCCATGTCTTCTGGGGTGAGTGTTTTCAAGCTCTGAAAATGACATAAATTGGATTCAAAAGGTCGGAGTCGTGGCGAACTGTTCAACTTTCTCTCCGTTCCTTCATCTTCATTAGCATCTCTCTCTCTCTCTGTCTCTCTCTCTCTCTCTCGCTGACTGACTCGCTCGCTCGTTTGCGCGCGCATGCGCACACGCACGTTCTTTTTCCCCCTTTTCTCTTTCCCAACTACTGTTTTTCTCTTACTCTCCCCCCACCCCATCCCAAACCACCACTCCACTCTTTTTCTTTTTTCATCTCGCTCTATTTCGCCCATCGAATCCTATTTCCACCTCCGCCCCCTTATTCTCTCTCTTCCTGTCTTTCATTCCCACCCTCACCTCCCTTACCACTGTCGAAAGGTGTGCTCGTTAGCTGGTTCTCCATTTTTTTTCTCAATCCTATTCAAAACTATTCAGCTTTTCACGTTTTTTCCCCCCAACTTTTAAAGCTGTGAGCTAATTGGTACTATGAAAACATTTTGTGGCTCTGTTTTCATTTATTATCATTGTGAAAAATGTTACTTTATACCAAACATAACCATGGCTTCGTCAACTGGGAAGTGCGTTGGATTAGGGGGGAGGGGGAGAGTGGCGGGGGTGGGGGCTGAAAAAAAATATATACATATACACATGTGCCCACGCATGTTAGATAAAGTTCATCACACTGTTCATTGAAGTTCTGTACTCGCGCGCGCGCGCGCGCGCACACACACACACACACACACACACACACACACACACATCTGTGTGTGTGTGTGTGTGTGTGTGTGTGTGTGTGTGTGTGTGGAATATGCAGACATACACTCAAACATTGCCCGATAATATTGCGTTGCCGTTCATGTCCAAATCTGGTGGTATCCGTATTACATTTCAATTTTCCCTCCACAGTCTGGTCTACGGTGAGTTCCCCTCAGTCTTCATGTTGGCGAATTCTTGGCGACTGTGCTTGGATAGATGCTTTCCACAAGTGGGTCACAGCCACTCCTGCAAATGTCACGTCGTTAGGGAGCTAGGTAAGGCGGTGGTGTCACAGCCACACCTGCAAATGTCACATCGTTAGGGAGCTAGGTAAGGCGGTGGTGTCTCAGCCACTCCTGCAAATGTCACGTCGTTAGGGAGCTAGGGAAGTTGGTGGTAGTACTCCTGCAAATGTCACGTCGTTAGGGAGTTAGGTAAGGCGGTGGTGTCGCAGCCACTCCTGCAAATGTCACGTCGTTAGGGAGCTAGGTAAGGCGGTGGTGTCGCAGCCACTCCTGCAAATGTCACGTCGTTAGGGAGCTAGGTAAGGCGATGGTGTCGCAGCCACTCCTGCAAATGTCACGTCGTTAGGGAGCTAGGGAAGTCGGTGGTGTCACAGCCACTCCTGCAAATGTCACGTCGTTAGGGAGCTAGGGAAGTCGGTGGTGTCACAGCCACTCCTGCAAATGTCACGTCGTTAGGGAGCTAGGGAAGTCGGTGGTGTCACAGCCACTCCTGCAAATGTCACGTCGTTAGGGAGCTAGGTAAGGCAATGGTGTCGCAGCCACTCCTGCAAATGTCACGTCATTAGGGAGCTAGGTAAGGCGGTGGTGTCGCAGCAGTGCAGTGTCCCTTCCGGCGGGTTGCCTTTATGACAACTTCACGTTGTCTGCTCCCTGTGAATAGTCTATGCCAGGGATGCAGTGGGATAATTCGGGGTGTGACTGTCATGGGGGGATGATAAGGAGTGGCGTGGAAGTATCACCACTGAAAAGATACTAAAGAGAAGACAGCTTCTCAGTGGGGTCATGACTTACTCAGACTGAGATGATCCCTTGTCTTGCGACGCATGAGGCAGTCAAGGTGCTCCACTGTGCACGGTCCTCAGCCAGCTTGCTAGTGTCACTCCATCCTCTGTCAGCGAGTCTGAGGTTTCTCTCCACTGTCTGTCGCCAGCTCATCCTGGGTCGTCCTCTTTTTCTCTGGCCTGCTGGGGTCATTTGATGGCCTTGTTTGCAGGTCTTGAAGAGGGTAATCTCAAGACATGACACAGCCAATGGAGGCGCCGTCTGCAGACGATGGTTGACACGAGGAGCTGTTTGGACCTCTTTCTGACGTCTTCATTTGGTATAAAGTCTGACCATTTGATGCCCAAGATCTTACGTAGGCACTTAGTATCAAAAGCGTCGAATTTCTTCTCCTGGGTAGTCTTCAGTTGCCAGGTTTCACAGCCATATAACAGCGCTGAAATCACACTGGAGTTATAAAATTTCAGTTTGATTCCAAGGGAGAATTTCTTGCTGTTCCATATTTTGTTTAGCTTATTGAATACTGATGGTGCCTTCCCAATACGACACTTCAGTTCGTGGTCGAGGTCGTTGGCGTTGTTGATGGAGCTGCCTAGGTATGTGAAGTTCTCTACTTCTTCCACTTGTTTTTGGTTGATGAGAACGTCTGTTGGCGCTTGGTGTTTACCGGCAAGCATGTTTTTAGTCTTTTTGGCACTGATAATGTGGCCAATGTTGCCTGCAGACTTGCTGATATTGTCTACAAGCACCTGCAGATCTTGAACGGTGCTTGCAAGAGCAGCAATGTCATCGGCAAAATCCAGATACGAGAGGCTGTTTCCTTCTGTCCACTTGATTCCCTTTCCTTGGGTTGTGTGTTTCAAAACTCATGACTGTGACAGATCAGTCAAGCACCGATGAACACACACCACCCAAGTGACGCTGCAACAGGGCAGCACATCCTCTGTTGGGTTGCCGCATGGCGACCCAGTACTGAGACCTCTCTATGGACTGTTAATGCTGGGACTGCAGCGGAACGAGTTCAAATGTGGCTGTATACCAGGAATGTGAGAATAAGCAGTGTGCACCATTCACACTTCTAAAGAAGACACAAGAAATTAATCTGTTCAAAAAAAAGAAAAAAAAACAACAAAAACTCTTTTACCCAAAGTCTGTGTGTCTCCGACACTGGAAGCTTGTGGTGATGGTTCCGACAGCCGCTGCACAGTTTGACGGCGCACTGGAAGCAGTAGAACGTGGCCTTGGCTTTGTTGGAACACAGTTTGCATACGTGAGGACCTGACAGGGTCTGTTGGCCTTTAACCAGAGACATCATGAGGAAGTTGGTGGGAAGCATGTCTACCAGGCTGGCCAGATAAGGCAGATCTAACGGATCCAGATCGTTGGGGGCGGACAGAATGGGAAACTGACAGATGGGGCACTCTGCTGAATGGTGCGACTTCAACCAGAAGATGATGCACCCCTTGCAGACGAGATGGTAGCAGGGGAGGATTTTGGGGGTGTCGTAGTCTTCGTGGCAGATCGGACATTCGTACTTGTTGACTGCCGCGCCTGCCATGATCCCTGTATACACACATACACACAAACATACACACACGCACGCACGCACACGCACGCACGCACGCACACACACACACACACACACACACACACACACACACACACACACACACACACATTTTCACAGACACAGGAAAGCACATTTCTCTGTCTCCCTATCTCTCTCCCCCTCCCCAATCATCCGCCTTATCCACACTTCTTAATGAACTGAAAACCGCTGGGACTACTCGGGATCATTTTCTCAACAGTATCATGCGCTGAGGCACAACTGAAAAAGGCAGTTATTAGTCAGGCAGAGGTAGGAAAGACAGCTGAGCCAAATCCGCTGAAGAGCTATCATCGGCGGCCTATGATCCCATGGGATAAAAACCTAAGCTTAAAAACCTAAGCATGTTAATACGTGAGTAATAACTCTCTGCTTATGGTTTCTACAGGCTACGGGTTCTCGGGAAAATTAATTGCCGTGATCTTTCACACTGAAAGGTGCAACCCTTAAGTTTCTTCTTCTCCTTCTTCGTCTTCTTCTTCTTCTTCTTCTTCTTCTTCTTCTTCTTCTTCTTCTTCTCCCTTAACTCTATGCGAGTCATTGGGGCACCACAACGAAGACCTCACCAGATTCCTAAGGTTCTGCAGTTGTGTTCCAAGGCTTGACTCTCTGCAAATCTTTTCTTATCTGTCCCTTTTGCAATGTTTTCAGTGCATCTTTTTGTGGTCTTCCCTCTGTACCCTTATTCAACAATTCCATTGAGGATTTGTTTCTTTCTAGCAAGGGCGCTGGATCTTGTTACATGGCCATACCAACGTGTGCTTCATTGTTATTTGATGACAGTAGATCTTCATATGGTTCGATGTGCTGCTCAACAGATTGACGTACTTGGTCATTAGTTGTTGTTGTTGTTCTTCTTCTTCCCACTTACAGCGATTACAGACTGTTGCTCATTGGTGAAATGACTTGTATGCCCAATGCTTTGAGTTAACGCTGTAATACCTTGTTACCATCGCTTGGACTTTTCTGTCCAGATCAGCTACAAGGGTCCACGTTTGGCATGTATAAATGGAGACGAAATATGCTGGTCCATGCAGGAGTATTCCATACAGGTTTAAACCTGTGTCACAGGTTGACTGTCGGAGTGTGCGAATGCGTAAATGGACAAGGCAGTTTGTGAAACAAGGGAGACAACACAGGTAGAAGTCCCACCAAGTACAACCCATTCAAATAGATAGTAAGACACAAATACATATTTGGCAGCATAAATTCCATGTATCTTTTAAATCAATGTACCTCTTCAGTCCTCATACTCAGCTAAGCACAGCAATAGGAGAATGGCTTCAGAATAGTAATCGCTGTCTGGGGAACCTGGGGGCCAAACTATCCAAGAAGATGTCACAAACGTGTCTTTATATTTAAAGGGTACACTCAAGAAAGCTTCTGAACGTGCTATACATCAACTGAAGCCCAGTACTGACGTCTCTGCTGCTCACTTTAAATGAGAATACACACACGACAATGAACAATGTCCTTCACCATAAACGAACTGTTTCCAAGGTAGTTTGACCAAAAACAAACAAACAAACAAACAACGCAGTTTGATCAAAAACAAACAAACAAACAAACAGGACTAGTTTTCCTAAAGCTCAAAAGTGCTTACTGAGAGGAAGAAAAAGGCTCCGCATAGAGAAACAAAACACTTGATTGGCTGTTTCCACTTTATTTCCATAACGCTTCCTCTCAAGTGAAATCATTTTGCTTATAGCGCAGCTTATTGCTTAGGGCCACGTCAGGGCTTTCATCACGTTAAAAACATGCCTCTGTAATTACTTCTCTCAAGCGAAGTCAGTATGAGACAATTTCAAAGGGGGGTAATCCTCTCAAATCCTGGCCCAAGATTCTATCAAAAATCTGTGATGAAGTCTTTTAGTTCGCGTCCAGCTCCAGGCTGGTCAATAACAAAATTCCACCATACTCTTCTAATGGTTCCACATTAAGGGAAAAGGGCCGTACACAGAGAGCCAAACATTTTACAATGGCCAAAAAATGTTTTATTTCCACATTAGGAAAAGACACAAGGAAGCCATATGGGTCGTGTTTGACGTTGAAGTGTGTCTTTTTTTTTTCAAGTCCCACGAGAAGAGTTACATCACAGGATGCAACAGTCAGACATTTTTTAGCCTGCTCCCAAGGTCCAGAGGAAGGAAGCAGAATTCCTCTTTACTGTTTGCAGAAGCTCACTCCTCGCTGCTCTCCATTGAAAGACAGGAAATGTTATGGAGGCAGCAGGTTTACAGGGACACGGCTGGTCCCTCCACACCAACTCCTCCAGGATAGCTGGTCGTACAGGTGGAGGGATGACTTAAACTACCCCTCCCGCAGAGGGGTAGAAAGACAGGCGCCGCACCCAGTACTGGCAAAGACCACTGACGGCAGTACAGGTTCCAAGTCCCCTTTCAAAGATTATGAATTGTAGTTTTTTTTCTTCTCTCTTTTTCTTTTTTCTTTGAACATCGGAGAGGAGGTATCATGATTGGAAAAAAATACTGTAATGAGAATAATTTTTGATGTTAAAGATGATTTGGACGGTTTGGAAAACAAAGGATACAAAATGCATGAAAAAAAATGCAGAAATTGTGAAGTTTCAATTGCTAAAGTGTAATCCCCACTCCTACAGAGTGACTGGAACCCAGCTGTCGAATAGAGGGTAACAGCAGGGGAGATCAGGCACTGGGTCCACGAGCAACTCACACACAACTGTGCGAGAGCTGAGTGTCGCCAGTCAGTGTGTATACAGAACCCTAGCAGGGGAGATCAGGCACTGGGTCCACGAGCAGCTCACACACAACTGTGCCAGAGCTGAGTGTCGCCAGTCAGTGTGTATACAGAACCCTAGCAGGGGAGATCAGGCACTGGGTCCACGAGCAGCTCACACACAACTGTGCCAGAGCTGAGTGTCGCCAGTCAGTGTGTATACAGAACCCTAGCAGGGGAGATCAGGCACTGGGTCCACGAGCAGCTCACACACAACTGTGCGAGAGCTGAGTGTCGCCAGTCAGTGTGTATACAGAACCCTAGCAGGGGAGATCAGGCACTGGGTCCACGAGCAGCTCACACACAACTGTGCGAGAGCTGAGTGTCGCCAGTCAGTGTGTATACAGAACCCTAGCAGGGGAGATCAGGCACTGGGTCCACGAGCAGCTCACACACAACTGTGCGAGAGCTGAGTGTCGCCAGTCAGTGTGTATACAGAACCCTAGCAGGGGAGATCAGGCACTGGGTCCACGAGCAGCTCACACACAACTGTGCGAGAGCTGAGTGTCGCCAGTCAGTGTGTATACAGAACCCTAGCAGGGAGATCAGGCACTGGGTCCACGAGCAGCTCACACACAACTGTGCGAGAGCTGAGTGTCGCCAGTCAGTGTGTATACAGAACCCTAGCAGGGGAGATCAGGCACTGGGTCCACGAGCAGCTCACACACAACTGTGCCAGAGCTGAGTGTCGCCAGTCAGTGTGTATACAGAACCCTAGCAGGGGAGATCAGGCACTGGGTCCACGAGCAGCTCACACACAACTGTGCGAGAGCTGAGTGTCGCCAGTCAGTGTGTATACAGAACCCTAGCAGGGGAGATCAGGCACTGGGTCCACGAGCAGCTCACACAAAACTGTGCGAGAGCTGAGTGTCGCCAGTCAGTGTGTATACAGAACCCTCCCCAAAGGTCAAATGGGGTCACAGCCCGATTGATAATGACAAAAAGGAAGAAATTACCAACCATAAATAGACAAAAATAGAACGGCCAAAAGGAAAGTAAATAATGCCAGACAGTCTGCACTGTGCTGATGCTGTTTTTGCAGCTCCTGGGATAGTTTTTTTGTTTGGATCCCTCGTTGCTAGATATAGATCCCAGTAAGTGACCTGCTGAAGAGTTTTCTCCTTCTGCCCCTGGACGGTGACATCCATGAAGATGATGTTGTGGGTGACCTTCCATATGATTTTCTTGGCGCTGATGTCCATGTCACATCATATCGATGCTTCATCCAGTCTTTCAACGAGCTTGAAAAGTTCTTTTTTTTACTGTCAGCCAAACCATCGCTCTCCGAAGGTTTGATTCCTCCTACATTGTCAACTGTGTCGACAGGATATTCAAATGCATCAGCCGTGATACATTCCAGGTATATGTTGAAAAGTGTCTGGGATAGATGGCAGCCTTGACAAACTCCATCTGAACTTCTGGCTGTACTGAGAAAAAAATGAATGCCACCTGCAACTTGGGCTCTTCAGAAAGAAAGGTGTACTGAGTTTAATCAGTAGTGCTAAATTGAGGCTGGACGTAGTTTGAAACCAAAGAAAATGAATGAAAAACGAATGACTAGCAATAGATACACTCAAGAGGTTTCCTTGCAGATGGTACTACTGTGACTGTTGCAGTTGTAGTATTTTATTAGTTATCTTACAGACATTAACGTTTGGCAAGAAATACTGTATGTAATGAAAATAACCGCTGTTCATGATTGTTTATCTATTTAACAATTAAATACCCTCTAAGTTATGTCTTGATGTTCGCTTATTTCATGCCCAGTTGGAAAGAAAAGCTTTCACCGTACTGCTGATTTTGTACTCTACACGCACTGATTATCATTGTTGCTGTTATTGTTGTGGTTGTTGTTGCTGTTGATGATGATGAAGATGATTACGTGGTGATGATGAAGGTAATAATAGCATTGAAATAATCATCATAATCGCTATGTCCATAACCGTTAAGATGGTTTTTTTTAATGAACCCCCACTTGTCTATCCAGTTCATTGACACGGGAAAGATGTGTATTTTCAAGAACTGTTCTGACAACCGCTTTCAAAACTGGAGATCTTTCATGTCTGATTTCTTTAAGACACAGCAATACCAATGAACACAAAGAAGAAAATAGTAAACGTCACTTTTTTATTATTGCCTAGCGACCTGGCTTTCCGCACAGATGATTGAATAATTAGGTAGAAGTCTCTTAGGCTGCTGGCCGGGGGATTGGGGGGGGGGGTGTAGTAAACCCGCAGAGGCTCACTGTCTCGTGGCACGGCATGATGGAAGGCAGGGCCCGTCCCTTTCGCACTTATAACCTTTCCCTGAACTGAATCAGGTACCCCTGTATTGCTGGGGGAACAGAGGAGGTTTTCAACAAAAATCCGATCCCACAAGTGAATAAAATCATTAGAATACGGCCCCTCAACAAAGACGATTGCAACTTCTCAAAGAAAACAAAGACAGACACGAATCAAACAAGATGCAAAGCATATAAACGTACTCCCAGTTTCTCTTGTTAAAACCCACCAATATATGTAAAATAACGGCAAACTAACGATTTTAACGGTTATTTAACCGAGGTAGACTTATGAAACTGGTATTTTAGTCCTCATTGGGCTAAAGCCAATGTACCTACCAAATTTCATCCAGATCGGACAATATGTCAAGAATAACGGTTTTTAATGGTCAAATTTTGAAACACTATATGGAAGTGCCATGTGTGTATGATAACCTTTCTATATACCAAGTTTCATTAGGAAGTGTTTTTGAAATATGAGGAAGTGTCAGTGGTTTGTCAGGTGTTTTGTTTTTCAATCGATATATCACGTACGCTTTTGAAACTGGTATTTCAAAAACACTTCCTCATGTTTCAAGGTGGCTCGGATGTGCTGAATGTATTCCTCGGCCAAATACTTTCTGAGATATTCCATAAAGAAGAAAAACCGTTTTGGGCCGTTATAGCCGTTAGTAACGGCTATTCTGGTAAAATAAAACATCGGGTGTCATCCGTGACCCATAATGAACATACTTACAAATTTTCAGAAAGATCGGCCCAGAAGTTTTGTCTGGAGCGAGTGGAGCACAGTTTGACCACGGACAGACACACAGACAGACACACAGACAGACAGACACACAGACAGCATTTCTTCGTTCCCATTTTAAAGTACTCCCTGTTCTTATAAGAACTGGGAGTACAAAAACTCAAAAGAAGAAATGAACGCAAAACATAACACGTAGGCTGCATTGTTATTTGTCAGGAATTCAACATGCAAACTGATTTTTCCTCCCCCCCCCCTCCCCCCGACCCTTCCACACCAACCCCCTCTTTCCAAACAAACACTCTCTTCCTTTCAGCCCGCTCTGCTCTCCTTCATTCTCTTCCTACCATTCCTTCTGCCCTTCCTCCTCTCTTCCTTCCATCTCTTCTTCATCTATTTGCAACTCCACTACCCAAGTGGAGATTTATGGAGCGTACGTGATATATCGATTGAAAAACAAAACACCTGACAAACCACTGACATAGAAAACACGAAACCAATCCATAGGCGTGTCACACTCGCGCTCTGTCACTGGGTTTCACACAAGGCTTGACATTCAACATACGCGTGACGTGTGGTGGAGTGGCCTCCACCTTTACTTGCATTGTCAAAGATGCAGAGAGGAGAGATCGGTATCGTGTTCGCTTTCCCATTTATTCGCATCAGTCGGAGTCCAGTCCGGTCCACCTGCACAACGAACCAACCGCTTCCAGCCGAGAAAACTGTTCAGTTCGCCGGGCTGTCGTCTCAGCTAACCACGCATGCCAGCTGCTCTTTCCCCGTTGTTCAGTGAGGCTAGTCATTTGCTTGCACGTTGCTTTTGCCTGTGTGTAAAGCACTGTGTGTGTGTGTGTGTGTGTGTGTGTGTGTGTGTGTACTTCAAACGTGGACAGTCTAACACCATCCGCTGTGGTTATATGCCACCATTAGGGTTTTACACTAGAATCCTATATAATATGTGTAAACGTTTTGAGCCTATCATAAATTTGAACCAGCATTTAACGTTAAACTGATGATTGACTGATTTAAAAGAAGAACTCCACACCACAAATTATTTCCCCCTTTTTTGGGGGGTGGGGGGGTGGGGGGAGGTTCACCAATGAAATTGCAAACGATCTTCAAAGACATGACCTTCCCCTTAGTTAACACACATATCAGACCTTTGCACTCACCGGTGACCCTATCTTTGCGCCAGTTCCAAGAGCCCAAATAGTCCCATTCTTTTGATTTTAACTTCCCTGCTTGGAACCACCTGGCTCGTACCTTGATGTCCATAAGAAAGACAATAAGGACTATCAACTTTGCGGACAGAATAAAAATCCTCAAAACGAATCTAATTGCGTCAGTCTATAACTACTCGACTCCTTAAGCAAGGCCTTGGCGCATTAATTTTTGGTATGCAGCCTGTGAAGCGTGTTGGAACAGCCAGCCAGCCTGTGAACAGGCTGCAAGACACAGAGCCAATCACATCAACAGGAAGTGGTGAATGCCTTCAGTTTTCGTACGTATCCACTGCTCGCCGAAAAGTGATGATACTTATCCTGTGCCCTCTACATCTTTGGTACGGCCTTTTTTTTTTTTTTTTTTTTTTTTTTTAGCAATTGGTTATGCACCTTTCTCAATACTTTGACAGCCCTGTCCCAGTGAGCGTGAGAACTGAGATCACAATGTCTTTGAATCGGAGGACGTTACTATTTACAATGCATGAAAAACATCATGTCAATACGAAGGCAGAGTATAATTCCTTCCACACCTGTAGCCATTAAAGTCAACGTTTTTTTTTTTAACCCAGATCTGTAGCCATTAAAGACAACGTTTTTTCCCAGACCTGTAGCCATTAAAGACAACGTTTTTTTCCCCAGACCTGTAGTCATTAAAGACAACGTTTTTTTCCTAGACCTGTAGCCATTAAAGACAACGTTTTTTTTCCCAGACCTGTAGCCATTAAAGACAATGTTTTTTTCCCCAGATCTGTAGCCATTAAAGAGAACGTTATTTTCCCAGACCTGTAGCCATTAAAGACAAAGTTATTTTCCCAGACCTGTAGCCGTTAAAGACAACGTTTTTCCCCCCAGACCTGTACCATTTAAGACAACGTTTTTTCCCCAGACCTGTAGCCTTTAAAGATAACGTTTTTTTTCCCAGACCTGTAGCCGTTAAAGACAAAGTTTTTTTCCCTAGACCTGTAGCCATTGAAGACAACGTCCCTCCCCCCCCCCCCCCCAAACATATCGCCATTGAACACAACGTTTTTTCCCCAGACCTGTAGCTATTAAAGAAAAAGTTTTTTCCCCCTGAACCTGTAGCCATTGAAGACAACGTTCCCCCCCCCCCCCCAACATATCGCCATGAAACACAACGTTTTTTCCCCAGACCTGTAGCCATTAAAGATAACGTTTTTTTTCCAGACCTGTGGCCATGAAATACAACGTCCCCCCCCCCCCCATACATGTAGCCATTAAAGAAAACTTTTTTTCCCCCAGACCTGTAGCTATTAAAGCCATTTTTTTCCAGACCTGAAGCCATTGAAGAAAACTTTATTTTCCCCCAGACCTGTAGCCATAAAAGACAACGTTTTTTTTTTTTTTTCCAAACCTGTAGCCATGAAAGACAACGTTTTTCCCCCCAGACCAGTGGCCATTAAATAGAACGTTTTCCCCCCAGACCCGTAGCCATTAAAGACAACGTTTTTCCAGACCTGTAGCCATTAAAGACAACGTCCCCCCCCCCCCCCCGACCTGTAGCCATTAAAAACAACGTTTTTTTTTCCAAGACCTGTAGCCATTAAAGACAACGTTTTTCCCCCTAGACCTGAAACCATTAAAGACAGCGTTTTTTCCCCCAGACCTGTAGCCATTAAACACAACGTTTTTTCCCCCCAGACCTGTAGCCATTAAAGACAACGTTTTTTCCAGACCTGTAAAAGACAACGTCCCCCCCCCCCCCCCAAGACCTGTAACCATTAAAAACAACGTTTTTTCCCCCCAAAGACCTGTAGCCATTAAAGACAACGTATTTTTCCCTAGATCTGAAGCCATTAAAG
>CM065736.1:13445368-13535368 GCA_033310375.1 Conus canariensis | reverse complement strand
TATGCTTCTTATTGTTATCATGATGATGATGATGTCGGAGAGCAAAACAGAACACTATGCTTCTTATTGTTATCATGATGATGATGATGTCGGAGAGCAAAACAGAACATTATGCTTCTTATTGTTATCATGATGATGATGGTGTAGGAGAGCAAAACAGAACATTATGCTTCTCATTGTTATCATGATGATGATGATGATGATCATCATCATCATCAGTATGATCATCACTATCATTACCATCATCGTCGTTGTCGTCGTCGTCGTCGTTGACGTCATCATCATCATTGTTATTATTATCAAATTAGATAAAGGACACGACAATTATCTACCTATGAATGCTCCTCTGTTGTACTTTCAGGAAGAACATTTGTTGCCATCTGGCCGCTTACCTGTGTGTGCGTGTGTGTTCGATCGATCAACAACAATACTCGTTTGCAGATTGTTATCACAGCTGGTAATCTCGCCCGACTGCCAACCAATGCTCTTCCATTCCAGGTGCTTTTCTTGTAGCCTCTGTATCCGTTCTGGGTTGCGTCATGTTTCTGCAGTGCAAACTGCTGAATGAAGTTTACACACCGTACATTGTCAACCACGAGTGTTTGACGTAGAGCAATAGTGGGCAGCGTGACCAGCTTTCAAGCGTTGTTGAAATGTACATCAAGCAAACCTGCCAATCAGAACGCCTCACGGGTGTTGACGTCAAATGCACAGTTCTGTCCCCTGTTAGCTGGAGATTCTTCACAACTTTCGGATTTTCGGAAGTGACCGATGCATCATGCAGAGGGTTAAGATGAAGGTCGTAAATCTTGTTTAGCATCATCATGTTTTTTATGTACAGTTAGTAGAGACATGCTTTGTCACGAAAAAAAAACCCCAGAATGCTTATGTTTCGCTCACAGATCAAAATCAGTTCTAGATTAAAGAGACACACACACTCGTGCCTGCATGTACCCCCTCCCCACCCTTGCCTCCTCCTATGACCCCCCCCCCCAAGGCACACACTTGAGTTCAAACGATCGGGGGTGGGTATGGATGGGAGGTAATTTAAAACATGCGGAAGTGAAGCGGGTATATTAGTCGTTCCTGAGGCCAGTGTATCGTGAAAATATTGCTCTCTCTCTCTCTCTCTCTCTCTCTCTCTCTCTCTCTCTCTCTCTCTCTCTCTCTCTCTCTCCCCCTCTCTCTCTCTCTGTAACATTTCGTGCCTATTGGAAATGTTCAGTTTCAAAAGAAAAACATTCTGCAACTTTTTAAAACGTGCGGTGCTTTACACAAATGATGTGAAGCAACACACAGCATAGCTAGCACACAGCTGGAAAATGAAACAGCACCAGACCTAACTGCCTCATTTAAAAAAGTTCATTTGGACATGCTTTCTCACCGCAAAGTGGACACCAGTTCACACGGGACCAGAACCTAGTGCTGGACACACACCAGGTCAACACGACGAAAGAAGAAGATCCAGGCTCCAGTCTGGGAGGGAAACCGGAACAAGATAGGACATCGCCTTTCTGGAATCATGCCCAAGACTCCTGCCAACGACCGGGCGTTCTGCTACCCAAGCGACAGACTTCGGTCTGGGACTCCGTATTCATAAAGGCCTCTGGCCAATAGGACCTAGAACTCACCTCTACAGCTGCTTCCTCAATGGGTGATTGTCATATGAGTGTGGGTGCGTTGTGCTGCCGTTATGCTCCTGACAAGTCAGGACCAGCACATCCGACTTCGGCTTGTTCTGATATCAGAGTGAACGCTCTCCTAGACTAGTTGCTTTACTGGGCTGACGATTCCAATCTACCCGGCTATTTGTTCATATTTGGAGATGGTTTGTTCACTGAGGTGTCCTTCCCCACGACTAAGAGCTTATAGCGCGGCTCTTGATCGTAAGATGCTCCTGTCACTGGATTTATGGGGTACTTCAGTGGAGATAACAGTGCCACCTGTTATCCCATCCCACCCTGCTAGGAACATCGCCAGTTGGTCCGGGACTGCTTATTGGACCAGGCAAGCCTGACTTATATCGCAGCTAACCCCCATATCTGAGGGCATTCCCTTTATCCGCCACCTGGGGACCCGCCTGGTTGGGGATGGTCGCCCCTGATCCAGGAATGGGTGATTGATGAAGGAATTCAGTGACTGGGCAAGGTGCAAGCCGGCGTGTGTGTATGACTATGAGCGCAGACTGTGATATGTGAAGTTCTGACTGCCAGCCAACCTAAACCGTAAACCGTATGTAAAATAACGTGTGTGCACCAGTCACACCGGTACTGGGGCGATTGAACAATTCCATACATGACTTCAGAAACGACTTTTATAAGTAATTAACGAACAAGTAGGGTATCCCTTGCTCTCATGATAAAATGATTACACGCCCCTAACTCCGGACTTGTTATGTGTGTGTGTATGCGCGCGCGCGCGCGCGCGCGCGCGCGCGTGTGTGTCTCTGTGTGTGTTCTTTCTTTCATACTTCTGTTTAACATCTGTTCACTTTGAGTGATATTAGACGTGAATGAAAGAAGAGAGTGACTGACTGACTGAATGATTAAATGAATAAGCCTGTGTGTTGTGTAAGCATGAATGTAGGCCTTTGTATGTGAGTGTGTACGTGTATGTATCTGTATATGTCTCTAAACTGAACAATAAACATATCAATAATCTTAAATACAACAATTAGTGGGAAAAAACTAACATATAGCAAGAAAACAAAAATCCTCCACTATCTTAAACAAAATGAGTTAGCTCAAAACTATCTAAATACAACTCCCAATCGGACTATGTATTAAGTATTCAGTAATTTCGATCAGCAGAGAATGATTCGAAAGTAGATCTTGCAAGTTTTTTGCAGAAAAAGTATTGGATCGTAATGTTGTTGGTAAGAACGTAGTCAACTTGTGACAATTGAACAAAATGTGGTTCAATGTTATCTCTTTACCACAAATACAGTTAGTATTCTTGCTAAACTTTGCTTTCAAAGCATTTAGCTTTAATCGAATTATAAGGGAAGATATTTGTCTGGAATAATAAAAAGGAAGATCAGGCATTTTTCTTAATACAAGGTCTATTGGAAAAGTTTCCCATTGGTTGGATGAAATCTCGGTAGACGTATCAACATTTGTTTGAGCTCTCTTCCGTGCAGTCGATTCAAGGGTATGATAACATTCTACTACTGACGGTTTTATTTTCAACTCAGAAAGTGTGTGTGTGTGTGTGTGTGTGTGTGTGTGTGTGTGTGTGTGTGTGTGTGTGTGTGTGTGCATGCGCTCGCGCGCGTGCGCGTGCTGTTACTTCCAGAAAGTGTTTATCAATCATATCATACTGAGTGATTCATCCCTCCCGCGCCCTCGCACTTTCATGGTCTTTTAGGACAGAACTGCCATGTATATATATATATATATATATATATATATATATAATATATATATACCAAACGGTAACGTCACTTCCGCGATAAAGCTCTGCAAACAGCGTAGAAAGCTTGTCAGGGATACCCATCACTGACCATAACATTTTGATGGGAATATGCAAGTCTTACAACAGGAAGGGGGTCAGAAAGGAAATCTTGCAAGTCTACCGACGAATCGAACGGCTGTGCTTAGGACCCATCCTCCCCCTCTCCTCTGTCTAATTCTCTTTTTTTATATGCACTTCATCTTTGACACAATCAAGTTGGGTTACAGTTAAGAGGTTTTTTTTTCTTTTTTTTTTCTCATTTTCTTCTTCTTTTTTTTTTTTTTAATCGTGTTCTACTATGCTGTTTTTTCTTTTTCATGTACTTCAAGTTGTAATCTCCTGTCGAGGAGGCCGATTTAGTCTCTTGATCCAGCACCGTTCCGTTTGGTTGGTTCTTAAACGGTTCAATGCGTTCCTTGTGTGTCAATTGCAAAGATAACGAACCGTTCAAGAATTAAAACCAGAACCAGCCGCCGTGGCGAAGTGGTTAGCGTCGCGGACTCCCGGCTGGGAGGTCGTGGGTTCGAATCCCATCAGAGTCATGTGGGTTTTTCTGCCCCGGCCGGCTCCTACCCAGAGTTGAGTTTGCTGCGGACTCAGTTGGAAGACTGGGACCACACAGTTGAGTTTCATCCACTTAATGGATGCGTTTCTGAAAGTGTTGCTCAAATTTCCTGACCAACACTGCAGGTGCCTGTATCTCTCGGGCCTGGTTGACGCCGGGATATATTATGAAAGGAAGCGTAGAGTACAGCCCTGTCATGTAGTCTCAGACCGAAATGGAAATCCGTAGCATCATCTTAATCATCCTCATTCTCATTGATCAGCATAAACAAAGTCTCAAATTCCGTGGCCCTTCATGCCCTGCTCTCATGGTGACCTCAATTTCGATGTCCTCTCCACGTCTGTGGTCTTGGTTTGGTTCCGTCGGGGTCACCGGTATCGGCGAGTCCATGGGCGCTGTCGTTGGACGGACATGGTGGCGCCCTCCGGAGGGAGAGCTCACTCGCGCCGGTTCCGCGACTAAGCAATTATTGTCGTTAGTAGGGGGCTTAGCAGGTGGTGTCCTGCGTATGTTAGATCAGAACAGGCGCCACTGAACACCACCGAAGTGACTCGGCAGCAGTGCAGTGTCTCCTCCGGTGGGTTGCCTCTTGACGACTTGACATTGACTGCTCCCTGTGGATTGCCGGTGCCGGGGCTGCGGCGGGGCCGACCGGGCTGTGGCTGTGGACGGGGTGTCGGAGTGAGCGGCGTGGGTGCACTGCCTCTGAGGTGGCGCAGAGGCTGGGACAGCAAAAAAAAAAAAAAAAAAAAAAAAAAAAAAAAAAAAAAAAAATTAAAACCACATGAACAGTACTCCAGTGAGGGATGGTGGTTGGAATTCATACGTTTTACAGACTGACTGATATCAGCTTATTACCGAACACAAACACACATGCGCCTGTACACTCTCCTCTGACACCCCCTCCCCCCCTCAACCCACCCACCCCCCTCCCTCGAACTCGCGCTGAGACTCCTACAAAGTGTGTGGTCTCTCACGCAATGTTTAGATGAAATACAGTTTGCACGTGCAACGATGTGTTGCTAATACACAGTCAGTTATGTGAAAGTGAAGCTTGCAAACTGAAGGGTGACGAGTGCTGATGTTAGACTGTGGTCAGAACAGGTCGGGGAAGGAGTCATCGTTGCCAGTTTCGTTCATGTTAAGGTAAACTTTTTTGTGTCTGTCTTTGTCGCCGTGTGACTAACTTTATCTGTCTATTTGTCTATCTGTCTTTCAGTTTCTGTCTCTGTTTCTCTGTCTGTCTGTCTGTCTCTCCCATGATGTCTCTGTCTGTGCTTTCTCTGTCTTTCTGTCTCTCTGAATCCGTCTCTCTCTCTATGTGTCCGGCTGGTTGTCTGCCTGCCTGTCTGTCGCTGTCTCTGTACGTTTGTCTGTCCCTGTCTGTCTCTCTGTCTCTGTTTCTGTCTGTCTCTGTCTCTCTGTCTGTCCGTCTCTCTCCCTCTCTCTCTCTGTATATCTGTCCTAATCTGTCTATGTCTGTCTGCCCCTGTCAGCCTGTGTCATTCATCACCTGTCGGTCAGTCAGTCTCTCATTTCCTCCCTCCCTTCCTCCCTCCCCCCTCTCTCTATTTCTCTCTGGTTGCGTGCTCTTATGTGTCTCTGTGTGCTTCAGAGTGCGTATGAGCGAGTGCATGCGTGTGCACGCTCGATCGAGAGAGAGAGAGAGAGAGAGAGAGAGAGAGAGAGAGAGTGATAATTATGTGTGTAATTTTGAATAGTGCTTTATGTTTGAATAGTGTGGTGTCGATCAGTTCACCCTTTCTTCACCACCTCCACTTCCACAGCACATTGTAAAGCAGACCAGCCACCGTTATCGTGTGTCCATTACCAATATGACTTCTATGGCAATGCTTTGCATAATGGCAAAACACAATTGTGAGGGACACTCATAATCGATCCTGACAGTGGATCGAAACAGACATGTTTTTTACCAAGACAAGACAAAGCGCAGACGGAGATGGGGCAAAGCATTTATTTACAAAAAAAAAAAAAAAAAAAAAAGGAAAGAAAAAACAAACAGGGATATTGTGTGTGTGTGTGGGGAGAGGGGTGGGAGGGGGTAGGTGGGTGGGTGGGCATGAAATCATACATTGCATATCACTTTTTTCAAACATATTATACGTCAATTTATCTATCCATCCGTCTGTCTGTCCGTCTGTCTGTCTGTCTATCTATCTATCTATCTGTCCACAACACACACACACACACACACACACACACACACACACACCACACACATGACAGCAGATAAACCGGCGGTAAAATGTTGATGTTGAAGGGGCTTTTCAATTACCTTAAGAAAGTTCACAGATTTAATTAACCAAGACTTGTTTTTGGTATTGAATTTGATGGAATTTCAGGAATTGAGAGAGTATCTGTAGAACATTTTTGTGGTAGGTTTAGATTTCTGTTCACAGAAAAGAAGAACGAACATTTAAGTACGTGCCGAAACTCTGCAGTAAGTTCTTCTATGTCACATTTATGACATTATCTTTCAACATGCAACCAAGAATTCTACCTGTTTGTACAGGCAGTGTCTGGTTTAAAGAAATAAAACGTGTAAAGAGGAAAGCCAGATTTTCAGGAAGAACTTTTAAGATAATCGTCAAACAATCATTCACTTTTTAAACAGTCTGTATTTAGTTTGAAAGAAAAAAGAAGAAACGGAGACCATCTGTTGGATACACTGGTCTTTTGAAGTCCTGGTAGTTTTTTTGTTTCCTAAAATATTTTCCAGGGAAGGGAAGATTGCCACTCATCAGTGGATAGGGTCAGAACGGAAATCTTGCCTGTCTGTTACTGTATCGGGCGGATTTCTCCCCATCTTCTCTCATGAATCTGATGTAGATTATACGGTTAATCTCTGTATCATGCGCGATAGCAATATCGGTAAAACAATACTGTAAGGGTGGTGTGGGGGAGAGTTGAAAAGTAATATTTTCCTTTGAATGAATTTGCGACAGATGGATGACAAGCACAGTGTAAGTGAGCATGTGTCAGAATATAACTGAAATGAAGATTGAATGAACTTTTGATGCGTGAAGGTGTTGTAATGACATGTAGGTAAGGCTATCTAACATGTCTCACGTTGGACCTTGTTTGCTGTGTTCATTTGTCTGTTGGTACTTGTTTAAGTAACGCTGTGGTCTCTCTGAGTCTGCTCATTGTTAGATTATTGATCAACCCGCCTAAAATTCAATGAATTTTGACACTTATTTTGTGTGACGATTTGATCACGTTTTCTCTGTGCTGTATAGTGTGGGCCATGTAACAATCATATTTTATACAGGTCTATGTAACTTTTCTTTGACTGTCAGCTTAGAAAGTAGTTGCATAGGGGCAAAATGAGAGGATCTCCTTCCTTGCTGTTTTTGCTGGTTGCAAAATGAAAGAAAATGTAATTGGTAATTATTAATAGGGAAAGTTTGTAATCAAATTACAGTCAGACGGAAACAGTAAGAAAGGGAATCTTTGTGGAAAATCTTTACTCTCAAACAAATCATCTGCTCGTACCAATGTACTCTGCATTTCAATTTAGTTTTCAAACTGACCCATCAAAACTGAAGTCTTGACAAATATGTCTTTCTCAGACGTCATAAGAGATGTGTATAATGCATAAAGTAATACATTTTTATGAACAGGAGTTCACACGCATACGCACAGCAATAAGGAAACAAAAAGAAAAACAGAAATTGTCGACGTTTTGGTCAGGTCAATAGTAATCAGGATCAGGAACGTAAAAATGATACAGAAACTTAAAAATCAGTCGGTTTCACGAAAGCAGTATTCACACTTGATGGACAACTCTCTTATAGCAGAACTACACACCTAAGCCATGTAATGGTATCTAATTTTCTTGCTTTTAACATTCATCAAGTGAAATAACATAGGACGTCAAAGACGACCCTGGCGCGAATTGGTGTAAGAGGTTTAATCACTTCCATAGATTGAAAATATTGACTGTAAGTGGTGGTTCACCTCCAACAGCACACGTGTCAAGGCCTTGGTACATCGAAAAGAGCAACAGCAAAACAATATGTTAAGATTTCTGACTCTCTAGGTGTGAATGGTGTTTAGGAAAATGCTATCTAAGCAAAGTTAGCCTTAAAAAGTCATGCATATTAGCTGCAGGGATGTTTTTGTTAACACCTGTGGACGTTGTTACGTCTGAACATTCATAACATTATTTTCTTTACTTTTGTAAGGCAAACAGCACTTTGATTACCACTTTGTATTCAACTGACGGCTATTGTACGCCAAATTTCTGTGCATAGTTTGTTCGTTCATATGTTTTTTTTTCTTTTTTGTTTACATTTAATTAATTAATTTTCCTTACGGACATACTGTCGCTTCAAATGGATCATGAAATTGTGTGTCTAACGAAAAAAAGCTCACTATTCCCCCCACCTTCCCTTGAAGAGATGCGAATTCATCTCTGTTGCTTGCATAAGAACACAACAGAAGAAAACGTAACAGCTTCTATTGCTCTAAAAGTCACAAAGACTTCTGTAACGTATCATATGACAACACGTAACATCTTAACCTGTAACGTGCCTGAGAATATATAGTAAGAAAGATGCATTGCTATTTCGTCTTTTGGACTTTTATCAGGACATTAGTATCTATACTTCTATATGTCAATCTGATAAACTTCATTACTTATTATGCTGCTTGATTTATCATTCTGTACTTGTTATTCTGGTCCATTGTATTTTACGTGGAATAGCAACTTTTTTTGTAATTGGTTGTATCATGTAGATTCGTAACTGTATTAATGTTCGTGTGTGTTGTGTGTGTGTGTGTGTGTGTGTGTGTGTGTGTGTGTGTGTGTGTGTGTGTGAGTGCAGGAACATCATGAACATTGTCTGAAAGTGCTGATACACACTGCACTTCAGCCTGTCTACAGCAGGGCCATCCAAAAGCAGAGATCAACTGGCATGGAAGACGCACCGTGCGATCTGCCATCTGAGAGCCTGGGCCGATTGGCCGCAAAAACCTGGTCATATGCATGCAAGTTTCTACCGCTTTTAGACTTGCGCATGGCGATATACACTTATGAAAATGTCAGCGACGCTTGTAAAGAAGTTCTCCGTGATAAGAGCCCGATATTCCATCTGATGAGTGCCGCCACTCGTGATTACTTGTATGCACAACATGCGGAACTGCTACTTCATTTGGGACCCTATTTCAGTAAAGTCACTTTTCGAACTCGGCGTTTTTGTCTGGAATCAAAGACGTTTGACTGCATGGTGCAAACTCTCCTCACTGCTTCCAGTGCCTTGCTGTTGTTAGAGATAACGACTTCTAATAACAAATTCTTTGAGTTTGGACCTGAGCCTAACTGGGACAGCGTCTTGCATAAGTGTACAACCACCAAAGAGCATGTCAGAATTGAAATCACTGCTCAGCAGGGTGTCCAGACGTCCTTTCTGCCATCAGAACGCTGTATTCGTCATTTGAAACCATCCGATCTACGATGCCGGTTCCTCACATCATTTGTCGTTAGCTGGACAGAAACAGAACACATTTGCAATGCAGGGTACGAATCTGATGAACTACCATCACCACTGAGTCGTTTTCTGTCCAAGTTTCCAAACCTCAAGGAGCTGGAGGTACCAGCATGCTATTTTAGCGAAGTGTTGCTGAACCACATGGTAAAAGTAAACGCATCTCTGACCGACCTTCGCATTAGAATGATTGCTTGTATATACATAACAAACAATGTGTCTAGTAGTGCTTGGGATCATTTAACTAAAGTCCATCCTTTGCTGAAGGTGGAGTGTACTATTGAGTTTACAGAATGTGATCATGATAGTTTTGATTGTCTGTATAAACTCTTTAAACCAGAAACGCCTGTGACTACAATATTGGCACCCAATCTATCTGACATGATCGTGCACCAGTTTCTGGGTTGGTGTAAAACATATGCAAGCTCTCTGGAATATTTATGCATGAGGGTAAAAATGAAGAGAGAAGACTGCCGCACAGGTTACCTGTTGGAAGTGGTGGAAAGTTTTCGGGATGAGATGACATTGTTAAGGTATATTCAGGAAGAGAAGTTGTTGGAATGTTCTGAAGTGTCTCTCTGCCAGCATGAGTTCACCGTCACCCAGGAGAAGATGTGTGTGGTGAAAAAAGCTGCTTGAAAAAGATTTCTATCCGCCTGACTTGAAATCACCCACACATGCCAGACCAAGCAGAGTGTTCGGAAGTATGAAAAAGGAATGTACGGTGTTGGCTGTTTAAATTCCAGCTGGCAAAACTACATTGATTTGAATTATCATTACATTCTTTCTGTCTTGTCTTGATACTTGAGTGTATAAACTATGTGATTTGTATTCTCTATCGGTTCTATATTTTGTACATGCCCCAACAATGATTAATTTTTCTTTGTCGTGGCCTCCTCTGTTTTGGTACATCATTGTAATAAATGGCTCATTGATATTGTAATAAGTGGCTCATTGATATCATTCTAATAAGTGGCTCATTGATATCATTCTAATAAGTGGCTCATTGATATCATTGTAATAAGTGGCTCGTTTCGCACTAAACACTGTGTTTCAGTTGTCATTTGGTTCATGAAGATTTGATTCAACATTGTCTAAACTGGCTTCATGATTATGTTTTGGTATATTGTTCCAAAAATGTTTCAACTTTTTTTGTATTTCTCAAGTAATTCCAGTGTTTTGTGTCTCTTGCGTAGCTTTGTGATATTCAGTGTTTCATATCTTCACACTGGTGATATTCCACGTTTCTTTTCTCTGCTGCTCTGTCGTCGTGTTCAGTGTTTTGTTTCCATTCTTTGGATTAGTTATGATCAGTGTCATATTCGTCCTAGGTCATATTCAATATTCATTTTGCTTCTTTCGTTCTTTGTTCCGTAGTTAAGGTGATCATTCTCGGCGATTCATGCTCCTCTTTACACTAGTCCTGCTTAAAGGAATATTCGGTATTTCACTTTCCCCCTTTACACTGCTCATTTCCATTATTTTAGTTTGCTTTTTTTTTTTTACATCGATCATCAAAAGTGTTTTGCTGTACTCGCCGTGTTATCGTTTATATAGCTTTTTTTTTTGACCCACGGTTATTATGTTTTACGTTTCTTCCGCACACTCATTTAATTCAATGTTTCTTTTGTCTTCCTTGCAATTTATTCGTTCAGTTTTGTTCGTTTCTTTTGTTTGCTTTATTTTTCCCTTCTTTACAGTTATTTTGACCGTATTGAAGTCCCGTCTCTTATTATGTTCTTTGTTTCCCTTGTCTAATTTGGCCATGTTCGGTGTTGAAACTTGGTAGAGTATCAAGGGTAATTTGACAGCTTAGTATTCCCCGCTTCTTGTTCGTCTACATATACGTCTTTATCAACAGGTGCAATTTAAGTTAAAAACGTTTCGGCGGTATTTTTTGGGGTGTCCACGTCTCAGCGAAGATCATTCCAATACTGCTGCTGCTACAGTTCATTCGAAGTACAATGTTTTAGAGAGAGGAAGATGGGGAAGGAGAAGACAACCCAGGGTAGATGTCGAAGACTCGGTGGCGGTAATTCGGATCTCTCGCTTTTCTTTTAAGTATTCATGTAGTCTTTGATACTACGCCAAACTAATTCAGGAAGGTTAATCCAGTGGGGAGAATAAAATGAACGGAATGCAGGAGTGAACTATCAGAATATTCCATTCGGCATCCGAGAACAAGTAGCCAAGCATGGTAGTAGTTTACTTATAGCGAAGTTGTAAGTTGCTGAACCCGTACACAATGGACATTGTACCAAATTTGCAGACCGATACTGGTTTGGTGGACGCATTAATTTCTTCTTCACTCTTTGTCGAATGAAGGGCGTTAAGGGTGAAAAAAAAACCTACCTTCCATTCTTACATTAAAAATAAAGATTGCCTGTTTGGGGTTTGTCAATAAATGGTATAGTTCTGTTTACTCTTTTAAAGTTCAAAGCAAATGCCAATACAACGTTGCCTTGTTTATGATCGTGGACACGTAATGACGTTTTGTTTAAAATATTTTTTTTTCAGTGTTTGAAAAAAATATTTGTGAATGACGGTGAAGGTTGAATAATAGCAGCAGTCTATATTTTGTTGCTTACACCTTACATTTGTGCAATTTGTCCACTTGTGTATATTTCTTCATTGACACAATACTTGCTTTGTAATTAAGTGAAATATTTACCATAAGTAAGCCATCTTGAGAACTCATATAATCATTATACGATTTTCATCTCTGTCGAGTATGAATGAATAATGAAAGACAATGGTGCATGAACCTTGCTGGGTCAGTTCACTATTGTTATTTAATGTTGCGATTTAGCTTTTCCAGGACAGGAATCGATATTGTTTTCAAGTAGTTGTCCAAGTGTATTTATGGGTCGAGAGGGGAGGGAGGGTTGCAAGGCGGAGGTGATATGGAGGGTGGTGTTGGTTGAGGTTCTTTGTGTTTAGCTGTAACTTTTGTCATCCGTTGATCGTATAAGACTGTTGATGTTCAAGATGTCATTTAGGCTGCTTGGTGTTTTTGGAACGTTAGTATACTGGAAAATCTTATGTTTTTTTTTCTTTTCAATGCAATTAAAAATGACATCAATTCCAAACTTGTCAGCACATGTGGAATGCATCAGGACAGACCTCGTGTGTACCTGTCCCTTGAGATGATCGTGGTCGGTTGTTGTATGGCATCTGTATGAAGACTTCTAACGATTGAAAGCTGAAGGAATCTGAGAGTCATTGTGTATACGGTGAAATAAATGTAGCAGCATGAAAACGACGTTAACTGGGCTGAATTTCAGATGGAAGATGGAGAGAAACAACGTGAACAACCAAATACAGCATACGCCTTCTACTGCTATCGCCATCACCATCATTATCATCTCTACTGCCCTTACATTCGTTAGTAAAGCACACCACAGACATCTGGCTATCTATGTATATAAGTTTCCTTGGTTGTTCTTTTAATGAAAAAACGTTTTGCCAACACGTAGCTTAAAAACCAACTGCTGAGTATCTGAAAAGATCCAGATGTACGTTGTATTCCAGCTGATATTCGTGACTATGAGGCTGTGCCCTTCGGATCAAAGTCTTTTTGTGGTTGTGTCAAAACCGTGCAGAAAAAAATACACAATCGGTTGCAAAGGTGATCCGTTAAGAGTGGCAAAACCAGACGTTTGGGGCAAAAGTCTTTGTCAGTGGTAATGTAGATGAAAAACAGGGCTCATAGATCCAAATGCTAGTGATTCATACTTTCATTTGACCTTTCACCTATCGAGTGCTTTCGCTTCCATCGTCGTGCGATGAAGTGGTTAACTTTACTTCTTTAGGTGCTTAGTCAATGAATGTTACACACTCCAAAGAACAGTCCACAATTTGTATGTATAAAACTAAAGTTCCATATGACCAGGTGTGAAGAATGGTCAAGTCGTTACCATGCAAGGCGGCAAGCATGGGGCCAGTTGCACAACCCAGGCAACGAATGTGGCCTAGCTAAGTGCTAAATGGTCAGTTGGAAGGAGGTGAAAGCAAACCACTCTCTGTTCCACACATTTCACAGGAGCTGATATTTAGTTACTTTCAAGGTAGATCTGATGGCTGTAAGCTAAGGGTTTGGTTCTTACTGGAATTAGGTTGTTTCCTTTTAAACTTGAGCCAGTTTCTAGGAACACACACGCGCGCGCGCGCACACACACACACACACACACACACACACACACACACACACACACACGCGCACACACACACACACACACACACACACACGCGGGCGCACACACACACACACACACACACACACACACACACACACACACACACACTTACTTATTCACATACCCGTTCACACACACACACACACACACACACACACACACACGCACACGCACACACACTTACATATTCACATACCCGTTCACACACACACACACACACACACACACACACACACACACACACACACACACACACATGGGTCGATCGAACTTCGTACTTTTTTTCGGTAAAACGGAAGGAATCCAACCAGAACCCATCTCTGACACTGTAAAACGTTTGAAAACATTTTTGATATTGGTTTGTGAGAACAGACGTATCTTGTCTTTGAGTCAAGGCTCGGGTTAGGGTTAACATTTGGATTAGAAATCTTCTGTAATTGTGTGCCGCCATTATCATTTCGGACAGATTTCCTTTTATACACCCTTTCCCGAACAGAAGAACTATCTAACAAACATGAAAATGTATGTACTGAGATCTAATGACATTGTGTGTTCCCTTGGCAAAATAGGACATTGTCGGTATTTTACGCTAGTGATCTGGTTTTAATCTTTAATGTAAAAAGAAAACTCGTGCAGGAAGAGAGAGAGAGAGAGAGAGAGAGAGAGAGAGAGAGAGAGAGAGAGAGAGAGAGAGAGAGAGGGGGGGGGGCGGTGGGAGGGGGGGATGAAAGAAATGTCTATTTTCATTGAAAGTCAATAAAACCAATGTATTGTTGAACAGAAGCACTCATACAAGCACATATCTCTCCACCCCCCCCCCCCCTCGTCTGCAAACACCTCTCCCCCTGCCTTTTGCATTCCTGTGGTATACAGACAAAGCACATGATGCATGTGGTGACACACGGAATATTCTAGGTATATTAAGATTTGCACGAGGGATGTATGATGTTGTGTGTGCGTCTCGTAGATGAAATTTGCAAACCATTGATTTAGTGAGAGTGCCAAGTGAAAAGTTTTTGCCAGAGTACACTAACTGCATGGCATCATTCTCTCGCTCTCTTTCTCTCTCTGTCAATATACTCAACACACACAGAGACACACATGCACACACACACAGACAGACACACACAAACACACACACACACACATGTGTGTGTGTGTGTGTGTGTGTGTGTGTGTGAGTGTGTGTGTGTGTGTGTGTGTGTGTGTGTGTGTGTGTGTGTGTGTGTAACATATATACAAATAACACTACATCTCTCTGTCTGTCTGTCTGTCGCTGTCTCTCTCTCTCTCTGATTTTTTTCCAGGAGTGTCTATGAACACTATCTTCCTGGGTGATCAATCCCCATTGTGTCCCTTCACTTTCCTGGCCCTTTGAGACTGAACAATCTCGTGTATCTTCAGTCAAACATAAACGTGAATTCCTTGATAATGCTCTGCAAAACAGCAATGGGATTTTGTCAGAGGTTGCCTTTACTGAACTCAAAATTTTGATCAGAAATATGCAAGTCTTCTAACAGGATGGGGTCAGAAAGGAAATCTTGCAAGTCTTCCAAGGAATCGGGCAGCCTTACTAAGACCCAGCCTCCCCCCCCCTCCCCCCTCCATCTTTTACCAGTATTTTGTCCCATTCTGCTTCTTTTTCTTTGATATGCAGTTCTTAATCTTTGCTGCTGCAGTCAAGATATTTTTTGTCTCTTCCGTCTCTCTTAGGGTTAGGGTTAAGTGTAGGCTTAGAATAATGTTTTCGGTGTAGGGAGATGGGAATTTATTGTATTCTACTTTTTTCATACAGTAAAAGCAGGATCCATTGTGAGTGGTCCATGAAACAATAGCAGTTCATATTCTTGTTCAAGTACTACCACTTTGGTTGTTTTTTTAAACGGTTTATTTCTTCCTGTAAGTGCACAATACAAAGAAATGAACCGTTCAAGAACAAACCACATGAACAGTAAGTCATCCAGGGAAGTTAAGAATTCCCGATTTTTTTTCTCACTGACAAATACCAAGGTGTTGAAGTACAACCAGCATTATGCGTGCTGGTAAACATCCAACCGTCACCCCACCCCTTTCCCCCTCCATAGCCGTGCGTCATCACATGCAAAGATGAACACGAAGTGTGTGGTCACTCACTGAGTACTTGGGTCAAACACAAGTAGCACGTGCAAATGTGTGTTGTTCCTACACAGTGAGCTAGTTGAGACTGATCCGTTTCAGTGACGCTAGCGTTGACGCGCGCCGATGTCAGACTTTTGCCAGAACATGTCTTGGACGTAGTCATCATTGTCAGTTTCTTTCAAGTCAAGGTAAACTTGGTTTCCGTCTTTGTCTCTGACTGTTTTTGTCTGTCTGTCTGCCTGTCTGGCTCTGTCTCTATCTATTTCTCTCTGTCTCTGTCTCTCTCCCTGTCTCTCTGTGTGTTCTCTCCGTGTCTCTCTCCATCTTTCTCTCACTCTCTCTGTTTGTCTGTCTGTCTATCTGTCTGTCTCTCTGTCTCTTTCTCTCTCTGTCTCGGTCTGTCTGTCTGTCTCTTTGTCTATCTCTGTATGTCTGTCCCTGACTATTGTGTTAGCATGTCTTTTCATTTGTCGTTGAGTCAGTCAAACTCGGATTGCCTTCCTCTCTTCCTTTCTCTGTCTGCCTGTCTGTATCTCTGATAGTCTCTCTGTCTGCCTGCCTGCCTGCCCGTCTGTCTGTCTGTCTGTCTCTCTTGCGTGTTGTTGTGTGTTGCCATGTGTGTGAGTATATACGCACACGTGTGTGTGTGTGTGTGTGTGTGTGTGTGTGTGTGTGTGTGTGTGTGTGTGTGTGTGTGTAACTGACTCCAAGGAGTTTATATTTGAAATGTTCGGTCTGGATTGGTTCTCCCTTCCCCTTCCCCCTTCACTTCCTATGCATTGTGAGACAGACAGACCTTCTATAAAACATTAAGGTGATTTCTGTGATGAAGCTCAGCAGATGGTACCTAAACTCGCGAGGGACGCGCGTAATCGATCCTAACACTGTATGGAAAATGACATGTTTTGCCAGAAGATAAAGATGGGGATGAGGCAAAGAATTTATTAAACAACGGAAGTGGGGGTGGGGGTGGGGGTTGGGGGAGGATGCACATGTGAATTGTACATTGCGTATCACGAATGCAAACGTAGCATTACATTACACATACCCCACACACACACACACACACACACACACACACACACACACACACACACCATCATCAATATATATATATATATGATATATATATATATATATGTGTGTGTGAATATATTTATGTGTATGAATAGATGCGTACATACATATACATACATACATACCTACATACAAGGGAAAGCCAATACAGTAAAACCAATGGTATAATGCCACTTTTGAGGGGAATTTTTGATTACTGTAAGACATTTTACTGTTTTTGTTACATTAGACTGCTTTTGGTGTTGAATTTTGATTGAATTTTATTGCATGTGGGTATGTATAGATTTTTGTTGGTATGTTTAAATATTCATAGGGAAAACCCAGACATTTACGTACGTACTGAAACATCACTGAGTTCTTCTATGTCACATATGTGACATTATATTACAATATGTAATATACCTGGTATTCTGCCTCTTTGTACAAGCAGTCTCTGGTTCAAAAACATAAACATGCAGAGGGGAAAGCAAGATTTTCAAGCAGAATCTTAAGATAATCGTCAAAGAATGGTTCACTTCTAAATACTCTGTATTTATTTTGGAAAAAAAGGAATCAGAGAACATGTATTGCATCTATTGGATGCACCGATTTTTTGAAGTCCTGGTAGTTTTTGCTTTTAACATTTTCCAGGGAAGAGAAAAACGCCAGTCATCAGTGGAAGGGGTCAGAAAAGAAATCTTGCCTCTCTGTTAATGGATCGGGTGGATTTCACTCCATCTCCTTTCATGAATCTGGTATTGATTATACAGTTAATCTCTATATCATGCTGCAACAGTATTGTCTGTAAAGCGATAGCATCAGGGTGGTGTCGGGGAGAGTTGAAAAATGTTTTCGTTTGAACGACTCTGCAAGAGATGGATGACAAAGCACAGTGTAGTTGAGCATGTAATGAAACTGAAACTGAAATGAAGATTTGAAGAACGTTAGACATACAAAGGTGTTGTAATGACATGTCGGTAAGGCTCCCTTACTTGTCTCCCTTTGGACCTTGTTTGCTGTGTTCTTTTGTCTTTTGGTACTTAAACAAATTTTAAATGTAAAATTAATAGCGAACCGCCAAAAAACGTAGACAAACGAATCACAGGACAAAGCACCACGCGTTTCGACCTCTTAGGTCTCCATCAGGAAAGAGACAAAACACTCAGGACAACGAAAATGAACGAGCAAGAATTCATTCAACGCCCATCTTGCGCTGAAGTGAATGAAGTTAAGTGATTGCTCGTTAATTTTCGTTGTCCTGAGTGTTTCATATCTTGCCTGAAGAAGACCTAAGAGGTGGAAACGCGTTGTGTTTTGTCTTGTGATTCGTTTGTCTACGTTTTGTTGCGGTTCGCTTTTAATTACATTTCAGATTTGTTTAGATTTCCGCCTGCAGTCGCCTCACTTTTCAACTAGATCTTTTGGTACTTACTTTCAGCAATGCTGTGGGCTCTCTGATTCTGCTCATTGTGAGTTTATTGATTAACCTGCTGAAAATTAGATTGATTTTGACAGATGTATTTGTCTGACGATTCTACGACGACTTTTCTGTACTGTATGGTGTGAACCAGGCCAAATGTAGAACAGTATTACGTGGTGATTGGTGGTCAGGTCTGTATCTACAAACTTTATTTGAGATTGTTCTGAAAATTTGTAATAGGGGAAAAAAACAGACATCGTCGATGTTTTAGTCAGATTGATAGTGATCAGGATCAGGAGCGTAAAAATGATACAGAAACTTACAAATCAATTGGTTTCACTAAAGCAGTATATACACTTGATGGGCAATTCTCTTGTAGCAGAACTACGAACCCAAGCAATGTAGTGAAATTTATTAAAGAGCATAGGATGTCAAAGACGGCCTTGGTGCGAATTGGTGTAGGAAGTTTCAAAACGGAGTGACTGAGGGCGGAAAAAGAAGCAAAATTTAGAAAGAGAGGGGGTTAGTTACCGCTAAGCACATAGATAAAGACACGGTGTAGGAAGTTCAATCACTTCCAAAGATTTCAAATTGTGACTGTATGTGGTGGTTCAGCTCCAACCGCACATATGTCAAGGCCTTGTACATCGGGAAAAAAAACAACAGTAAAACAAAATGTCATGATTTCTGACTTTCTGGGTGTGATTGTTGTTTAAAAAATGCTATGTAAGCATAGTTAAGCTAAAATGGTCATGATTTCTGACTTTCTGGGTGTGATTGTTGTTTAAAAAAATGCTATGTAAGCATAGTTAAGCTAAAATGGTCATGATTTCTGACTTTCTGGGTGTGATTGTTGTTTAAAAATGCTATGTAAGCATAGTTAAGCTAAAATGGTCATGATTTCTGACTTTCTGGGTGTGATTGTTGTTTAAAAAATGCTATTTAAGCATAGTTAAGCTAAAATGGTCATGCTTGTTGGCTGCAAGGATGCTTTTGTCAACACTGCTGGACTTAGTTACGTCAGAACATTCATAACATTTTTTTAACGTTTTACGCTTTCTTTACTTTTGTAAGGCAAACTTCACTTTGGTGACTGCATTTTATTTACCTAATGGCTGTTCTACACAAAATTATTGTTGATAGTTTGTTCGTTCGTATGTTGTTTAAAAAAAATCTTTGATTAATTCATTTTGTTGATGCAAATACTATGGCTTTGAATGGACCATAAGATTGTGTGTCTAAAGAAAAAAACCCTCACTACCCCCCTCCCCCTCCAATGAACAGATGTGAATTCATCTCTGTGGATTTGCATAAGAAGAGAACAGAAGAAAACACAAAAGAATTTATTGCTATAAAATTGACAGTGACTTATGTGACATGATATATGATAAGTACAACCTTAACCTGTAAGGTGTCTAAGAATGTACAGTAAGAAACATGCATTTCTATTTCTTGTTCGGTCAATTGTAATTGTACTATACTGCTATATGTCTAACAAACTTCATTACTCACTAAACTGCTTAGATTATTATTGTGTACTTCTAATCCTGGTCCGCTATCTTTTACTTGGAGTAGCAACTTTTTTCGTAATTAGTCGTATAATGTAGATTCATAATTTCATACATTTGTGTGTGTGTGTGTGTGCGTGTGCGTGTGCGTGTGCGTGTGTGTGTGTGTGTGTGTGTGTTGTGTGTGTGTGTGTGTGTGTGTGTGTGTGTGTGTGAGAGAGAGAGAGAGAGAGAGAGAGAGAGAGAGAGAGAGAGAGAGAGAGAGAGAGAGAGAACGGTGCAGGAACATCACGAACATTGTCTGAGAGTGCTAATGCAGAGCACACTGCAACCTGTCTTTAACAGGGCCATCCAAAAGCAGAGAGCAACTGGCATGGAAGACACGCCTTACGGTCAGTCATCTGAGACTCTGTGCCAAATGCCCACAGCTATCTGGTCATATGCATGCAAGTTTCTATTGCTTAAAGACTTAAGTATGGCGTTTCAAATACATCCACACATCAGCGACGCTTGTAAACAAGTTCTCCGTTATAAGGACCTGGTATTGCCACTGCTGAACGCAGACGTCAACCACACTCATGATTACTTACACCCAGCACATGTGAAACTACTACATCGTTTGGGACCCTATTTCAGAAAAGTGAGCTTTCAAACTGGGCGTTTCAGTCTGGAATCAGAGACGTTTGATTGCATGGTGCAAACTCTCCTCTCTGCTTCCAGTGCCTTGCAGTTGTTAGAGATAACGACTTCTAGTCAAAAATTCTTTGAGTGTGGACCTGAACCCAACTGGCACACCGTCTTGCATAAGTGTGTAACCACCAAAGAGTATGTGAAAATAAAACTCGCTGCTCACCCGGGCGTCGGATCACTCTTGATTCCATCAGAATGCTGTTTCTTTCACTTGAAACCATCCGATCTACGATGCCAGTTCCTCGTATCTTTTGCCGTTGACTGGATAGA
Organism: Conus canariensis; assembly: GCA_033310375.1. NCBI lineage: Eukaryota > Metazoa > Mollusca > Gastropoda > Neogastropoda > Conidae > Conus > Conus canariensis. The sequence goes on along the minus strand of CM065736.1, from coordinate 13,514,582 downwards.
ACCACAGCACGTCTTCAACGCAGCGAACGAATCTGATGAAGAACCATCCCCACTGAGTTGTTTTCTGTCCAAGTTTCCAAACCTCAAGGAGCTCAATCTACCAGCGTACTATGTTAGCGAAGTGTTGCTGAACCACTTGGCAAAAGTAAGCACATCTCTTACCGACCTTCACATTGGTTGTCTAATCTTTGGTGAATACATGACAAACAGTGTAACTGGCGATGCTTGGGATCGTTTGAGTCAAGTCCATCCTTTGCTGAGGGTGAAGATTGATATACGGTTTTTCACATGTATTGAAGGCAGTTTTGATCGTCTGTATACACTCTTTAAACCACAAACGCCTGTGACTACAATAAATGCACTTTACGTAGATGAAGGAATCGTGTATCAGCTTCTGAATTGGTGTAAAACATATGCAAGGTCTCTGGAATATTTACGCGTGAGGGTACTGGTGAATAGAGAGCTCTCACGTACAGGGTACCTGTTGAAATGTGTGGAAGGTTTTCTGGATGAGATGATACTCTTAAAGTATATTCAGGAAGAGAAGGTGCCAGATTCTTGTGATGAGTCTTTTTGCGAACATGTGTTTACCATCACCCGGGAGAAGCTGTGACTGGCTGAAAAAGCTGCTTGAAAAGGATTTCTATCGGTCTGACTTGAAATCACCCAGCCATCGAGGGCATAACAATCACAGGAAGATCAAGTGCAGAACCAGAGAGTATTGGGATATACGAAAAAGGAAAGCATGTTCTTGGTTGTTTAAATTCAGGCTTGGAAATTCTTATTGACATGAATGATCATTACGCTCTTCCTGTCTTGTTTTGATATTTGAACGTATTTAGTGGGTGATTTGTATTTTCTATCAGTTCTCTGTTTGAAAAACATGCCCATATAATACTTAATTTCTTTTCTCTTCCCTGGCCTCCTGCTTTGGTACATGGTTCTATTACAAGGCTTATTTACCGGCTAACATTGTTCTCTATTCGTGATTTGGTTCATGATCATTTGATTCTGCATTGTCTGACCTGGCTTCGTGATCGTGCTTTGGTCTACTGTCCCAATTGTTTTTTTTCCATTTCTCATGTGATTTGAATGTTTTATTTCCCTTCTGTAGACTTGTTAGCTTTTTCCTTGTCTTTACACAGGTGGTATTCCGCGTTTCATTTCTATGCTGCTCTGTTGTCGTGTTCAGTGTTTCATTTCTATGCTGCTCTGTTGTCGTGTTAAGTGTTTCATTTCTATGCTGCTCTGTTGTCGTGTTCAGTGTTTCATTTCTATGCTGCTCTGTTGTCGTGTTCAGTGTTTCATTTCTATGCTGCTCTGTTGTCGTGTTCAATGTTTCATTTCTATGCTGCTCTGTTGTCGTGTTAAGTGTTTCATTTCTATGCTGCTCTGTTGTCGTGTTCAGTGTTTCATTTTTTGAAGTTCAAACCAAACACCAATACAACGTTGCATATGATCGTGAGACACGCTAATGAAGTTTTGCTTGAAGTAATTTTACAGCGTATGAACAAATAAATTAACACTATTTGGGAAAGATATCGAAGATTGAAAAACGTAGCAGTCCATATTGTGTCGCTAACACCTGACATTTTGCCTGTGAAATTTGTCCACAGTTCTATATGCGTTCATTGATACATTACTCTCTCAGTAGTTAAGCTAAATACTATAAGTAAGCCATATTGGGAACTCTTATAATCATTATATGGAAACCATGTATGTCAAGTATGAGTTTTCAATGAAGGGCAATGGTGCATGAGCACATTTTCGTGTTCATGTCACTGTTGTATTTAATGTTGCAATTTAGCTTTTCCAGGATAAGAATTGATGTTATTTTCAGTTGGTTGTCTTAAGTGTATGTATGGGTGGAGGGGAGAGGGAGGCGGCTAGGCGGAGACGACTTGGAGGGTGATGGTGGTTGTGATTCGTTGTGTTTGGTTGTAGCTTTTGTCATGCGTTGATCGTATAAAACTGTTAATGTTTATGATGTCATATAGGCTGCTTGGTGTTTTTGGAAGAAGCATAATGAACAGCCAAACAGAGCATACACTTTTTACTGCTATCGCCTTCATCATCATTATCATCTTTTTTTTCTATCACTATTCAGTTAGGCAAAGAACACCACAGACATCAATCTTCGCTTCTCGCCACCATGCGGCTTAAAATCCAGCCGTTGTGTTCAATCGATCAACAAAAGTGCAGATATGTACGCTGTGTCAATAATCGTGTCCACAATAAAGCTACACTCTTCAGTGCAAAGTGTTTTTTTTGTGGCTCTCTCACAATCTTGAGTTGTCTGTCATTTGTTTTCCCCCAAACTGTTATATTCTGCAAAGTGGTAATGTAATCCACAAAGAGAAAAGAAATACATGATAGGTTGAAAAGGCGAGCCGTGGGAATGGAATGACCAGACGTTTTGGGCAAAAAGCTCTTTGTCAGTTGTGATGATGTAGAAAAAAAAACCCATTAGGGCTTAAAACTCGAAATATTTGGCGATTCCCACTTTCAGTTAACTTTTCAACCTATTGAGTTTTTTTCTGTTCATGTTTATGTGACCAAGCGGTTAAGTCTACTTTTTAGGTGCCTAATCAACGAATTTTATACACAAAGAATAGCTCACGATTTGTCTAATGTCAAAAAATAATGTTCGTTATGACCAGCTGTGAAGTATTTTCAAATCGTTGCCAAGCAAGGCTGCCAGTATGGGTCCAGGTGCATACCACAGGCAGCGAAGGTGGCCCAGCTGATTGCTAAGGGTCAATTGATAGCAAGCCAGCTGTCGGTAAAAGCAAACAACTATCTGTTCTACATATTTCAAAAGAGCTGTAATTTAGTTACTGTCAAGGTAGAATTTAATGCCTGTAGGGAGAAGGTTTGGTTCTGAATGAAATCGCGTATTATCTTAATCAACATTTCCCGTATACGTCTAGGTGCTGGGCAACAGAGAACCAATATGTACCTTATATTTTGTCTTTCTGTACATAAGGAACAAATTAAGTTGTTAGATATAAATGTTTTGTGTAAATATTGATGTATTGCCAACTCAGAAATTCCGAATCGAACTCTAGTTGTAATGTATTTCAGATGCCTGTAAATATCTCAATGTAAATAATGTTTTAAACTATAGTCACTGCAAAAAAAAAGTTTTGTACAAACTAGTCTATCACTAGTTCGGATATGACTTGACTAACTTTACCACCTGCAAATATTTATTTGAAACAACGTATACAGCCATGATCACTTCCGACACACCTGGACTCGCCCAAACAAAACCAAATCCATATTTAAACAAACACATGCGAACATTTGTTATCCAGTTTTTTTTACCTCTTGCATCCAGGTCATACGACATATCACATGCTTTACTTTGATTGATGTCATTTTCCATTTGGATTTTTTAAGCCAGTAGCGAATACACTTAACAGCACAATTCACACACACACACACACACACACACACACACACACACACACACACACACACACACACACACACATACACACACATTCATTTACCTATCTACCTATGTATCTACCTACCTATATATTTACTTACCTACCTACCTACGTATGCATGCATGCATGCATGCATGCATGTAAGTATGTATGTATGTATGTATGTATGTATGTTTGTATGTATATATGTATGTTTCTATCTATCTACCTACCTACATTGATTGTTTCACCATAAACAAGGTAATTTGGTGTTGGCCTGTCTACTCCTAAAATGTCTTCAAAGCAAATAAATGAAGTAATTTACAGTGGACAACAGCACTGTTTAGGTCCCATAGTTCAGAGCCATACTGCACGACAGGGCTACATGCATCTCCTTGCCTTAGCCCTGATGTGCAGGCAATGTAATCAGCTAACATAGAACCAGATCGAATTCTAGCTTCGACAGCATTGTACACGCTTTTATGAATTTGAATAAATTGCCTTTAATACCATTTTCAAGAGTACTGTCCTGAGATGATTTCGATTTATCTTGTCAAAGGCTTTTTCGAAATCAATAAATGCAACATAAAATTTCCCATCGTAATAAAACTGTTTCTGTATTAAAGTTAGTAAGAAAAACTTGTGGTCGACTGCTGAGTATCCTTTATTTTTAATCCAGCTTGATAATCACCTAATATTGATTTCTTCCACCCATTCTTACAATATCATTTATTATTGTACTAAATAATTTACTACTAATATATGTTTGAGTTACGGAAATCGCTCTTTTTGAAAATGGGTTGAAAAACAGTTGTCATGGTATACACCATTATCAAATAGCTTTTTTTCAGAAAAAATGTACAAGCTGACCATTTTGATGCTTAGAGAGCTCGGCAACAATGTCAAAAAAATTAGCTGATTTACGGTTATTTAGTGTTCTAAAATTAAGCAGTATTTTTTTTTCTTTATAGAAAGGACGATTCATGTAGCCTTCCGTTTCAGCTTCATTGGAATTCTCATTTACTGTGTTGTCAGCATACGTCTCTAGCAAGGCTTTAAAATGTTGAAACCATAATCAATAGATGTGCTATTTCTGGGCCATTTCCTTTTGAAAGATGCATTATGAACACCGTTCCAAAATCAAAATGTTTTTGGTTTTCCACTGTCGTTACATGTTTATCTATTGACACTTTCTGGTAGTTTCCTCTCCCGCTTTGGTGATTTTTTATATTACGTCTGACAGTTACATTTTGATTTTTCTTTTCAATCATTGCTTCTATTTTCTTTTCAAATTTTACTGAACTACGAAATATTCGCAAAAATCTGGTAGTGTTTCTTTGACAAAGCTTATATTGCAATCAAACCATGTACATGAACTTCTATTTCATTAAATGATATACGTGTTTTCATGGATGCGGTACTTCCTCTTATACAATCAGTAAAATTTTCAGAGCATCATACACGTTAACATCAATTAAGTCAATTGCAAGATCAGTTCTGGTGTGTATTTCTTCACCTCGCAAAATATTGCTGCATATATCAGCACAATTCTTGTCCCACACAAGTCTATATATTTGTGTAAAACAAAATCATCGTTTTGCATAGAAATATCACGTGTAAGTTCCTTTGGAAAAAGAAAGCATGCTGTCCCTGGCAAATGGTCGGAATCCTTACAGTGAAGAAGAGATAATTCACAAAAGACAAACAAAATCATAAAAAGTTACGTGAAGATGCGAAATAGTCTGTGACACTGTTTCCCGAATAAGACATAAATGTGTAGCACACGCTATTCTATTACTGTACTCATATTCAGTGCTAATGTCCGATATTCTTTTTTTTTTTTTTTTTTTTTTTTTTTTTTTTACAATACTATCATTTGGTTGTCAGGTCAGCTTAGGAGACAAATTACTGAAATGTGGATCAAAATTATTTTTGACAGAATAGTCTTGAGAAACATCAGCAGTTCTACCGTCTAAATCACCATGTAAAATGGCACGTCATTCGCAACAGAAAAGTATCTAAACATTCTTTAAGCATACTGATTCCACTGTCAGTGTCAAATGAGTGTAGAAAGGCAATCCTTCTGGAGGTATATATGTACAAACATACAGAATATCTTTAGCGTATCAAACTATCACTTTATTGACCAAAACATGCAACAATTATTATCGTCCATATCGATACTTTGAACATATGGGCAAAGATAATTTCTTATCAAACAAAGAAGTCCTCCTGGTCGTCTACCATGTTCAGGAAAGTTTAGAGCAGGTTCACAAAACAGTCTGTACCCAGTAAATAGTCAAACTGACATTCCTGAATGAATGTCTCGACTAAACAAATAACATCAAATTCCCAAATATAAGAAATAAAACCAGAATCAGATGGTTTTCTAGTAACCCATTTACATTCCACAGCAACAACAAGAAGTAAAATGAAATTTAAAAAAAAAGTTGGTATTGCAGCCAGTGTGTGTTGCACGTGCACACTCACGCTGTCATCAGATGGCACAGCCTTGCTATCCTGATCAACATCACGGCGTTCAAGCGTGTCACTGACATGAGGGACAGGTGAGCGCCCAGACGGTGTTCGGTTAATTTTGTTCCCTCTCGCTGTTATGAGAGGGAAAAGAACGTCCAGAGACGGGCCGGCCAGCATCCTACCTGAATTCATGCAAACTGTCGCCCTCACCGCGGAAGGACTTCTACCATCTATGAGTAGGTGGTGTAAGACCACCCTGGCTCTCTTCCCATCATTTCTGGCTTTTTTCTTCAAATTTCAGATGGTGGGGACTGTTTGCATCTTATCTCCCTCACTCAGAGGGAGAAGTCTTACCTTATTAAAAAAAATATTGGTGCCGAGTAGTTTTTTTTTAAATATTTGAATTTACACTTTGCTTGTGTAAACAGTGCATCTTGCGATGATCAGGAAATCCGGTTCAAACAAAGGACCCTGTGAAATTCGTAAGCAAAACTTGTACCTTACTTATTAGCGATGACATCACGTAATTTGCTTTCACATTGCTCACTTGACTCATTCTGATCCCTATTTATTCCATAACGTATTGGGTTATTTCGTTTAAATCCGCCCTCAAGGTCTTAAGTCTTATTTTTCAATTGGTCGAGCCGAGAGAGCAGATCAGAGTTTGTCCTCGACATATTTTTCTTTTTTTTTCTTTTTTGTTTTCATTTTTATTTCAGATTATGACTTTATCTTTTAAACCATTTTATATCATTTTGTAAAACATATTGCTCTCTCTCTCTCTCTCTCTCTCTCTCTCTCTCTCTCTCTCTCTCAGTCATTTCACACATCGTTCCATCTCATAAAAATTACTCTTTGTGGTGGAGTTCTGGATTGTCGTGGACTGAAGCACCTCCATGATATCAGCATGGGTAGGGTGCCTGGAAGAACGAGGAAGAAACTGCCCAATATCCTGGGATGCCGTGGTCTTGTCCACGCTCATCTCTCCATGGCTGCCCGGTCGTGACTGTCTCAGGTTGCCCCGGGATTCAGGGTTCTGCTCTACGTCTCCGCACGCACCTCACCAGCGAACTGCCCCAGAACAGCAAGGTGAGAAACAGGCCAAGGGCGACACGGTCCAGTCTGCTCCAAAGCGTCAACATGGCGACTCGCGCGGCTTTCGTCTGCATGGCCCTCTTTGTCATCAATGACATTAAAACTGGGGGAAGAAAACAAACAAAAACGAGCCGCATGTCGCTCTGAAAGCGAATGGAGTCGATGGCTTGGTAGAGGCGGAAGGTGCTGGCAGAAAATGGCGCCCAAGGCAGGCTTCTTTGTCAGGTGGGAAGATTTAGCAGGGAGTCACAACATGAGACTTGCACGCTTCAGTGATGATTTTACTGCGAAGTGACCATCAACAATACGCAGAGAGAACACGTGAAGACAGCGGTGATTCAACGTGATTCTCTCTCTCTCTGTCTCTGTCTGTCTGTCTGCCTCTGTCTCTGTCTCTCTCTGTCTCTCTCTCTCTCTCAAACAATAACGCGCATACATAGATCTACACACAAGAACACATGCACACGTACACGTACGCGGACGTGCTTGCTCACACAAACACACACACACACACACACACACACACACACACACACACACACACACACACACAACGTGATTCAGTGTGACCTTATAATTAATTACAACCCTTTTGGTGAACATGTTTGGTCGACATATTAGAACAACAAGACCGAAAATGAGAAACTGTAGAACACTACCCTCAAGTATATTTTTCTGGAAGAAAATTACCGTTTTCACGAGGAACAAGATCACCATTGGCTTTTGAAGTGAGTGGTTTGCCATGCATTTCTTTATCCAGAGAGTTAAATTCGACCAAACCCATGTTGCACGTGCCGTTGTTTAGTATTTCCAGTGTTTGGTGAGCACAGGGCGACACTTTCGAGTCGAAAGTTGTTGTGGCAACAGTAGCCCAGTCAAGAGCTGAAGTGTAGGCAGTTTTGGCTGGTGCGTCTTGGGTGTTCTTAAAAGTTTCTGCAAACTCAGAATCACAGAGAGAGAGGGAGAGACAGACAGACAGACAGACAGACAGGCAGGCAGACACACACACACACACACACACACACACACACACACACACACACACACACACACAGAGACAGACAGACGCATTATGTCTGTCTGTCTGTCTGTCTGTCTCTGTGTGTGTGTGTGTGTGTGTGTGTGTGTGTGTGTGTGTGTGTGTGTCTGCCTGCCTGTCTGTCTGTCTGTCTGTCTGTCTCTCCCTCTCTCTCTGTGATTCTGAGTCCTCCTACCACCTTCCTCTCTCTCTCTCTCTCTCTCTCTCTCTCTCTCTCTCTCTCTCTCTCTCTCTCTCTCTCTCTCTGTGTGCGCGCGCGCGCATGTGTGTGTATGAACTAATTTTTCATATATACAAACCTGACTTTCTTCAGATGGAGAATCCTCTCTCTTTCTCACTCTCTCTGTCCTCTTCTGTCTGTCTGTCTGTCTGTCTGTCTGTCTGTCTGTCTGTCTTCTCTCTCTCTCTCTCTCTCTCTCTCTCTCTCTCTCTCTCTCTCTCTCCATAAACGGGGAAAGGGTTGAGGGTGACAGGATTAAAGGGAATGGAGTATGGACGGGCGCGGTTTGCAGAGAATGCCGAAGAAACTGAATTAATGACAGAGTCGATTTGCTTATATCCACCCCCACCCCCCTCCCCCACCCCCTTCCGCCTGCCTCTAACATCAAAATCATAACATTTATGTACTACGAATCTGTTGACTAAAGTCAAATGCTTGCTTGAAAAGAAAAAGACCAGTTTGTCCAAACCGAAGGAAAACCAAACGGACAGCTCCTTTTTTGTAGCGTCAATCCTCTCGGTCAGCACCATAGCTTTTTTTTTTTTTTTTCTTCATCAAACCTTTTAATATGGGGGATGATAACACAGCATTTTGTGTTTCATAGGCATTAAAGTCTTTTAAAGTAAATCGAACTTGATCTTTGACGGAAAAAATCTCACAAAAGGAGAGAAAGGGGGACGGGGCATTCAAGGAAAACGTCCCGGAGATGGGCCGAAAACTCGTCTTTCGTTTCAAATAATCCCGTTGCCAGTTGTACAATTTTCTGGTTGCTTATCATGATTGAATTGAACCCAGCCTGTAGTTGCTTACACTCTAGCAGCTCCCCCTCCCCCCCCCCCCCCCAACTCTCACCTCACGCATGTCACTCATGCAAATTTGATATGGATTTGTCGGAGGGATCTGCGCACTTTACAAAAGAAGAATGACAGTTTAAACAGTATCTGAGATACAGACTCCCCACGTTATTTTGATCATCATCATTACCATCATCATTATTCCTGTCAGTAACGTAAAACTATCATCATTACTACATCGACTCACACATTGTCTCCTTGACAGCCTCGTTTTCATTCAACGCCCATCTTGCGCTGAAGTGAATGAAGATTGGTGATTGCTCGTTCATTTTCGTTGTCCTCGGTGTCTTGTAGCTTGCCAGATGAAGACCTAAGAGGTCGAAACGCGCCGTGGTTTGTCTGTGATTCGTTTGTCTAGTTTTCTTGGCGGTTCGCTATTAATTACATTAAAAAAATTTTTTTTCGGTTGAAAGACGTATGGATGAACTTATTCAAGTTCCTTTCTCTCACGTCACGATGGAATCCGGGCTAAAGTGAAGTTTAGCAAACTCCTTGTGAATCCGAGTCCAGTCCTTATGATGTACATTTTTTGGGTAGTTATTGAATGTTTTTACTAAGAAAACCCACATTTTCATTTTCCCCTTCAAGCGATGGCAGTGAAGCTAAGTAAAAAAAAAAAATTGCATGATGTATTTAGCTTTGAAAGTGGAGGGTTCAATTGTACCCTTGCCAAAATAAAGTACAAGTGAATGAAGGATTTCCTCTCTGAACCCTCACCCAACCACCAAGTTTCCATCTCTCCTATCTCATGTCAATCAAGGATCAAAAGTCAACAGTGGTAACAGATATCGGGAGTGTTCAACAAATGATATGAAGAAATTATAGCGTTAAAAATGAGGAGACTTCCACCAAAACGGAATTAAGACTTGATAGAACGTACTTTAAAGCAGAAGGAGGCCGAAAGGTAATTTTGACAACCCCACCCCCTCCCTTTCTGTCAAAATATCATTCTTTTGTTCCCCCCTGCCTTGCGCAGAGGACTTCGTTTTTTTCTTTTGAATGGTAGTAAACAACTGCAGTGAGGTAGTAAAAACGTCAATAGAAAATACATGTTCATTTTCATTTCCTTTACGCCATTATTTGTCGGATTACATTCTAACACATAGGAATGAGCAACGAAAAATAAATCTTATTAAATGCGCTTTTAATTCCTACAGGACACACATTTCTAGAAATTTCAACTACATCGCTCTTAATTCTCAGTAAGATGCTGCTGCTAGGATTTCCGTCTGCACACCCCCGTCCTTCCTCTGAAATTCAAATGGTTCAAATTAAGTTGAAAGTTCTATAGCCCCACCTCCTTTCATCCGTCTAAGAATGATGGTATCGCCTTTTGCCCTATCAAGCACGCGTGCTTGATGCGATTTGATCCTATGTTATAGGGTATTGCGTGCTATGGAGGTGATGATGACGATGATGATGATGATGACGATGATGATGGTGGTGACGATGATGATGACGATGACAATGATGATGAGGAGGAGAAGAGCAGGAGCATGAGCGGGAGGAGGAGGAGGAGGATGATTATAATTATTGTTATCATAATCATCATTTGCAAAAAATGTGCTCTTCTCTCTCTCTCTCTCTTCTCTCTCTCTCTCTCTCTCTCTCTCTCTCTCTCTCTCTCTGTCGTGTTTTCCCTCTCTCTCTCTGAAATATGTGCGTGCGCGCGCGCGCGTGTGTATGTGTGTGTGTGTGTGTGCGCGCGCGCGCGTGTGCGTATAAGCGTGATCTGGTACAGAGAGTCTGAAAGAGCTAGAGCGAAGGGCACAGGCTGGGGCATTGTGACAACACCACCACCAGAAAGCCAACGGCAGCTGTCATGGCAGACAGACCACGCACTCAGTCCTTTCAGAATCTGTGCCAGATGCCCGTATCGGTCTGGCTCGAGGCTTGCAAGTTCCTGCTCCTCAAGGACTTGTACAGGTTGTTCCATACTCACCCCAACGTCCACACCGCCTGTAAGCAGTTTTTCCTTCATAGCCGGCCAGTGTTCTTCTTGTGGAACGACAAGGTGGATGACACCAGCAGGAACAGTGACTATCTACGCCCTGCCAGGAAGAACATTCTGCAGCGGCTGGGACCCTGTTTCAACCACGTGTGTTTTTACACTCACAGTTGTCGGATTGAGGCCAGCAGGTACAAGTGCATGACGGAAACTCTGGCTGCTTCCAGTCCTGTGGGGTCTGTACAGATCAGGGCTACTGAGCACAGGCACTCCCATTTCTTCCGCAGCAAAGACGGGAAAACCTGGCAACAGTTGCTGACGGATTGCGTCTCTTCCATAGAAGACCTTAAAATCGAACTCAGCGTGCACATGCTGACCCTGTCCCCACCCGGTGGACTACGTCGTCTTTGCTGGTCATTGCATCCGTGTGAGCTGCGGTGTCCGTTACTTACGTGTTTGGAGATCACAGTGGAAGAAGTTTCACTCATCGAAGATTCAGAAATGGAGCACATCAAGTTGTCCCCGCTTAATTATTTTCTGTCCATGTTTTCAAACCTGAGGGAACTATTTCTTTCGGTATACTACGTCACTAATGCGTTGTTGAACACGTTAGCAGGAGCGAACACCGCGCTGACCGACTTTCAGATGAAGTGCTCTGACAGGCTTCGCTGTCGCCAGCCGAGCGCTGTGTCTTCGGAATCTTGGGCTAATTTAAGTGTGGCCACCCCTCTGTTGAAAGTGAAGTGTGATGTACTTATCTGTGGGTCTGATGGAGGAAATGTACTGGCTGGCTTGTATAAAGTCTTCAAATCAACTACGCCCTTGATCAAGATATACGCACACTTCTCGGACAAAGGAAATGTATCGGAGCTTCTAAACATTCACAAGAACCCTGGAACATCTCTTCATATCAGTAAAGTTGGATGGTGCGGAGTCACGCCTCTTGCTGAAGGCTATGGAAGATTTCCGTGATGAGACAACACGCCTAAAGGACACTCGGGAGTCCACATTTGGGCATCCCATCAAACACACGATTACCGTGACCCTTTAGGTCGTCCCCTGTTGGCGTAGCGACCTGAAGGTGGCCGCTGCCAGACTGTCTTTAAGGTATCCAGCCTTCAGTGTCATCAGGAGTGTGTGCCAGATTACAGACTGTCAGCAAACAGAACGGGCACTCACGAGTTAGTGGCAGTGACATTTGACAAACTCAGAAGGCCCTGACTGTCTTGTTTTTGACACTTAGCCGTGAGGACCCTGTGATTTCCTTCCTTTACCCGTTTTGTATGTCCTTGACACATGGTCGTATCATGGTTTTTTTTTTTTTTTTTCGTTGCCTGGCATCGTGTTTTGGTATACGGTCCTCTCACGTGGCAGTTTTCTCTCTCGCATTGTTTTGCATTCAAACTCTTTTCATTTTCAGATAAGTATATTATCATTATGGTGATGTTTTGATAACGGTTCCGTATCCTATGAATAATTCACTTCTTCGATTTGTAATCCGGTCGTTGAGATATACAAATGACATTACATTTTTTCCCAGTTATTTTATACGCTCTCTTTACTCAGATTATGTTTAACGTTTTTTTCCCCACCAGTTATCCTTCTTTCATCATTCGCCACATACACTGATCATTTTGGGGATATCATCCTCTTTATTTCTGAGAAAAAAAAGTGTTAAATGAGTCATTGTGAACTTTTCATTTTTCTCTTGTATTAGTTATACTTGGTATTTTATTCTTGTTCTTGTGTTGACCCTGTCTCTGTTGTTGTTTATTTTTTCATGCCCCAGTCATGCTGAGTGTTTTATTCATCTTGATGTGGTTCTTATTCAATGTTCAATTTCCCATCGTCACACGGATTATATTCAGTGTGTCATTTTCTTTTGCTCACGCGGGTCAGATTCAGTGTTTTACAGCCCTTATTTCCATAAGGTATTTTTGTTTTCGTGTTTCAAAATTGTTCCTTTCTACACAGGTTACATTCAACATTTCATGTTTTCTTTTAATACATCATTACGTTCCAGGTCTTTTTTGCTATCTTTACACTGGTTGCGTTAAATGTTTCGTTTTCCTTTTTGTTTTACACAGATCATTTTTATTGTTTCATTTCCCGTCTACACGCAGGCCACCTTCAATATTCCACCCCCTTCTCTATACTAGTCATATTCAATGTTCTATTTAGCTTCCTCACATTGATCCATTCTGCCTCTTTACACTGGTCATGTTCATCGCTCCATTTCCCCATTTACACTGGCCACGTTCAATGTTCCATTTCCTCTTTACACTGGTCATGTTCATCGCTCCATTTCCCCATTTACACTGGCCACGTTCAATGTTCCATTTCCTCTTTACACTGGCCATGTTCATCGCTCCATTTCCCCATTTACACTGGCCACGTTCAATGTTCCATTTCCTCTTTACACTGGTCATGTTCATCGCTCCATTTCCCCATTTACACTGGCCACGTTCAATGTTCCATTTCCTCTTTACACTGGTCATGTTCATCGCTCCATTTCCCCATTTACACTGGCCACGTTCAATGTTCCATTTCCTCTTTACACTGGTCATGTTCATCGCTCCATTTCCCCATTTACACTGGCCACGTTCAATGTTCCATTTCCTCTTTACACTGGTCATGTTCATCGCTCCATTTCCCCATTTACACTGGCCACGTTCAGTGTTCCATTTCCCCATTTACACTGGCCACGTTCAGTGTTCCATTTCCCCATTTACACTGGCCACGTTCAGTGTTCCATTTCCTCTTTACACTGGTCATGTTCATCGCTCCATTTCCCCATTTACACTGGCCACGTTCAATGTTCCATTTCCTCTTTTATACTGGTCATGTTCATCGCTCCATTTCCCCATTTACACTGGCCACGTTCAATGTTCCATTTCCTCTTTATACTGGTCATGTTCATCGCTCCATTTCCCCATTTACACTGGCCACGTTCAATGTTCCATTTCCTCTCTACACTGGCCATGTTCATCGCTCCATTTCCCCATTTACACTGGCCACGTTCAATGTTCCATTTCCTCTTTACACTGGTCATGTTCATCGCTCCATTTCCCCATTTACACTGGCCACGTTCAATGTTCCATTTCCTCTTATATACTGGTCATGTTCAATTTCCATTTTACTTCGTGACACTGGTCAAGTTCATCGCTCCATTTCCCCATTTACACTGGTCATGTTCATGGCTCCATTTCCCCCATTTACACTGGTCATGTCATTGCTCCATTTCCCCATTTACAGTGGTCATGTTCATTGCTCCATTTCCCCATTTACAGTGGTCATGTCATTGCTCCATTTCCCCTCCTACACTGGTCATGTCATTGCTCCATTTCCCCTCCTACACTGGTCATGTCATTGCTCCATTTCCCCTCCTACACTGGTCATGTTCATTGCTCCATTTCCCCTCCTACACTGGTCATGTCATTGCTCCATTTCCCCATTTACACTGGTCATGTCATTGCTCCATTTCCACATTTACACTGGTCATGTCATTGCTCCATTTCCCCTCCTACACTGGTCATGTTCATTGCTCCATTTCCCCATTTACACTGGTCATGTCATTGCTCCATTTCTCCTCCTACACTGGTCATGTTCATTGCTCAATTTCCCCTCCTACACTGGTCATGTTCATTGCTCCATTTCCCCATTTACACTGGTCATGTCATTGCTCCATTTCCACATTTACACTGGTCATGTCATTGCTCAATTTCCCCTCCTACACTGGTCATGTTCATTGCTCCATTTCCCCATTTACACTGGTCATGTCATTGTTCCATTTCCCCATTTACACTGGTCATGTCATTGCTCCATTTCCCCTCCTACACTGGTCATGTCATTGCTCAATTTCCCCATTTACACTGGTCATGTCATTGCTCCATTTCCCCATTTACACTGGTCATGTTATTGCTCCATTTCCCCTCCAACACTGGTCATGTCATTGCTCCATTTCCCCATTTACACTGGTCATGTTCATGGCTCCATTTCCCCATTTACACTGGTCATGTCATCGCTCCATTTCCCCATTTACACTGGTCAAGTCATTGCTCCATTTCCTATTTACACTGGTCATGTCATTGCTCCATTTCCCCATTTACACTGGTCATGTTCATTTCTCCATTTCCCCATTTACACTGGTCATGTCATTGCTCCATTTCCCCTTTTACACTGGTCATGTCATTGCTCCATTTCCCCTCCTACACTGGTCATGTCATTGCTCCATTTCCCCTCCTACACTGGTCATGTCATTGCTCCATTTCCCCATTTACACTGGTCATGTCATTGCTCCATTTCCCCATTTACACTGGTCATGTTCATTTCTCCATTTCCCCATTTACACTGGTCATGTCATTGCTCCATTTCCCCTCCTACACTGGTCATGTCATTGCTCCATTTCCCCTCCTACACTGGTCATGTCATTGCTCCATTTCCCCTCCTACACTGGTCATGTCATTGCTCCATTTCCCCATTTACACTGGTCATGTTCATTGCTCCATTTCCCCATTTACACTGGTCATGTCATTGCTCCATTTCCCCATTTACACTGGTCATGTCATCGCTCCATTTCCCCATTTACACTGGTCATGTCATCGCTCCATTTCCCCTCCTACACTGGTCATGTCATTGCTCCATTTCCCCATTTACACTGGTCATGTTCATTGCTCCATTTCCCCATTTACACTGGTCATGTTCATTGCTCCATTTCCCCTTTTATACTGGTCGTGTTTAATGCTCCATTTCCCCTTTTACAGTGGTCATGTTCATTGCTCAATTTCCCCTTTTTACACCGGTCATGTTTAATGCTCCATTTCCCCTTTTACACTGCTCATGTTTAATGCTCCATTTCACTCTTTACTGGTCATGTTTAATGCTCCATTTCCCCTTTTTACAACGGTCATGTTTAATGCTTCATTTTCCTCTTTACTGGTCATGTTTAACACTCCATTCCCTCTTTACTGGTCATGTTTATTGCTCCATTTCCCCTTTTACACCGGTCATGTTTAACGCTCCATTTCCGGCTTTACTGGTCATGTTTAATGCTCCATTTCCCTTTCTACACTGGACATGTTTAATGCTCCATTTCCCTTTCTACACTGGACATGGTTAATGCTCCATTTTTCTGTTTACTGGTCATGTTTAATGCTCCATTTCCCCTTTTACACCGGTCATGTTTAATGCTTCATTTCCCTTTCTACGCTGGACATGTTTAATGCACCATTTCCCTTTCTGGACTAGACATGTTTAATGCTCCATTTTCCTCTTTACTGGTCATGTTTAATGCTCCATTTCCCCTTTTACACCGGTCATGTTTAATGCTCCATTTTCTCTTTACTGGTCATGTTTAATGCTCCATTTCCCCTTTTTACACTGGCCATGTTTAATGCTCTATTTCCCCTTTTACACCGGTCATGTTTAATGCTCCATTTCCCTCTTTATTGGTCATGTCCATTGCTCCATTTTCCTCTTTACTGGTCATGTTTAATGCTCCATTTTCCTCTTTTGTGTCTGCGCGCGCGCGCGCGCGCGCGCGTGTGTGTGTGTGTGCGCGTGCGTGTGTGTGTGTGTGTGGTGTGTGTGTGTGTGCGTGCGTGCGTGTGTGTGTGTGTGTGTGTGTGTGTGTGCGTGTGTGTGTGTGTGTGTGTGTGTGTGTGTGTGTGTGTGTGTGTGTAACTAAGACTATTGTGGAAAGCTGTAGCTTGAAGGAATGTATAATACAATCTAATCGTTAAAATCTGAAGTAATGTCTGTAACAATAAACAAGTAGGGTAGCTCACAGAGAGTAACCTTTATTCAAGACTGGCACAGCCTTTTAACAGCTTTTAAAAGGCTGTGCCAGTCTTGAATAAAAGTTACTCTGTGTTAGGTTTTCTTATGGGAGCAAGAGCTACCCTACTTGTTTATTGTTCATTGTTTACTGCTCCCTGCCTCATTTTATTTTCAACTTAATGTCTGTGTCGTCGTGTTCCATGGAGGTTGAAAGCAAGATGAGAACGATGGTATGCTGTCTGTACTTCAGATCAGAAAAAAAGAACGGAGCAGATGGTACTGCCATCTTCTCCAGGTTGTAGGACACGCAGTAAGTTTCGGGAGCTGTTTATGACTAGAAGCGGATACTTTCTTTTCAAAACAGATTTCTTGGAGGAAAAACAAAAACAAAAAAAAAAAAAACAAAAATAACGCCAACTAGCCTGGGACGTTTATGCATGATCACCGTGCAACAGTGGCGTCCACAAGTGAGTGTGAGAGCACTGTTACATCACATGGAGTCGCGAAACAGAAACTTGTGTTGAGGCAAGCGTGCGGTACGGTGTTTTCAAGATTTCCTGTCAAATTTTTCATTTCACTAACACACACACACACACACACACACACACACACACACGAGAGAAAGAAAATGGAAATAAAAAAACCCTCAGCGCATTAGATTTTAAACATAAGATCCTTTACTAGCGGCAAATGGGAACCATCCTATTCCGTCTTGAAAACAGAACCATTCATAATGATCCCCTTCTCCGACGCCTTTCGTCCACTGACTGGGACACGTCAGTGAGACACGGCTGACTGTGGCTGTGCTCCCTTGGAATCAAGTAGGGATATACCACAGTCTATAACTCCGTGGTATCCTCACCACCGAGGGCTCGAAACAGAATCCAACGGCACCCCCTTAAGCAGCGAGGTCAGGGTAGAGAAGAAAGAGAAGAAAGCGCTCTGAGGAAATGAGCTGCTGAAAAAACAAACAACTAAAACCATTATTCAAGAAGTTTTAAATGCAGGGGGAAATCTTTGAGCCTATGTCTTGAGGATCCTTTTCAGGGATAGAAGGAAGGTCAAAAGGTGTCAACGGTCAGAGAGGTCAGCTCTGCTGTTTAATAACCCAAGCATCGTCAGTCACATTAGTGCTGACAGCAGCTAAGAATTGTGCAGAACAGTATTTGCTTGGATCTCCTAAGATATGCAATCGCCCAAACGATTGACCGAACAATGATGTGTTGAACAATTCTGAAGTGGGTGAAAAGATAACAAATGAATAAACAAATAACAAAACAATTAAAGGAGGGGTTGGGGTGAGGTGGGTTGGGGTGGGGTGGGCTTGTGAGGGGAAGAAAATGGCAATGATAAATCAGGTGCGTTAGATTACAAATATAGTATATCTTGTCCTTACAGACCTCCGGCCGATAGGACGTGAACCTCACCTGTGACTGACTGACTGAAAGCAGCGAACTCGATTGGATTGGAAGCGGAAACAATGATATGACGTCACTGTAATAAAAAATAGCTAGGTGTTCTACTCTTCTCCACAACATACTCATCCCCGCGTCCTGATTGGCCAATCGCGATGGGACTACAACAGACGTGCCGTACATGAATGATGAAATTCGTTCACTCGGGTGTTCGTGCAGTTCTTGCAGAAGTGAAACCGGTTGGGTGGCCTCCCCTGTCCCCTGTCTCCACGAACGTTGTCTGTTCTGATTACACGATTACACGTCAGTTTGCAGGCGGTTACGTTTGATATTCCTGTTGAAGTGAAGTGAAAAATTCCGTAAAGTTAAGGTACTCTCTCTCTCTCTCTCTCTCTCTCTCTCTCTCTCTCTCTCCGCACTGTTTTCTCTCTCTCTCTCTCTCTCTCTCTCTCTCTCTCTCTCTCTCTCTCTCTCTCTCTCTTGTCGTGTGTGTGTGTGTGTGTGTGTGTGTGTGTGTGTGTGTGTGTGTGTGTGTGAACACACGCGCGGGCGCGTGTCTAAACGTGTCCCCTTTTTAATTCTTGAAAGTCAACCTTGAACGGAGAATACGAATACGAATCATTCATTCAGATTAAATTAAGGCCATAGTCCATACTGAACAGGTAACAGTCGTACTACATATGATTAATATTTTCAACCTTACACACACACACACACACACACACACACACACACACACACACACACACACACACACACACATGTATATATATATATATATATATACATATATGCAGAGATGGAAAGGAGACACACACACACACACACACACACACACACACACACACACACACACACACAAATATATATATATATATATATATATTATGAACAATATAAAAAAAGTCCTTAAAAAATCTGAAGGTGCTCAACCCCTTGGGGAGCAACATATGTTAAAAAATATTTTTAAAAAATAATTTTTAAAAATGAAGTATTAAAATCTTTTAATACTTCATTTTTAAAAATATTTTTAACAAATATATATATATATATATATATATATATATATATATATATATATATATGTGTGTATACATACACATATGCAGACACACACACACACACACACACACACACACACACACACACACACACACAGAGGTGCGAGCTAACAAGTCAGTATTGATAAGGATCACCTCCTCTCCTCCCCCTCCCTCCCCCCCCCCCCCCACACACACACACACTCATGTTGGACGGAGTCTCTTTTTATCTTGTCGAACATGACATTCCTAACACTACTGCATCAAGAGCAAGGGAGGAACAGGGACTGATTCAGCCATCGTGTAAGGTGGACATAGGCAAGGCTTACAAGCGGTAGGGGTCGGAGAAGAAATCCTGAGGAGGAAGTCTTTTGGCGACACCAGCTTTGCCCTAGTCTTCTGTCGTGTGAATCTGGCGCTGATTGTTATCTTCTCTCGCCTCTAAATTAATTGCTTGTTGCAAAGACAGTGTCCGGATTGTAAAGAAAGGATGAAAGGCAATCTTTTCTTTTGAATGATAATCTGTATCCCCCCCCCCCCCCCATCTTCTGTGCCACTTCAGTGGCATTGCACCCACACCGCTCATTCCGACACCCCCCCTCACCCGTTCACAGCCACAGCCCGGCCCTTCCCGCCGCAGCCCCAGCACCGGCAATCCCCGGAGAGCTGTCAGTGTCAAGTCGTCGAGAGGCCACCCACTGGAGGAGACTGCACCGCTGCAGAGTCATTTCTGTGGTGTTCAGTGGTGCCTGTTGTGTCTCCGTATAATATTTATGGTAGCAAGTTTACTTGGAGACGAGTCAAAATTAAATCTGAGTGAAGATTATATGAACTTTAGACATAAATAGTTAATGTAACTCAAGGTAAGACCTCCAGAAAGATCCCGTGACTCTTTCTCAGATTGCTAGTGGTTGTTTATTTTCCTCGTGTCACCGATTAATCTGACGTTTATACTTACACACAATTATAGAGAATGCACGGAAAGGTTTCTTCTCATCCCGTCCCGCGATGAATATTTAAAACATCGTAACACACATAATAAACTCTCTAATCATGTTAAAAGAAGTTACAGATTGGTTGGGTTTGACATATCACCATTAGGGGTAACCCTCTTGCAGCTGATCATGAGTATCCACGCCATATAGAATCTTGTTAGTCGGCCTCAGAGACTCTCACTTTTGAATGTACCCTCACAGATGGCACTGGACACAAAATCACATCGATGTCCAAGCCAGAAACGAGCCACGCTTATGCCTCTACTGACTGAGAGGATGTTGCGAACTGGAACTCATAATGATCTACCGCTGACATCGCGATTGTTGTCTCTTTTTTTTTTAAACCTTTGTTCATAATTTGAACTGGAAAGCAGTCCAAACACTGGTTTGCGAAGCGTGGAAACAACGTGAATTTTATTGTTCGTGTCCAAGACTCGAATCTTCTTCTTCTTCCAGTAATGTCGGCAATTATTGACATGCTGGAGGGATTTACGTGGAGGATCTGGTCACCTTCGAAATGAAGGTGGCCAGGGTGGGGGATTTGACGACTTCTGCAGACAGGTCGTTCCAGTCGCGGATGGTACGGGGGGCAGAGAAGGCATGCTTGCGGTAGTCTGTGCGAGTCTTGAAAGGATAGGTACCGGGAAGCTAATGGACTTCTTTTTCCATGGTGATGGTGATATGCACGTGGATGGTGATATGTACTGGATGGTGAATTATGTGGATGGTGATATGTATGTGATGGTGATATGTACGTGGATGGTGATATGTACGTGGATGGTGATATGTATGTGGATGGTGATATGTACGTGGATGGTGATATGTACGTGGATGGTGATATGTACGTGGATGGTGATATGTATGGATGGTGATATGTAGTGGATGGTGATATGTATGTGGATGGTGATATGTACGTGGATGGTGATATGTACGTGGATGGTGATATGTATGTGGGTGTGATATGTACGTGGATGGTGATATGTACGTGGATGGTGATATGTATGTGGATGGTGATATGTACGTGGATGGTGATATGTACGTGGATGTGATATGTACGTGATGTGATATGTATGTGGATGGTGATATGTACTGGAGGTGATATGTACGTGGATGGTGATATGTATGTGGATGGTGATATGTACGTGGATGGTGATAGTACGTGGATGGTGATATGTATGTGGATGGTGATATGTACGTGGATGGTGATATGTACGTGGATGGTGATATGCACGTGGAATCAGAACTTGATGGAAGCAGTCAGACTGCGCCTTGTTCCCATGCTGGCCTGTCTGGAACTGTAGGTTCTGGCTCACGTTGGAACGAAGATGCGTCAGCGGATCCACTCCACGCAGAGTCTGTGAGCCAAGCGTCACAGTTTGATAGTTCTTGCTCAGAAAAAAATGATTTCTGGACAAAATAGTCTTCTTGTTTCTCACAAATAAGAACTTTGCTTGGGGATGCACTGAAGATTTAACGTAGAAATAAAAGAACAAAAGTTGTCGGCGTTTCGGTCGTCGATCGTTTTTGGAACTGATGACGTCACTATACAATCACGTATGAAATATATACTTGAGCGTACGGATCCGTGTTTAATGGTGCGTGTGTGTGTGTGTGTGTGTGTGTGCGCGTGTGCACGCTCGCGAAATGTGGACAATTTGTTTCTTAAGCGTTTCCTGTACTAAATTATCACACGTGTAAATATTATTTCGAAGAACAATGTTCGGAACTGGATTAATTGACACTTGGCACAAATGTTGTTCTTGGGAAAGGGGGGGGGGGATCCTCGTCTCTTTAGTTTTAATATTGTTTGTCGAATGTTACCGCAGTATACTTGCACCTCCACGGCCTTTATACAAAGCGAAAAGAGCAAAGTTAAAAGAAAAGAAAATACTAATGAGATTGTTTGACATTCAGAGTGTGAAATTCTTCTGAAATAATCTTATTCGAAGTGAACTTAAGAAGGTTATGCATGGAAGAAGAGCACACACCTGGATTTCAAAATGTCAAAAAGTACTTTGCGTTTATTAACTCGCCTGCATTGTTTACAGTGCTGCGAGATGGAGCACCGTTCTATTCTGTACAGACCAGTTACATCCTAGCTGCAGAAAGTGAACCAGTTGGTCACATGTATTTTTGTACTATCACTGCTGATGAGACGTGTGTGTGTGTGTGTGTGTGTGTGTGTGTGTGTGTGTGTGTGTGTGTGTGTTACATAAGTGCGTGCGCGCGCGCGCGCGTGTGTGTGTGCGTGTGTATGTGTGTGTGTGCGTGTGTATGTGTATGAGTTTGTGCGCGCGCGCGGTGTGTGTGTGTGTGTGTGTGTGTGTGTGTGTGTGTGTGTGTGAGCGCGCGCGTGCACCTGCGCACGCGCATGTGCGATGCAGGGTACAGAACGGGTGTTGAGAAGAGCTGACCGACACAAGAGCAGCACCGCAGCATTTCGACCACTTCGCCATCAGAAAGCCGACACCCCCCTGCCATGGAAGACACACACCACACTCAGTCCTGTCAGACCCTGGGCCAGCTGCCGACGTCAGTCTGGACCTATGCCTGCAAGCACCTGCGCTTTAAGGACCTGGGCAGGTTGTTTCACACCTACCCCTATGTTGAGCAGGCCTGTATCCAAAGGTTCCACCGCCTGCGGCCCGTGTTCACCCTGCAGCAGAACGACAGCTCTGGCACCCGCCCCGTGAACCGTGATCACCTGAGCGCTGGAAGAATGGCCGTGCTGCAACGTTTAGGACGGCATTTCAGACACGTGCTTTTCCAGACCCAGAGTTTTCACCTGGCGCCAGACACGTTTGGCCGCATAGAGCGAGTTCTGGTGACTGAATCCAATGCTTTGAGATCGCTGGAAATCAGCTTTTGTGACGAGTCCAGTTTTTGTTTCTTTGACAGCGGAACCGGGTACGACTGGCATGGGTTCCTGCACAGCTGTGTCACTGCCAGACCCTACGTCAAAATTGAGCTCAGTCTCCACATGTTTTGTCTGCCGCCCCTCACTCAGTCCTCTTACTACCATCAGACCCCATGTGATCTACGATGCCGGTTCCTCACTTTCTTATTGATTGAAGAGAGGCTGGAACCTGTACACGTCCCCAACAAACCTTTCTCCGCTATACTCTTGTTGCTGGCCAGGTTTCCAAACCTGAGGGAACTCGATCTGACGGTGTACTATGTTGCCGACGTGTTGCTGAGCAGGCTGGCACAAGAAAACAAAGCCCTTAGGACTTTCCATATCAATTACACGTCGTTTCAGCATGGTGTCATGCATTCTGTGTCCGCTGAGGCGTGGAGGGAATTGGCCGCAGCTCTTCCTCTGCTGAAAGTGAGATGTAACCTGGTCATCAGAACGCTGAGAGACGACACTTTCCATGGTCTGTATAAAGTCTTCAAACCCAGCACGCCCATGACCGCAATGACGGTGAGCTACCCGGAACCACGGAGCTTCTCTCAGCTTCTGACCTGGTGCAACACCTTTGCAGGCACCTTGCAATTTTTATCCGTGAAGATGGCGCTGGGTGTTGGGAATTTCGTTCCAGATGCTGTGCTGAAAGCTGTGGACGATTTTTGTGGTGAGAGTTCGTGCTTTAGGCTGCTGGACGCCACCCAAAGTCCTGCAGGTGAACTGGGTTTCTTTTTTACCCGTCAGAAATCGAAAGCTGGTGCGGTGGTCACTTGAAGAGGGGTTCAGTCGACCTGACTTTAAAACCAAAGAGCCGTCAAGTCTCATTTGACATTGCGAGTGTGCAAACGAACCATGTGTTAAGTTGTAAACCTGTTTGTACTGATTGATCATTAATTTGGCAACTTGGTCTCATTTCATTTTTTTGAATGGGCAGATAAACCATGTGTTAAGCTGTAAACGTTTCTGTACTAACTAATTTGGCAACGTCGTCTTGTTTCATTTTTTGTCGTCATTTTTTTTCTTCTTTCTTCTTTTTTTTTCTTGTTTTTGCCAGTGTTCCGACGTTGTTTGTTTGTTGCCGATGCATTCATTTGGATTTATTTTTAGGGGTTGGATTTATAGCGAGAGAGGGGACGGAGGAAAGGAGAGGATGCAAAGGGAGGGGGGGGGGCGTAGTGGGTGGGGGGGGGGGGGGAGGGGGAGGGGTAGGGACCCAGACCCACATTTCTACTATTGTTAATTGCCATAACTTTCTGTTATGATGTAGAATGTTGTATTTATCAAAACAAGTAAACTCTACAGCTTTGTACATCCTCAGTTTAAGATTATCATCTCTGTAGCATGTGAACAAGAAAACTGTCGTCAGAAAGGTGCTATAGACTACTTTTCCTGGACATACACAGTCAGAATTATCGCTGTCCATTGATGCCCACTATTCACAAACTCACCTGCAGACAAACAAGTTGCCATTGCTCTCTGTCTGTCTGTCTGTCTGTCTGTCTGTCTGTCTGTCTGTCTCTCATGGATTGAATATCAGCACATCTATTCCTTCTCTGCTCATTGTCTTTTGTGTATTCATTTAGCTCTTATAAGTAAAGAACAGTCGTTTTTTTTTTCCAGTCAATGTGTGTGTGGGTAAGGGGGAAAAGAAGGTGGAAAGAAGAGGGTGCAGACGGAGGGTGCAGAAGGGAGGGTGCAGAAGGGAGGGTGCAGACGGGAGGGTGCAGACGGGAGGGTGCAGAAGGGAGGGTGCAGACGGGAGGATGCACATGGGAGGGTGCAGACGGGAGGGTGCAGACGGGAGGGTGCAGAAGGGAGGGTGCAGAAGGGAGGGTGCAGACGGGAGGGTGCAGACGGGAGGATGCACATGGGAGGGTGCAGACGGGAGGGTGCAGACGGGAGGGTGCAGACGGGAGGGTGCAGAGGGAGGGTGCAGACGGAGGGTGCAGAACGGGAGGGTGCAGACGGGAGGGTGCAGAAGGGAGGGTGCAGAAGGGAGGGTGCAGAGGGGAAGGAGGGTGCAGACGGGAGGGTGCAGACGGGAGGGTGCAGATGGGAGGGTGCAGACGGGAGGGTGCAGACGGGAGGGTGCAGGACGGGAGGGGGGAAGGGGGTAGCGAGAGAGGCAATGGAGGATTGTACATTTTGGGTTGTACTTTGCGATTCGTGCAGTGAATCAGTGAAGCCCTTTTGTTAGGCAGGCTGCTTGACGCTTTGGAACCATTTCTCTTCTGAAGTATATTCATGCAAATGTTGGATATGTTGACTGTTTTGCAAATAACAGAATTTTGGTATCACTCGTTGCCTTTGTGAACATGTGTGGAGTTCACCATGTGAGAAATGTACCATATATATATATATATATATATATATATATATATATATTTATTTATGTATGTATGTTTTCCCCCACTACTTAATTTTCCCCCACTGCTTTAATTGTTCAACATTTTCTCTCTCTCTCTCTCTCTCATAATATATATATATAGTGTGTGTGTGTGTGTGTGTGTGTGTGTGTGTGTGTGTGTGTGTGTGTGTGTGTGTGAATAGCGACTCATCTGTCCATGTGCCCATACAGACGTTCAGCTCAATTCAATAACAGTCTATCTATCCACACTGGAATTCTTTGGGTATTCACAACGATGGTTCCTATATGTTGTAAGTTCATGGTTAAAAATATTTTCTTTGATGCCCTTTTCTAACCTTCTTACTCCCCCCCCCCCCCCACACACACACCGACACTCTTCCTCTTCCCCCACTGCATGGTCCCCTCTCCGAATCCTCCCGCCGTCCCCATACCTTTTCCCGCAATCTTTGAAAGTGTGTTGTTATAGCGACAGGAACGGATATTTGCACATGTTTATCTCCTTTATCCCCATTCCTTACATCATGTTTGCTACAATCTCTGCCTGTCTGTCTGTCTGTCTGTCTGTCTGTCTATCTGTCTGTCTGTCTATCTGTCTCTGTCTCTTTTTCACACACACGCACGCACACGCACGCACGCACGCACGCACGCACGCACGCACGCACACAGAGGTACCACACTACCTCTAACACACAAAAGTGGATATATTCGTATGTGTATTGAACAAACAGCACGGGAAACAAGAGCAAGTGACCAGTTCCTTTATCATAATGGTGACCTTACAAAGATTGAGAGGAGTGGGGATGGAACTTTTTTTCCACCAAACATTTCATTTTGGGGCACATTTGCAAACAATGCATTTCATCATCACGACGTGTACAGGCGAAGCAATCGATCTAGTAACTACGGTACTATGCATTCCGTCCAGACATCAAGAAAAATTCGTGAGTACAACAATCAGGGGCAAAAATATTGAAGTATCGACATTTTTAGGCAATGGTATTTTCATCTGTTACTTTTCAAAAGATTCTGATCGGGATACCACTTCTTACCAAATTCTGTGGATCGCATTTGTATTCAGTGCATGTATTTTTTATTTCATATTTGCTCTTTAACTCTTTCCAAACGTGTAGGGGATTAAGTTTGATCTTACTGATTTTACATTTATCTACAAAATATTTAGCAAACAGGATGAGTTGGTCAAACCCCTTGTCTATTTTTATTTGATTATCATTACCTAACAATAGCAATTCTCTGATAAGCTTGATTCTTGAACAGTTTCACATTTTCTCTTAACTCTTCCTAGAGAGCATTGTAATAAACTTTTGAACCTTTAAATACGTTTGTGATAATTTGTAGTGCTTTCGTCGTTTGGTTACATTCTCCATTCCTTATTATAATATATCTTTTCTTAAAATAGCTTTTCATAGATTGAACGCATCCCATGTATTCAAGATAACTTACGTTTATAGGCAAAATCTTTCATAATCCTAGAAATCTCCATTTTCGTCAATGATATCTCTTACCAAAAAAGTGTTAGCCAATCCAGCTTTTAATGCAAAAAAAAAACACCATTACCTACTCTAAATTCATCGTTACACAAAAGTGGCTCTGCCGGGACCTTTTGTTTATATTACTGTTTTTTCGAATCCTACAGGCTAGTGCTTCTGAACACAAAATAGATGAATATAGCGAAATGGATCACCCTGACGACAACCCCTTTGTCTTTCAAGACTGAGAAACTTTTCCATTCACTATAACATATGATCTTATGTTTTTTGTAAAAAGCTGAGATCCATCAACACAAGTCGTCTCCATATCCAAAGACTTTTAGAACTTTTTGCATGTATTTACAATATATTCTCTTTAAAGGTTTTTGGAAGTCTACTGTTACCAACAAGTCTGGAAGAACTTTTATTCTGAAAATATGCATTACACTATACAAAATTCTGACATTGTCTCCGGTGTGTCTGCCTGGAACGAATCCTGTTTGATCTTCATTTGTTACCTTCGGAAAGACTTTCGTCATTCTGTTTGCTGTGCACGTGGTTCCTATTTTAAAAGCAACATTTGACAACATGGAACTTTATAAGTCCTTCATTCTGTTAGTCCAGCCGACCACACAGGGCCTCCCTAGGGCTGTAAACATAGAGGATGGAGAGCCCCCTCCCCCTCCTCCACCTCTCCTTAGCCTAATGGCCAGAGGGGCAGTGAACTGTCAGAGGTCCATGGAGTCAAGGGCACAGCATGATAGAACGCGGTGCCCATCTTTCTTCTCCTTCCGCAGCCTTTAACCTTCACTGAACTGAATCAGGTACCCCTTTATTGCCGGGTGGACAGCGAGGGGTTCAGGTACCCCTTTATTGCCGGGTGGACAGCGAGGGTTTTCAAGCCGAAAGGATCCGAACCTGCGAGTGGTTCGAACTCGCGACCGTCAGTTCCACAGGCAAACGCTCTGACCATGTGAGCACAGGCTCCTCAGAAAGTTTGTATGAGAAAAAACAAACAAAGAAAGAAAAACCAAAAGAAAGAAAGAAAAACCAAACAACAAAGAACAATAACAAAGACAAATGTGATCAGTAAACAACAACAACAACAATTAATGAGATGGCAGCTTAACCATTGATCTTCAGTCCACACACACACACACACACACACACACACACACACACACACACACACACACACACACACGCGCGCGCACAACCACACACAACCACACACACACACACACACACACACACACACACACACGATAGGCGCGAGCGCGCGCACTCACACACACAAACAAACAAACACACACCAAATATGCATACATCTACCCCCCCCTCTCTCTCTTCCTTTCTTACACACACACACACACACACACACACACACACACACACACACACACACACACATTCAATATGCATACATCTACCCCCCCCCCCCCTCTCTCTCTTTGTCACGCATGCGCGCGCGTGCGCGCGCGTTCACACACACACACACACACACACACACACACACACACACACACACACACACACACATACACACCCACGGTGCTGTCCAGTGTATTCCATGAATGACAAAGATAAACACACACACACACACACACACACACACACACACACACACACACACACACACATACGCACGTGCTGGCGCGCCCGCGCGTGCAGAGAGAGAGAGAGAGAGAGAGAGAGAGAGAGAGAGAGAGAGAGAGAGAGAGAGAGAGTACTCACTCAGGGGTGTTCCAGGTAGATCATTATTTGCACTTGCTTTCGTTCGTCTCGTCCGTGGAAGGTGAACAACACAAGTGGGATTGACAAACCTTTAGCCGTGTGACGCTACCAACGGGAGTGCCAACTGGAAACTTGTCAAAATACATTGTGGCTGCTGATAGGATTGTCTGCTTCTGCAAAGTCAAGGTATTGTCCGCCTACCCATCCCCCTCCTGTATGTGTGTGTGTGTGTGTGTGTGTGTGTGTGTGTGTGCGTGCGTGCGTGCGTGCGTGCGTGCGTGCGTGCGTGCGTGGTGTGTGTGTGTGTGTGTGTGTGTGTGTGTGTGTGTGTGCGCGCGCGCGCCTCCAATGCGGAATGTCAAGGAATGTCTATTAAAAATGTACACTCTGAGCCCCCTCCACCTCTGCGAACCAACATACATCGTGAGGGATAGTGGCTCCATTGTCTCAATATTTGGTGGGTGATCTGTTAAAGGATAGCATCGGAAATAAAATGGTGCCAGTTTATTAAGAATTCAACAATATTTCACAGCCCCCCCCCCCCCCCCCCCCCCTCCTCATTTCTCTCCAGTCCCTCACCTACAAACGCGTCTTTCTGTCAAGATGAAGGTCCACTTTGTGACAAGACAGGGATACAAGTGCTGAATTTGACAATGTAGCAATGATGTTTTGACAGAAAGAAAAATCGTGTCGAGAAAATGGGCATGATAGGAAATATTTCTCTAAAATCTGGCGAGGAGGTCCATTTAAAGTGATTTTAACATTCTCAGGACAAACTATTGCCAACAGAGCACGAGACAGTCATGGTGGACAGATTCCTTTCGTAATCCCCCCTCCCCCCTCCCCCCCCCCCCCCCCCCCCCGCCAACCATGCCCCCCCCCCCCCCCGCCAACCATGCCCCCTCCTGCCCCGCCGCCCCTGCCTGAAACTTTTTACCACCGAAGTATGAATGTTAACTAATCGAAATTGAAGGCCTTACACGTTTCATTCTTCCGTGCTCTCAGCATTTTTTTTTTCTGCATGCAAACTGTCCTTGATTTTCATGGAAAAACACTCTGTAGCGGAGGGGTACAAATGGAAATCTTTCTGATCTGACAGTGTACATGCTTGCTTGCTTACGCACAAAGAAGTCTAGACCTAAGAGTAATCTAATGTATGTCAATTAATTAAGTTATCATTAAGAGCCATTACTGACATTTCATGCTGATGTCAAATCGAAATTCATATTTATTGACAAAAGTAGCCAAGTTCAATACATGACGCAGTAACGGGAGAACACAGGTTAGAATTCACGTTCGTAAAAATGTATTGTTCATTTATTTGGTAATTTGGACATTGGGATACTTACAGTCATCTAAAATGTCCACTTTATTCAGACATAAGATACACAACATCTTCTTTGTCCTTTGTTAAAAGAAACGTACCATGTGGCGGCACAGACAAATCCAAATTTAACAAACTAACAGTGTGATCATTCACTCACTTTCGTATAATCGCACGCACGCAAAATAACCACGTAGGCATATGCAGGCAGGTTCCACAACACGTCCACATAAAATACACATGAACTCATGTGCACAGACACGTCGACTCCCAGCACGCAGTGTGGATGGAAGGATTTAAATTATAACTGGTACAACACCCACACTGCATTATCACATAAGACTTAGGCATTTGAAACTACTTTTCATTATTTTCTTCGGAACTTGTGTTTGTGCTTCTGTACACGCGTTGAAGTAACAGTTAGCCATCATTTATACTGCCAATAGTGCACCATACGTTTTCTTGCAAGCCGTGGATCTTAAAGTCATCACGCTTGCGTGTTTTCAATAAGTTTACCAGATGAAAACAACACCTCTATGGTGCTTCTTGTTGAGAGGCATATCATAGTTACTAATAACATACAAAATGTTTGTAAGTTCTCTGGTTTTATTTCAGTTAAAACTGTGACAGATCGTTTCATGTGATCTAGTCAGAAAACCTTGTTTGTTATTTAAACCCCCCCCAGTGATTTGAATAAACAAAAATAATAATGAATTCACACCAAGCCGAGAACATAATAATCTATTTCTTCTTTTTTTTTACGGGCATTTACACAATTGCCAAATACTTGGTCAGTATTTGTCAGGGTCAGGTCTTGTACCGGCACAGAGGCCTCCACCAGGCTGCTACAAAACTATTGTACCCGTTTGGAGAGTTACATTTTTTTTCTCTATCAGACGATAACAAACAAGAAAGGTAACTCTTGCTCCCATAAGAAGACAGCGACTCGCCCGTAAATCTGAAAGCAAGTTGTACGGGTGTGAGTGGTATGACACACCTGCAGACACAGAGTACACAGAACACGGGTGTGAGTGGCATGACACACCTGCAGACACAGAGTGCACAGAACACGGGTGTGAGTGGCATGGCACACCTGCAGACAAAGAGTACACAGAACAAGCAAGGAGATGTCCTCTGGAAAGGATGTTCCAAGCTTGCCCATACCTCCCCATGCCTAGTATATGTCCACAGCAACGGCCACTGAAGGAATGAAATTAAGATGAATTTAACGTCTATTCGAAACTATCAAAAGCCTTTTGATCTTCCACACTGTCAAACATGACACAGAGTACAACAGAAACAAGGACAGGTAAGCACGGTTTGATTAATATGGAAAGAAATCTTATTATTGCCTGATGCTGAAGGTGACGGGGTGAAAAAAAAATTCGTCTTTTGGTTCTAACGGCGGAATTTCTGTTGACGGCTGCACAGATTTGACCCGTGAACTTGCTTTACTGGTTTTTCGAGCAAGCGAAGTCGTTCATCCAAGACGATTTGAAGAATACCTCACCACACGCATTTCTGTCTTTAGGTGCTGCGGTAGATAGAGAATTAGTGACGATGCCTTTGTGAGATGGCGAAAACTGTAATTTCACGCCACTGAAAACACTCGTTTAGTTTGCTCTGTCTGTCTGTCTGTCTGCTGTCTGTCTGTCTGTCTGTCTGTCTGTCTGTCTGTCTCTCTCTCTCTCTCTCTCTCTCTCTCTCTCTCTCTCTCTCTCAAAGTGTGTGTTAAGATGTCATTCCATCAAAATGATTCGTTTCATAATACATTCCAAGAGGCGATGGATTCTGCAAAAAAAGTCTCAAGATCAGAGAAATAACAGGACACACACAGACCAACAGACAAGGACTGGGGGTGACCAAAACTGAATGGTGGTCAAAGGCCAAAGGAAAAGCCAAAAGAGACATGATGATTCAGGAGATGAGAAAAGAAGAAGACCAAAAAAGACTCCAAAAAGCAGTCCAGCAGAGCCAGCAAGGGCAATGGACAACGTGGGAGAATGCACTCCAAAGAAGTCTCACTTGGAATGACATTTGGCACATGGCCCCTCTCAGGATCAGCTTCATTCTCAGATCTGCATATGACCTTCTGCCCTCAAATGCAAACCTGGTGAAGTGGGGGAAAACAGACGATCCTGCATGCCCCCTCTGCCATGAAAAACAAACAGTGGAGCATGTCCTAAGCTCATGTAAAGTAGCCCTGGCTCAAGGAAGGTACACATGGAGGCACAACCAAGTGCTCAAAGAAATTGTACAAGTAGTCTGGGCTAGTACCAACACCACAAAAGGGAAAATCAGGACTCCAAAAGCACCCGCAACATTCTTCACGGCAGGAGGCAGCAAATCATGGCCAAGAACAACAGTGCCACTCGAAACATGCAGGCAGAGTCTGCTGGACGGGGCAGATGACTGGGAGTGCACTGCAGACCTCCCAGAATGGAAGAGTCACCCAGAGATCATCAGCAAGAGTGGCATGAGACCAGACATAGTAGTCCACTCTAAGTCAACCAAGCAGCTGATCATGATCGAGCTCACGGTGCCATATGAGAACAGAATGGAGGCAGCTCAAATCTACAAGACTGAAAAGTATGCTGATCTGGCAAACAGCCTGAGGAGAGAAGGCTATCAGGTCAAAGTCCTCACTGCAGAAATTGGAGCTAGGGGGTTTGTAGGAACGTCTGCATACAGCCTCATGAAACAGCTCTCAGTTGCAGGGAAGGAAAAAACCAGAGCCCTGAAAGCAATGGCAGAAGCGGCAGAGCGGTGTTCAAGCTGGATCTGGTCAAGGAGGAACAAAAGTGAACTTCATAAGGCTTAATTTCCCTACAAATATCAGGTGTCCCTGTGGCTCAGTGGTTAAAGCGCGAGTCATTAAGTGGAAAATGAGCATGTCCAGAGGGTCATGGGTTCGAATCCCAGCCATGGCTCGTCCCAAGATGGGAAAAAAAGGGGCAGCAGAGGGACATCCGGAGTCATGAACCGGGTGTGGCCCAACCCCCCTAGAGTGTCAGGAGATAAGGGCCGAAACACTTGCTTGAAGGGGGCTTCTCTTCTGAGGACTCTCTGCTGCCACGCTCTCCACGAGTTTCTTTCTACTGATGCATGGGTAAACCATTGACTTCCGGGAATAGGCCGGAGGACGTCCGGGAAAGACCGGAGGACACTGGGAAAGACCAGAACCAAGGGCTCTGTGGGCTGGCTCCCCACTTTGCCTTAAACATGTGGCTACTAAAAATAAAAGGAAAAGATGCTCCCAGGATTCACCGAAAGGGGGAGAGAATGATGAATCCATCGGTGCTCAACCAATCATGACTGCAAATCCCAAACGGACTATGAACATGGACCAAATGGAATATCCATGTGTCTGTGGAAAGCTTTTTCGCTACCACCCGTGGCATGAAGATCCACAGAACAAAGATGGGATGTGTGAAGACTCATCTGAATGAGCAGCAGCGCACTGCATCAGCAGATAAGACGTCGGAAGACCAAGGCCAGGATTTAAACCACAGTGCCAAGGACATCCACGCTGTTGGTTCGGATGAGGAATTTGCACAGGCCCTCGATGCCAGGCGCCTGAAACTCAACCTGCCACGAGCAAACGAAACTGAAGATTGGGAGAAACTGGATGCAAAAATCGTCCAAAGACTCGATGCACTGATAGGGAAAAGCACCCTGGAACACAAACTAGCCACATATGGGGACATTGTGTATGCCACATGTAGAGACGCCTATGGAGCAAAACTACCCAAAGAGAAAACACCTCCAAAGAAATCCAGACGCCAAGAAAAGATGGATAAGATCAGGGTCCAAAAGAAAAACCTCAAGATGCAAATGAAGACCGCACTGCCAGCTGAAAAACAAGGCTTGGAAAAACTGTGGAAAGACCTGAAAGAAAAACACAGTGCCCTCAGCAAAGCGGAATCTGCGAGGAAGAGGAAGAGCAAAAAGAAGAAGACACAAGAGCGCTTCTTCAGAGACCCCTTCCAGTTTGCCAGAACACTGTTTGAGCAGCCAAAATCTGGGACCCTAAGTGTGGACAAAGGAGTTCTTGAGCAGCATCTGAGGAAAACATACTCTGACCCACAGAGCAAAGCACCACTCGACATTCAAGGTCTGGTGTGGCCAACCAACCCTGAGGAACAGTTCAATAGCAAGCCTCCAACGTTGGCGGAAATCAAGAAGGTGGTCGACAAAGCCAGAGCCAAATCATCACCAGGGCCAAACGGAATACCTTACCAGCTTTACAAGAAATGTCCCAAGGTGCTGGAGTGGCTCCACAGGCTGCTGCGATCGGCTTGGAGAAACCAGAAGATCAGCGGCCAGTGGATGACGGCAGATGGTGTGTACATCCCCAAAGAGCAAAACTCAAGTGACATTAGCCAGTTCAGGCCAATATCACTACTGAACGTCGAAGGGAAAATCTTCTTCTCTGTCATGGCAGCAAGGCTGACCAAGTACCTGATGGAAAACAAGTACTTGGATGTGTCAGTCCAGAAAGGTGGCATCCCAGGCGTGGCGGGCTGTGTAGAACACGCCACAATGATCTGGGACGCAATCCAAAAAGCAAAGACAGAAAAGAGAGACCTGGACGTAGTGTGGCTTGATCTGGCAAACGCATATGGATCTGTGCCCCATGAGATGATACAGTTGGCTCTTGAGATGTACCATGTGCCAAAGAACATCCGCGACATGCTCAAGAAGTACTTCAATGGCTTCTCAATGCGGTTCTCTACCAAGGAGTACACAACAGACTGGATCAACTTGGAAGTGGGTATTGCAATGGGCTGTGCAATTTCCCCAATACTGTTCGTGCTGGCAATGGAACTCATCTTGAAAGCAGCAACAAACAACGCGAGACAAACAGACCTTGGCGATGGATACAAGATGCCTCCTCTCAAGGCCTTCATGGATGACACTACAGTGATTTCATCCAGAGAAGACGAGACACGTCATGTGCTGGAGAGGCTGGACGACATAGTTGCCTCATCCAGAATGAAGTTCAAGCCAAAGAAATCACGGAGTCTCTCACTGAGGAAAGGAAAAGTGGCCGGATCTGTGGTCTTCAGTGTTGCCAACCAGGCCATTCCAACAGTCACAGAAGAACCAGTCAAGAGCCTTGGAAGATGGTATGATGATACGCTGAAAGACACACAAAGAGCAAAAGAAACCAAGCAGATGGCGGAGGAAGGCTTGGAGACCATTGACCAGTGTGGGCTCCCTGGCAAATACAAGGTCTGGTGTCTGCAGTTCATGCTGATACCAAAGCTGCTATGGCCTCTGATGATATACGACATCTGCACCAGCATAGTGGAGGCAATGGAAGCCAAAATCAACAAGTTCACAAGGAAATGGCTTGGTGTCCCACCCTGTCTGACTGACATAGCGCTGTACTGTCGCCAAGCAAAGCTGAAACTACCCCTGAAATCCATCCTGGAGGAATACAAAGCAGGGAAGATCAGACTTCAAAGCATGCTGGAGGACTCAGGAGACAAGGTGGTAGAAGCAATTAAGCCCCAGCTGAAGACAGGCAGAAAATGGAAAGTTCAAGAGGCGATGGATTCTGCAAAAGAAAGTCTCAAGATCAGAGAAATAACAGGACACACACAGACCAACAGACAAGGACTGGGGGTGACCAAAACTGAATGGTGGTCAAAGGCCAAAGGAAAAGCCAAAAGAGACATGATGATTCAGGAGATGAGAAAGAAGAAGACCAAAAAAGACTCCAAAAAGCAGTCCAGCAGAGCCAGCAAGGGCAATGGACAACGTGGGAGAATGCACTCCAAAGAAGTCTCACTTGGAATGACATTTGGCACATGGCCCCTCTCAGGATCAGCTTCATTCTCAGATCTGCATATGACCTTCTGCCCTCAAATGCAAACCTGGTGAAGTGGGGGAAAACAGACGATCCTGCATGCCCCCTCTGCCATGAAAAACAAACAGTGGAGCATGTCCTAAGCTCATGTAAAGTAGCCCTGGCTCAAGGAAGGTACACATGGAGGCACAACCAAGTGCTCAAAGAAATTGTACAAGTAGTCTGGGCTAGTACCAACACCACAAAAGGGAAAATCAGGACTCCAAAAGCACCCGCAACATTCTTCACGGCAGGAGGCAGCAAATCATGGCCAAGAACAACAGTGCCACTCGAAACATGCAGGCAGAGTCTGCTGGACGGGGCAGATGACTGGGAGTGCACTGCAGACCTCCCAGAATGGAAGAGTCACCCAGAGATCATCAGCAAGAGTGGCATGAGACCAGACATAGTAGTCCACTCTAAGTCAACCAAGCAGCTGATCATGATCGAGCTCACGGTGCCATATGAGAACAGAATGGAGGCAGCTCAAATCTACAAGACTGAAAAGTATGCTGATCTGGCAAACAGCCTGAGGAGAGAAGGCTATCAGGTCAAAGTCCTCACTGCAGAAATTGGAGCTAGGGGGTTTGTAGGAACGTCTGCATACAGCCTCATGAAACAGCTCTCAGTTGCAGGGAAGGAAAAAACCAGAGCCCTGAAAGCAATGGCAGAAGCGGCAGAGCGGTGTTCAAGCTGGATCTGGTCAAGGAGGAACAAAAGTGAACTTCATAAGGCTTAATTTCCCTACAAATATCAGGTGTCCCTGTGGCTCAGTGGTTAAAGCGCGAGTCATTAAGTGGAAAATGAGCATGTCCAGAGGGTCATGGGTTCGAATCCCAGCCATGGCTCGTCCCAAGATGGGAAAAAAAAGGGGCAGCAGAGGGACATCCGGAGTCATGAACCGGGTGTGGCCCAACCCCCCTAGAGTGTCAGGAGATAAGGGCCGAAACACTTGCTTGAAGGGGGCTTCTCTTCTGAGGACTCTCTGCTGCCACGCTCTCCACGAGTTTCTTTCTACAAGGAAAACGTATGACAAAACGCTCGCTTTACTAATTTCGGTCGAGTTTCCAAGCTCTCATCAGACTGCCACAATGGACATACGCCACGTTCATGTACTGTGCAGACGCCCTTTCAAGCAACATTTCTGCTGCCCATGTGTGCCCCCTGTACTAAATTTCAAAACGTGTTTGGAAAATTTCATAGCGCATATCACGCACACACACACACACACACACACACACACACACACACACACACACACACACACACATACGGAATGGGGAGCCATGAAAGCCAGACACCACAGGTGCTGCCCATGTCCAAAGCCCCAAAGCGCTTAAAATGACAGTGGTCTGCAGCAAATGTCCACTGTCCCAGTTTTGCCAAACGTCTTGCAAGGTGTGAAGACTAACGACTATTTTCATGAAACACTTTACTTCGTGCGTTTTTACCAGCAACTGCTCGCAATGTGAAAGCTCATGTCCCCAGAACGTGAAGGAAAACCGTAGCTGCATTTTGAAATTATCTTCATTATAATTTTTAGGTTAAGTGAAGCATAGTATGAATGAAAGCCAATGATCCATGTCAATGCATGTACATTCGCTTTCAAATGTTTAGTTATAAAAAACTGGTGCTCAAAGATAAAATAAATATAGTTTCCTCTCCACTGGAGAAAAATGTTTGCGATCACAGTATAAGAAATTCTGGTTATCATTTTGAAACTTTGTTCAGGGAAAGCGTGTTAAACGATTTCAGAGATTAATTCTATACTGCCTTTAGATTTAAAAACAATATCAACTAAGAGGAGGAATCACGAAAAATGTTACAGGAACAATTTAACGGCCACTGTCCTGATGAAAAGTTCATACATCTAATTACTTATTTAGGGCAATACGCCATCGATGGTACATTTGATGTCATCAGTCCCGAAGACGACCGAAACATCGACGATTATTTTTCTATCGCAAGTCCTGAGAACATCCTCAAAGAACCTTTCTCTTGTGAAATAGAAGATCGGCCGTCGATGGAAGTTCAAAAAGAGAAGAACCTGGTTAAGGTCGAGAATCCCCAAATAATACACAGAGTCACATTCCGGCTACACGTCAGCTGGCAATTATAAGCAAACGCGGTTATTAGTACATGAAACATGAGCATCGGTATGGGTTGATTGTATCATGTTAATAATTTGCAGTCTTTACAACTGAGTCCTGTTAAACTGTTTCGCTTTGTACCCGCATTTTGCGCTTGGTTAAAGCCGCTGCCAAACTCCTATACTTTATTTTCAGTTTTAAAGAGCCGCTGCCAAATTCCTATATGCATTTTGGTTTTTCTTTCTTTCCGTGCTAATGTTTTCTCGAGCTGAATCCTATTGTTATGTTCTTACAAGCTTCAGATGTTCGTTGCTCTTCTCAGACCATGTTTTCAGGGTGATTTGCATTGCTTTCTCTTCTCAGACCATGTTTTCAGGGTGATTTGCATTGCTTTCTCTTCTCAGACCATGTTTTCAGGGTGATTTGCATTGCTTTCTCTTCTCAGACCATGTTTTCAGGGTGATTTGCATTGCTTTCGCTTCTCAGACCATGTTTTCAGGGTGATTTGCATTGCTTTCTCTTCTCAGACCATGTTTTCAGGGTGATTTGCATTGCTTTCTCTTCTCAGACCATGTTTTCAGGGTGATTTGCATTGCTTGCTCTTCTCAGACCATGTTTTCAGGGTGATTTGCATTGCTTTCTCTTCTCAGACCATGTTTTCAGGGTGATTTGCATTGCTTTCTCTTCTCAGACCATGTTTTCAGGGTGATTTGCATTGCTTTCTCTTCTCAGACCATTTTTTTTCCAGGGTGATTTGCATTGCTTTCTTTTGCGCAGATGGTTTTATTTAATTTGCGGTGTCACAGAAAACGTCTGCAAATGTTTTCATGTATCAACTTATCAATTGTGCATATAAACATTGAATTTATTAGTCCTATGACTCCTACGCTTTATTGCTTATTTTCTGTATGCAGAATCACGAGGAAGCTGAAGCCGCGTGTGTTACCTGGTCATCCACGTCAACATTAACATCACGAAATTGCCATCAACAGCAATGAAGGAGTCACAGGAGTCACTTCAGACTCTGGGCCAGTTACCCACATTAGTCTGGCGAAGTGCATGTAAGTTCCTGCGAGTTAAGGACTTGTTTCGGCTGTTTGACACACACCCCAATGCTCGAGATGCATGCATACAATCTTTAAGAAATAAGCGACCAGTATTTACTTTGGGATGTAGGAAAGAAATTAAGAACCATGAATGTAGAGCCCTTAAGATTCGTGATTATATGTACACTGAGAATTTGAAAATATTAAAACAGTTTGGACGCTTTTTTGTGAGCATCTCTTTTCGTGCTCATAACTTTCTTATTGAACAAAGCACGTTTGTCGCCATGACGACAAGTCTTGTCACTCCTTCCAGTGCTTTAAGATCGGTGCAGATAAAAATCAATGATCTTGAAGACTGGAGTTTTTTCCAGTGTGGGACTGGAACTAGCTGGTCAAAGTTTATAGAGCACTGCATTGCCACTAAAAAAGACATCAGAATTGCACTTTGTGTCAACATACACGAACCTTCAAGATGTATTTTGTCCTCTTGTTGTTCCAAGCATTTGTCTGCCTCTGATCCGCGATGCCTCTTTTTAACATCCTTGAACATTGTCGATGATTACCCGCCACATCTAGAGCACCGTTTACTCTTTGGACCTGACCCAACCTCATCTCCAGTGACTGTGTTTCTGTCCAAGTTTTCCAACCTGAAGAAACTGAGCCTGCCTTTGATTTATGTGAATGATGTGTTTCTGAACCAACTTGCACAACACAACACGGCCCTTACTGAACTAAGGCTCAGGTACTCCACGCATCGTCATACAAACAGCGTGTCGCATGATGCGTGGAA
This sequence comes from Conus canariensis, assembly GCA_033310375.1. NCBI lineage: Eukaryota > Metazoa > Mollusca > Gastropoda > Neogastropoda > Conidae > Conus > Conus canariensis. The sequence continues at coordinate 13,474,685 of CM065736.1, read as the reverse complement.
TAACGTCACGACAGCTCTTCCTTCGTTGAAAGTGACGTGTTCGTTATGTTGCTATATGCCTGACGTGGACAGTGTTGCTGGTTTCATCAACGTCGTTAGATATGGCGCACCCGTGATCAAAATAGTGGCAAACAGTCTGGATCAGATAAACTACTGTCAGGTTCTTGACTGGTGCAGCAATTTTGCAGACAGCCTGGAAGATCTGATCCTGCACGTACGGCTAGATACATGCAGGAGCAGTTTGGACTACTTGCGAAGGGAAGTGGCACGTCTTTGTGGCGCTGCAACACATTTAGAATTCACCCAGCATGACGTACACCACTACTGGGAGACTAGCCCGCAGTTCACTTACCATACGATCACATGCCAGAGAAAGTAACCAGCGTGAGGTCAGCTTAAGGGCCTTTAGCCAGACCCGGTACCCTCTTGACAAAACGGCGTGAAGAGGCAATCAGTCTTTGCAACGGCCACAAGACTACAGATGTTGCGTGCGCCAAGGCGACTCTTAAGCTCTGCACCCTTTACTGTCCAGATGAGGAAAAAAAACCGTACGCTTAATGACGAGTCATACGTCCTGTCAGACTTGGTTGACCTTCTGAACAGCTGTATGACTCGACCTCATTCTGCTCTTCTGACAAAAAGATGGAGTTCTCAGAATGCACGTTATGTTAATGTTTTGATAGTTTTTTTTCTCTCTCCTTATATTGACTTCATGTTCTGTAACCTGCTCTTGTAATGCAATTTACGTAGGTTCCTTTATTAGATTTGGTAAATATCTCAGTGTACAGCTATTTTTTTCGCTACTAATCATCATCGTCGTCGTCATCGTCGTCATCATCATCATCGCTGTCGTCGTCGTCGTCGTCGTCGTCGTCATAGCCATCATCGTCGTCGTCGTTGCCGTCATCACCATTATCATCGACATCATCATTATTATTACCATCACCATCAACATCGTCATGTTTTACAACAGTAATTGCTATTGTGATTTAATAGTAACAATAGATGTTGTAGTAGTAGCGGCAGTAGAAAATGTTCGTGAGCAGTAGAAGTAGTTGTGGCAGTAGTAGTTGCTGTAGTGGCGGTGGTGGTGGTGGTAGTGTTAGTGGTAGAGGTTTAGTATTAGTATCATCATCATCATCATCATCATATTATTATTATTATTATTACCATCATCATCATCATCATCATCATCATACTCAAATTATCATCATCGCCTCATCATTATGACTATTACCAATAATATTACCACTACAACTCCGACTACGACTATCATTACTAAAATATTGTGTTTTATTTCTGAACTCGGTTCCTGATCATGTTGTGGTGTGGTGTGACTGGCTTCATTTTCTATTCTTTGTATAACCTTCGCGGTCTTTTCTGTCGCATCCTTCCTCATACGGGCCAGATGTATAAACTGGCTAAACATTATCCCACAAACTCATCCAAATCATTTCCTTGCGCTTGATTGTTGCTCATATTTTAGTCCATAGTTTGTATCATTTCCTTGTGCTTGATTGTTGCTCATATTTTAGTAACAGTTTGTAATCATTTCCTTGTGCTTGATTGTTGTTCATATTTTAGTACACAGTTTGTGTCATTTCTGTCCTTAACACAGGATTCTTACACCTGGCAAACTGGAATGCTGTATTTGCATGATTTACACTCCTTTCACGGTCATTTCTTGTTACTCACTTAACGCTGTACCTGCTCTTCTATGTTACATACATACGTTTAGTACTCATGTCGTTATGATCCGACACAGTATTCTATGCCCCTTCCTAACACAGTACTCATGTCGTTATGATCCGACACAGTATTCTATGCCCCTTCCTAACACAGCACTCATGTCGTTATGATCCTACACAGTATTCTATGCCCCTTCCTAACACAGTACTCATGTCGTTATGATCCTACACAGTATTCTATGCCCCTTCCTAACACAGTACTCATGTCGTTGTGATATCACATTGTATTCTATGCCCCTTCCCAACGCATACTTTGTGAGAATGGTTTAGTCCAGTGTCCTATTTAATTCTTTAGTCCAGCGTCCTATTTAATTCCTTATTCGGTTTTTGAAACTGCCTTCCTGGTGATCATAAAGAAAATGTGTGCCTTCCTTGCAGACGTACTCAGTCATGTTCTCGTTCATGGCCTGTATGCTCTTAAATTTTGTTTTTCCATGCTGGCTTCGTATTGTTCTGGAGGCTTCTTAACTTTCCTTTGTTGAACGGATATTGTGCTTGATGCCAGATCCTGCAGGTTGCGTCATTTCCGCTGGTTTCACGTCATTTATTTGTGCGTGTTGGTGTCGCACAATTTGTTTTGGTTCTCTTCTGTGATGTTCTTTGGATATTTCATCATGTTTTTTAAAGATACGTCATCATGTTTTTAAGATACGTAATCATGTTTTTAAGACTACAGTTCCAGAGCGACATACAATTTCATTTTGACATGTCTAGTAGACACACACGTTTACTCTGTCAACTTGTTGCGCCTTGCATGTATCCGTCGAGTCCTTAACATCAGCTTTCAGTTTACATGTTGCTGGTGATGATTATGTGATTTAAAAATCCCTTTATAACATGTGCTGACCGTTCTCCATTAACCGCTTTTAGCTCAACCCTTCACTCAGGAGAACATCGGCTGTATGTTTGCCTTAGTTTGGCGATTTCTTGCTGAACTACTCTCCATACAGAAACACAACCTTGACTGGACTGACGACACAGTCCCTCAAACGCCGGCGATCTTAACGGTATTTGATGACGTACAAAATCATCAACAATAGCTTTTCCTTTTGCTGCGATTCATATGTGACATATGGGATTTTGAGTTTGTTGATGACAGCTTTGGTTATCGACACAATTAAAAAAAATCAGATACACCAGTATGTAGAATAACAGCACAAAGTTGCCGTGGAAGTAACATCTGCATTTTGTTCTTTTTTTTTGTATTCGAGTGCACAATTAACAAAAAAACCCACGAGATACTTATAAGTAAGGTAAAACTCAATAGAAGCAAATTTAAGATCATTTCACGTTATTGAAGACAACGGAAGTTTGCAGTGGTGCAGCCATTCACTTGAATTAAATCCGCTATGGAAACAAAAAATGACCGCGATTACATTTAGACAATGAAGACTACTTGCAATATGAAACGTTTCGTCTCACTTGTGCGAAGCCGTATCCGGTGGTAAGCGTTCTTTGATTACAGGATCGGTGTCATATGATCGTCCAACCACATAAGTGACGTCATCATCATCAAATGCGTCATCATCAAAACATCACAGGTAACTAACCAATGGAATTATCTGATGTTCAGCGAACGCCATTTACAATTATTGAGACTAGAACGTTAGATGTCAAACTCCTGAAAGATCTCAGCAGTCACCGTCTGAATATGTGCATGGTTCTGCAAGGTTTTCCTCTCTGTCCCTCAGAAATGGACACTCTTATTTCGTTGGTAATGCCTTCATCGTTTGCTTGGGTTCTTCGTTTTATGAACTGATTCATTTATTTTCCTTGTTCAGAAAACCCCTTCGTTTCAATCGTTAGTCATGTAAGTGATTTGTCTTGCTTCTTTTCACTGCTTCCATTGTTTGTGTATGTCATTTTAAATATTTCATGCTTTGCTTTGTACTGCTTGTAGGGTTTGTGGATGGGTTTTGTCCTCTCTCAAATAATCTGTATACAGATGTTCATGTCTAAATGTATCGTCCACTAAGATTTTCTTTTTATTTCCTTTCTCAATGCTGGCTTTGTGTCCATACTAAGGAGCAGCTACGCGGTTTGCCTGTTTTTATTCCACTCCACCGTTTCTTCTCTTTACGTGCGTTCATGTGTTGCTGTATGCATTTTATGATCTTCATAACCCTGCCATACTTTGTCTTCATGTTAAGGCCTATCATGTATTCTGTTTCATTTACTGAGGTTGTCGCTTCTGAGCATACATCATGTTCTATGTTTAAAGTCATAGTATTTCTTGTCATGATGTTGATTATTTGACGCAGGTGTGCTACATTATCTGTTTAAAATCCCGTAGTGTGCATGATTGTTGCCAGAAAATGATGTGCGATGACCTAAAGTATATTTTGAACATGGCTGATATTAGGATGTGTCTTCTTGCGCTACTTGCATGACTTGCAACACGGAAGTTTAGTTACATTAAACAGGTTTCAATCTTTTGTGACAAAGGTGAAATTAACTTGTACAATTCTGTTAATTTTCAATTTTTCTATGTTCTAACACACTACAGTTCACTTTCTTTGCTCGTTAACCTTACTTCATTTTTTACTGTTGCTTTTATTGCTTCCCCCTTCCCGCGACCCCTCTGTCTTTAAAATTGAGTACAGAAAGAATTTTTATCACATAAGAGGGTTTGTTCTCGTAGTCTGCTATGCTGTCTTACGATTTCTGGGGTTTGGGTATTTTAAAGCTAACGTTAATTTCATAATTCAAGGTTTCTGTCTTGCCATTGTGTACCTGTTGTTTCGTCCACTTTGCAACTCCAGCATTTCATGTTCTCTCGTGGGCATTTAAATCTTTTCTCCTTTGGCTAAGAATAAAATTCGAGTAACAAAGAAAGCCCTGCTTTTTACCTTCAGTTCAGAGTTACTTCTAACCTAACCAAAGAACTCTTGCAATTGGGGAAAACAATGTTTTTCTTTTGGGAGAATAGGTTTGTGTTTTGTATGACATAAATGTATGTTGTTCTGAATGTTTGCTGTGCCAAATAATAAAAAAAGAAGGAGTGCTGACAACGAATACAGTCGGTCTTTGACAAAACGTGCAAGACATTTCATGACATGCCTTCACATTTGTATGCGCGTTTGTCACTTTCAAATTTTCCTGAATTTTTATGGAGTGGGTATTAAAGGTGACTTGCCAAAGCTTGCCAAACTTCGAAAAGTCTGTCGATGTTTGACGAATGGATGACTCTGTGGGAGGCTGTGTATTTTGGAACTCAAATGAATGAAATAAAGACGGCACCATTCAGACTGTTCTGAACATGGACAGAGAAAGGAATAGCGAGATCTGCCACACTGAATGAGTCACCGTTAAGGAAATCTTAGAGAGAGAGAGAGAGAGAGAGAGAGAGAGAGAGAGAGAGAGAGAGGCGGCAGAAAAAAAAAGTATTTTCGTACATAAAGTCTAGTGTCTGTGCTCTTTGTTTCGCAGCCGAGAGGCCAAGGAGTTTGTTATGTTCTGTTCTTTATCCGTTGGCTGGTCAGTTGGCTGGTCGGTTACCTCGCTGACCGGCTGAATGTCCTGTCAGTAAGGTGACGCAAAGTCATCTGAACCCATAGTAGCCAGTCCTGGCCAAAAGCCTGAACGCTGTCGACAAACGAACCCAATAAGTTTTGCAGCTCTCCGTCAGAGAAGTTCCACTCTTCGCCATACTTCTCAACTGCAGCAACAAAAACCCTAGCCTGTGTTACTGTGCTATTCATCTCATTAATCCAATACACCTTTCCCATGTAAATTATAAAAGATGGTCACTGAGTGGGAAACAGTTCTGTATAAGTTCCCACAGTACCATTGCTGTTGCTGCTGTTATAATCTGTGCAGAATATATATATATTAATATAAATATATATATATATATATATATATATATATAATATATATATAATGTTGCAAAGTGAAGTATATATATATTATGTTCAACGCCCTTCATGCGCAGAGGTGAATGAAGATAAGTGATTGCTCGTTCATTTTCGTTGTTCTGAGTGTTTTGTATCTTGCCTGAAGAAGACCTAAGAGGTCGAAACGCGTCGTTTTTTGTCTTGTGTTTTATTACATTTAAAATTTATGTATATCACGCCGTATGAAAATTTCCTTTTGATGTTAATCTTGACATGCTGGTATTCATGCTGTTTTGATGTTAATCTTGACATGCTGGTATTCATGCTGTTTTGATGTTAATCTGGACATGCTGGTATTCATGCTGTTTTGATGTTAATCTTGACATGCTGGTATTCATGCTGTTTTGATGTTAATCTTGACATGCTGGTATTCCCGCGCCCTGATGGGAAAGAAAAGGAGACGGGAAGCAACTCTGTCAGTCCGTACCGATTTTAATTTCTCAAGGCAGATTTTCCTTTCACTCATGGATTTATTCCAAAGGTCAAATCCAGAATCCATTGAACCTCTGATCGAGATCGGAGCTTTCAACACTGCTTTCTTGGTTTTCTTTGTTTGTTTGTTTTGTTAACCGGCCTTATTAACTCCACTGATATGGCTTACCTCCCATGCTGCCCCGTCCATCCATATGTAAAGTGGCACGAGCTGCTTGATTTCTGTTATCGTATTTAGATTATATTATCATTATAATCAATACTTACATAGCGCCTCTTCTGGGCTAGAGACCAGGCTCTGAGCGCTTTACAATCCACACTCCTTTACACAACGGGCTGCCTACCTGGGTAGTGCCGACTGAAGAGCTGCCAGCTGGCGCTTCGTTAGGTCGTTTCCCGTATCATCCAGTCAGTCTCGTTCAATATTGTGCACTCAACTTTCTCACTTCCTTCATTTTTTTCCATTTCTCACGCAGGGTACATGCTATGTGTAACTGGCCTACTCTTCCGAAAGTTGGTGATGGGAAATTGCGTGTTTGCAAGATGTTATGCGTGCGTTCACACACGGAACCTCGGTTTATAGTCTCGTTCGAAATACTGTATGGGAAATGGAGTCAGAATCAATGCTAACTCCGAGGGAAAAATCCCCCCGTACCGAAACGGCCCGGCGGAGATTCAAACCCGCAACCCCAGGATCACCAAGATTACGAGTCCGGCGCTCTATCAACTGAGCTATTCCGGCCCCAGATGAAGCAATCGTTGATCATCATTATAGTAACTTTGTAACGCTTGAGGAAAGAGGCTGAGGGGAGGGGAAGCAGGAGGCTCAGGAAAGAGGGTAACTCTAAGAGATCACTAACAGGAAGGAGGGTAACTCTAAGAGATCACTAACATTTAATTATCGAACCTCTCACTGACAACATTTGGGGAACGATTTTTTGTTTCTTCATGCCTGTCTGAAGTCAGGTTTCGTCTCCTGCGTGACATTTATCAGTAAACCCGACGTGGTAGTGCTCGTTGACCGATAGTATATACAGATATGCCACCCATCAATCAACCGACTGGTCAATAAGAATTAACGCTGACGTGGCAGAAATCCTTTGTCCTATGGCCTGCAAGACGGCTATCAGGGGGCAAAACATGGAAATGAAAAAAAAAAGCTAAAAATAAATAAATAGCAATGAAGTGAATGGATATAAAGCAAGCAAACAAACGCGTAAATAAATGAATAGATGAATAAATGGATAGATAGATAAATAATAAATAAATAAATGAATAAACAAACAAAACAATTGAATGACTGAATGAATAAATGAATAGACAAATAAACAAACAAACAAAAAATACATACATACATAGATAACACTTGTATAAGTGAAAACTCAGTTTACAAGTGCATTTCTGAGCTTCTGCCTGGGCAGTGAAAGTGGTGTAAGGAAGTAAAAATGTGACAACAGCCAGAGTCAACCAGATTTACTGTGTCAGAACCTAAGCTTTGTCAGCCAAAGCAGCCCCTGTGATGCAGTTCCCAACCGGTTTGACCAAATCATTACACAAAAGACTAGCGCGCGCGCACGCACACACACACACACACACACACACACACACACACACACACACACACACACACACACACACACACACGCAGAGGCTCAGACACAGACACACAGATTATTTGCAGTTCACATACACACACACACACACACACACACACACACACACACACACTCGCACGCACGCACGCACGCACACACACACACACACACACACACACACACACACACACACACACACACACACAACATCGTCTGCTCTCCAGGGCATGACGTACATAACATTAATGCTTAAACATGTGCATGTAGCATCCATGTATTTGGATCAACATAGCAAACGTGCAAACATACTGTTGTACAGATACACATGTATCTTTCTCTCTCTCTCTCTCTCTCTCTCTCTCTCTCTCTCTCTCTCACACACACACACACACACACACACACACACACACACACAGAGAGAGAGAGAGAGAGAGAGAGAGAGAGAGAGAGAGAGAGAGAGAGAGAGAGAGCCACTACTGTTCACTCAGAAGTGTTAGGACACATTACAATTTGCACGTGCTTACGGTTTCTGTAGTTTATAAACAGTGAGTAAAACGCATGTGTGATTTTGGAACTGCTATACTTTCATTACGTTAATAGTGAGAGCACTGAAGGGGACATTCGCCTGAAAACATGCATTTTCTGCCTCTGCAAAGAAACGTAATCTCTCTCTCTCTCTCTCTCTCTCTCTCTCTCTCTCTCTCTCTCTCTCTCTTTGAAACATTTCCCTTCATACCCCCTCCTGTAAAAGGTCTCTTTCAAAACTGTGTGGGGACACTGACTAAATTGCCCTTGATATTTGATGGGCATCTAGTCCGGGACAGTACAAAAAACAAAACAAAAACAAAAACAACAAAAAACAAAACAAAAAAACAACGAAATATTGGCAGTCCATTAAGGAAATAAGATTTTCGAACTCTTCCTCCTATCTCTTTCTCTCCGTCTGTGGCTCTCTCCTTCCTGAAAATACTTCTGTCTGTCAAACATCCAGAACTGTTTGGTCACACAAGGTACTCCGAGTGCCCTGACATGAAGAAAGGAACATAATATTATAGTAACGTTAGTTTCAAAGTGGGGTGAATGCAGACGGAAACTGAAACCATTTCTAAAAGAAATTGAAAATAAATCTGCCAGACAACAGGAACAGACAAATTACGAGACAAAACACGACGCGTTTCGATCTTTTAGGTCTTCTTCAGGCGAGATAAACAGCATTCAGGACAATGAAAACGAAAAATAAAAACAAACGCACGCCCCCTCGCCCCCCCCCCCCCCCCCCCAAAAAAAAAAAAAAAAAAAAAAAAATCGAAAACAAAAACAAAAACAAAACAAAACAAAACAGTCACTTCTCTTTTCGAATTCGGCGCAAGATGAGTGTTGAATCAACTTTGAGAATGGACGTCACTGTGTAACGTTGCAATCAGTTATCTTTGGAAGCGGGGTACGAAAGGACACCTTCCTCTCACAGCTAGTCAGGGTGCCCAGATACAGTATTTTTGACATTCATGGAATCTGCAAACAGCAGGAAGACAGCAGTGATGGACAGACTTTCTTTTCTACTCTCCTCCCGTACAAAACCTTGCTCAATGAAAAAGAAATAGAAGTTGGTTCATTACGATTGATTGCATTTTGTGCTTCCTTGTCAGAGCGTTCTCAGTAGTTCTTCACAACCCGTCCTCGATGCTCGGCGGAAAGAAGCATTGGCAAGTGAGGTTTACGAAAGGAAATCTTTCAGATCTGAGAACAAACATTTTCTGAAGACTTCCAGGCGATTTTTTTGCTTCTTTTGCGTGACGCACAAAGAAGTGTAGACCATGGAGTGGGGTGCCAGCTGTGATTTCATCATTTTGCATCATGACTTATAAACCGAGCTGACTTCCAATCAAAATTCCGTTTGATTCCCAAACCAGACTAAGATTAACCCGAGTACATATATATATACACTACTCAAAACAATTGAAGTACCACTTAGGAAAACTGCTGTCATTCGAAAGAAAACAAAGCTGAACATAATTTAATGATTGAATATTTTATTTTTATTATTCCTCAATCCATTCAAATTTATTCAAACACCGTGACAAAAAATTATCTTTGTTTTACACTTGATTAAAGAGGCATACCCCCAAAATGAAAAGTAACAAGAGTCTATGGTAGATGTCATGATGTTAATAACGGGTATGACCACCGTTCGCGTTGAAACAAGCGTCACATCGACGTCTCATGGAGTGCACCAGGCGGCGGAGAGTGTCCTGGGGGATCGCCTGCCACTCCTGCTCCAGCAACTGAAACAGCTGGTCCACAGTGTCTGCTGGAGGGTTGTGGGCCCGCACTCGCCTCCCCAGCACGTCCCACAGATGCTCTATGGGGTTCAAATCTGGTGACCTGGCAGGCCAGTCCATTCTTGTCACCTGCTGCCCTTGTAGGAACTGATTCACGATGGCGGCGCGGTGGCACGGCGCGTTGTCGTCCTGGAACTGGGCGCCCTGGCCAACTGCCCTCAGGGCGGGCATCACAAGGGGGCGGATGATGGTGTCGCGGTAGGTGGCACCGGTCAGGCGGCCTTCAACACGGTGTAGGGGGGTCCTGTGACGTAGGCTGAACCCACCCCACACCATCACGGACCCACCTCCATAGCGGTCATGCTCCCTGACGGCAGCGTCAACGTAGCGTTCTCCAGGACGTCGCCAGACGCGAACCCGCCCGTCGTTGAACCTGAGGGTGAACCTTGACTCGTCTGTGAAGAGTACTGTTGCCCATTCAGCTCTTGTCCACCTTCTATGACATGCTGCCCAGGCCCGACGATGAGCTCGATGCGCTGGGGTCAGTATTGATCTCACTGCTGGGGACCTTGACCTCAAGTTGGCGTCGTGGAGCCGGTTCCGAACTGTCTGGGTACTGACGTTGACGTTGCTGGCTTGTCGTAGCTGGTCTCGGAGTACTGTGGCACTGGCTGAACGGTCTCTCAGACAAGCGATAACAATGAACCGATCCTGCTGTCTGGAGGTGCTTCTCGTCCGTCCACGTCCCTGCTGTTCTTCAACACTTCCAGTGTTAAGCCAACGGTCTCTGAGCCTCAGAATGGCTGGGTGACTCACTCCAAACCGTCGACCAATCTCCCTCAAGCCAATACCTTCTTGGTACCATGCTATCGCTCTTCCTCTGTCGGTGTTGCTTAGTCGTTGTCTCGCAGGCATGGTTAAATCTTCCTAAATTTCGCGACTTTTTATACCCGTCAAATGTGCTAACTGATTGCAATTCTGCTCAGAAAAGACCTTGCTTTCACGTGCATCACATTTTTTTTTCTTGCTGTGTCTGTGTCAAAATCTGAGAGCGACACAAGTTCGATAATTTCTCGGGATTTTTTTGCCTCAGATGCGACGCGGTAGATAACTGCTGACCGACTTTAACATAACCAAAATGCACGAGGAGTAGTATTTGAGAACCGGGTAAGCTTATCCAGCAGAGTTTATTCAATTATCAATATTAATTGGTTTATCAGAGCTTTTTAAAAATTGCATACAAAAATTAGGGGTGGTACTTCAATTGTTTTTAGTAGTATATATATAATCACTGGAGATCATATACTAGACTAGGGTTGGATGTGTGTGTGTGTGTGTGTGTGTGTGTGTGTGTGTGTGTGTGTGTGTGTGTGTGTGTGTGTGTGTGAGTGTGTGTGTGTGTGTGTGTTCACTGCAAAAAGTGATTTCACTTTATCCCACTCCCACTCTCTACCATACCGAATCAAACAACAACCCAAGGGATTAAATGTCCATGGCTGTTCTGGCCAGTCAGAGCATGCTACTGTTTTCGGTGCATGTGAACTAAAAATAATGGCTGAACAGGATGTAAAACAGGGTTTTGCCAACTAGCCCTTTAGGACAAAATATCGATCTTGTTTATATCGAAGATAACTTAGCCTTTAATGGAAAGAAGCTCACTGAGAAACTGGACTGTAAGAGCATCGCCTTCGCGTTTCAGCTCAGTCTTTTTTCCATTGACACATACCATAAGAACATCGCCTTCACGTTTCAGCTCAGTCTTTTTTTCCATTGACACATACCATAAGAACATCGCCTTCACGTTTCAGCTCAGTCTTTTTTTCCATTGACACATACCATAAGAACATCGCTTTCACGTTTCAGCTCAGTCTTTTTTTCCATTGACACATATCAATTCATACGTCGGTGTAGGCAAGCCGTTGAAATGTCTAAATTTCCACGAACTTGGGAGGAACAGTCACAGGCACACACACACACCTGTAGTCCCTCTGGTTCAAAACATCATAGACGTACAGATTCGGCAAGATGGTGGGAAAGAAGTTGTGAGGAGAGAGAGATCAAGACTAAAGTGTCAAAATAATCAACTGGATGATTGTGGACACTCAATGGATGAAGACAGAATGAACTAATTGAGAAAGCAGTTGAGAAATATACACATGAAATATGTGAATTCAGTACGCTGTTGCTAATGTGTGCACGCAACTGAGTCTTTTGATCACAAATTTTCATTTTCCATAGCATGTGAATATGACTCTTCTGAAAATGTTTCCACCACTGGCACTCTAATGAGAACTGGTTTCGTAGCGAGTCAACAGTCTAGTCCTGGGTATGCTTTAAATTCCCAGTCCCCGTGTTATACACATCACATGACGCGTGTGAATTGTTGCGACACTTGTTTGTTTGTTGGGTTTTGTTTCCCGTTCAGATATCTTCCTGCCATCTGCACAGAATACACACCACAGAAATCGCATTGCAGTCAGGAAGGATCTTGGTGAATAGTCGATAGGGCCACACTGTGGCATAACATCGACGGAAGATCTTAAGATGAAAGCGAACGGTTCCTAAACGGTTCGAATCCACCGTTTCCAGTTGCTTTAGTGCACGCTTGATTCACCATAGACAAACACCGTGTCCATAAACATCCTTTCTGGCGGCCGATGTTCAAGAGTGAAGACTATGAGTAAGAGCAATCGTTGATATTTTCCACCCCAAACAAGATCCTGTCATTGTGTTTGCGCCAGTTGTGGACCCCCCCCCACCTCTCCTCCTACCCAATGACATGGTTTAACAGTTTGTAATTTTGTGGAAGTTTGGGTTTTTGATAATTAAAAAAGGCTTTGGATTAACGCTGTGGGAGGTGGGGGATACGGTGGAGATGGATTAAGCTGAGCTTAAATACATGGACATGCCATCAAAATGGCGTGGCCTTCACAGGCTCAAGCCGAAAAGACGTTAATACACCACTCGAACTAGAATGGTGTGCCATTCAAAAATGAAGGAAAATAAAAACTGACAAAATATGACAGAGTAGTAGGAAGAGTAACAGATGCAAATGTGTAGCAAAATATCATTTCATTGCAATGAGGATACCGTTAACTTGCTGAACCCATCATTCATCGGATAAACAAGCGTAAGAAAATTCACGTAGTGTATAAACATTATGCAAATACAAGCTAAAACCACATCTGCATTCGATTAAATTTTTCTTGTTTTTCTTTTCTTTTCATTTTAGCTGTACGCAATCCCCTAATCTGTCTGTCTGTCTGTCTCTCTGTATGCTTGTTGTATGCCTGTGTCTGTCTATCTATCTATCTCACTATCTAATCTTGTCTTGTCTTGTCTGTCCATTTGTCTGTCTGTCTGTCTGTCTGTCTGTCTGTCTGTCTGTCTGTCTGTCTGTCTGTCTGTCGATCCATCTGTCCATTTGTTTATAAAATCAATCAGTCAGGTAAAAGCCCTCCCATGTTTCTGGAGGTCCAAGTCAAGGATTTTTTGCCCCCCCCCCCCTCCCCCCGTTGATGACATTGGTTGACGCCTTCAGATAGAACAGCTCCATGTCTAACAGCGAGGATGTTCAGTTTCTGTGATGGGGAAGAGGAGAAGGCTGTGAGACAGAAGAGCTCCATGTCTAACAGCGAGGATGTTCAGTTTCTGTGATGGGGAGGAGGAGAAGGCTGTGAGACAGAAGAGCTCCATGTCTAACAGCGAGGATGTTCAGTTTCTGTGATGGGGAGGGGAGAGGGCTGGAGAAGAAAGCTCCATGTCTAACAGCGAGGAGTTCAGTTTCTGTGATGGGAGGAGGAGAAGCTGTGAGACAGAAGAGCTCCATGTCTAACAGCGAGGATGTTCAGTTTCTGTGATGGGGAGGGGAAGGCTGTGAGACAGAAGAGCTCCATGTCTAACAGCGAGGATGTTCAGTTTCTGTGATGGGGAGAGGAGAAGGCTGTGAGACAGAAGAGCTCCATGTCTAACAGCGAGGATGTTCAGTTTCTGTGATGGGGAGGGGAGAGGCTGTGAGACAGAGAGCTCCATGTCTAACAGCGAGGATGTTCAGTTTCTGTGATGGGGAGAGGAGAAGGCTGTGAGACAGAAGAGCTCCATGTCTAACAGCGAGGATGTTCAGTTTCTGTGATGGGGAGGAGGAGAAGGCTGTGAGACAGAAGAGCTCCATGTCTAACAGCGAGGATGTTCAGTTTCTGTGATGGGAGGGGAGAGGGTGTGAAGAAAGAGGGAAGCGGAAGGGTTGAAGAAAGAGGTCAGGGGGAACTGAACTGCCCGTTCGGCTGGTTCTGTAGAGGGTCAGGTGAACTGAACTGCCCCTGTTCGGCTGGTTCTGTAGAGGGTCAGGTGAACTGAACTGCCCCTGTTCGGCTGGTTCTGTAGAGGGTCAGGGTGAACTGAACTGCCCCTGTTCGGCTGGTTCTGTAGAGGGTCAGGGTGAACTGAACTGCCCCTGTTCGGCTGGTTCTGTAGAGGGTCAGGGTGAACTGAACTGCCCTGTTCGGCTGGTTCTGTAGAGGGTCAGGGTGAACTGAACTGCCCTGTTCGGCTGTCTGTAGAAGGTCAGGGTGAACTGAACTGCCCCTGTTCGGCTGGTTCTGTACGTATGCATCAGCACATTTAACATTGAAACATCGTGAGATAAAATTAACGAGAGCGTAGTTGTTGGTGTTACAGTTTTACTGATTTTGGTTGTTGTTGATACCGTGGCTCATTCATATGTTTCACGTTGCTTTTATTCATCAGCTTGCTGTTGTTGTTGTTGTTGTTTTACTGATTTTGGTTGTTGTTGATACCGTGGCTCATTCCCACGTTTCACGTTGCTTTTATTCATCAGGTAGTTCGTTTTGAAAATTAAAAACTCCTGTTACTTAAACTTGCAAATCTGCTTTCCAGAAAAGGACTTGTTTCCGCCTATTTGACCGACAATGAAATCAGATAAATGGAGGCATCGCTCTCAACAAATCGCCTGAAATAAAAAGCCACTGACTTCACGGAATAGTTTGAAATGCGCAGAGTAAGACCTGGAAATTTTGCAATCCGGATTTTATAGAGCTGATGAAAAGAGAATGGCAAAAGTGTACACTATTCCTGAAAGCATCGACAAAGATAAAGGAATTGGCATTGCTCCTGTCCTCTTCCCTGCAGGCCCTATATCCCCCTTTACGCATCCACATGTATGCATGCCTATAGACACACACACACACACACACACACACACACACACACACCCCACACACACACACACACACACACACACATGAGCGAGCGTGAACTTTAAAAACACTTGATCAGACGAAATCACAGATCCATGATCCAGATCACTTGAAAGTGTATGTGGCAAGCATGGTTAACTTGATTTGTCAATAAAGACTTTCGCTAGTGTCATGTCGCGATTATACATCTCCCAATGTACATAATCATTCATTTTACGGCAGTTATTCTACCAAAGATTTCTTAAAAGCACATTTTAAGTAAAGAACACTTCGCGCGAACCATCCCGATCGCGTAGGGGCATGCTACGGTGGCTCAAGGGACCTAGACGGTTGCCGCAGCCAGAAGACTGTATGTTTAAAATCAGGCTTTCTCTCTCGTTGCTTCCGACAAAAGAAAAAAATAACACAAGAACAACAAAAAGACTCCCATAAAGCACGGAGGCAGTCATCCTGGCTAAGGTACGGTTCCTACACACTCTAGCCATAATCATGGACCCATAATCTTCACACGCTGAGTCTGTCTATCTTACTTGGCACTTCATAACCAGACGTTTGATAACACCAGTTTTTTTCCCTGGTAGGCGGATTATCTGGCGAGGATAAACGAACTTCACCCCCCCCCCCCCCAAACTTAAAAGAAAAAATACTGTTTCGCCGGACGAAAGGGAAAAACAAATTACAAGACAAAACACGACGCGTTTCGACCTCTTTGGTCTTCCTCAGACAAGAGAAACTACTGGCAATATCTAGCGCCCAGTTTGCGCCCAGTTTGAGGAGATACGTGGTTGCTCGTTCTTTGTTTCCATTGTCCTGAATGCTGTTCATCTTGCCTGAAGAAGACTAAAGAGGTCAAAACGCGTCATCTTTTGTCTTGTAATTTTTTTTTCCTTTCATCCAGCGGAATAGGTTTTTTTTTTCTTTTAAGTTTGTTTCAGTTTCCATCTACAGTCATCTCACTTTGAAAGCGACTCTCTGTATCTCTCCAAGTCTGGAATCAGAGGTGTTCCTTCCCCAGGTAAACTGAAAAGGTAGGTTGTCAGCTTAACCTGCCCACCTCATTCTATCTCTCGTAGTTTAGTCCACCGATTGAAGCGGTTTTCTTCTTCTCCCGCCCTCCATTTTGCTGGCTGCGTCAGATCGTCGGTCTTGTCGCCACGATGAATCCCACAGTCTTCTCGAGGTCTTGACGGCTGCCCTAAAGCTGCATCTGCAGCTCTGCACCCTCTGGCCATAGACCACCATGGGCTGGACAGAGTTGGAGGATGTGTTCTGGGGTCTGAGATCCTAGTGCTATATGGACATTAATTTGCCTGTGTGGGCAATCTTGATTCGGCTGAGGTGATTCAGCAGTCGGCAGTGGCCAGTTCTCGGTCTGAAGGGGACTGTTTGCTGATATCTGTGTGGAGCCGATGGATATGATCAATACCACTCTCTGTACTCAGTCTTCTCTTCCGCTGGCTTTGGTCTTGGTTATGAATGTTTGTTTTACCTCTCTGTAGGTCACGGGGTGGCTGAACTGCTCCATATTGCAGCCTACATTGGACAGAGCGTCAGCCTTCTCATTCCTGGTGATCCCACAGTGGGATGGAATCCACTAGAGTACATTGGTGGATCGTCTTGAAAGATCGTGGAGGGCGGTTTTTTTTCATTTTTATTTTTTAGCTGCTGTTGGCTTTAGAAGTGGTTGAAACGTGTGTGGCGCTGGAGCCCAGCACGTGAGAGATTTAGGAGATGGACGAGGACCAGTAACGCCCGTCCACCCTGTCAGGCAGAGTGGAGCATGTCACCCATCAAAGGTGCTGCCTCTGTCCACCGCCCCCTGAATCCATTATAATGACAGTGGTCTGCCGTGAAATCAGATTGTTCAGGCAGCGTACAATTCTCTGTTAAATGCCATGCAAAGTTTCAAGACTGGCAGCTATGTTCAAGAAACGCTTTATATCGTGTGTTGTGCTAGCAACCGTACCAAATATAAGAAAAAGAAAAAAGAAAGAAAGAAAGAAAAAAGAAAGAGAGAACGAGAGAATAAAGCTTATGAATCCAAAAAGACAATATGAAACAAATTCATTGCCCCATTTTTGATTCATCCTGATAACAGTTTGTAGTTTAAATGAAATATTGCGTTAAAAAACCAAATTAAGTCTTGCCTCGCTAAAAAGAACTTTGCTTGAAAAAGTTTCATCTCATACCTACAGTTCTGCCGAATTCTCATCACATGTTCTAGTACGCTTTCAATACGTTCTCTGATAAAGGATTTTGAAGGTGTCCAGTTTTGATTTGTCTTCACTAATTAGGTTTTCATTTATTTGATACTATCCCAGGGGAGGTATGCACAATTTTTTTAAAAAAATATCTCAACAACTGAGTTTGATTTTTGAAAGTGAAATATGTGTCCAGCGATTCCTCTGCTTTAGTGCTCGTTTTGTTTGTGTGCAGGCACAGCGGGACGTTACTGTGGATTGCGTTACATCATCATTCACGACGCCACGACCATCACAACGTTGATGCCGACAGACACGGAAGATTCACGAGAGTCACTTCAGAATCTGGGTCAGTTACCTTCCACAATCTGGCTCCACACATTTCCATACATAGAACTGGATGACTTACTTCATCTGATCGAAACATACCCCAATGTTCGAAATGCATGCGAACACTTTTTAGGAAGTAAGCGGGCAGTCATAACTTTGGGATTCATCAAACATGGAGAGGGGCCTGATAGCTGTGATATTCTGCCCACTGAAAACATGAAAAAGTTAAAACACTTGGGAAACTATTTTGGGAGTGTCTGGTTTCGTGCGCATAACGTTCACATCGGCCGACACACGTTTAACTGCATGCTAGAAAATCTACTCTCGCCATTCAGCGCCTTAAAATGGCTACAGGTGGAAGTGAACGAGACATGCTTTTCTCATTTTTTCTGAAATGCGACTGGAAGAATCTGGGCAGTTTTTCTACCTGTGCATCAGCACCAAACCAGACATCCAAATCGCGCTTAGTGTCACCGCACACGAACCCTTAGGATTCCTTCTGTGCCGTTCCAACCAACTGTCCACCTCTGATCTTCGATGCCGGTTCTTAACAACCTTAGTCATTGAAGATGAATACCGAAGGAAACGCGAAAAAGTTGTGCTCACCGGACCTGGCTCTACTTCATCTCCAACCACTGTTTTTCTGTCCAAGTTTTCCAGCTTGAGGGAACTGAGTCTACCTGTGTGCTATGTCAACGAGGCCTTTCTGTACCACTTGCTCAACAAAACACGGCCCTGACTGACCTCACGCTCAGGTACTTCACATCTCGTAAGACACACTTCGTGTCGAGTGAGGCGTGGAATACCCTAACTACAGCTCGTCCTTTGTTGAGAGTGACCTGTGTCATATCTTTCTCTAAGCTCCCTGATTCTTGTCTTGTCTGATGTTTTCAAAGCAGGTGCACCCGTGATCAAAATAGTTGCACACATTTTGGACCAAAAACATTACGGTCAGTTTTCTTAATTGGTGTAAACCTTTTGCCCAAACTCTGGAACATCTGTACATGTGCGTAAGGCTGGACAAAAAGCGGACCAGTTTTCAGGACTTCAAGGAGAGTGTGGCAAGATTCTGCACAGCTGCCAGACATTTAAATCGTGTCCAGCACGCAGAAGGAGTACAGCACAAGACTAAGCCAGTCCGTTATCATTTTGTCAGTTGCCAGAAATGGAAACCAGCTTGAAGATACTCAGTATGTATCACCAGTCACCAGCCAGGGCCGGTAACCCCTTTACAAAACAGGTTGAACAGACCATCAGTCATGGCCGTCTTCACAAAACTACGGGCTGTTCGAGTGCAGAAGCATCTCGTGTATCCTGAGCCCTTTACTCTCTCTCTCTGATGAAATCCAATCGACTGCTTAAAGAGTAACTCATGTGTTGTCCGGCCTTGCTTGTCATCTCAACATGGACATTGCTCTGTGTAGTTCTGCTTCTCCGTTTGCCGTTGATAGAACTCGCAGCAGTCAATTTATGTTCGTATTTTGGTAGCATTTGAGGTGTTTACTTTCACTTCACATTGTGTCACATGGTCCCGTATACAAATCCACAGATGTTCTATCTTTATTGCTCTTCAGTTTTCTTCTGCTCTGTTCCTTCCCATCCTCCCCCTCTCCCTCCTTCTTTTCATCGTCATCTTCCTTCTCCTTCTCCGCCTTCTTAAATTCTTCATCATCGTCGTCGTCTTCGTCGTCATTACCATGATGATGACGACGACGACGATGACAATGATATCTTATTTACCATCCTTTTCCTTTGTTCATATTCACGTTCTGATGCGTCGTGCTTTGTTTCATTTTTATGACGATGACGATGACGATAACGACGACGACCGACGACGATGACGACGACGACGACGACGACGACGACGATGATGATGATGATGATGATGATGATGATGATGAGACGACGACGACGACGACGACGAAAGATAATGATGATGATGATGATGATGGTGATGATGATGATGATGATGATGATAATGATGAATACGCTGCTGCTGCTGCTACTGGTCATGATGATGGTGATGTCTATGATGATGACGATGCTGAAATTACTTCATCAGCCCTCCTTTCACGTGATTCATGATCACGTTCTGATGGCTTGTGCCTAGTTGCATCACTATTTCTCGCGCAGGGTCCATAGTCTTTTCTGGTGTATCGCTGGCAAAACATCTGTTACCCCTTCTAACAAGAGGCCTAATGTTCACACTTAGATAAACGTTCCAATAAACACATTCACATCTCTTCCCTCTGCTTGCTTTATGTTCATAGTTTGGTGCATTAGTCTGTCACCCCTCTGCTCTTTACACGGACTTCAAGTCCGATCCCTGTAGCGATGGAACCAGCTGTTTCCATCCGTCAACTACCTTCATGTGGTTCTCACTTGACCTCCGCTCTTTTCGCTTGTTGTCACAGGTTTGTGCAGTGGTCATGTCTTGACAATGTTGTCACAGGTTTGTGCAGTGGTCATGTCTTGACAATGTTGTCACAGGTTTCTGCAGTGGTCATGTTTTCAGTGTTTGTCACAGGTTTGTGCAGTGGTCATGTCTTCACAGTGTTGTCACAGGTTTGTGCAGTGGGCATGTCTTGACAGTGTTGTCACAGGTTTGTGCAGTGGTCATGTCTTGACAATGCTCTATATCCATTCTAGGCCGGCACATCCTTTGTGAGAATGGTTTGGTTCACTGCCCCATTAAAAAGGCCTAGTTTGCATTTAAAAACCGTATTCACAGTGGTCTTGCACACAGAGAGAGAGAGAGAGAGAGAGAGAGAGAGAGAGAGAGAGAGAGAGAGAGAGAGAGAGAGAGAGAGAGTTTATTGATGTCTAGGCCATTGCCCCTTATGAAGGAGTGCATGTAAACAAAAATAACTATCAGATATAATAGAAATGGACAAGTAGAGTGCCAACAATGCCTTTTACTTTGTATTCAAGACACGACAAGAAAACACAGGTTACACGCTTCATATGAACATATGGACAATTTTTGAATCATTCTTTCATGCCTAGATGCTATGAGCAGTTTCAGTCTAAATTGACTAGGATCTTTCCAAAATGTAGATGGTATGGTATATACTGTGCTCTTAAGTCGTTCAAAATGGAACAACATAAAACAAAATGTAATTCATCTTCTTTTTGATGTGGCGAAGACGGCATTTAAATCAGTATTATTGTGTGTTTTGTAACGAAATCGATGTTCAGCTATTTCAGAGATGCCAAATCTGAATGTAGTCAATGCAACAGTGCAAAAGGTTCTATGAAATTAAACCTTGCACTGTAACAGATATGAGAATTCCATTCTTGCCACCTGCATGAAATTCATATTTCTCTAAAGATTTCGAGAAATTCGCCGATTCCCTCTACACCTTGATTGAGCCATACGTACCCAAATCCAAACATATTCAATTTACAACGAATATTGGAAACCCAATTGTTCTTGCCATACATATCTAATGCAAACAGCATCCTATATGCTTTGCGAGGAAGTCTAAATCGTTCATTCTTGTCAACTTAACCAAAATATTATGCATATTACAACCGAGTTTATGTAGATAGGGTACCTTTTTGTCTCTCAGTAAACAAAGTCGTTGGGCGTTCGCAGCTCTACACCTAAAATCTTTTAAGAGCAAGCAGATGCATTTGTTCACAATGAAATGCGGCATTATCTAGTCCCCATAACTCTGCGCCATACTGAACAGTATGCTGAATCTACGAATCAAATAACTTAAAAAAGAACACACTCAAATAGTTACTTTTTAACTTAAACAGCTTTTGCAGAATGCACAATTAAACCCTTTTTTTTGCTCTGCTGGTTAAGTTACGACAAGACGCAGCAAAATTAAGCCTTGTTGAAAAATAAATTCCTAAGTATTTATAAACATTAAGAGCAGATACCACAATGCCACCATACGTTCAACTTTCTATGGCTCATAGATGCCCCCTTTCCTGAAACCTCTTACATTAGTTTTATCCATATATACTTTCAGATGAAGAGCTGTGGCCGCCCTATGCAAACTGCTTAACTGTACTTGAAGGCCAGCGTCATCAACCAGAAGCAATAAAAACGGTCCAAAGTAGTCATACAAATAGGTCGCACCATGTGTCTCTTCTCTGATCCTTTCAAATCTAATTTATCAATAAAGAAAGAAAATAATAATTATAATGAATATTTCTATAGCGCAAATCCTAGATTAGCTCTAAGCGCTTTACAATACAAGGACTAACGAAAACACGCACGCACACACGCACACGCGCGCACGCACGCACACACACACACACACACGCGCACACACACACACACACACACACACACACACACATACACACACACACACACACGCACACGCACGCACACACACACACACACGCACACAAACCGCATACTCAGGCACGGGGAAGCAGATACGCACAGCACACACGGGAAAGCAGACACGCACAACCACTCACGCGCACCTTCGCACACACGCACTCACACAAACTGACATCTGTGTATGACCGCGACTTTTGAATTATCAGGCGAAATAGACGGTAAAAAGATGAGTTTTTAGTTTCGTTTTAAAAACTGGAAAAGAGTCACAGTGCCTTATGTCGTGTGGAAGAGAATTCCAAGTTTTAGGAGCCAGGAAGGAGAAGGAACGATCCCCCCTTCTTTTGCATTTGAACCTGGGAGGAACCAGGAGCAACGAGTCAGAAGACGAGCGAAGGGTTCTAGCTGGGCAGTATGAGTTTAGAAGTTCAGACAGATAGGCTGGAGTTCCATATTTAACAGCATTGAAACAGAGGCATGCGATGTTATATGTCACCCTGGCTTTGACCGGCAACCAGTGAAGTCTGCGTAATAATAGTTGAGGGTGTTCTTTGAAGGGAGCTTTGAGGATTAGTCTAGCTGCACAGTTTTGAACGTGCTGAAGTTTTTTGGTGAGGTAGTCTGGAAGGCCTGCTAGTAGAGAATTACAGTAATCGAGACGCGAAAGCACGAGAGAAGTGGTGAGAGTTTTGGTTGCTTCAGTGGTAAGGAGATGTCGGATAGCACCTATACGTCTAATTTCAAGAAAGCATATTTTACAGACATGGTTCACCTGTGCCTTCATATCAAGATCGCTATCGATAAAGACACCAAGGTTTTTAACCTTTTTCTGAGAAGGGAATAACAGTACTGCAGATGAGAAGTGAAGAATTTGCAGAAAGAGCGGGTGGTTTTGCTCCTGGTAAGCCGAACAGTAAGGCTTCAGTTTTGTCATGGTTTAGCTGAAGTTTGTTTTCAGCCATCCAGTCCCGAACGACGGACACACATTCAGACAATTCGCCCTTCATTTGGTCGAGATCAGAGGCATTCCCCGAGCGTCTTAGCTGGGTGTCGTCGGCAAACATCTGGTGAGGACAGGAGTGAGTTTCAAGGATCTGAGAGAGAGGATGCGTGTACATTACAAAAAGTACAGGTCCAAGGACGGAGCCCTGTGGAACCCCAGATTCCAGCTTGGCCAAACGAGATCTGACGTTGTTGACAACGACTGACTGGTGTCTATCTGACAGGTATGACTTGAACCATTGAAGGGCTGTTCCTGTAACGCCGAAATAGTGCTGCAAACGTTGCACAAGAATGGAGTGATCAATTGTGTCGAAAGCAGCGGATAGATCGAGTAGAGCAAGGATAGAGACCTTTTGCTCATCGGCAGCGACAAGGAGATCATTTACAACGCGAAGAAGAGCAGTTTCGGTACTGTGGCCAGCACGATAGGCAGACTGAAAGGGATTTTGAAGACAGTTAATCTTGAGATGGGGTAGGAGCTGTGAGAGAACAACTCTCTCTATGAGAGTGGAAACAAAGGGAAGATTTGAGACTGGACGGTAGTTTTTCAGCTGATTTGGGTCCATACCAGCCCTTTTCAGCAGAGGCCTGACAAGAGCGAGCTTGTGTTCCTTTGGAAACTCACCAGACTGAACAGACTCAAAATCAAATTGAGCTACATACATCTGCCAGGAGTACAATTGATGTATTCCGTCATCTAGATCCACATCTTATTCGGGCTTTAACATTCTTGTATATGCTATGAATGCACCGAAACATTTAACCTTTCACACCGTTTTTCATAAGTATAAGCCACAGTAGATGTCTATCAATGGAATCAAATGCCTTCTCAAAATCAATAAAGGCTACGCATAATTTGCGATAAAAAAATTGCTTTTGAATAAACGACAATAACGTAACCGTATGGTCATCAATGGAAAACACCTGAATCCTGCCTGATGTTCATCCCGTCAAATTTTGTTCTATCATCCATTCTTGAAGTCTGTCATTTAAAACTGTACTGTGTATTTTACTACTTCTGTTGTACAAAAAATATGTCTCTGTAATCATTTGGATTGTTCATGTTGCCCTTCTTAACCAGTGGAAGTATAATAGGGGTTGTTCATTCATCTGGAAACACAGCTTTATCAAACAAAACAATTACTGACACGTTCCCGACCATTTTTCAACATTTCTCCAACAACGCCATCTGGTCCAGCAGCTCTACCATTTTCTAGCTTTCTTAAAGCGAGTTAGACTTCTTCTCTTGATATCGGACGATTCATCCAATTAAAATTCTCTTCATCATCGCATTTGACATCAGTGTCATCTTCTGCTACATTTGTAACGCCTCGGGTTACTTCTGCTTCAAGTGAACTTTTAAATTGCTCAAGCCAGCCATCGACTGATAGATTATCGTTAATTTACTGGTTGTCTTGTAATGGATATTTCATGTACACTTTCCCACCATTCTGTTTGGTTGTTTACTGAAGAAAGAAGCCTTTCCAACATCAGGTTATTATACTGGTTCTCTTTTCTGTTTATTAGGTGTTTTTACTCCCGTCTTGCTATACAGTATGCATCGCTTTCACTTTTCTTCTTCGTTTTTTTTCCCATTTTAGTGACATCATGTATCGGACCAATGGAGCACCTAAGGCGGTGACTTTTTTCCCTACCCCCCCCCCTCCCTCCCCTCCCCCTAAGGCCGAAATCCACCTCTTCATTTTTTGGTGCTTCACACTGTCCTCTTTATCAGCAAAAAAGGCGGAAAAAAACAACAAAAATTCCAGTACTAGCTTCTTCTTTGTTTTTTTTTTTTTTTTTTCAACCAGTCTCTTACACACCACGCATAGTCTGTACGTTCTCTTATAAATGGATATATTCTTGCTGATTTCAGTGTTTTGGCGTTTGATACAAGGTGTCTGGATTTGAGAATGTTCTAATGTGTGGTGTACTGGCACTCTCACTCTGATAATGTGCAGTTTATACAAAGAAAAGAACATAAATCAAACAAAAGGTTTAATTATTTTCTTCTCTTTCATTGGTTCGCAAAGAGAGAGGGAAAAAGAGATCGACCGACAGACAGACAAACAGACAGACAGACAAAGTCGACATCGTAGAGACATATGTAAAATTTGTTACAAATCGTCTCACCAGTTGGCTAATCCCCGATAAGGCCAGCCGTATAACGAAAGAAAAAGGTCCACAAGGAAGACATGAGGAAAGCCAAGAAGCGTGACAATAGGCGTAAGAGTTTTTTTTCTCCCTACCTCTCCTTCTCCCCCCCCCCCTTTTTTCCCCTTTCTTTTTTCCTCTCTTTCCCCCCCCCAATTGTCATTCCCACCCTTCCTCCCCTCCCCAAATCTCCGCCCTTTCCTCCTTTTCCAACCCCGCACCACCTTCCCCCACTCCCATCCCCTCCCCTCCCTTCTTTGACGAGTTTTGGTGTTTGGGACAAAATGTTTGGGCTATCTAGAACTGGCATTAGGTGTGCTTGTTTTGTTACAATTGACTCTGAGCAAAAATAAGCAGCTATCATAACGAATATATACCATACTAATGGTATTAAACATCATATGTGTATATGCGCATACGTATGTGTGCGGCACCTAAAGGTTATGACGGAGCAACTAATGGATGAGTCTGATCCAGCGGTCTGACGAGTCCGATCCAGCGGACGAAAGGCCTAGGAGCAGGCAATATCAATAGATCTGCCTTCGAGAGGGATTATGATGGTTCCCACATGCAGCCAGTGAAGGGTTTTCATATTTATAATATATTTTCCCATTTTCTTCATCTTTAGCCCCCCACCCCCCAGCCCCTACCTTTTTAAAATTTAATTTCTTTTTTTTTAAATTTCAAATCTTTGCCAAGTCATCACTATAATGATAGAAGAATTGTGAACCTGCACTTGTTTTCCCCGACTACTTGATTGTTCAGCATTATATTGTTTGGTCAATCAGTGGGCGATTGCATCTCTAAGGAGATCCAAGTAAAGGTCATTCTGCACAAGTCTTAGCCGCTGACAATGCTTGGGGTATTGAACAGCAGAGCTGACCACTGAGACTGTTCCATATCTTTTGATCTGCCTTGCATCCTTTAATGGATCCTAAAGCATATAGGCTCAAAGATTGTCCCCTACATTTTATACTATTTGCATAATGTTTTTAGTTTTTCAGCAATTTTTTTCCTCTCCACACTTTCGTTTTGTTTCATTTACTGCCCTTCGCTGGCTGCTTTAGGGTGCTGTTGGATTCTTCTTTTGAATCCTTGGTGGTGAGAACACCACAGAAATACGGACTGTGGTGTGTCTCTATTTGACGCCAAGAGCAAAGACACAATCAGCTGTGTCTCCCTGACGAGTCTGATCCAGCGGACGAAAGGCCTAGGAGCAGGCAACACATATAGATCTACCTTCGAGAGGGATTATGATGGTTCCCATATGCAGCTAGTCAAGGGTTTTCATATTTATAATATATTTTCCCATTTTCTTCATCCTTAGCCCCCCCCCCTCCCCCCCCCACCACCACCTTTTTCAATTTAATTTTTTAAAATTTCAAATCTTAGCCAAGTCATTACCATAATGATGGAAGAATTATGAACCTGCACTTGTTTTCCCCCACTACTTAATTGTGAAGCAACTAATGGAGAGAGAGAGAGAGAGAGAGAGAGAGAGAGAGAGAGAGAGAGAGAGAGAGAGAGATGCTACTTTGAGACAGTCGTGGGAATCATTCAGTGCGATATTGCATTTGGCATTCAATCATTAAGTATATGGGAGAGGTAGATTCTGTTTTCTCTGCTGTACTTGCGCTCATTTTGCCGATCAATATTATGCTGTTTATGATTTTCAAAGCGTCTCTGCTGAATTAAGGACCAGTTATCTACTGCCAGCAGGACGTCACGTAATGACAGTTTTATCTGCATTCCAAGGAGACCTGGGTGTAAGTTTCCATCTTTTTCTAAAAACCACAAACGGGCGAGCACCCGTAAAAGAAATGTTCGATGTAATCCACGTCATCCGTGCAGATGGAGCACCTGTTGTCATCTACTTGCTTCATTGTGTGTTACACACACACACACACACACACACACACACACACACACACACACACACACACACACACACACACAAATATAATAACAGTAGTAATTACATGTTAAAAGTACGGTACGAATTTGTGCGTAAGCAACGAATCCCTATGTACACACGCCTGAAAGGATATCGTTTGTCCCAACTGCCCGTCTTCTTCTCCATTTCTCTACCCAAGCGCGTGAGCGCTCCTCACACCACTCAACACCACCCACTACCACCAGAGAGAGAGAGAGAGAGAGAGAGAGAGAGAGAGAGAGAGAGAGACGGACTGTCAGACAGAGGACAGACAGACAAGCAGACAGAGACGACGTCGTAGAGCTGGATTTAGAGGTTTGTTACATGTCGTCCCACCAACTGGCAGTTCCCCGATGAAGCCTGCCTAACAGCGAAAATGTCCACAAGGAAGACAGGAGGAAAGCCAAGAAGCGAGACAACAGCCCTACGAGTTTTTCTTCACTTCCCCCTCCCCCCCTCTCCCATCAACCCCCCCCCCCAGATCTCCTGTCTCCCCCCCCCACCCCTTCACCCACCCCGCAACTCTCTCTTCCGAGATTTCACCCCTTCACCCTCCACCTCTCTTAGACTTATTTAGACTTAGATGCTCCCGCGTCTTGCGACGCATGAGGCAGTCAAGTCGCCCCACCATACACGGTCCTCACAGCAAGATTCTCCCCCCTTGCCCTCCCCCTCCCTCCCTTTCATATTATCAGTTTTCTTCTTTGTTTAAAAAAAAACAAAAACAAACAAACAAACAAACAAACAACAACAACAAAAAAAAAAACAATGAGCAGTTGCTTTGCTTTGCTTTCGCTTTGCTTAATTTCCACTTTTCATCATGCCAATCACTATTTCTACGACAGTTTGCCAAATTCGTTTTCTTTTTTCATAAACTGGCCTTGTTTCTTTATACACTCATTTAAACACATCAGGGCGCCATTGTGATCAAAAAAGATAAAAACTGATGGCCCTATCATGTTATGACAGTGCTTCGTCGTAAATCAACTTCTGGGCATATGTTATTCCCAAGTCATTGTCCCAAGCAAACTGTTCAATAAATCGTTCTTCTTCTGTAGGATACACCCATGTAACACCTCTTTTCACTGTAAATTTGAAATGTAACTCAACTGGCGAATGACAAGGCTCGATTCTCCCTGAAATTATCAATTCACATGACGAGACAACAATTCTAAACAATTCCTTGGATAGTAGTAAATAGTCATTGACATGTTCTCTGACTCAAATATGTTTGCATAATGCTCATTTGTATCCCTATTACAAACACCATTAAGAATACGCAAACTAAGAGCTCTATACGTATTCAGCGAACATTTTCCATGAATATTAAGTGCACTGTCACTCGATTTTCTTGTCATGCTAGCCTGTGTAGAACGATTGTGCATGAAATTATCTTGTACATCATTATTGTCAATAGCATCAGTAGCTATGTTAGTAGAAGTTCTGCTGTTGAGGTCACCTGACAGAATCCAGCGCACATCATCTAACTCAAGGGGGGCCGGAATAGCTCAGTTGGTAGAGCGCCGGACTCGTGATCCTGGGGTTGCAAGTTCGAATTTCGGTACAGGGGGATTTTTCTCTCGGAGTTAACATTGGTTCTGACTCCATTCCCCACACAGTCCTTCGAATGAGACTATAAGCCGAGGTTCCGTGTGTGAACGCACGCACAACATCTTGCACACATGTAAAATCCCATCACCAACTTTCGGAAGAGAAGGCCAGTTTGGCCGTTGGTATGGATGACACGTTACACATAGCATGCACCTTCCCCGAAGATGGAGTATGGCTGCCTTAATGGCGGGATAAAAAAACGGTCATACACACAAAACTCCACTGCCTGTCTATACAGGCAGTGTCCGTAGGAGTGTCAGCCTGCGTACGCAGAAAGAAAGAAAGAAAAATCTAACTCAAGCATGCGATCAAAGCTACGTTACATATCATCACACTCAGCACAGATCATCTCCATTGCAAACTAGCAAGTACAGAAATATCGTACAATACTAAAGGGCCTTCCGATTTTTTTTTTTCTCGGGCATGCTTGCTGGTTCTGGTTTTTCGCAACACTCTGTTTATGCCCCTCTAAAAACGTATCCCCTTTAAAGAAAATAAGAGAGATTCAGTTTCTCTCTCTCTCTCTCTCTCTCTCTCTCTCTCTCTCTCTCTCTCTCTCTCTCTCTCTCTCTCTCTCTCTCTAAGAGAATCAATATCAACAGCTGATAAATGTTAGC